>CM055107.1:21952177-22552177 GCA_029204225.1 Diphasiastrum complanatum
CGCACAAAACTTGACTTTCACAATTTCATCACTGGTCAGTTGCCTCACAGTCAAAAACAAGAAGTGTCCATCTAGCTTGGCTTCAAGTAGCTCTCTTTGAATCAGACACATGCACCCAAAGTTTGCACTAGTCCGATTTCAATACGAACTATCCCTTAGCGTCCGTTCGAAGTACCAAGTCTCTCGTGCAAGACTCAACTTTCACAGTTCCTTTGTTGATCAGTTGCTTTACACGTAACACAAGTCAACGTACTCATTATGTCTCCTCATCATTGTTGGTCCAGAGAAAGCCTATAACAAGCTTTTCTTTCCACAACAAAAAAACTGGTCAACTTATTAGGTCCAAAGTTCGTCAGTCTCCTCGTGTGAGTATGGCTAGGTCACCTTGAATTTGCTCCCGTTTTGATCAACTTTCCTTCAAAATTTGCCCCAAGAGAGAGGTGTGTGTGATAGTTCCCCTCCACTTATAAAATCAGCTGACTGGACTTAGAGTAGAGTTCTCAGACAAAAAGCATTTCCAACACTTTGCTTCCCATCCACTAGGATTATGGCTTAATCAACTTGTTGCCAATCTCTGAAGAGGATCCTAGTCTTTTCCCCTTTGAGGAAAAAACCCAATTGATATTGGATATCACCCATGCTCATTGAATTTCAGTTCCAAAGGTAGCCATTTTCAAGTTCTTTGGAACAAGAATTCAAGACAACGTGCAAAACAAAAACTGGTATTGCCCACCGAGAATGGTGAAAATCTAGCCTCACGGTTTAGTGAGATCAAGTTCAAAATATAAAAGAAATGTTAACATGAAATTTTGGAATCTAATCCATTGTTTGAACAAAAATAAACACCTAGGAATGCAGGGAAATATTAGTCTTCGAGTTCTGAGCATAATTGAAATTCATTCATGTAAACACGTGATATGTCCTCATAGTGTGAATGAGGATCGAGTAATCAGTCAATCTTAGTGAAGCCATAGATAGTAGTAATGGCAACAACGTAGTGGAATTATTTTCTACAAAGCATTGTATACTGTAGTCTTCAAAATAACATATATCTCAATGTCTTTGCAAAGGATTGAATGCAATTGTTCTTAAGATTTAATTGGTTTCCATACAATACAATTGTATAGTTGAATTTTATTTGAATGCTCGCATACTCCAAATTCTTATGAGCATTGAAATCCAAGCTTTAGATGATGTTACTCCCCTCATCGTTGTGGATTTGAATGGCTGAAAATAAGAAATTTGATTTGCTCATAAGGATATCTTGCTGAGTAAAGTTTTGATCTTGAGATGTTCCCTTTACTTCTCAGAAGCTGGGTCTTTCAAAGGGAAAGAAGTCAAATAAGTCTCAAAGATAATATATCCTCATCATCTCCTTCTTTTTAAATCTAAAGCAATTTGCTGAGAAGATAAGCTCGTATTTTGAGCCAACAAAATAATATATTGCAACCTCCTAGTTGTTTTTTCATATTTTGGTCATGGTGAGAGCCAGCAATACCTACGTTTCGTACATTTGGATGTACTTTTAAAGGAGTGTTTCCCAAGAAAATTTTGTACGTAAAGAACAACCTTTTATACACTTCTTGAAGGCAGATGCAAGATACACAGGTGTTATTAGAGCAGATAGTTTATTCGCATGCATTGGCAGCCCAGTTTTTAGTGTTGGTGGTTTGTGTGAGGTTGTAGTCTGCAATTTCTTGAGATTTTATCACGTGAAATAATTTTGGTGAGCTTTTTTTTTTCCCAAATCTCAAGAAGTTAATATGCTATGGTGGAGAGATTCTTGAACAAAAGATCTCTAAAGCCAAATTTCATGAAGAACCAACAGTCTATTATTTCAAACAAATACCAACTTATTTTTGCACTGTTAGATGCTGAATGCTTCAAAGCACTTTTGCTTTTTTCCATTTGCCATATTGTTCAAAGATGTTGGCCATAACTATATTTATAAAGTCCAGGAAACAACATATGAACTTAATGTTGTTGGAGCTTGAGATGCTCTATGGTAAAATCAGCTGCCAAAATATACAGCTAACATTTTTATGATATGCACCAAATATACAGCTCAAATAAATAACAATGATTGAGAATAGAAAGACAGTTCCAAGCTCAAAAAAAAAGGTAAACCTGAAATAATTAGAAGGTGAACTTAAAATAAGCTAAAAAAATATGAATATTTACTTGTTACAGTAGCTCCAAAGTATTTGCCAGCATCAAGCTCCCATAGAATCATCCATGAACCCACTTTTCCATCAGAGTTCTGCCACTAATGAGAAGAACCAATCCACCACCGCTCAAAGTTGAGGAATATGGCAGCAAAACGTGGGCATAAAGGAGGCTATAATTCAAAGGATGTATATAGCTTGACCAGAGCTGCAAACTCATACAGGCTCAGGAGCTGAGAGGATGCTACGGAGGATCACACCACAACAACAATGAGTGAGCATTGAAGAGGAGCGAATGAGTAGCGAGAGGAGCAGTGACAGTGATGAGCAATGAGCAACGAAATAGCAGTAGCACTTCAGTGAAGAGGAGGCCGGGTGCAGCAGTTGGTAGTTGATGGATGCTGTATTTGGCCCGCCTCCGCCTTCCAGCCCCCTCCAGACCCGTGGCCTGCACTCCACGTCCAAAACTTGCCCCGATCAGCCCATTCTGGCCCCACACACACGTGCCAGCTTCCCATTGGCGCGGGGGTTACAGTGGGCAACGTGCCAGTAAGCTTCTTCGATGGCGGTGCGAGGAAGATCGAAGGAGACTGGCGAGAAATGGCGATGGTGGTGCGTGTGCATGAATTGCTCCTAATGCGCCATCGCCAGCAGCCAAAAGAAGAGAGATAGAGAGAATGTACGCTGTGATGGACAAAATGTGAATCCGACAATGTGATTGGTGATAAATGTGTAGGGTTTTTAACAATGTTTGGCCAGCCGTGTTACAGACCAGCATGTTGCATCTTTCTACTTTGAAAAATCAACTAGAGAGTAACAGCTGGTGCCCTATCAACAGCGCTGCATGCAAAGCGGTGATGTGTTCAGAAAACGTGGGAGCTGGGAGAATTTCTTTCACAAGTTTTCTACAGCGGGCTGGGGATCAGCGCACTGTGTAATTTAGGAATTTTTGTCTGTGTATGCAAAAAGTCCAGAGAATGTCAGTTGAGAGAGAGAGAGAGTGAGAGAGAGAGAGAGAGAGAGAGAGAGAGAGAGAGAGAGAGAGAGAGAGAGAGAGAGAGAGAGAGAGAGAGAGAGAGAGAGAGAGAGAGAGAGAGAGAGAGAGTTATATATACCATGCTGTCAAGGGAGGAGCACAAATTACCTGACCTGCCCTAATACTACATGTGTATGTATAGGGAGGAGGCCCAACACTTAACTATGGATCAAAGCCGACATCATGATTTCTAGCTCTCTGGGGGTTTTCTCCATCTTAGCATTTGTGAAGGGAAAAAACATATAAGTGACTTGTTGTGGTCGATTAGAAAGAGCCTGATTATAGGCCATAGCAGAGCCTCACAAAAAAGTTTCATCTAAGTCATTCATCTACAACTGCTATGTCATGTATCTTTCATTCCTTTGTAGTAGGTTTCGTTGCTTTCACGGCTCAGCGTGCTACCACTGGTAGCCAACCTCCTCCTGAAGGATATCTAATACGTATCTTGGAGGTACTTGTGCGTTTGAGCTTGGCGCCCTCATAGCCACACATTTATTTTTTTTCTTGGCTACCCGGAGCACCACGTCGTTGGGGAGCCAAAAACATAATCCCATAAGCAAATCTTAGCTCTATCTAGTGGTCAATAAAACTGAGAACTGGAAATTATCTCCTGTGTGTGTGGATGCCCAGGAAAGTGGCATCAATGCCCAATCGGTGCTGCTAAAAAATATAGCATTGATGTCGTGGAAAAATATGGCACCAATGCCTTCATCAATGCCGCGAGAAATATGGCATTGATGCCTCACCAATGTCTCTAGAAAATATGGCGTCGTGGAGGATTCAATAACGAGATTTTATGTGGCTCTAGAGATTGAGGAGTCTGAGGAAGAGCAAATTCTGCCCACATGAAAAATCTATTCATATCAGCATCATCTTGGTTTGCCTTTGGTCTACACACATCTATTGGTCTGGCCATGTTTGTTGCATGTTCGAGTGAGACATTGATCTAAGTTTTCATTCAAGAAAGGTGCCAGAAAAATGTCACGTCTTTTTCTACTTTTTAAAAAGTTTTCGTTGTCACTCACTCTATTACTAAAGCATTACTCCCTTAAAAAATGACGAGGAATCAGTGTTCTAATCTAAGGTAGAGAACCTTGGGCGCGGACGCGCTTCTGGGCACATGCATCCACGCCCGACGGGTGCGTCCGAGGGTGGGCACGTCCGGAGTGGGCAAACAATTTTTTTATAAAAAAATAATTAGTGTATTTTTTGTTTAAAAAAAAAACATGGACACGCCCAAACTTGCGCCCAGGCACCGAACGCGGGCACAAAAATGGCCAAAAGCCCCGTACATGCATCTCTGGTTCTAATTAAACAATGTCTTGATAATCCCATCTTGTGAAAAACTCATGTTCTTGATTATGGCAAATTATTCTCCGGAAGTAAAGCTACAAGTGTTCTTTAATTGGCAGCTTCAATGTTGTACTCCCATGGAAAAATTCAAATAAATCTAGGAATTTTTATTTATTGTTGTCAAAATAACTACAACATCACAAATATTTTCTCCAGCTTCAATAGATCTTACACAACTTACAAGTCTTAAATTGAAAGAAACTATCTTATCCCAATTTTTAATAAAGGGCTTAACATCCACATTGCAAAATTATAAGAGTATAGAACGAACTTTGACGGACTATGACATGTCCAAAAACAATACAAGATCATATTTTGTAATTTATAGATGAAGGTGCTCATTTTAAATGCAACCGCAAAATAGTGAAAACACTTAAATAAGTTTATAGAAACTCATTGAAATTCATTTGAAATGTGTATTAACATTGTAAAGAAAACACACATATACGTGCCAATCTCTCATTGATTCAAAAAAAAAAAGCGTTCAGGAATATCATATTGCAGCAAAGTAAACTTTGATCGAATGTGATTCGGGGTCCAATCTTCCTCCACCTCAATTGTTGTAATAGTAGAATCATTTTGCTTCAATTGGATTTCACTTATTGTTTTCTCTCAAACTTTCAAATCTTGTTGCCATTTCTCTGTACATCACAGCTTCTCTCCAAACGAACTTCTTGTTGACGAATTCCATGTTTAAGATGTCAAAATCTATAAGCTGCCCCAGTTGTATGTCAAACCACGGGTGCTGCAGTTACAAACTCCTTCCAGTGAGGATTTTTTGATAGAAAAGAACCCTGCATGGAAACAAAATATCTGGTAAAAATTGTTTCCCAGCATGAAATTTTCATTATTTCGCAATGATGGCAGGAACATTAAGAAACAAAGTTCTCCCGATGGGCCAGATCTGAAGACTCACAGCAAATTGAGAGTGAAACCAAATCTGTCTATTAACTCAAAGCAATTTGAGATTGAAACTAAATCTGTCTATGTTTTCACATTAATCTACAACCATAATTGATCTGCATATCTATATCATATTTCTATCAAGTTGGCTTTTCTCTGAAGTTAGAATGCTCAATCCAGCACACTTGGCATGCGGTAGAAATTACTTGGGCGTTATAGTTTAAATTGCAGGTGGGGAAAGGAAGGAAGATTAATTAAGTATGCCGAGGATAATGGCAGGACTCCTAGCAGATCAATATCTCAACAAACAACCTCGAAGGACAGCTCTTTCTCAAAGGAACCCATGTAAGATCATTTTAGTGGAGGACAATCTCTAGCTCCTGTTAACAAACAACCACAGAGCGAGAAACAGGCTGTACCGAGATGAAGGAGCATGTTGGAATGACCGTCAATCCCTGCTCTTTTGCATAGCTGAAGGCGGCCTCCGCAAGCTTGGGCGCAATGCCCAACCCACGCTTGGTGGGCGGCACGAAGGTAGATTTAAGATCTAGCGCTCCTTTGCCTTCCTGCTCGCCATCCTTCAATTCATACTGTATGTAAGCCTCTCCATCTTTGGTCTGAAACCTCGAGCTCAGAGGCTCAAACACGATCTCGTTAGCATCCTCAGCCGCTGCCATGCTTTCAATCAATCAATCTCTCTCTCTCTCTCTCTCTCTCTCTCTCTCTCTCTCTCTCTCTCTCGGGGTGAGAAATGTGAGGGATCGTGGTTATATAAGAAGCTGGTTGCTTGCTATATTCCATGATAAGACAAATTAGAGAATAGCTAGAAAGGACGTGCCCAGTTGACTCGACGGGAATTTTTCCTCCAAAAATAACGTTTGATGAGGGATAGGAACAACTTCTCTTGGGCCCTTCTCTTGCCCATGGTTTTCTATGTAAGGGATCTAGGTCATTTGGGTCCCCATGAGATCCCATGAGATCCCTCTAGTCTCTGATGATCCTGTCACAAGGATCTAGATCAGCTAGTCCCCATGAGATCGCTCTCATGATCATCTGTAGGATTTTGTGAAGCGGAAATTTGTATTGTCCTAGAGGGTTTTGTGCCCGCCCTTCAATGGCCGACAATACCCACCTCCACATTTTCTCTCAGTTATCAACTGGATAAGAGCGCGGAGCATTGCTTCACCCTATGCGCCTTATGGATTGCAGTTTGAGTCTAACATCTACCTTCATTTTGGTGGTTTTGGTACAGGGGAAGGCACCCGTCCGAGGGCCTTCCCCATTGTTAGGCACTCGAGGGCACCTGACAAGGGGGAAGGCCTGAGGAACATATATTATAATTATTTGTTAAGTTGGAAAAATTCATGCTTGCCATTTATAGTAAACACACTTTGCAAATGTGTAAGGCACATTTGTCGCTTAATATTTATACTAAGTGCACCTTAAGGTTCATTCAATGAAGTTTAATTTTAGACAATCACAATTGTGCCATTTAAGTGTTGTTGGAAATTTTTGAGTAGTGCTTAATGTCTCAACTAACTTGTCAATAGCTCTATCAATGTTTCAAGATTTGCTTCGTTTCTCAATTATTAGTGTTTCAGGATTTAGATTATCAACTACTGGAATTTCCAAACACTAGTTTTGGGTTTTTCTATTGTGTAATTAAATTATGAACGACTACCAACGACGACGCTTGTGCAAAATGCTTTAATATTGGTGATGCATTCAATCCTATCTATTGTAGAAATGGATAGTCAAATCCATACCCACTTCACCCCCGAGCTATGGTGATTGAATGGAAGAGAGGAGAGGATCTAGACTCTTGAAAACAAGAATTTGGAATGAGAAGTAGGGTGAGATCCACCAGGTTAAATAATCTCCAAAAGATAGAGAATATTCTCTCTAGGAGGCCTCCAATTCTATCAAAAGCAATTGATCTCCTATTCTTGCATATTAGCAGTCAAACACCATGCAAGTGATCCATAAGTCCAATTATAGGTCTGGGCCCTCATAGAATTATTAATTACATTACCGGCCAAGCCTGAATGGCGTGGTGTAACTAACAACCTTATACAATGGAGTATCGGCTATTCTGAATCCCACATATTGGACTTGGACATAAAATTCTTTCCCCCTTAAACTACTTTTGTCCTTAGAAGTGAAAACTAGAAAAGATCATCTTTATGCTTTAACTTTTTCCCATGAATTAGCATCCTCAATCTGAGCCATCTACCTAATCAAGCACTCAAAGATAGAACGATTCCTCAATTGTTTATTTGTGATTATGTGTACTCTTTCTAAAGGTACATTGAGCAATAAGTCCTCCAAATGGGTAAAATGTTCAACACATTCAACTGTCATCATTATATAAACTAAGTTTTAAGTAAATTACATGAAACACAGGATGAGTAGTCAAGTTATCTTGAAGATCAAGTGCAAAAGCTAACAAACCAATCCTTCAACTTTCACATTTACCCAAAAAATCATTATGACTTCAAAGATCAAAATGGAACAATTTCCTGATTGTCTATCTCTACTTTGAAGTACCATATCTACTTTTAGAAGTACACTAAGCAATAAATTTTCCTATTGGGTCTGATTCTCTCCAATCTAGTAATATCACCTTCATGTAAACTCAATTTACATGTACCGATGTTGAAGTCTTGTCGGGATGAGTGTAGTTAAAGAAATCCTTCCAAGATGAGAATTTGCTATCTCTCTCTATCATTTGTCTAACACGCACATCACACACCTTGGTTGGTTTCTCATCTTCTTTACAATCATTTTATCCTTAATACAAGTGTTGAAAGAAAAAACATGTTAGAAAAAAGAACACACACCTTCTCTTGTTGCTTGCAAGCTCAATTATGTTTCGCGCTCTTCTCTTTTCTCATCCTAATTCACCTCCGAAGATCCACATGTGTAACTGCATGCATGAATGTTGCATGTACTGCATGTCAACTCATAAAATTGCCTAGACATGTGTAGATCACAGAAACCACTTTGCATGTTGCATGCACTGATTGCATGTGGCTTGCACGCATACAGTATAATATTGCATGCTATCTAAACATCTGCATGTCACCAAAATTGAATCTACCTAACTCAAATCGACCTATACGAGAAGGTTATGTGCTCAATTCACATACCTATTATGTACAACATGAATCACAATGGAAATAACCATGGACATGGCCCCAAACTCGAGATAGGAAGATAGTATTTGAATAATCTTCACACTCCTCCTTAGAATTTATGTTCCTATCAACATAGACTTTGAAATTAGGCCAAGGTTAGACCTCATCTTGATAAAGACATTCTGCAACACAATTTGTATAATCAACATGCTCTAGTGACATCTCTCTCCCAATGACTTTTTCTCTTACAAAATGATGAGCTACTTCAATGTGTTTGCTCCTTGCATGGAAAATTGGGTTATTTGCAAGAGCTTGAGAATTGGAAGATCTTCATCTGCATAACACTTTAGCTCCAAAAGTAGCCTTTTGATCCATAAAACCTCCTTTGTAGTGGTTGTAAGAGATTTGTACTCAGCTTCAGAGGATGATAAGGAAATAGTTGTCTGCTTCTTTGATAGCCAAGAAACCAAGTTCCCTGCAAGAAATATAGTGTAAGCACTTGTGGATTTTCTATCCAACCTATCTCCTGCAAAATCTGAATATGAAAAAGCAATCAAAGTCAGATCTTCTCCCTTGTAGAATAATCCATAATCTAAGGTGGAAGATATATACCTCAAGATTCTTTTAGCCAACTTCCAATGATATAACTTTGGATCCTGCATGTGTTGACTTAGCTTATGAACACAAAAGCTTAGATCAGGCCTAGTCAGTGTTAACCAAATAAGTGAGCCAATAAGACTCCTATAAAAAGTGACGTTCTCAAAGAATTTTTCATCATCTTTCATAGGAACTTTTACAGTGTGTTCCATAGGTGTATCTATGCCTTTACAATTTTCCATCTGGAATTTCTTGAGCATGGAAAGTGCATATCTACTTTGGCTTATAAATGCATGAACTTTCCAAAATTCTATTTCAAGGCCAAGAATACAGTGAAGAACTCCTAAGTCCTGCATCTTAAACTCAGTAGAAAGTGCATGCTTAGTTTCTTCAACTAGCTTTTCATTATTTCCACAAAGAATGATATCATCTACATAGATGAGAAGAATAATTACAAAGTTATCTACAAACTTATAATACAAAGAAGGGTCATATTCACTTAGAAAAAATCCGAGTGACATGAGATAGGAGTTGAGCCTTGCATACCAAGACCTTGGTGCTTGTTTCAGTCCATAGAGACTTTTGAACAAAAGACAAACTTTTGATTCATCACCTTCTTTCACAAAACTTGGAGGTTGCTTCATGTAAATCTCCTCCTCAAGGTAACCATTGAGAAATGCATTAGAAACATCAAACTGGAACATACTCCAATTGTGAAAGCATGCAAGAGATATAAGTATTCGGATTGTTACCATCTTTGCAACTGGTGCAAAGGTGTCTTCATAGTCAAGACCTTTGATTTGTGAGTAGCCTTTGGCACAAAGTCTTGCTTTATACTTATTGATAGATTCATCATGATTATACTTGATTCTGAAAACCCACTTACATCCAATCACATGCATGTTATTTGGTGGCTCCACAAGCTCCCATGTGTTATTTGACATCAAGGCTTCAAACTCTTGGTTCATTGCTTCAACCCACATCTTGGATTGAAGAGCTTCTTTGACATCTTTAGGCTCTTCATCTGATATGAAGAGATCGTGATAGGAAGTTTCACTTGCCTTCCTTCTTCATCATATGTGAGCCTCCTTGGCTCAGATCTTGTTCGTGTAGATCTTCTTGGTGTGGTAGCTTGAATTTGCTCCTGCTCAAGCCTCGGCCTCACCACCTCTTGAGCAACATCAATATTGATGATTGATCTTGCATGAGATTTCTTGATCTGTGCATCATCCAAGTCAAACTTTTGATCTTCATGGAAGATCACATCTCTACTAACAACATTCTTGTCAGTAGAAGGAAGATAAACTTTGTATGCTTTTTTAGTGGATGCATATTCTACAAAAATTCCTTTAACTGCACTAGGATCTTCCTTCTTCCTAGTTTCTAAAGGCACGTGCACAAAGCATACACAGCCAAAAATCCTAAGATGATCTACCTTAGGCTTTTTCTTATACAACATCTCAAATGGTGTTTTACCTCCTATTGCAAGATTAGGAAGCCTATTACGAGATAGTTTGCAGATGCAACTGCCTCTCCCCAAAATTCTTTAGGCAGAGAAGCTTCTAGCCTAATGGCTTTTGCACATTCACACAAAGTTCTATTTTTTATCTCAACAACCCCATTTTGCTGAGGAGTATATGAACAAGAAAACTCTCTTTGAATGCCCTCTCTCTCACAAAAGTCTTTAAACTTATTGAAAGTATATTCTCCTCCACTATCTCTTCTCAAAGCTTTCAACTTGAAAGAAAACTGCTTTTCTGCATAAGCTTTGAAAGTAAAAAAAACATCATAGACCATGGCTTTTGAAGACAACATATAGATCCAAGAATATCTTGTATAATCATCTACAAAGGAAACAAAGCAATTTGATTCTCCTTTGCTCTTGGTTGATGAGAAATGAACATCAGAGTGCACTAGTTCAAATGGTTGCTTTGTTTTGATGCTTGATCTAGGAAAAGGCCTTATGTGTGATTTTGCCAGCACACAGCTTCACAAGGTAGAAGCTCCTTTGATAGTGTCTTTGTTAGTCCAACAACTTTTCCTTTCTTGACCATAGATTGCATGGCTTTGAAATTGGGATGACCCAATCTCTTGTGCCACAAATCCTCCTAAGGAACCTTGGTCTCATAAGCAATATCTGAAATGTTAGCACTCCCCCTAGAATCTAGTTTGTACAACTTACCAATTCTAGAGCCTCTAGAAATAACTTCATTTTCTCTTGAGATTATACACTTGTCAACTTGAAACTTGACATCCAATCCACTATCAAACTGTAAAAATTACAGCAAATAAGGATCCTAAAACACTTGAAATGATGAGGGAAACAATAGATTATGATTCATAAGATTAGCACAAGTTGAACCATCAAAAATCTATGCTTGAACCTCACTAAATGGCCCAAATCCTTGAAGAAGACTTCACACGTGTGAAAGTACAGCCTCCCACAGTCTGAGTACTGTACGCCAGACCTACATTCAATCCTATAATCATTAGTAATCACAAGTACTCAAACAATTATGAACATAGAGAGCAATTGCACCATTATGAGAGAAAAAACATGAAATTGCTTGATTGATTTTGGTGAGATATCATCACCTATATATACATGATCCATCACGATTTTGGGCAGGTATGAGTAACCCTAAACCTATCCCTAATGCTAATTTTGGTGGATCTTTCATCCCTACCAAGTTAGGGTTGGAATCTTGGAGATCCCTCAACAATGCAAAAATTACCAAAAATAGCTCCTATTTTTTCTCCCTTGTATCTAAGCATAATTTGGACTCATTCCAAAGGTTCTAACACTTAGGTCTACTTGAGAACATCCTTATGAATGGAATCCTATGCTATTTGGCACGTGTGACAAGCCACATCATGACCATCTAACTATTTACAAGTCATATGACCAAAACTAGTCAAGCTAGAATTGTGAATTTTTAACACTCCTCCTCACTATCTAGCTTGGTTCAATCATTGCTTTACTAATCACTCCAAGTGATGATCTGAACTTCATAAAAGGTGTCTTTTGAAGTGGTTTAGTAAGTAGATCAGCTACACATTCATTGCTTGGAACATGCTCCAAAGCAATCTCCTTGGCTTGCACCATTTCTCTCACAAAGTGATGGCATATCTCAATGTGCTTAGATCTTGCATGGAAGATTGGGTTAGATGCAAGGTGTTGGGCTGATATATTGTCATTGTAGATGATTGGTGCCTCCTCTGAATCCATGATCTTTAGTTTCACCAATAATCTCTTGATTTAAAGTACCTCCTTTGTAGTGGTTGTCAAAGCTTTGTACTCGGCCTCGGTTGAAGATAGAGATATAGTTTCTTGCTATTTTGAAAGCCATGAAACCACACCTTCTCCTATGAAAGTTGAATAGGCACTTGTTGATTTCCTATCCCTCTTGTCCCCTTCAAAATCTGAATCACTAAATGCATAAAGGTTAATCACATCTCCTCTATATAGAATCCCAAAATCCAATGTACCCGAGATGTATCTTAGAAACCTCTTAGCCTTTTTCCAATGGATATTCAATGGCTTTTGCATGGATTGGCTCAACCTACATACACTAAAGCTAAGATCTGGTCTAGTTATAGTGATCCACATTAAGGAACCTATAAGTTGCCTAAACAAAGTGATATCCATGAAGGATCTTTCATCATCTTCATTTGGCACTTTTACATCTTGCTCCATTGGTGTGTCAGCACTTTTGCATAATTCCATCTTAAACTTCTTCAAAAGACTTTGAGCATAGTTTACTTGACTTATAAAGATAAAATCAGACCCTCTAAGTACTTCTATGCCTAAGATGAAGTGAAGACACCCTAGATCTACCATCTTGAACTCTAAGGATAGATCTATCTTGATTTTTTCAATACCATCAACACTATTTCCACTAATGATGATGTCATCTACATAAATGAGTAAAAGTACAATACCAAAATCATCAAACTTAATGTAAAGAGTAGGATCATATTCACTTTGAACAAAAGAAAGTGAAATAAGATAGCAATGTAGTCTTGAATTCCAAGATCTCGAGGCTTGCTTCAAGCCATAGATGCTTCTTTGGAGATGGCATACTTTGTTCTCCATTCCATGCTTGATGAACCCTTGTGGCTGCTCCATATAGATATCCTCTAACCCTAAACCATTCAAGAAAGCATTAGAGACATCCATTTGACATAGAATCCATCCAAAATGTGATGCAAGTGCAATGATTAGTCTTATTGTGACCATCTTGGCCACGGGTGCAAAAGTTTTCTCATAGTCTATCCCTCTCTCTTGAGCATAACCTTTTGCAGCTAATCTTGCTTTATGTTTGTTAACACTCCCATTTGCATTCAACTTAAGCTTGAAGACCCACTTGCATCCTATTACATTCCTTTGAGGTCTCTCAACAAGCAACCAAGTTTCATTCTCAATCAAGGCATCATACTCATCCAACATAGCTTTATACCATTCTTTGGAGTTCAATGCATCTTCAACATTAGACGGTTCTTCAAAACTAGATAAAGCATAAGAAGTGGATGAGATACCCTCAACTTTCTATCCTTTGCCTTGATATGTGAGCCTTGATGGCTCCACTTTTGCCCTTGAAGATCTCCTTGGTGTGATAGGTGGGTTTGGTGCTTGCTCCTCCATGAGCTCCTCCTCAAAACCAAGATCTTGCTCCTCGGCCATCTTCTTCTTAATTGTTGGAGCACTTGAGCCTTCTTCAAGCATATGCATATGATGTTCATCAAAGATGACATCCCTTGAAACAACAAATTTGTTCAAGGATGGGAGATAGACTTTGTAGCCCTTGCTTGAGCTTGCATATCCAAGCATGATCCCTCTTGTGGAAGATGGATCCTCCTTGGTTCTTGTTTCCAATGGCACATGCACATAACATATACACCCAAAAACTTTCAAGTGATTTAAGATTGGGTTTCTTTCCATACAACATCTCATAAGGAGTTTTGCCTTCAATTGCTTTGCAAGACACCCTATTCATCAAGTAGTTTGCACATACAAGAGACTCACCCCAAAAGGATTTGGGCAAACAAGCATCTAATCTTAAAGCCTTAGAACATTCACATAATGCTCTATTCCTTCTTTCAGCAACTCCATTTTGTTGAGGAGTGTAAGGACAAGAAGTCTCTTTCTTGATCCCTTCCTCCTCACAAAAGGCCTTGAACTCATTGGAGATGAATTCTCCACCATTGTCACTTCTAAGAATCTTGATGCTATGATTATGATGCTTTTCCACAAACAACTTGAACTTTACAAAAGTATCAAATACTTGAGACTTGAAGGAAAGTAAGAACACCCAACAATATCTTGAGTAGTCATCAATGAAGGTTAAAAACATGGATGAACCTCCATTAGATTTGGTGCTAGCAATGTGCACATCCGAGTGTATGAGTTCAAGAGGATGATATGACTTTGTGATGGAGTTAGAAAACACCTTCTTATGTGCCTTGGATAAGGCACAAGCTTCACAAACCTTGTCTTCCTTCCCAATAGACCTTGGTAGGCCTAAAGCATACTCCTCCTTGATCATAGCCTCCATGGAACCCGAGTTGACATGTCCAAGTCTTTTGTGCCATAAAGTAAAGGTAGATATCTTGCTCTTCTCGGCCAACATGACAACATTAGTATCCACAAATGCATCCAACTTATAAAGTTTGCCAAGTCTAGTGTCCTTAGCCACTATCTTACCCTTCTTCTTGATGAAACATTCATTTGAAGCAAAGTCAACATTGAAACCATTGTCTACCATTTGGTCAACACTTAGTAGATTCTTTGTTATTGTAGGAATGTACAAAACACCTTCTATGTTGATCTTTTTGGAAGATCCTAAGCAAAGGGGAATGCTACCAACTCCTTCAATCTTACAAGCTTCATCATTTGCTGTATAGATAGACTTTATAGGTCCATCATAAGATAAGAGAGAAGAGAAAAACTCTCTTTTACTAGTCATGTGTGAACTAGCACCCGAGTCAATCCACCAAGGATCTTCTCCTTTGAAGCTTGTTGAAGAAAATATGGACATCATGAGAGAGTCCTCATGTGAACTCTCCTCCTCCTCCTCTTTGCTCATGTTGGCTTGGCTTTGATCTTGCTTCCTCTTGAAGCATTCCGAGGCATAATGCTCCATCTTGCTACAATAGTAGCACTTCACCTTTGATTTGTCCTTCTTGACTTTGGTGGTTGATGGAGATGCCTTTGGGGGTCCTTCTTGATCCTCAAGCTTTGTAGACTTCTTGAATGTTGATCCTTTGCCTTTGGACTTGCCTTTGCCTTTGGTAAAGAGAGCTTGGTCATCTCCACCTTGGATGGAAAGCCTATCCATCATCTCTTGCATTTGGCTCCTTCTTGATTCCTCGGCCATGAGTGTGCCTTGGAGTTCTTCAAGTATGGGTAGCTTACCCATAATTGCATATACCTGAACCAAATTGTCAAATTCAAAGCTTAGTCCATTCAATATGAGTTGAACAAGCTCTTCATCCTTGATAGGGTCACCTATAAAGGCTAGCTCTTTGTTCAATTCCTTTACTCTTAGGACAAAAGTATGTGCACTCTCTCCTTTCTTTTGATAGCTTCTATAGATTTGATTCTTCAAAGCTAACATTCTAGTTTGGTTCTTGGATTCATAGACCTTTTGCAAAGTCTCCCAAGCATCTTGAGCTGAAGTGCAATCTCCTACCTCTCTTAAGAGTTCATTTGCAACATTCATTTTTATGCAATGTAGTGCAACATTGCACCTCTTGATGTATTTGGCTTTTTCTTGAGGATGAATAGGTTCACCCTCCTTACCATTTACAATTTCCATTAGATCTTGCATGATCATGATAGATTCCATTCTAACTTTCCATATGGAATAGTTAGTTTTGTTGAGCCTTTCATTAGTATCCAAAAGATATGCATTTATCAATCTCAATCCAAAATACTATCACGAAATAAAATAGTCTTCCATAAACAACAAAATATTGACTCAGAATTGCTACTACATGCAAAGGCAGGTGTTTGATAAACAATATATCAAACTTACACAGCTCTCGGTACAGATAAAGTAGGCGGAATGCTGATTACCATATTGCGAGAAGTAATCACTGATAAGAATCTTCTGATGACGAAGAAGGTTGGATATGAGATTGATGACATCATTATCAAAAATCCTGCTCACAGCTCATCCAATCAAGGTTCAAGTACTTCTGCAGCTATGCAAGACCATCCCAAACCTCAAAATTTACCCACTGCACAGACTTTGGTGAATACAAAACCCAAAGGAGCTAAAACTTTTGGTACTGAAGAATCATTGTTTCACTATACTACAAAGTTGCGCACAAAGGCCATAATCATCCTAGGCAACTTTATAGTCATCAAAAATTATGAACGAATGTTCATTCAATGCTAAAACTGCACAAGCTTAATAAAGAACTTTATGAGGCCATACTTAAATCTGCAATCTAATATTTTGGAAATACATGCCTCTAAACAAGACAAACGAGAGGCCAAAAAAAAGAGACAATATCAAGTTCATACATGAAGCGACAAAAATGTTGTTATCAGATATTTGGAAAACTAAGCACATGATTAGCAGTTAGTTAACGTACCTGGATTTGCCAATAGAAGCTCGTCCCATTACAAAAAACTGTGAAATAAAGTGGTATGACGACATTGTAGAAAGTCGCACAGTTGCGGATAACTCACAGAGTTGTGAATGAGCATTTAATTGATCACGCAGATCGTCGCCATATACTGACTCAGATGTAGAGAAACAAAGTTTGATAGCTCCTGGAAAAAGAAATGTGAGTTGGCTTGTGATGATGTCATATCGTAATTGAATTCAGTTTCTAAGGCCTAATAAAATGTCAGCTAATTCAACAAGAATGGACTGAATCAGCACATTCTCAAAATTATTCTCCGACTTACATTCAAAATTAGCACCAGTACGGAGTTTAGACAAGGTATGAGATAGTGTATGCATGTGCTTGCTTATTAAAGAGACTCCCCCTTTGTAGAAGAGAGCTTTTTGTGAATCCATCTACTCCATGTCCTAATGAGAACAGCCTCCACAAGTTTGGTGCATCCTTGAGCTCCTTGATCATTCTTGTTTTCTTGAGTGATGCATTTATGATCTTACCCTTCCATTCCTTGTGTGTGGTTGTGGAATTAATGTAGTTGTGGAATAGAGTAGCATGGATTAGATTTCTTGTTTTGTGGATTAATATAGGAATCAACATGTGGTAAATCATTAAGGCTAGAATCATGGTTTAATTCTTGTAGATTCATTGACATCCCATTTCTTGACGTTCTTGGAAGTCCAAGAATCAAGAAATGTGTGTTTCTTGATTCTTGGACTCTTAAATGTTGTTTAAGCAAGCCATCATGGCTCATTCATTAGAGTATTAATCCAATAGGTTTTTGTCACCTCTACAAATAATGAAATTATGTTGCAATTTTCCAATTTCTCTTTGAAAACCCTGTTGGTGCTAAGGTTGGGGAGGGGGGGGCTTTTGGCCTTAATTAATTATATGAAACGTCTACTAATGCTAGTGAGAGCTGCATCCTATACGTGCAAATTAAAGCATACACCACAGCTCTCTACATCAACAGCATTCTGCTCATATTAAGGCTTTGGTCTCTATGAGTAGCATAAGCTTTCTGTTCAATTGAAATGACAGCGGGCTGCCTGATAGCACGCCTATATCTGCTTGTATGCACCTGTATAGCAAATATCTTAGCATTTAGCTTTAGTATATCTTATATTCAAGCTTATTTAGAGGGTAGTCTGCTGAAGCCCAATGCTTTGAAATTGCTCTCCGCTAAATGTTTGACCGAATTGCCAGTTAGCTGGAGCGACATCATATGAAGTCACAGTTTTGTCGTCGCTGGTGGTCACCATGAAAGATAGAGATTGGCCGTTTAGCAAGTCGTTGCTTTGCCAATTTTGTCCCCAATTCCTAGACATTGCCTTCCAACCTGTGCTAGAACCCTTAATAGACATTGAATCAACATCTCCTGCTCCAGCAATGTTGGAGACGAGCACCAGATTGAAGTAAGAATGACCGTTTTTCGTAAAGTGGATTCCTCCTTGCCTCATGCACGTTAACCTGATCAAGCAACAGTCAAATTCAGTCAAATTCAGATCGACGTGAGGATGAAACTAGATAGAATATTTGTGGTTAAAACTCAAATTAGTGCTTCCTTCTAGGAATATGAATATACATATTTCAGGATAATTGGTCGTACCTCCTAAAGAGGACAGGAACGATTCTACCCTTGTATACAGCTATTGTCTCATATGCAGGCTGAGCCATGTCGAAATGTTGCAAAGGAGGATTGCACCAGCCACCGTTGGTGTTGGAAAGTGCGTTGTTAGGAGAGCAAAAGTTGGTTACAGTTGCAATGACGGATGGATTTCCAGTTAGGCACCACTGTGAATGAACCATATCACATTTCAGCTCAAAGCAAGCGCCACAACTGAGACCACCATTGAACAGAGCGGTACTGAGTGCTGCGGTGTTAGTCCCATATCCTGTACTGTAGAGATTTCCGTAGCCGCATGCCCCCCCTGTACAACAAACAAAGCCTCCGTTTTCAGGAGAATCTTTCTATAGATCATGGTCGGAAGTCCAACAGTCAAACTCAAGGATAATAGACTCTTGATTTTCCGTCTTTGTAATGTATGTCATTCTAGCGATTCTCGTCAATTAGAAACAACTTACCCATAGTTCCGGATGCATCTGCTCCACCGTAAAAGGTAGCATGTGCATCAGCACTCCATCCTCCTGAATTATATTTCTGACCTTCAACTTTAGAAACCATGCAAGTGAGGATCGCCAATATTGCTGAGTAACCTACTGCACTGACAATCATCGTCATTTTCCTGAAAATAGCGGTTATCGGAGTACTGGTTCAGTAAGGAATCGAAGCAGAGTTCTCTACTGCATGAAACATTTCGATTCTATATTACGTTTGCTTGTCAAGTCAATTTGTCATTGAAAGTATAAATCATACACTTCAAATTTAGTGAGCACGGAAAAGGATGAAATAAGCTACATATCACAAAAGAACATGTAACGCTGCCAAGCATTTTCTTAATCTCTGGATAATTCGTATCTAAGTATTACGAAGTATCTACTATCATGCAATTATCCATCTAGAGGCAGGTATCGTTGTTAGATAGCAATTTAAAACCATCTCCACGGCCAGCAACGAATTACAATGACCGTAGGCACGAGAGTGCAAAGTTTCCATTTTAGTTTCAGGGAGACAACAAATCATTTTTCCACCTTTCTGAGTCCTGACTAGTTCTCAAACTATGTTGAGCTTAATCAGGAAGCTCAAAAGTTAAGCGAAATACTGCAGCAACAACACCATACAGGAAGTAGCTGACAGAGGTAGGAGGAGTAAGGCAGGAAAGGAGGCATAAACAAGATGGGTGTGGTGTGAATCGTGATCTGCTCACCCTGCCTTGATGGGCAGTACTGGGCAGTGGGCACTGTTTGGCTATCTCATTCATTGCCTCCTGAGGATTTGAGTGATGGGCACACTTTGCCTATCTCATTCATTGCCTCCTGAGGATTTGACTTATCGTGTGTATTCTTGCACAGGAGTCAATTGTGCCAAGCAATGACGTTCTTAGGAAATCATGGGCAACATGTTCTCATGAAGCCATAAATTCTTCGTAATCTGCTGCTATAATTCTTAGGGACTGAAATCTACAAGAGTAAGAAATCAGAATGAAACATGCTTTTTACATGTAAATGCTTTGACATGCTTTGTGTGATTAACTTCAGTCACTTAAGATGCCAGTATTTGATCCTCATCAAAAGCTTTCTGGTTAAGATGACTACCCTTTGAAAGTGTAATATAATTTGAACTACTATTCTAGACATTTCTTTTGCTTTAAGCATTGTAGCATAACCTTGGTCGTGCACTATCACAAATAGAGGACCAAGAAGATTTGAGATTCAGTGTCCAGTCAGAAAATGATATATGGTGGTTGGCACCATTTCAGGTAACTAGCCTCATTATTACATTACATTCATTAAATAGTATTAGGACATCTTATCCTAGGATCATCAAGGACCATATGGATAGAGGACTTCTCAATGTTCAAGGAGTTGGAGACTTTTATGTTGAATGGCACTTAGCAGGTGAATTGAAAAGATTGAAATGTATGTATAATGTCTCTCACGGTGCTACTCAAAACAACCTCGTTTGTACTGCATGAAAATGGCAAAAGATGTTTCTAGAAGTACAAGATTTACTAGAGAATATGTAGATCCAAACTGGAAGCCTGTGCTGTCTATCCCCTTGAAAAATGTACATGTTTGCACTCTTCATGCAGAAGGTAGATTAATAGAAAAGATCATTTATCTTCATATAGTTTTTGCTTGGAATAGTAAGCCAGCATCATCAGCAAAGGAAGCTATCTCTCGATTAGAAGATGTGTTATCAAAAGCAGGACTTCATAAGGGACATGTCAAAATTCAAAAAGATGAAAAGCTTTCAAGAAAGACTGAAAATATGCCAACTAAGCCAAGCATAGGAGGAGCAAAAGCACGTCGATTCCTATCAAATCATACTGGTAAGGCTTCTAATATTCAGCACTCAGTTTGGACAGATATTATTGCTGCCACTCAAGACTTCGAGAAAGACGACAAAACTAGAGTACTAAAAGTTGATATATGGAAGAAGCTTGATAGTATGATTGCTATTTCAAAAAAAAGATAAATACTCTGATATTGATAAGAAAGTTGTACAAAGGACTTGTGTCGAGTTTGTTATTGCAATATCAAAAGCATGGAGAGAAGATCGCATCACTCATTACATGGTTAGTATAAATTCCTCAAGATGCTTTCAATTTTCCATATATTTTTAGATTCAAATATAAGACTGACATTATGGTTTTGACATCTGCAGCACATACTAAGAGATCATACAATATTTTTTGCAAACACATATGGAAGCCTGAGTGTCTGGTCATCAAAAGGGATGGAGAAGTCGCATTGGCAAGGACGAGCAGCATTTCATTGAAATACACAACATGGAGGAACCAATGAAAAACGAAACTACATTTGTCAATTGTTTCAGTGGTTCTACCGTAGAGTTCAGATTCGACATATAACAAAGTCCACACAATACAACAAGTTTAAAAAAGCATGCAAGTTCATACAGGAAGAGAAAATTAGATGATTGCTGAGTAGAAGATAACAAAAACATTATTTCATCATTGTCATCAAATCATGACATGTTTAGAATTGCTTGCAAATTCATGGAACAAGAGTCTAGGAGAAATACTCAATTTAGATATATGACATGTTCAGAATTGCTTGCAAATTCATGGAACAAGAGAGGAGAAATACTCAATGTAAATGTATTGATTGTATTATAACAAAATACAAAGTGTCCACTATTTATCATCAGCTTGTGTGTCAACTTCTATGGCTGTATTGTCATGAAAAAATTCTTTGCTAGAGTATGCATCTAATAGATGTGCATTATCCTTATTTCCACTATGTTCAATATAAGTAGAGTACAATGAATAATGGGAGCTCCTTAAAGGAACATTCCCATCAGTAAAACCTAGAATGTTCAAAACATAAGATCTTTTGACGAAAATGATCTTATTTGTCTTAACAAATTTATGTCCTCCTAGATAAAATGATAAAGCTTTAACTGCCATTATCAGACTCTCCCCAATTGGGCTCAGCTTCGAATGAGCAATACAGATCTCATTCTTCAGAAAGTGCCTAAGATAGTGGCCAAGTCCACTATCCCTCTGGAGTGAGGATGCATGTTGTCTGTAACCACCTCGTCTCACAACAAAGTCATCAATTATGGGAGCATCCTGCAATAAGAAATATTTTAAAAAAAATACATTCAGTAGTTAAGAACATTCTAATGGTTTACACGCTTACATATTCTTCATCAGCAGCAGCAACCAGATCAGGATGATCAATATTATGACCACCTACTGAAGTAGAATCATCTGTGAAATGCATTAATGATAGACGAGGGAAGCCCATCTGGGATTGAAATGTTGTGAATTCTTCATCGGATGGTCTGCCTTGTCCATGTTCAACAATATTTGATAAAGTCCTAGTCAAGCACTCTTCACTGGTCATAAGTCCCTCCTCGTCATCATAATCAATTCTAGCAACAAGGTCATCTATTTCAAAATCTACAAAGTCGAAGAATTAAATTGTGCTAGATGATAAACATAGCACCTCATCTTCACGATAGTCAAAAAATTGACATAAATCAGCTGTAGTAAAATATACATCGTCATTTATATAATATACTGCAAATTAAAAAGACATTTAGACTCATCTATAGGGATCGATTCATTAGCAGATGTATTCTGGCCAATAAAAGAATTCCGGAGCACATCAGTATTTACATAAATAAAATCATTGTCCTTATCAGGGGTGTCGATTAGGAAGTGGCTAATATCTTTAATAGATGACTGAACAAAGGATGATGCAATATGAGGATCAGCAGCAGAAACTTCCTCATCATCCGAGATCTGAACTAATAGGAAGAGTATGAAACCACTCTGGTATTCAACCAATCGACATTTTTTGTTGCAGTAAGGACACATTGAGCTATTTTTAAAAAGATCAAACAATTTGGAGAACAGTCTATCTAGTCTCTACCTGAAAAGTGGGAATAAATGAACAAGATCAATATAATGCATGTACGAGAGTGAACCTATGGAGATAACAGGTTTACTGAGTATATCCCTAAATCTAATATAATGTTCATAAAATACGTCAGAATTGGGTTGTGTAGTCTTGAAAACATGTAAATATGGCCTAAATAGGCTGTGGAAGTAGTCTAGAGTGGATGGATCTAACATTCTTGATGTTGATGAGAAGGATCCTTCTTTGGATGGTGGTGATGATAGACCTTCATCAAGTCAAAAGCCAAGGAGAACATCAAGAGAAAGACAAGTACCTTCAAGGCTCACATATGATCAAAAGAGTAAGCAAGTAGTTTCTGAAAATTATGTTGCTTTCCTAACCTCTTTGGATGAGCCTACAAGTGTAGATCAAGCAAGGAAAGAAGAGGAGTGGATCCAAGCAATGGATCTCGAGTATCAAGCTCTCATGAAGAATGGAACATGGAGATTGGTGGAGTTGCCTAAGGACAAGAAAGCTATTGGATGCAAATGGATCTTCAAGGTGAAGACAAACCAAGATGGACCTATCAACAAGTACAAGGAAATGTTAGTGGCAAAAGGATATGCCGACAACAAGGGATTGACTATGATGAGACCTTTGCACCCGTGGCAAAGATGGTAAGCATTCGGGTCATCATTTCACTTGCTACACTTTATGGATGGGATCTATGGAAAATGGATATTTCAAATGCATCCTTGAATGGTGATCTTGAAGAGGAAGTGTACATGGAGCGACCCGAGAGCTACATCTCATCAACAAAGCCAAATCATGTGTGTCTTCTACAAAAGAGTTTGTATGGCCTTAAGCAAGTGCCAAGGAGTTGGTATGCTAAGCTTAACACTTTTTTGCTCTCTCAAGGCTTTGTTATGAGAGAGTATGATCATTCACTTTATTATAGGTTTGCTGGAAATGATGTTACCATCTTGGTAATCTATGTGGATGATATCATATTGAGTGGTGGAGACAATCAAGATGTGGAGGATATCAAGAATGCTCTTAAGAAGGAGTTTGAGGTGCATGATCTTGGTAATTTGCATTACATTTTGGGTATAGAAGTCATTAGATCTTCTCAATCTACTTTCATTTTTCAAGAGAAGTATGCTAATTCTATTCTAGAAAGATTTCATATGGTAGATGCAAAAGCTATTGATACACCTATGGAGTCTCATGTAAAGCTAACTATAAGAGGTAATGAAAGATCCTTCGAGGACATTACTCTCTATAGGAAGCTAGTTGGTTCACTCCTCTATCTAACCATTACTAGACCTGATCTAAGCTATTGTGTTGGAAGATTGAGTCAATTCATGCAAGATCCTAGTGAGGAGCATTGGAAGCTAGGAAAGCGAGTTTTGAGGTACATCATTGGAACTCGAGACTTTGGCATATTGTATGAGGGATCATCACCTAATCTTTTTGGATTTTCAGATTTGGACTATGCTGGAGATGTAATGGATAGGAAATCCATTAGTGCTTATTGTATTTTCATAGGTGATGGAGCTATATCATGGATGTCAAAGAAACAAGCCACTATCTCATTGTCATCTAGTGAGGCCGAGTACAAAGCTCTTACACATTGAGAATGCGAGTTTGAGTAGATTCAAATTTGAATAGTTAGGTACATTGAATCTAGACCCAAAATTAGTAGAGTTAGCATTTTGGTGGGAAATCCAAGTGGCCAAATAGGGTTTGTACCTGCAATAAAAGGATGTAACTCGTGGAGAAAGTATTCTTCTCTCTTATCTATCTCATTTCATACTTATACATAGTTCTCTTGGGTTCTACTATCCATTGGTGCACTATCTTGGTGATTGCTTGCAATTCTATGTGTAAAATGATCTATATTTGTTATTTTTGGATCCACATGTGTGAAATACAGTAGCTTTTTGGTTTTGTATGGACAGCAACGGTACTTTATCATTTCATTCAAGTTTGATCAAGCTCTATTGGTGTTTGCATCTCATTTTGTGTGTAGATGCTGAATTTTCTACATTGGTGAGATTGGTAGTGTATATTTCTTTCTAACCAAAGATCATTCAAGTAGATTGGATCTTAAGGATTTGAAATCTTTCACATTAGATACAATTGATCTATCAATTACACAAGATTTAGATCAATCTAGATTAAATTTAGATGAGAAAATCTAACAAGAACAATCATAAATGAAAGGGAATTGTACTTGCTGGTTTCACATGTGTGAAGACCTGTCAGAGTATAGACTCCAGTCTGAAATCAAAGAACAATATGATAGGAACCCAAAACTATCAAAAAAATTCAAGACAAATGATGAAATTGACAAGAATTGCCTCCAAAACCAAGATTGGTGTTGCTTGTTGATTATGGCCAAATGTGGCTCTATATATACAAAAAGTGGGAGCTCATGGTATTGATCATCCCTTTGATCTCACATGTGTGAGGGTGCTTTGTCATGTGATGATTCATCATGCAAAATTGACACTTAGACAAAATCTTCTATTTTGAGCACTTTTGGTCCATTTTTTTACTATATATAGAAGTAATAATAACTCTTCTAGAAGTGCAAATTCAACTTCTTCAGCCTATTCCACACATGTAAGAAGACCTCTACACATGGGATTTGACACCTAATCTCATGATGTGGTTTCATGCAATCTCTAGATTGATTTCATGTGGCATATGGCTAAAAAACATGATTTTGGCCTTTTTAGCCAATAGAACTTGACTTAAACTATATGTACAAGCTATATGATTGTATTACATGAAAAGTACATTTACACACGTGGGAACAGGCTCCACACATGTGTAATCATCCTATATACATAGATTTGGCCTTGACCAAGCACAATTTTTTTCTTTTTCACAACTTTTAGGCTTGGTGGAGTGTTTGCAAGTTTTTGAGAAGATTGGCCTTGAAAAAGTGTGCCCTCCTACAGGTTATTTGGCTGTTCTGAACTCGCACATGTGAATCCTAGGTGGCAGTTTGACATGGTAAGTGTCTTGTTCACTAGGTCTCCCTCTGTACTGAGCTTTACAGCACCCAATTTGGTGTCCTGTAGCCAAAGATATGATCATTTGAAGTTTTGCAATTTTGTGAGCAAAATTGGTAGAATTTCCAATTGTTCTCATTGCATGCATGACAATTTCCTATTTTGAGGTACTATGCTTGCATGGAATGTCTGCATGTGAATTCTCAAAGTGATTCTGACAGGTTTAGATCTGTTTTGAGTGGTTATACGCATGTACTCTGATTGTTAGATACAAAACTGGGTTTTATAGTTGACAATTTCCGTAGAACTCAATTTCACATAAAATTCCATAAAAGTGAAAAATCAGTTTAATGTCGCATGTCTTGCACGCCTGATGGACATTAATGAAGTAAAATTATGAATCGAATAGTGAATCAAATTTTCAATTTCGATTGTTTTATAACCGAGAGTGGTTTTTTATGAATTTTTAGAAAACGTAAAATTAATTAAAAGTGCCAAAACTCAAAAATTTTATTTTTTTTCAATTTCTTGTCATATCTATGAAATTGGCCAAAAATAGTGATTTGACCATGCTGGAGTCAATTTCAGTCAGTTTTTGGTCAACTGGATTTCACTATGAGTTAATTTGATATTAACTAAATTTAGTAATTTTCAAAATAGATATATCGAGATGGCCGAAAAAACTTCAAATCAAACTGCAAATCCAGATATGCCATCTTATATGGTGATTTGTCAGCAGTTGAGTACGGCACTCAATGATATGAATAATCGTAATCAGATGAGAGATCAGCAAATGGAGGTCCTGTTGAATCAAATCAAATTGATGTCTTCGCTCAATCTCGGTTTTCAATTGGAGGCTTATGCAGGCGAGAAGAAGGAGAAGAAACTTGAGGTTGTCGAGCATTGGCTGGCCAAGTGGAGTAGTTACTTCAATCTACACTGTATTCCTGATGAGAAGAAAATTGAAAGTGTCGTGCTGTTTTTACGCGACAAAGCGTCATCGTGGTGGCGAGATGTACCGGTGAAGCCAGCTACTTGGGAGGCGTTTGTGAAAGTTTTCAAGAAAGCTTTCGTAGTTGTTGATGATGTAGACTACTACCTGAAGTTCGTGAACTGCAAGATGGGTACAAAGAGTTTAGACTCTAATATTCAGGAATTTATGGACCTATGGAATAGGGTTCCATCATTCAATGCGAAGTTGGCACTTTGACAGTTTGTCCTAGCCGACTATCAGAACAAATGCAGGCAAAATGTGCTTCAAAACCTCAAAGATGCGTTTCGAATTGTGAAAGCATATGATTCCACAGTGGTGGCATCCATGAAGCAGTTTGCACATATTCCAACCACTTTGAAAACCAAGAAGGGTAAGAAGCACGGTCCAGACCAAGCAAAATAGTTTGACGAATTAGATCAAGCAGCATCAGAACCCAAGAAGCCGAAGAGAAAGAGATTCAAGAAATCTATGTCCCGGGAAAAGGCTAAAAAAGAGAACTTATGTGATTGAAATCCCAGGAGGCAATGGTAAGACTTTGGAAATTAACCTGACTGATTGTGAGTGTGAATGTTCTTTTAGTACTACTTCTTTCTTGCCTAATGAACTTTTCCATTTATGCCATAGTTAAAGTTCAAGAAGTGAGTATTTTATTGGATAGTGGTTCAACTCATAATTTTATTAATTCTCGTCTTGTGTAGAAACTCAGCTTGGAAACTGAAGCCAACAATCATAGATATAAAGTTTATCTAGCTTCAGGAGCAGAGTTGGAGACTTGGAACATAAAAGTCCCAAAGCTCCCAATTTTGATGCAAGGACACATAGAATTAGTTAATTTTCATGTTTTAGACCTAGCTCATACTGATTTAATCTTAGGTTACGAATGGTTATTTAGTAAGTCGCCTTCTCTGTTAATTGATTTTGAGAAGCATGTTCTCACTTTCAAAGAGGGTGATAAGGTAGTTACATTATTTGATAGTAATTTTGTACGTCCATTGGGTGGATGTTCCTGAAATGAATCTAAATGGTTGTGAATTCTTAGCAATTCTTAACTCAGTAAATTTAGATCATGAACAAGCAGTGAAAGAACAAATCATAAATGAACTTAGGGATGTTTTTCCATCTGAATTACCTCATGGTTTACCACCGTCTAGGTCAGTAGACCACAGGATTGAGTTAATTCTAGGAAGTCAACCTGTCTCTAGACAACCTTATAGGTTCTCTCAGAAAGAGGAGACAGAAATTTCAAATCAAATAGAAAACTATCTGAGGATGGGACATATACAACGTAGTAAATCACCATGGGGCGCTCATGTTCTTCTTAAAGCGAAAAAAGATGGAGGTTTTCGGATGTGTGTGGATTACAAGGGGCTTAATAAACTGACTATAAATAATATATATCCATTACCCAAAATGGATGACCTTGTAGATCGCTTGGATGGAGCACGGTATTTCACCATATAGATCTCAGGACAGGGTACCATCAAATAAGAATAAAGTTGAAAGATGTCCAAAAGATAGGATTTCGTTCTAGATTTGGTCATTATGAATTTCTAGTATTGTCATTTGGATTATCGAATGCTCCAGCAACGTTCCAACAAATGATGAACGATTTATTTTGTCCATATTTGGGGAAGTTTGTGGTTGTATTCTTAGACGACATTCTTGTTTATAGTAAATACTTGGTGAAACACGTAGAACACTTAGAAATCATCTTGATGAAACTCTGTCGGGAGTTACTCTAAGGAGTCCAAGTTTGAATTCTTTAAGCAAGAGTTGCTTTATCTCAGTCATAAGATCACAATAAATGAGATCAAGATTGATGAGGATAAAATCAAGATTGTGATTGAGTGGCCCATTCTGAGAACTATGAGGCAAGTAAAGTCTTTTTTAGGTTTTACACTTTTCTTCATGAGATTTATTGAGGATTATGCTAAGTGAGCAGCACCGCTCAATAATCTGACAAAAGGAAATGTTAATAAAAAGAAAATGAAGAATCAACCTAGTCCGTCTGTTATTTGGAATGAGGAATTCAATCAATGTTTTGAGAAACTTAAAACAATGATTATTTCAGCTCTCGTGTTATAAATTGCAAATCTAGATTTATCTTACGTCGTGAGAATGGAATCAAGTGATGTTGCTGGAGCGGTTCTATTACAAATGGATAGGCCACGAGCGTTTGAGAGCAAAAAATTCACTGGTCCTTAGTTGCGTTGTACTACGCAGGAAAAGGAATTGTTTGCTGTAATCCATGCACTTAAAACCTAGAGACACTACTTGTATGGTAGTAAGTTTGTAGTGTATACGGATCACCAGCCTCTTAAGTATTTTTGTAATCAACATGATCTTCGGGGGAGAAAAGCTCGATGGGCTGGATTGATGCAAGAATTCAATCATGAAATCTGTTACATAAGAGGCAGCTCTAATCAAGTTGCAGATGCTCTTAGTCGGGTCGGTGAACTGAATGAGTTGTCATTCACCCAGATTTCAATGAACCTATATCTTTCACTGAGAGGAAAATATGAATCAGATTCCCATTTTGGTCACATTTGGAACTTGTTCATACCGAAAGAAATGTGGACAGTGCTGAGTCAGAAACACAGGGGAGTCAACTAACTAAGAAAGATAAGAAGATTGTGCAACAGTTCACCATTCGAGATGGATTACTATTTCGGAATGGGAAAGTTTGTGTACCTGGGGATGAAGAGCTCAAACAGAAGAAGATGTTTGAATGTCATGACATACCCTGTGCAAGACTCTGCACTTGGTTAAGAGAGAATTTTATTGGCCAAAGCTCAAGCCATATGTCGAGTCATATGTTGTTAAATAAAGCTCTGTCAACTAGCAAAGGCTGAACGCCATAAGGCTAGTGGTTTGTTGCATCTGTTAGATATCCCGGATAAGAAATGGGAAAGCATATCTATGGATTTTGTAGTTGGACTTCCAAAGACCCAACAACAAAATGATTCTATTTGGGTTGTACTAGATCGGTTAACTAAGTTAGCTACATTCATACCAGTCAAGTCAACTATAAAGGCCTCTAAGTTAGCCTAGATCTTTGTTGAAAGATTATTTCGGTTGTATGGTCTGCCAAGTGACATTGTTAGTGATAGAGATCCTAAGTTCACAGGTCACTTTTGGTCAGCAGTATTCCATAAACTAGAAATTTCTTTGAGTTTAAGTTCTTTTGATCATCCTGAATCAGATGGCCAGACAAAAAGGACTAATCAAACTATGGAGGATATTTTGAGGACATATGTTTCTCATAGGCAATCTCATTGGGAAGATTACCTCCCACTGGTTGAGTTTGCATATAACAGTAGAAAACATTCTGCTACAGGTTACAGTCCTTTTATGCTTATGTACGGTTTTCAACCTAGATCTCCAGTAAATGTTGAGACGGTCTATTAAGATCCAGAAGGTTGCTAATTTTTTGCATGATATGCAAGAAATGTTGCAAGTGGCTAAGAATAGTATCCGAAGTGCTCAAGATAGAGCTAAACACTTTACCAATCTTAAGAGATCTCCAAGAGATTTTAAAGTTGATGATTGGTTATATCTTAGGATTCCAAAATATTCTAAGACGGTACATACATGGAAGCATTATAAGCTGCCTAGCTGTTATTGTGGACCTTTCAGGATTGTACGTAGAATTGGTTCTTTGGCATATGAACTTGATCTTCACAAAAAATCAACTGCACACCCAGTATTTCATGTAAGTCATTTGAAACTAAGTTTACATGATAGTGATACGGTTGGATCGGATGAGGATTTATCCCATTTGAAAGTTTTGTCGCTTAGTGTACCTTTGGGACCTGAGAAAGTGTTCAAAACTAGAGATAAACAATTGAGAAATCATTCTATCTCTAAGTGCTTAATTCGGTGGAAGAGTTGTATTGAGGATGATGATTCGTGGGAGAGAGTTGATAGCATAAAGAAGAATTTTTCAAATTTTAGTTTCTAAGGATAGAGAGAGTTTAAGGAGGGAAGAATGTTATGTCCATAACCATTACATAGGATACAGTATAGTCCTAGTCTTGGATACACGGTACTTCAGTGAAACAAGCTGTTAGTTATGCCACGTCATACTGGACATGACTTGAAAGTAACTAATATCCTTGTGAGGACTAGAACACACTAAATGGAGTTTAGACAAGATATGAGACAGTGTATGCATGTGTAGAGTTATCAATAGCAAATCTATGAATAGTTGGTCCATGCATAGGACTCTATTCTAGGTGAATCTATGAGACAGTGTAGAGTTATCAATAGCAAATCTATGAATAGTTGGCCCATGCATAGGACTCTATTCTAGGTGAGTCTATGTAGAACTTAGGGCTATGCATGGCTGAGTGCCCAGAATGCTTTTGGCTCTATATATTGGGTCCAAGCTCGTACTACTCCTCATCATGGTTCTTGATTCATTGCCAGGCTCTCACTTTACATTCATGCTTCTTGCTCCTTGGCTTGGGGGTGAGGCTTATAGAGATTGATTGGATGCTTCTACTTGGTTGGATGGTTTCTCCAAGTGTGTTAGTATTTGGGATTTGTAACCATGATCTAAGGAGCTTCCCTTATAAAGATAGTCTTTGGTGAGCTCATGCAGGCCAATAAAAGCAATACCAAGCAACAGTTTGTAGCCAGCCCACTTTTGTCCTTCTTTTCCATCTCCTACCTTGATAGTAAAATCCATGGTTTTGTTGTTGATGTCTTACTATCTGTATACAAAGACACGACTGCTGAATCCTCACACCAGACATCCAGTTCTTATAGTCGTCGTCGTGTGTGCAACGAGGTCATCCTTCGTGACTCGTCTTCCGTGACGTCGTACTAGGCAGACATCTTCAGTTGCTGCACTTCACACCTTGCTACAATTTGCACTGAACTACGCATCCTCCAATCCACTGATGCATCCATTGTCTCCTCTTTCTCACAGGATCAGTATGTGGATTCACTATTCCAATCACATCTGCCCAAGTCGCCTCACCCCCACAAATCCGAGTCATTTTCCCAAATACCCAAGCGTTTATGGATATGTTCGATGATTCCAACTCGTTGTCCAGATGAAATTTTTGAGATGCCCTTCTTTTCATATCAATCAGCAAGATCAAGCCGACTACCACCAGACACCACCAGGGTCGCTCATGTTGCTCCATCTCTGAAGCAGTTCGATGCTATGGTGCCAGAAGGATTTGAAGAACAAGATATTTTTGAAGAAGAAGAACTGGCCAGTCACTAGAGCCAAACAATCCCTACAAGTGCTGCTCTTGCTGTTTCTGCTACAACCCAAGTGGATTTTGGTGACGCATTAGATTTAGTCTCAAATATTGTGCGAGTGATCCAGACCATGCTCAATGAAAAGAAAGACATGGATAAATGAATATCAGAGCAGGGTACTGAGAATACACTGATAAGCTAGAAGGTCATTCAGTTGAATTGCGAGCTCAAGATTGCCAGACAACATGAGGCAAAATCTAAAGCGAAACTGATGAAAGCCCAACAAACAGCTAATGCTCTTGAAGGCTATATGGAAACTCTTCAGGATGCATTGACAATCGCACAAGATCAATTGAACAAGATTGTGCAAGATGCTAAACAACAAGTCCTGCTGTTGGCTGGTCAATTGGATATGGCCGAGCTTGAATGCAAACATCTTCAAGGTGAATTGGATGTGACCACCCTTGAATGTAATTCTTATCTATAGACACAAGTGCTTGATCGTCTATTCACACCGGATGAAATCAGATAATCAGTTTAGGAAAGTTGAAAACATTAGAGCTTGTTACTCTAACTGATGGAATGTTTGTGCAGGTATTAGTACTTGAATACTATAAATGAAAATTGTGGATCAATGCTAACAATTTGATGTGCAAATTCTACAAGTAGAATCTAATGATGAACCATTTAAATGGTATGTTATGACACCTAACATTTTACTTTAAGGGTATGTGCAGGTACTTCAAGGAGTGTCTGAAGAATGAACTAAAGAAGCTTCTTAAAGCATGAAGATGGTACCAGAATAAGGCTTTTTGTAAAAGTCTATAAAGAAGGCCCAATTGAGTCTATAAAGATTTGGAGAAGAAACTGAAGGACTGATCACCCTTTGTGTCACACTCCACTATGATTGGGGATGGGCAACCACTAGAAAAAAGGGCCTAGGAATTGATGAATATTATGCAAGATAAGTGTTGATTTCACATGTGTGGACTGTCCACAACATGTACTTGTGATCTCCTAAGGTGTGTAGATGCACCAAGATCAAGACTAGATTGAGATTCAAGATCTATCTTTGATTCTATGGCAAAAACACACTACGACATGTATTTAATCACTTCCAACTCTCACTCACACGTGTGGGAAGTGTTCCAAACATAATCTAAGTAAAAATAAGCTGCTCTCCTCGGGTAGAGAGATAAAATCATCATAAGCTCTCGGGTAGAGAGAGAAAGCTAGAAAACCAATTACTCACAAAATCCACTCAATCTCAAAATCAATTAGATCCAAATGAGGAGTACAATGATACTAGTAGATCCACGAGGTACCACTGTGCTTAGCTATGATTGGACCACACTTTGCCACCTCTTAATCCTATTGGACCATTGATCCATGCACCTCTAAATTCTATTGGACCATTTTCAAGCAAATCTCAATTCTATTGGACCCTTTAAGGTTCCACCTCTAAATCCTATTGGACCTCTTAAATTTCATCAAACAAAAGCATTTCACTTGTCTACACTCTAATTGGCACGAGTTTGGCCTCCTACTCTATTTTGGCTCAATAGTGGCATTACAAGTGGAAATGGATAATTTGCCATCTATGCCAAATTTGACCCTATCAACATCCTACACCTAAATGCTTGACTATGAAATTCTATGAGACCCCTATATCAAACATTTTTTATTTACTATACAATTCTCCACACATGGGAACATCCTCCAGACATGTGAGATTCACTTACAAACTTCTATCATAAAAAATACCAAGCCCTCACCATATCCATGATAAGATCTCTTTGGTAGAGATCTCTTGCCAATGCCTTTGAAGAGTGCTCCACCAATATGCCACTATGATCATGGGCTTCCTCCATGCTTGATGATGATCTTTGCTTTGAAAGTTCCACTTGCATGATGGATGCACCATAAATAGAGAAATCTTAGGCTTTCAAGCCTCATAAGGATCATGGAGATCAAGATCATAAGATGTGAAACAATGATGATTATCAAGATTATGCTTTCTAGCTTGACTAGTCCACATACAATGAACTATATCCATGTTTAGACTCTTGCATGTCATGCTATCCATTGCCTAATGTCCATGCATGTCAATTTAGACTCTTGAATGTCATGCCATCCATTGCCTAATGAATATGCATGCTCCTCTCTTGACCATTAAGCTTTTGCATGCATAAAGAAATAAGTTCAAATCCCATGCTCATAGATTTTTGACAAAATATACCCTTTTCTTTCATGAGATTGTTATGATCCAATTTTGTTAGCATCTACATGTTGTGAAGATTTCAAGAATTCATAAGACCAATCCATCCTTGGTATATGTATTTGGACTAGGGCCATTTGATCTTGCATAATTTTAAAGAAAAATCCTTCAACGGGGGGGAAGTCCCCATCTTGACCCCTCAACAAGTCTTGTGATTGAATGATTTTGTAATTGAAGGATGTTATTTCTTTGATAAGCCATGAGTCCTTTTTGGATATGTTCATCAATGTTTTGTTGACTTGTTTCTTTTAATGACACAATGTTAAAGTCAAAATTTTAGAAGTTTAGGAGACCTTCACTTCGAGTTCACAATCAGGCAAATACTGATACACCTACTCTTGTTGAGATGATCAAAACTGAGGTTCTGATATCTCTTGAACAATCGATCTCAATATTAGTGAGATCTACTAGTCAGGATCTTGTAACAGTCATATGTAAAACTTTTAAGGATGAATTCTTCTTATGGCAAAGATAATGAGGAGTCTAAGACATTCGTCCTACAACTTTCTTGACGCATCAAGGCTAGCCATGTAAAGTGTGTCATTATCACCATGTTGAAGCTGATTAATGTGTGTTTTCAACATGAAAGAGAAGAGTAAATAAATCAGATAATTGAGTAGTCATTAGCTTCATAACAAACGAAAATAAAAATTGTCAACCTTTTACTCCTTCGATAGTTCATCATTGTCGAAGCCACATTAGGGGATATAAGAACTCAAAATGAGCCCTTTGTCAAGATGTTGTTTTTGACTTTGCACGCTTTCAAAGCTTATGTGTCCCAATGAATGGTGTCCATCTGTGACGAACTGTAACAGTGGTTGACGGATGGAAATTGTATTTAACTTTCCCGGACAAATTTTCATGATTTTCAAATATCTCGCCGAGAAGAACAAGCAATTGTGCTTGGACCACAGTTACTGCCTGAATACTCTTATGCTGCCCGTCATTGTTCACTCGAGGTTGATTTGACTTCAATATTCATAAACTATGGTTAACTAATCCTTGTAGTTTAGGAACTTCTTGTCATTCATAGGTATACCTCTCATTTTCTTCATTCTATCTCTTATATTAGATTGTCATTCTTAGGTTTACCTGGCAATCTCTACATTCTCTCCGTTCTCAGCTTGCGTACTCGTATTTTTGACTAATGGCTACACATAATCGGAGAAGAAGAGGATCCATTGATGCAGTCAATATTTGCAATGACAAAAATGCAGAAGATCAATGGATGCCAAGAATATATCAAAAATATCAATGGATCTTGATGCATCCCTCTGCAAAAGTCTGCACTCAACTTGTTGTTTTTGTTTTTATCCCAACCATCATCCAATAGCTCGGCGATTATTTCAGCACTCAAGTCCTTACAATTAAATATTGTTTTCGTTCTCCGAACATTGCATTTGGAAAAAAAATCAACAAAAATAGTAAAAGGTAGATACCAACTTAACCTATTATTTTTTAATCCAGTGCTACATTTTAATATACTCTGAATATCAATACATAGCCTAGATCAAAAACTTTCTAAAATTGCTACATCAAGAGAAATTCATTCCTCACTCAAAAAATCTGGTAGAGGATATGGCTCTAATCTACCAACTAAACCATTTCTATCAGGAAAATAGGTGTGATCATAAAAAAAACTCCTGACTCTAAAAGTGATTTTGGAGAATTACCTTTATATTGTAAAATACTGATATCCGAATGTATGACATCGATTATTCTTGCAATCGATTGAACTGTTTGCCATTCAACGAAATTTGATGGATACAAATCTGCAAGACCAACAAAAACATCTCAAGAAAAATATAATCTAAAGAAAATGCTAACTCTAAAGAAATTAAATCTGAAAACTTACAATTGCATTCCCTTCTATCATTTGGATTTAGATCATGAATGTTGAGCTCATTGTGAAGATAAGCATGCTGAACTAAAACTTTCGTGATAGATTGACCGGAATGTGATACTTTAAAATCCATTATCCTGTCTTTCCAAGAGTTTCTATATATGTTATCCGATCTTTTTCTTTTTCGGAATGTTTATTCTACTTTTTTTAGAATAGTTAAAGAAGCTTTTTCCCAAGTGATGGTGAAGAAAAATTATCTTCTGCATCCATATCTGGTAAGATTAACAAGAAATTATTATAATGATGAAATGTTCAAAGTAGTTGGTCAACCACTTCATATAACTGAACTATACAAATCAGAATATGGTGCTCAATTACAACGATTGCAATAATATTTTTCTTGATATTGAAAATGTTCTAAAATACATTATTCGATTCTATAAACTAGATGAACATCAAGTAAATGGAAAGATCATTATTGTAATAAAATTGGATGAATCTGAAATCATCAAGGGTCAAAAGTTGGAACGAGTGAGTGTCACTTTGATGAACAAAATTTCAGATACAAATGATCCAACGTTTTTAGTGTTCAATCGGAAAATCACATCTGGTGGTTGGCGGCATTCTAGGTATACATTTCAATTTTCATTTAGAATATTGTTATTAACAATTCATACCTTGCCAATTTTTATTGATATGTCATGCATTACTTGCTTCTCTACAGGTCTTGAAAGAGGACCATAAAATACTTTCATGGATATTTTCAAGAACAAATTATGGCGAGATTTGGAGGGTGAGAAATTTACAGTCGAAAACCATTGAAGTTTTCAAATTCAATGGCACCTTGCAGGGGATTTCCATGTCTTTATTGCATGAAGGATTGCTACAATATGAAATCTCCTTTCATATAGATCCAAAAATTCTAATTTTTTCCTTTTGCTCATATCAATGTAACCCGAATAAAGGGCCATTGCAGATGATCTTTTTGTAGTCTCATTGGGAGTATAACCCAATATCTTAATATCCCTTTTCACAAAAATTTTTATATTTTCCTCTTGCGTACTTATGGCCTCCTAAACAAACTGATAATGATTTGATGGCCATAATGACAGTTGTTGCATATGGATTAGAAGATGAATGATATATACAAATCTCATTATTTTGAAAGTTTTTCAAATATAGAGACACATCCTTTCTCCCGACTTATACACCTCGGACGCCTCCATGTCTCATACCAAAGGCATCAATTTCAATAGCATCCTGTAAACGAGAAAAAAAAAATTTAGAATGATACATAACACTGCAAACTCATACTTTAACACAATGTTTGAAATAAGAAAACTGAACAATATCAATACCAATATCTGCGTACCAGATCATAATCATCGTATTGAACGACATATGTTCTGCTAATGTCATGTCCTCCAATGGCCTTTACATTTTCGGACAGGATATATCTAGGCCTTGGGGGATATTTTTTTTGGAATTCCAAAAATTCCTGCTTTGTAGGCAAAGTTTTTTCATAGGCTTTAGATTTTTCAATCATGGCCTCCAAGGCCTCATTGCCAGATTTCCAATTGCCATCTTTATCATAATCTATCTCACTTTCAAGGTCATCATATGTGTAATCAACAATGTTGAAAAATTCTGATAAATTTTGAGAAAAAATTGGGAGGATTTTATTCTCTCTCAAATTTAAAACATCTTCCATATCATTAAATGAAATATAACTTTCATTATTTATAAAATATAAGGGAACATCAAGTTGAATTATTTGATTAACTGGAGATGCGGATGGAAGAGAATCAGAGAGGATTATAGAACGAGGGAGAGTTTTTTGATAATCTGAAGCCATAGATGCTTCAGCTTCAACCCCTATATCAGTATTTGCATCATTTACATAAACTAGAGCAGGTGTAGATGCTTTGATCAATGGAACAGTTGAAGATTGAACAGACTCATCATCTGGAATTTCAGCAGATATGTAAAAGACAACTCCTTTGATTATAAGGCGATATATTCTTTTGTGGATATCACAATATATATTTCTTTTGAAATGGTCATGCAGACGAGTACTTTCTATTGTGTTTATACTTAAAAGATGGTTGGGAATGCACAAGGTCTTGAAAATGAACGAAACAAAAACTATCTATATCCAAAACAGGAAAACTAATAATTTGAGAAAAATTATCAAGATAAGAAATAAATTATAACAATTTTCATAAACTAGCTTATTGATATCGAAGGGAACAAAAAATACTCGCAAAATACTCTAATTTCTCAGATGGAATGTCACTAGCATTCAAAAAATCCAAAAGTTTGTTATTTGAGGAACTAGCCATATTGAATCTGATATCGGTTCAACGTGACAGAATGATATTGGTAGAGAAATGAACCACAGTGCGCGTGTTGATCCGATATCGTTAGGACGAGAATGAAATTTTCTGCAAGCACACGTCCAAAGAGGCTGATATCAATTCAGCGCACCTGAATGAATCTAACCGTGCACTGTATGGGAAGAGGCGCGCCGATTTGATATTGTGAGAAAGAAAGAAAACAAGATGACTAGTGAGTTCAGAATGAAAGACCACGGAAGCAAAATATGGAGAGTGGTGTCCATATTTATAGCCAATTCATGTTGATCACAGCCATACATTTGTCAAATGATGAATTGAGAAACATAGCCTATATTTATCCACCAATCAGAGTGTGACAAATTTGTACCTACGCCGGAGTACATTAAATAGTCTATCACTAGATTCTATGAATCATCATTAGCCCTAGATACTGATAAAAATTTTGTCTCACTTGATGTGAATGAGACACATGTACAGAAATTTTTTATAGAAATATATTTACAGTTTTCTATGGTTCTTCTTACTTGTTTGTTTTTCTATTATTAATTCAGGTTATGATTCATTCATCTTCAATTTCTACGATTTTTCGACATGTTTGTTTTTCATAGCCTTGGTCTGTCTTGTCTTTACCATGATTTTTTTTGGATAAGTTCAGAAAGATGATCTGATCGAATCTTTGCCACAACCAATCCAAACATGCGACATTAGCTCACTTAGATTTGTTGCTGCAAAGCTTTGATCAGATCATCTTTTGAACATATCCAAATATGCCAAGACAAGAACAATACAGACCACGGCAATGAAGACCAAAAATACAACTGATATATACGAGACTTCAACAAGGGCAAGCGTTGATTCGATATCTGATTGTAGTGGTCATTGGAGTTCAAGTGAGTGAAGATCTCCCCAATGGAGATAATGCATTTCTTGCAAGAGACAATGAATCTTGTTATCAAAAACTCATATTATCCAGTTGCAATTACATTGTGGTTTGCACCATGGAAATGGAGATCATAGAAATGAAAGAGCCTCATAGAAAAAGTGGTTCATATATTTTCAAAAATGATGTATACAAAAATTGTATTACATAATACAAAATTCCATAGTTCATAATCTACGGATCTTCAATTTTGATGGATGTTCCAATATCTTTGCATTTTATATGCTCTTCTTGCCTTACTCTTACCTACACAAGAGAAATTGTTTTAGTTAATATATTTTATGAAACTGATTCACTTAGAAATACAAAAAAAAAAATATTTTTATATGGCATAACGTACCTTTACACCATTCAATCGAAATTGATAGTACTGAGGTAGATCGAATTGCAACAAGTCTAGTTCTGATCGAATGTTATTGAGACACCAATCTTCCTCGACCTCAAATATTGCAAGAATGTTGTCATTTCCTTTCATTGTTATCTGAAGTTGCTCTTGAGGGTTTATACCAAAATCTTGATCAAGTGGCTTCCAAATATTTTTGCATTTAATCCATCTTCTATAATAGAGCAACAAAGTGAGCATTTGTTTTTCGATGTGATATCTAAGATACGTCACATGTACCTTGTATCACATTTACATCCAAGTATGATTAAACCTTAATCAAAACAGTCTCTACAATTTCATTTTTCATTTTTTCAAACTGAGCATTTTTTTATCATTTCCTTTGCTGACTTTCTTGGTAAAACATGACTTAAAGATGATCCAATGCATGAACAATCTATTAAATAGTTCTTTGCCACCAAACATGATCTGCAACAAACATACGAAACTCAAATTATATTTAATAAACAGATAATCCATGTTATCAAGTGCAAATCAAACTTAAATGACATATACAAATCAAATAAACAGTTTATATGAAAATATACTTGAATGCTCGATTTTTTTTTTTCTGATTGCCGCTATGTGTAGATAAGTCATCAATATTCTTCATCGGTACTCTCTTTTTTTTTCTCTTCATCGTTGTCTTATTTTTAACTTCTATATCAACAACAGATTTTAAACTCTCGGATCGCAACTTTTCCATGGAATCTAACATTTCTTGGTTTGATCCCCGAAGAGTAGTGACTGTAGCATTCAACTCTGACATAGCATTCTTGAGTGCATTGTTTTCAGCATTAGTGTGTTGCACATAATAAAGCAATTGCTGATTGCATGTTGCAATTGTTGATTAGCAAATTGTAATTGTTGATGAAGACAAGATATGTTATGCATTCCAATATCACGCAACCTTTGACTAGTTCACAAATGTAAAACATCTATTTATAACCAGGAGCGTTAAGCCGTTTGCAGACAATCAGAAATAAAGAGTTACAAGACAACTTAAGAAATGAAACTGGGTTGTAAAATCCATTGTGTTACTAAGCCATTTAGCAAGCGACATGGTTCGCCATCCTACAATCTTGATTTAGCCTACAACACATCATAGAACAACACTCAGGCCGCCTAATTCGGACATCACAAACAAAACATGCACATTAACCACAATAATGACACACAAGGAAAGCAAATAGATAACAAACAAATTGCAGGCTTCCATTTCATTTTCAGGCTAAGAATGGACATATTGTGCTGCTTCAGAAGCCGATGTATATAGCTGACTGTGACGCTCAATTTCGTTTCATCCCCTCTATTTTCAATGTGATCTTCTACTTTGTTTTTCAAACACTATCTACAAATCACTTATGGTGATGGTTTTTCGTTTCCAAGCGAGAAAATGACATGCATAGCCATATCTCTATTTACAAAAGGTATATATATATATATATATATATATATTTATATATATATATATATAGAGAGAGAGAGAGAGAGAGAGAGAGATTTAAATTTAGAAACATACATGTACATATGTTAATTTATGAAAATAAAATAGGTAAATTTAATATTAACAAGAAACTTAATCTTCTTGTTTTTCTAGGCATTATCTAATGATATAAATGACATCTGAAATGGGATTTGTAAATTTGGATCTATCTCAATTTCATAGATAGACATATATAAAAAAATTGCTGATGTCAATTAGTCACTCTAATCCTTTATCCTTACACAAGGTAAGTATTTGAATTGGCAAGGATTGATCCTAAAATAAACAAAGCTTTTTTGGAAGCTAGCTCGATGGTTCAAATCACAAAAAGAAAGAATTTCTTAAAATTGTTGTAGTTGCTTTGTTTCCGTCATAAAAGGAATATTCATTGCTTTAAAAATTGCCCTACTAAATCCAAAACTAGAATAGGAAAGTATTCTTTTCATAAACATTTTATAACAAATCGTCGTTTAAAAGAACACTGAGCAAACTTTGTAGAATATTGAGATCTTTCCACAATGTTAGTGTTTGTTAAAAAAAGCTAGTTGTTAGAGAGCCATTTTTTTGACCAAATGTAAGATGGCAAAAGAAGAAGGGGCGATTTTTCTCTTAAAATTATAAACTGGGAGATTCGCCTTTCTCCCTTCAATATTTCTGAAAACAATCGTTACTATACAAGTACAACATACAAGCTGATTAGTATCACACAACATTTTTAATTCAATATCGCATGTATTTCACTTGTCTTTAGAATTCCTACAAAGAACTTCAACAAAATTGAGATCGACAACAAATAACCATGACCACCAACATCTGGTAACATCTGGTGAACATTTCTTGGGCATCAATCCAAAAAAGAGCAATTACTAAGCGTTTACATTAATTTGGGCCACCAAGATACGTGCTGATGAATTCTAACGTTGTAATTTTTGAGCCACACAAGGAAAACAACACATTCCATACCTCCACCTTGTCATGCATTTCATCAATCACCAAAGGCAGGCCGCTCTAATAGGAATCTTGAGCCTGACACTCGAGAAACAAAAAAAACTTTTCTTTAACATGGGTTTAACAATTTGGCCAGAAGCAACATTGGCTACAACAAAACCTACTCAAGTGGGCATAGATTCAATTCCTGCTCGTGACATCTGCTCATCGCCATCTTGTTGTTTTCTTTACCTTAATTATACTGAAAGAGAAATGCTCTTCCTTGTCCAAAATATCCATCTAACAAAATTTTATTGACTTTACATAATCCCAAAAGACAGAGAAGAGCCCATCTCAAAAAGGAACTGTTATAGGAGTGCATAAACCAAGTTCTGATCTCTTTCCTTAACTTGCTACCAAAGCATCGAATTTTACCTGCTTGTATAGCGCTTCGAGCTGATCTATCTTTGCACTTTCTAGGGGATGTACAAATATACAAGACGATGTTTCACACAATACTAGCTTCCCCCTGACCACGTGTATCATGCTGCACCATCCATTTACTGCACATTTGAGGTTAGCATTATGCCACATGGCTATTCTCTTTGAGCAAGCACCTTAAAGGTTGGCCATAGGACAAAATTGTAAAGATGACACGGATTTTTTTGTATCACATAATTTCTAGAGAGGACTGTGTTTGGATAGTCCATTTCAAGATTAGTTTACACACAGAGCAGGACTATTTCTACACTACATAGCCAACCAGCCAACCGTACAAAATAACCCAACAACTCCTATGATGTATTCATGAGACAATTCCTATGATGTATTCAGGTTCTGCATAGTCCTATGCTCTCTAATGTTTTCTGATTATATAACATCTAACGGGAATCTTCCTATAAAATAGCAATGAAAAAAGTTTCCTAACCTTTGGCTGATGTTTGGATTCAAAAATTCCAAGTTCAAATGTTTGAAAACATTTGGTTGCTAACATTCCAGCTACATGTAACTGATAAATGTGAAGGCTAAAGTGTTTGCTGGACCAATCACAGTCTATTTCACTTACCAGCTCACTGATTGATATATCCAGCTTCTAGGCAGTTAAAAGACCACGCAATTCTTGCTGGTTGTTATATGATCTTACTCCTGCATAGTCCAGGGTAAGCCAATGCAAAGCAGACCCAGCTCAACAGCTCAATAGGTTCAACTGATGTAGCCGTATTGTGCAATTTGTCAAATGCCCTCAATTTTGAATTGAAGGTAGACTGATGGATGCTGCAGTTTTGGGCTGGATGGAGCGGGTTTCCCAAGCAGGCACTGCATGAGTAGGCATGTTCTTCCAGCCAAGCACCATCCACTCCCCATCTCTACGAAAGCCATAATTTCTGTGGAAACTGGTGGTCAGTATGTCCTGAATTTGTCTGTACATTGTGGATTGGATGGGCATCATTCTGAAACCAGCCATGTATGTAAGGGGTTTGCCAGTGCTTGTAGGGTTATGCCCTATGTACACGCTCCACACCTCACGTGTGCCATCACATTGAAGATGGCCTTGGTGAAGAACTGACTCTCCATGTGCACTCTCTCCGGAATGGTCAATAAGTGCTCGAAAACGGTGGATAAAGCCCAAGGGTGTGTTACAAGCTACATTCATCACTCTTTCTATGAGCACTTTAGAGTTCATGGCAGGGATGTTCTTCAGCATCCGCTTTCTGGGGCTCTCTGCAGCCACGGTTTCGTCTGGGAGATGCCGCAAGCTAAACATGCAATTGAGAATCAGGATTTGGCCATTAATGTCATTAATGCAGATGGTAAGATCTGATCCCACTTTGCTTTCACAGAGTGATATTCGAAAGGCACACCGCCTCTGTGGGCAAATTCTGCAAGCCTGCTGGCTGTTAACTCTGTTTTCTCTACATGCAGGTCTGGCATCGGAAAGTGAATGCATGTGATGCGCAGCTTGGGAGGTCCTCAGGCCGATCTGCAAGGGCTTGGATCAAAGATGGCCACTGGATACCATACAAATGCAACCAACCATCGCTCTCCCTTGCACGCTTTCAAGATTGTCTGAGTGGCAAAGTACTGCTGAATCTTCATGTATGGACTGGTTTCCAAAAATAAGTGATAATCTTTGAGAATCTCAATAGTAGAAGGGGAATGGTTGTCAATCTCGAAGCACATTTTAGAGCTTGCACGCGAAACCCGTGAATCTCATTAACCTTTTCTAGGTCATCGGCTTCTACTGCTCTGGCACAATCCAGCAGCTGCTCAATCAGGTTCGCTAGAACAGGAGAACTAGGCTCCAATTCTCTGCTCGGAATCTATCTAGAGGATTGGCATCCAGTAACTACACATCTAAGAGTGCCACATGTATAATGCTCGACCGTCCATTTACTTCACATTTGAGCAAGGAGCTTAAACTTGGCCATAAGACAGAATTGTAAAAACCCCCTTTCCTTTGCCACTGGGAATAGAATATATTGGGATTGGGCTGAAAATGGGTCCACTCACATCCAAGCGCCAGGTGCCAGGCCTGCATGTGCATATTGAGTATTTCCACGTGGCTGCTTTTGCAAATGCCAAGCTGGACTGCCACTTTCGCGGGGGGGGTGGGGGGGGGGTTGGGTTTTGGCCTCCACCCTCCTGTACATTCTACATGAGCAGTAGTATTCTGTAGCCCAATCCTGTATTCTGTCAAATGTCTCTCTATTTATCTTGCCTTACTTGATAAGATTCATCCATGCCCGTGTTCATCTGCTAGAGCAAAAAATGGACTCCTGTGTTGAGCTCTGCTAGAATAAAAAAGTGGGACTCCTGTGTTGATTTGCCAAGAGTGAGATTGTTTCTGATAATTGGGAAAATTCAAGAGGAAAATTGTGGGAAGCTATTCAAGGAGCACTAGCAAGGTGCTGTCTTCAAGTAAATCGTCTGAATTGCAAGATGGGCGAAGCTAAAACAGCACCACCAGGAAAGCCAGTGTTTTTCACGGACCTGGCAAAGCCTGCCAAGGATTTGTTGCAGAAAGGGTTCACTCTCGGTCACACTATCTGCTTTTCATGCCTTGGGCCCAGCGGTGTGACAATCTCAACGAATGCCACCATGGTGGATGGCTCTATGATTGGCATCATCACCAGCTCCTTCAAAAGAGAGGGAATCAAAACTGATCTTTCTGTAACCACTCTAAATCAGGTACACGCTTAATGCCAGAAGATGATTTAAGATATTGGAATTTGTATCTAAATTAATGAGTGCAAGTTGATGGAGTTTTTTAGAGTAGAACTTTAATATTTGGCATAAAAAGGTTGTGCCGTCTGATCAACCAAATGAAGGCCAAAAGTATATCCTAGTTATCAGAAGCTTTGAATTGCCAAATGGTTCTCTTTCTCTCTTATACCAAAGAGTTACCCCGTTGGCATTATGAATTAACGTAAAGGTGCTTTAAGTGTAGGAGCAATTTTCATCCTGGGTGGATCTTATTTTCGTTTTGGTAGTGCTATTGTGCTTTTGCCATATTGTTTCTTAAATATGATATATAAGTGCAAAGCACTAATATGAATGCCAAAAGTGATGGGATTTTTAGGTACTACTCTTTACGCTGGGCAAATTACACAGGGATTCATTTGAATTTCATCACAAAATGTTTTTTAGGATCCGTACTTGAGAATGTAGGCTATTGTGAATGATTTTTCAGTATGTTTTCATGATTATAATGCTTATCCAATCCATGCTCTTGAGACTTTTTTCCAGCTCCCCTTGGTATTTTCGAGTAGCAGCAGTTTTGGTGGTTTACCAATTTCATTGCACAGGCCAGTGGTCAATGTTGATAATTTTAGCTTGTCTAGACCGGAATCGCAACATGGAGGAAGTTAGGAGTGTAAACACATTTCAAGGAGGATGATTATGATATGGTGCTCTAGCATCTGTTCCAGCAAGACACTTAGGTTTCACCCAGCCCTTTAGAGAATGGTCTTTTATTCTTCTATGGGCATATGCATAAAATACCTTTGTACAGGTGATAAAGATTGTTAGATCTTTCCTCTTCTGCTGCAATTTTGTCTATCTTCTATTGATGCTGGTTGTGTAATATATCGATGTGGTTGTGTAGGTCTCCATCTTTGGTCTGATCTCACTTATTTGAGGAAGCCAAACAATTATATCATTGCTGGATTCATATTCTAATTAATCCCACTTTTTGGCATATATAGATCTTTTTTTTGAGTCAGATTTGCTTTTTTAAGTTGTCTTATGGAAAAAGGAAAAAAATAATACCATCTTTTCAAGCAAATCACTTCAACACTTACAAGATCGGACGAGATGCATGCTTGTTGTCTTCACCCTCTAAAATAAACAAAAGTTTTTAAAATGTAGAGCTGCAAGTCAAATTAAGTTTTTATAAATTTGTTGGAACACATGAAAGAATAGTCTTTAATATTGCAGACTTTCAAGTTCTGGAGTAAGTTCAACTTACCATCAGTGTTAGACTATTATTTTTGTTGGACAAGATAGAATGGATTTTCAAAGAGCACCTGATTTGTAATCACGAAAATGCATCATGTTATGACTCACCATCAGGGCTATTTCAGGCATTCATCATCTTTAGTTGAGCTAACTTGAGGTTTGTAGAATATATTCTTACAGATAATGGGCAGATGATATAATCAAGGCTGTGAATGATTTAGAGATTATCAAATTTCCAAGGAAATGTGTTTTCCATCCATTCTTCACTCTTGAATAAAAAATGCACTGAAGCATTTGTTTGTGCGGTCTTTCAGCCGAAGTTTTCTTCTGAGGTGCTAGATTCCCTGTGAAGTTTTGGTGGAATCTTTTTGCGTTTTTTGTTGGATTCTCCAGTTCGCATAACATGTCCTAGGTATATATATTTTGGTTGCAGCTCATTAAATTTCATCAGCCTGCTTTTCATTGAGCTTTTGTTTTTGGATTTATTGTCGTAACAGATAACTGCCTCTGCAACATATGAGAACCTGGCTCCGGGACTAAAAGCTTCTTTGACTACAACGATGCCAGGGGCAGCTAATGTTGGAAAAGCTCAGGTGCAGTACCAGAATGACTTAGCTGCTGTGACTGCTACCATACAAGGGTTAAAGAGCAAGCCTTCTTTTGATTGTTCTGCTACTTTAGGATCTGAAAGCTTGCATGTTGGAGGCTCATTCATGTATGACACAGAAAAGAATGGACTCACTGGATCAACTGCAGGTATGATCCCTTTCTGGTCTGAAATAACCAGAATATGTCTTTGTGAGAAACTTGGTCTATGTGAATTTTCACGTGCACATTCCGGTTAGACACGTTATGAAGCTATTGACATTTTTTAGAAGGAAATATGGATTGGCTAAATTTCAATAGCACAAGTGGAAAATATTACTTTTTGGTCAGGTATACAGTGATTCATGGAGTGATGTGATGAATAGTGCATCTTGCTTCTTGTTCAGCACTGTCGAGGAAGGTGTATTTTTTCTTTGAAAGTCTTCAACCCCAAGGTCCCATTTGAGTGTTTTCATGATTTTCTTGATTTAAAAATCTGCTCAAGGTATGAGAATATTTTCCATGTGCAGTTCCCCATCGTCTTTGATAAAATTCTCGGATTACCTCCCAAGACTTGAGAGGCAACCACTTGGATTGTATGAGGTTTTCAAAGATTGCACAATCTTTATACTGCAACCGTGTTTGGAGAGTGGTCAAACTGCAAAATCATCTTAGCTTCAACCTTCATTTTTTGTTCTGTCAATTTCATGTCAAGAGTGATGAGTTACTGTTACATTGATCTATGGAGTAATAAGTTATTGCACTACCACAAACATTTGTCTTAAATGGTCATAGTTTTCTGTTGCCCTAAGCAGCTGAGAGTCGCAATAGATTGGACCTTATAGTTTGAACATTCAAGGCACTTATGAATTTGGAATTTGTATTTCCAAGGTTCCAAGAGATCAATAGTTCATTTCAAGTTTCCTCTTCTATGATCCTAATAGATATTGAGTAATATCACTTGTGCTGTTGCAAGTGATCCCCCAAAGTTTGGTGAATGTAAAATCATCATTCATGTATTCTTCATGAGTTTTACTTGTGTTTATTCCAGGTTTTGGATTTCTGACAAAAGATGCCTCAGCAGCCTTAGTAATTGACCCTATGAGTGGCAAATGTATTGATGCATATTGCTCCCAAACTATCAACCAAAGAGCTTCGTGGGGCTGCTATCTTAATCACAAGTGGGAGAAGAAGCTTAGCACATTCACATTTGGAGGGTCTTTCAAGCTGGATCCATTCACAACTGTAAAAGCCAGGATGGACAATCATGGAATAGTTCAAACATTGTTGCAGCATGAACCCACTCCTTTTATTTCCGTAGGCATGTTGGCACAAGTTGATACAACAGCTCTCCAATCAACCACCCCAAAAGTCGGTTTTAGTCTAACAGTACTGGCAGTTTAAAGCAGCAATTTTTCTGCCTCTGATCTAGAAGATGTATGTGACTTGGAAAAGGGGTAGGGCAACTAAGCTTCTTGAATTGTTCTCAACTGCAGAGAAGCTTGACACTAAATTGTTTTGGTGGAAAGCTGATTGCTTGAGAAGAGATTCTAGAAGCTCATCAAAGCAACATGCTTTGTTGGGCTTGTTGTAAATTCAATCTTTGGTTTGAGAGTCCTTTCTAAGCAAATTACTGAATGCAAGGCTTTTGAGGTCCTTTTCGATGATGCCAATTTTCTTGGAAAGAGTATGATAGTTATACTTCTTTTATTTAATTGGTGGATCTGGCGATACAAACTTTCATGTGATCAATGAAAGTTTGTGAGATTACTCAAAGTTAAAGAGCACGTCTCAAAAGTTGACAGACTTACCATAAGAAAGGGGCATATAATAAAGGGAGTATTGTGCCCCTACACACGCACATAGGCATTCTATTCCACATGCATGCATACCATAAAAGGCGTAGTGATGACAATTGTACTTGGTGGATAGGCAGGCAAGCTAGGAAAAGATTACTTTTTATATCGCTGGCTCATTGTACTATGAGGTGATTTTTTGGGGTTTTTTGTTTGGAAAGCCCTGTTGTGGCAATTGACTTACCTTTTCCCCCAAAGGCTGCATCTCTCTCTCTCTCTCTCTCTCTCTCTCTCTCTCTCTCTCAACTCACATTATTGCTATTTTTTCCTCCGAAACTCAACAAACCCTAAAAGAACTCTAAAATATAAAAAACAGCGCCTCTCTCTCTCTCTCTCTCTCTCTCTCTCTCATGATGCAAGCCTCATACCTTTCTTTTTCAAGAAACTTCTCTTTCTATGAATTTCTAAAGTCACATGTTTTCTCTAGAAATTTTTAAATGTACGTTCATTTTCAAGCATTTTAAATGCACTTCAAATGCCCTTCAAATAAATTTTAGGGCAAATGTGAATCAATGAGGATAGACAAATCCCGTTTTGTCTATCATTGCCCACTCTCTCTCTCTCTCTCTCTCTCTCTCTCTCTCTCTCTCTCTCTCTCTCTCTCTCTCTCACACGCGCGCACACAACCTAAACCACTATTATTAGTGGCTCAATGTATCTCATTTTTATGTTCAATCAAAAGGTGGAGAGTACCATTTTGGTAGTTGAATGTCCTTGCTCCTACATCTCATGTTATTTGGATTTTGATGTTCTTGTTATTTGATGGTTATTGGATTTGCTCTCTCCATTGTGTGTGTGTGTGTGTGTGTGAGTGAGAGTTATTTGATTTGTGGAAAGATTAGGGTTTATGCTTGTTTAATGATTAGGATTTCATTGAAGCATGTATCAATAGGAATTCGTCCCTTGGGAATGAACTATCACGTGATATAAAAGGAGAAACTACTTCTCTATCATATTTGCATTGCTATTGTATTGATCTAGAAAATAAAGTTTGAAGGTAGGTGAGAAAACCAACTACAGTTTATCAATGCTCTAGTGACTTTCATGGCCTTGATGAACAATGTTTTGAGACTATTTTCATAAAATTGTCATTGTTTTTCTCAACAACATATTTGTCTATAGTAAGAAAAATAGGGCCACATTTGAAACATCTCAAGTTGCAAGAGCATAAGCACTACGCTAATGGAAAATAACTCTCTGGTTGTAGCTTAATATTGTAGAGACCTACTCGCTAGCTGGCACCGACACCTTTCAAAAAGCCTCTTTTTCTTGCGGCCAACGACTCCTTAGAATAATTCTCATAAACCTGTCGCTTCCAAAAGTGGGAGCCTTGATGTAGACAACATTCTCCCCGCGAAGGCTGTTTTTTTTTATGAGCATTCTCCACCCTTGTAGTCCAAGGGAGTTTTTACATATGAGATAAAAAAACTATTTGTAGCTAGACTTACCAATTTACAAGCTTTTTTGGGTTTACCTAGATATTATAGAAAATTTGTTATGGAATGTATAGTAGTTACAATACCCATGATTGATCTTTTAAAGGGGAAGGGAAAGGATTCCAAGTGGCAACCGTCTACAAAAGAGTTTTGAAACTCTTAAGCGGATTATTACTACATTAATATTAAAGAGTCGTGGATCCTAATCTGCCATTTTTTATTAAATACATCCCATACATCCTAGTGACTTTGCAATAGGCACGATGTTGATTCAAAATGGGAGGCAAATCGCCTTCAAAAGTCAAGAGTTGGAATCCACCCAAAAAAAAGTTAGTATCTATGAGAAAGAACTATTCTCCATTATCCATGCACTTAAAACTTGGCACCATTATTTGTATGGTTCACAGCTTGAGATTCTAACTGATCATGAAATATTCCCTATCTTTGTAATCAACTTGATAAGAAAGAAAGATTCAATGGTCAGAATTGGTACAGGGGTTTGACATGAGCATTCATTATAGAAAGATTAATTTTAATACCAAAGCTGCAACGCCATGACCAAACAGCAATCCAATCCCAATCCTATAAAGCATTATGAACTAAATTACTCTCAAGTTCTCATCCTCCTTACACCCTCAAACTGATGGTCAAAGTGAGAGAACAAATCAAACTAGCAACGCAATTTTGTCCCGCTAGCATAGGGCGCGGAAATGCAAAAGTAGAAGCGAGTCAACTAGAATGAGTAACGAATCTAATTAACATGCCATTGGAAGCACAGAGTGCAACAAAAATTAGGATGATTAATGAATTTGATTGACATGCCATTCCAAGGGCAGCTTATAACAAAAACGTGGTAAAGCCAGACAAAGAGCAAAATGAATTGAAGCTACTAAATATTTACAAGAAAATGTTTTTTTGAAGTTTTGTCATATGCAGGATCGTCGTTTTAGGTACCAATATTTGCGCGAGCTTGAAGGGTGACTAGCCAAGTTGTCGCAAAGTTTCATGTTCTGAGATTTGTACATTTTGATATAAAAGTTCTCTAATCTATTTGCAATTGAACGATCTTTGACAATTTTTAGTATGTCAACATGAAAGGCATCAAAAAAACTAGAATGTGTTTTGGACAAAAGCATTTTCTTGGGTGGTTTGCAAGCGTGTTCGTGCACACACCTATTTAAGTCGGTAGTTTGTCCGATCTAAATCAACTTGCCGACACGTGATGCTATTTTGTATAGTGTGATGTGCTTGTTCGTGGCCTTTTTGAAGGTGGAGGCGAGGCATCCTGCAAGAAAGATGTGTTTTTCATAATGAAGTTCTTCATGGTGGAACAAGATTCGTGTGAAATTGAATAACATAGATTATAGTTTTGCATGCATACCTCGATGCTGGAAGATGGTGGTTGAGTTGTTTGTTGAGAAATTTGGAGATCCATGGGCTGCTATTTGTCAGTATGCAATGAATATTTATATGTGCAATAAGTTGCATGCATAACGCAACGTAATTTAGAGTTGTTGCAAATTGCAAACCTGTGAATCGGTCGCTGCAATGGTTGGTGTGTCAAGGATCTCTCTCTCGAGGACTTTCAACACAGTATCAATGGAGATTGGGCCATCGGTGAGGCGCACTCCTGTTTCTGAGATGTGCCCAAGCTGCCTGCCAAGATCATTTTGAATAGCAGTTAATTTTGTACGAGTCATCCCTCTCCATCAGGAAATTGCGATATTATACCCAAAGTACAAATTCCGGATTGCATAATATCCCTTGTCACAGTGGGCCTCGAAGTGCTGAATAGCAGCTCGATTTGTTTGTATCGAGCTTGGAATTGAAATCGCAAACAGCTTGTAAAAATGCTTTAGAAATCCTGAAACCAGAACATGGAAATCATGATATTTTCATAAGATGAAAATGTTAATAACAAACACCATGAACAAAATGTTCACAAAAAGAAAAGAAATACAAGTTTGTACCTTCTATAGGATCTCCATGATGTTGATTCACATAAGCTTCTCTAGCATGCTTTTGTGATGTAATAAAGGTGCTCATTGTGTAGTTGCTATGGAAGCCATTTTTGTATTCGCTCAGTTCAATCCCACATGCATTCAAAAGAAACATCTGTCGTGTGGAGGGATAAATACATACCTCATCCAATTGCTCGGAGGTCACAAGTTGTGATGTTCTTGTTTCCTCTTTCAGTTTCCGAAATAGCTATCAAAGAATTTGAGAATATTAATCGTTGTCACAGAATAGAAAGCAAAAAAGTTGTGCATATATTTTTTGGGACATTGCATTTACACGAACGAACAAAAAGGAAACAATGTACCTCTTCCGCCTCTGTAATTTCATGTGTTGCCATGTCGATGACCTGTTTTCAAACAAAAGGGGAAAATGGCAAAACATGTGCTTTATGTATGGAACATGGAACATAAATACTAAAAACAAATTTAAGAAAGCGCACGCACCTGGTTCAATCCCATGAAAGGCATGACATCGAAGTTGTATTGATAGATGAAAATTACATTGGTGAAATGGTTTCTTGGCTTACAATACGTGGCACTGGATCAAAATCGTCAAGAGTCAATTTACGTGTGATGAATATGTGTTCTCGTTTGGTGACTCGGGACAACATTACATACATTAGGCCTGGACTGAATGTTTTTTTGAATATCAAGTATGGCGGTGCCATGGATCGTTGTGCCTTGTGATTTATGGGTTGTGATAGCATATGCCAATGTCAGTGGGAAGGTACATTTATAGTAGGTTTATGAATCGTATCTAATTTTGCGCTGTGGATGGAGTGATTTTTATTTTTTTACTGGTCGCATCGAGTTTTATCGTAATAGAGTCTATTTCCTTGTCATTTTTAGACCACATGAAGTCTTCGATTGTTCCCGTTGCTCCATTCACAACTCCATTTTGTATGCTTAAATTTGAAAGAATCATTATCTTTGCATTCTTGACAATTTCTTCTAGTTGGTGGAATGTACGATCTTCAAGCCATGATTTCAAGTCCGTATTGTCTGCTGCATTTGTTTTCATGGGCACTTTTGTAATGTCATTTTCTTGAAAGATTTTTTGCAATGCATATTTGTTATATTTTCTTACATTTTCTTTGTGTGTACATATGATAGTGACATCAAAGTTGATCATTTGGAAGAGTTGGTCTTCTGGAACAATTTGTGTGTTTAACGTATTGTCAATCTCTTGAAAATGATAGGTACAAGGTGTCAAATGAATGTTTAATCGAGTGACTCAAATGCGGTTGAGTAGCCATTTTCCAATATGCAGATGTCGAAATGTGACATATTGAGCATAGACTTTTTGTTCGATGTCTGCATATTGCTGGCAATTGTGCATGATCACCGACTAATAGTAGAATATAATTTTTAAAAGGTGCATTGCATGGGGTGGATTTCATTTGATTTATTTGATGCACAACAAGCCGTAATGTCTGTGCGGTCATCATGGACATCTCATCGATAATGATATATTCAGCAGCAAGTATTGTTCTGAAACGTATGTCAATTGGCATTAAATTTCGTACGTATAAGCCATTGACAGGGATGGAAAACATGTTGTGCATTGTTGTTGCACGTTTGCTAAGTCTTGATGCAACGGCACCAGTAGTAGCACAAAGCAACACGGGTATGTTCAGTTTGTCAAGTGAGTACGCTAGATACTTTATGAAATGTGTTTTTCCACTTCCAGGTGTACCCGAGAGCACAAAAATACCTGAAGTTTCTGATATCAAAAGTGAGTAGATATTTTCTTGTTCCATTGTCAACGAGGTATTTCCAAAAGATTCAAATTCATGTACAATACCCAATGCATCCTTGGTATCTTTCGCCAAAGATGTCACATTGTCATCGACTTGTTCAGATACAACTTGAAATAGAGAGTCACACGAAAATGATTTGTGTTGCAATAGAATGTTCACGATCTGTTGTCGCTGCTCATCTTGTAGCATCTGTTTATTTGTATAATCCTAAACATGGCATTCAATATCTTTCTCGCTTCGAATGATATCACGCAATATGCATTCCGTGTAATAAGATCCATCTTTGTTGACGGAGCTCAGAAGCTCTCTTTCTTTTCGGAATTCACATTTTTCCAACAATATATTGAAAAAAAATTCTTCAGTTTGATATGCTGGATGGTAATTTGTGAATCTGACTATTCTATTGTTTTCGTATAGATAGTATCCTAGCTGATCAATATATAGTTCTTTTTGAAGAGATCTTTTCTTTTTAGTCACAACGAATTGATGTCAATAGTTACAAAAAGTAATGTTTTCGAGGACTTCAGGCCTGTATGTGTAGATATCAATTGGATGCAACAGGATTGTGTTGTTAAAACGACACATTTCTGGTGGTGAACTATTGATGTATTGGATTGCTTCACTTCTCTTGATGATAGGGATTTGCAAACACATGAAACTAATTTCTGGTAATGATATCGGTTTTTTCAGATTCAATGATCCTATAGGTTATGATTTCATTGCGTATTTTAAAACATAGTATGACCAACCCGTGTTTGTGATTCGTTGTAGATTCTTGTGTGCTTGCCATAACAAAAGCATTGTCGGGTGATAGGGTACCACATTCCGATCTTCATACTTTAGCCGAAAATATTTCCATCGTTCAGTTTTGGTGTCCAACTCAGTACAAGATACACATGGGTCAAATGGAAATCCATATTTACAAGTCTTTGCAGTTCTGGGACTACTTTTTATTGCGCAAGAGGATCAGCAATGGTGTATCTGTTTTCGCACAACAAGCTCGTATAGTTGTTTCTGAGCTGGGTTCAATGGAATCTCAAATTTTTTGTTGTTTGATTCGTATTTGGTAGGAATAAATGCGCTGATTTCATTTCCGATTCTTGTGACATCTTTTTTTTTGTTGGCCCAACATCGTCACAATGGGTAGGGCCATCCCAAGGTGTGGGATCACGGACTCCTAATACACTCTCTCTTTACTGATGGTGCTCAGCTCTCTCGCGTAGCTCCACCTAGCTCCTCCACTATATCTGTACCTATTGTGTGCTGAGCTGCGCCTCATCTTCTATTCAGATGAGTGCTTACCTACGCTTTGCCTCCATCATCTGTTAAGCTGCATTTTGTGGGGCTGTCATGTGTGCTCTACGATCTGCTGCGCTGGATGCCTAATGATGCAACTAGTATGACTGCTGGATTCCACTCCTCTGGATTCTACTCTTTTGAATGTTATTACTTGGAATTGTTGCGCATATGTGAATATAACATAGTTGGGCCACTTGTTAGAGCTGAAATTAAGAAAGTGGATATGCTATATATTGCACAAGATTCAAAATTTGTTAAAACTAATTTTGTAACTTTGTTCTCTAATTGACGTTGTAGATTGTGAGATAACATATCCAAATTCTACTTAAACTGATATGCTTGTCTAAACTCGTGTGTCTGCCATTGATCAACAATGTCAAAGTGAAGTCCAGAGAAGATCGTTGTGGGTCAAAAGTTCATAGTTTAAGTCCCTTCAAGAGTTGCATCCATTGCCATCATCTTGAATTAGTCAATCAATATGTAACCAGAGTAGAAATACCACGGAAGTAGTCTGCCATATGCTCAGAAAATGCTCCTGTAGGATAATAAGGACCAAAAAAGACATCAAATCTGTGTATTTTCATCTATTAACAAAGTCGCTCAAAGCTTAGAGACGAGTTCGCAACAATCCTAGGACAAACAACACAGATGGGACAGAAGCGAAATTGAAGCTAAAGATTTGTGACTATTGCCAATTTGTATTTTGATCTCTTGTGTGCATGTCTTTGATTGACTTATGCGACACATGAGTTTTAGCACAATATCAAATGAGTGTGCAAACAAGGGGAGAAGTAAGGAGAGAGAAGGAAAGGAAGAGAAAAAAAGAGGGAGAAACATTGTAGGCGAAGAGATAAGAGACTTGAGAAGGAAAAGGAGAAAGAGAGAGTAAAAATAAACCATGCCATCATTCAAAACATTTGAGAGAAGAGAGAAGAGAACTTAAATTGAAATGTGTGTGTGTGTGTGTGTGTGTGTGTGTGTGTGTGTGTGTGAGAGAGAGAGAGAGAGAGAGTAATTACAAGCTTCAACATTCTTCTACTTATAATTGAATCTCTTTGGTTGCTGCCTATCTAACTACGTTCAAGCTCCAGTCGGTGCATTCTAGCTCCATTGCTAGCTCAACACGCAGCTTACAATCTTCAACGTTCTTCAACTCATATTTAGACTTGTCCAAGGCCTAAAGCCATGGATGATGTGTTTTGATATTAGGTTTTTGGAAAATGCTACTGTCAATCTTCAGGCCTAATAGGTCCCTGATCAAACCTACCGATGATCAGTTCAGTGATCTATCCCCAAAAGACTCCAATCTTAGGATAGAGCTTCCTTAACAGCTAAAACAATCATAGTAATGGTTTCCTGTTGACTAACTTTTTTGAGACGCAAGTGTGGCAACACTATCTTTATAGTAGCGAGTGTCTAGTGTGCACTGATCGCTAGCCTTTCAAGTACTACGAGGAAAATATACTGCATTGAAGAAAAGAAATTTCATGCAAACATATCTTCTCAACAACAAAATGCCCATTGCTCAGTCTTCTAACATGATTTAAATTTCTATAGAGAGACAACTTTTGTTTTTATCGCAATCACAACACTAGGCGATAGGTTAAAAATCATTGTAGATTAAAAAAAACCTACTAATTTGATTAACATGCATTCAAGATTCAAATTGAAAAAACTTTTTTTGTTTTTCCTCGAAAATTTGGTCTTATTATAAAAGCTTTCAAGATTTTACTAGAAAGACTCAAAAGACTTTCAAGTGATTTTGTCTTCACTTGATCTGGAATTGCAGGCGGTTTATGTAGTTGCGGACGATTCGACTGGCCCTGCTCTTGCTAAAATTGTGGGAGAATTCTACTACGAAGCTGATAAGCATAGTCATAGCGTTGTACGTGGATTGAACATGTCTTGTAGCCTAATGATTTACGTAAATTGTCTTAGGCATCACTGGACTACTATGAAGCTGCTAGGCAGAATCACGCCGATATATGTGGATTAAAGCTGTGTTAGTTCTGAGCTGAGGCTAATGGCTTACGTAAATTGTCTTAGGCATCGCTGGATGGCACGCTATGAAGCTCATGTTCAAAATAACAAATGCAAAAATCACTACCGACCTTTGCTTGTAGCTTGCACATGTACTATCCTACCACACAGCAAGCAGCAAGACTAAAATCAAATAAACATTATAAATAATAGAAATGTTTTTCCACCTTCGTTGGAGTGGGTTCCTCTTCCTTGTGTGCTCCCAGAAACCAAAAAAACTGGTCCAATCACAAATTGAAAAGCAGAGAAATGACAATAACCAAGCATTCACTTCCGATGGAGTCTGATTCTCCTGTAGGGTGGCTCCACAGAAATGCAGCATGTAATTTAATGAGAGAATCAGGAGTACATAAATAAGAAGAAAATCAAACAGCGACATGTACACGCGATACAGATGAAGCATCTGAAAACCAACAGCATAGACAGAAGAACGTGTGACAATGGAAATGGAAAAACACGTGACATCATAGATCGAAGAGAGGAAATCACATGACAAGGTGATGGAGCAGACAGAACATCCCGCAAACCATTTTTGAAATACAGGGGAAAAAAATTGAGATCCACTTCAATTAGCCACGTGAGCCATTGAGCTTTAAACACGTGGCTCAAGTATGCCTCATGGCTAGTCTCTTTGAGCAAGGAGCTCAAAGTTGCCATAGGACAAAATTGTAAACATCATAGACTTGTTAAGAAGTTACGTGAGTGACCAAAATAATCGATGGGAAGACTAGCTTTCCATATTGGAATTTGCACACAATAACAGGATTCACTCATCCACTTGTAAAGCATCTTCTGAAGACACTTATGGAAAACCTTCTCACCTCTTATTCTAAAAATCAAAGAAAATATTTTGAGTAGGATTATAAAGATACCTATTGGTTCAACACTCCATTGCTAAGGCACAAAAAAAAGCAACAAAAAAAAACACAATTTGTGCTAGATGGCAATCAAGCATGAAGACACAGATTTTGTTTTCTTTATGTTTGAGAAGAAAAGGCTTAAGAAAAAGAAGGGCAATTATGAAGCTTTATCCCAAACTAGCCCGAAAGTACCTTGGACCATTCAAAGTAAAGCTTTACCGAAAGTAATCAATGAAGTTACATGTGAACTTGAATTACCTCCCACCTGGAAAATCCATGACAAGTTCTGTAAGTCTACATGGTCCACTAGAATGTACAATGAATTCGAAATCACTAGAGGTCCAAGGAACCAAAGAGATCTTGCAACATGAACAAAGCTTTAACCAAGGCTGGAAAAAAGAGATGTCAATATTAATACCTTCTCAAGTTTAAGAACTATCCAACCACGGGTGCAAAATGGATAGAAGAAAAATTCTTCCATGAATATCTAGGATTTTTTATTTGAAAAATGTATGTGAAAGAAAATTCTTTATGCATCACAGTGGTGTATTCTATACTGGCTAAATTCTTAAGAAATTAAGGCTATCCCATCTTTCATTCCCATAAATTTGTATGAAATGAAATTCCTTATATGATTAAATATGTAAAGTCTTCATTAAGGTTAATAATTATGAACATATTCAAATGATATTTGAATATTGTATGAGCTTGTTACTCTAATGGATTGGGTGCATGTATAGGCATCAGTACAAAATATCATTTCAAAAAATGTGATTTACGCTAACAGTTTAGTGAAGATGTGCAAGTTTTACAAGTAGAATCTAAGGATTTATAAACTTAGAAAATTGAACCATTTCTACATGTCATATCTTGACATCTGACTTTTCTTTAAGGTATGTGCAAGTACTAGAGGAAGTGCTTGAAAAACAAGAACAAGACATGGAAAGCTTGCTAAGCTTAAGAATGGTACCAAAGGACTGGTCATCCTTTTGACTTCATCATGAGTGTGAATGGGCAATTTCTAGAAAGTAACACCTAGTTGTGACATAAAAATCCAACTTTAAAGTGGCTAACATCAAATCTTAAGCCAACTACTTTTTCCACATGTCATAAGTAACTTGCCTACCTTGCCACATGGCTTGGAAAAACTTATTTCAAGCTTGTGATTGTGTATATTGTCTCCTCTGCAAAAATAATTACAAATGGCCGCCCATTCACCTCTTCTTTTGCTTTAAGATTGGATTCATCTACTTGGGAAGGAGGGCGCATTGCCTTATCAATAGCTTAAACACTCCTTACATTATGTTTTTATAGTATAATTTGATGATGGCATAAGCAATTCGGAACTTTGCTTTCAATTGAATGCTTGAACCATGAACGTAATGCACTAACAAGACTAGACATGTTTTAGGGTTTGTTGAAGTACATAGTGCCTACTATGTGTGAATACCAACACCATGTAATTTGAAACGAAGATGATAGTGATGACGGTTTTGTATTGTAATTCTAAAATAGAACAAAGTATATACTTTCAATTGAGGGATTTTCAATAAGGATATGGTACCAATGTTAACCTATCATTGTCATAGCGTCATAATTGTAACGTATCTCAACAAAAAAAATTTCTTTTCATCAATCTATCTCCAGATAGTATATCAGGAAGGTGTGTCACATACTTATTGGAGAAGAGATCTCTTCGCCACGGATTCAAGTACGAGGCAATGTGAAACTTTGTAATGGAACACCATTAATGTTTATGTACGTAAACCTAGCATTAGGGTTTGCACAAGTAGATATGGCATGTACTCACAATTATGAGGTGTGATTGCCCATGCATTGTGTTGGAGGGTTTGCGAATGACAAGGCAACCCTAACTCTAGTTAATAAGTGAGAGATATTTGGCACCCTGCGTGTGTAAGTCCAACCCGATGATCACATAGAGATTTGATAATCAGGAAGCCGATAAAAGGACTTTAGGCCTATTATGCGGGATTTTTAATGTCGCAAGGCCTAAAAGTCAAGTTAGTGAATAAAGTAGGAATTCCCGCCAAAATTCAAATTCAAATTCGTTCCCTCTAATTTTTGAATGGGTTCCCTCCACTATTTGAATATTTAGGTTTAGATTAGCCAATAGGAATTGGAGCGCCCATCTCCTCAATTTTCTATATAAGTAGCAATTTCGAATCAATGTACATGTTCTCTTTTCATTTCAATATAAGCAGGTTGGCCCTCTTATGGAATGGATGTGGAATGTCCTTGCTCTCTGAGAGTGATTTTGCTTGATTTGAGTGGGTATTCTTGTTTGATATCTAATCCGATTGTTGAGCAGGAAGCTATTTAGATCACAAATCTTAACATCATTTGGATTTGAGAGATCACAGAAAACAACAAAAATCGGTCATTTCTGTCAGATTTGAACAAAAAGGAGGCAAAATTGTCATCAGATCTGATAACTTTTTACCCTCTTATAGAAAACCTTCTTCGAGTTGCAAGAAGCTTAGATTTCATTCACAGATCCTTCATATTGAAGGGTGAATGTTAATTCTCAGCAAATTCGCAAAAACATCAAAAAACAAGAAAACACCAAAAAATCACCAAAACCCTAAAAAGATAGAAAAAGAACCTTCATCTGATTCACTGTGCATAGGTGTGATTCGGATCAATCTATTGCCAAGTCAACGAAAGATAATACCAAAATAGAAGGCCAAAATGACTGTTCATCTAGTTGTTGGTAATCTTTTGTGGGAAATTTACAACTTTCTGCAAAAATATCAGTTCTCTGAGAAGAACCTTCTCCTAAACCTTCACCAAAGTCCGTGTCAATCCCACTTACTATTTTTGATAATCAGTAAGTTGGGCAAACGTTTTTGTCAAGGCCATTTGTCATATTGACCTATTTTTATCAAAAGGGATCTTTTTGCAAAAATAACAGTATTACTCTTGCAACCTTTGCCTAAAGGCTTCGTCGACTTTTTTGAGGATTCTATTTATAGTAAATCATCATCTATGAGTTCGGCGGAGATTACATTGTTAGCTGATGCCACGCCCATGACGTGTCGATCCAATGCCTCATCACTCAAAAAGGGCTTCTAGCAAAGACGAAGTTGAGAGCCAAGTCTGAGAGCACGAGAACTATTAGTGCTAGGCTAAAATGTACAATTGTGAGCCCCATGGTAATTCCCGAAAGATGGATAGCCATGTGGGAGCTAGCAATTTAGACTATCTTAACTTGAGTTCTGTTTTTTAATAAAGAGGCCTCCTATTATCAAGTAAGAGGTGGAACCCAAATCTTTATAGAATGGGGTTTACTCAGTTGTAAGAGATGGAATCCAAATTATGATAGAATTGGGTTCACCAGTTCTTGGGTATAGATGGAGGCCTCCTCCACGAGTTCCATAGCATGTGTTGTGTATTGTAATGTTGTTGAAATGTTTAATGAAGATCCTTCAAACTGCATTCCCTTCCATGCTCCATCTTCATGCATTTAGTTTGGGTACTGATGTATGAATGTGATTATTATTAATCCTCTCTTAAGGATTGGTTTGGGATTAGTATCAAGTAAATGTGCAGGTTTTGGAGACTGCTCTACCATTCCACTCACTTCTGATGTTTCCCGGTTTTTGGCTCCCTAAGGAGTTCTTCTTACAACTGTTGAGTGACAGTTGTAACAAGCACTTTGTAGGATTCCCATTGCTTTACTTGAATGTTGTGTTGTTGATATGTGATTTCAGTAGGAGTAGATTCAGTTTAGTTTCCTGATTTTTATGTAAATTAGATTAATAATAATCTGTAGATTTTTAAACAATTAAGAATAAATTTGTAGAATGTAGAAGAACAAGCCCTGATAGATCCATATCCAAGATGAGCTACCATTGCCAATCAAGGATCGAATGAGGTCATTGATGTGCCATTTGCCAGGTGGGTACATCACTATTATACCACCATTATACTGCAGAATAGATTAGAGAAGAAGAAGAAGCCTTCTGTCGGCTGTAGGCTGAGTAGAACCAGTGGCCGGTAGATTCCGTGCAAACATCGATGCTAGTTGCCATTGGCAATCTTCTTGCATTTTGATCCATAGAACTCGTTGTACCAGTCGATCTTCCAGTTCTTTTTATTCTGATGGCCCTTGCTTGCTTTCTTGCATTTATTTTTTTCCCAAGAATGCATTCAATCTGTTCTCTAAGCTCAGAGTTACATCACCACATTTCACCGAAAAACGTTCAAGAAAACAACCGCCACACTGTTATCCCACGTTTCTTGAAACTAATCTGTTTGCGTTGCTTGCAATCTTGCATTCATATTCCTCACAAGCACACATTCTACATTTTCTGTCAGATTGAAATCGCTTCAGAACGTCTCTAATGATCATTCAGATTTGTGCGATCTCACACCACCCTTTCCGGAAACCCACCGCCGCACCACTATCACCGTTGTTTCATGTTTTCTGCAACCGACTTTTTGAGATTTTTCATCTTTTTTCGACCTGTCAAACATTCCACCTGACGAACAGCCTTAAAAACTTATGGTCGACAAAGAATTCCCAGTTGCATCCGACAATGCCATCCAATCTGCATCCGACATAATTCGCATTTTTTCGAGTTTTCGAGTTTTTTGAATTTGCATCCGACAACTATTTTTAGCTTTTTTCGAAAGAATTGCATTCGACGAGCTCTTAGGTCTAAAGCCCACGAGTTTTGCATTCACTAGTTTGCATCCGCCAATCCATTTGTTACTGCATTCCACGCATAAGATCCGACAAATCTCAGCATTCCTTTTGCCTCTAACACTCTGCATTACTATTGCATCCGACGCCCTCCATCTTCCTATTGCATCCAACGCCCATCTCCATTTGCATTCAACGATTTCATCTGCCCTTTTCGAATTTTTGGAAATTTTAGGCTTTTTTGAGTTTTCGAGATTTTCAAGCTTTTTCGGGCTTTCAAAAACTTACATCCGACAATTTAACATTTCCATCTGACAACCATTGAAACAGATGAGCTTTTCGATTTTTTTCCATTTTTCGAGCTTTTCGATTGTTTTTTCCATTTTTTGAGTTTTCCTGGATTTTCGATATTCCATCTACCAAACCACTTTTATTTGCATCCGACGCCTTCCCAGCTCCATCGGACGGTGTATTTTAGATCCAATGTATTTTTTGCTTTAGCAAATTTTTCGACCCTTTGCAAATTTTTTCGATCCTTTGCCAATTTTTTGACCCTTTGAACCTTTTCCTACATTATTATTTGCATCCGCCAACTCTCTCGTCCTTTTCGAGTTTTTCGATTTTTGGGATTTTTGAGTTTTGCATTTTTTCGAGATTTTCGGGATCTTGCATCCAATGTTTTTCGAGTTTGCATCCAACAACCATCTAGATCACTTTGCATCCGACACCCATCTAAATTGCTTCCGCTCACCTTCAGATTGCATCCGACGTTTTTTGAAAATTTTCAAGTTTTTCCATAAAAAAAAAAATTCCAGCTTTTTAAATTTTTCAAGTTTTTCAAAGTTTTCACATTTTTCAAGTTTTTTGGATTTTTTTGATTTTTCAGAGTTTTTTTGAGTTTTAATTTTTTTTTTCTAGTTTTTCGGATTTTTTAAAAAAATTTCGAGTTTTTTGGAGTTTTCACATTTTTCGAGTTTCTTGGATTTTTTTTCGATCCTCTGTACATTTTTCGATACTTTACAAATTTTCAATCCTATGTTTTTTCGATCCTTTGTTTTTCGATACCTTCTAATTTTGTCGATACCTTATACTTTTTTCGATCTCTTATATTTTTTCAAAAGTCGTCATTTTTTTGGACCTTTTTTATTTTTTCGCCCAACATTATTTTTTGACCCACGATTATTTTTTCGACCCATATTATTTTTCGACTTTCTTTTATTTTTCGACCCACCTTTATTTTTTCGACCACTTTATTTTTCGATCCACTTGGTTTTTCGACCCACCTTATGTTTTCAACTCTCTTTACTTTTTCGCCCCACAATATTTTCTGACCTTCTTTATTTTTTCAACCAACAATTATTTTTGACCAGTTTCATTTTTCAACCCACATTATTTTCCAACCCACTTTATTTTTTCAGTTAGAATTAAAGTAGAATCATTGTGCTACTGTACTGTGGGTCCTATCAGTGGACAAGGATCAGTTGGCCTCGCCATGAGGCAAGTCGACGAGACACGCGTCCCGCCAACGACAACCTGGGTCATGCATGGGTTGCCTGAGTGAACAACTATATGTACAGTGTAATTTCGTTTTGAGAAATACAGTTGCTATGTGAGCTTGCTGTGGAGAGTGTTTTCTGTCTGTGTTACTGTGTAGCATGATCTGTGTTCCTGTGCAAAGCAAATTCTAAGTTGGTATCAGAGCGGTACAGGGAGTGTACACAGTACAGCATCGTCGTTGAAGAGAGCTTTGGGAGAACTGTCTTCTGAGAGTTCGGGGTTTACGGCGGGTTGAAGACTTAAGGAGAAACACTGGTGCAGAGAGTTTAGCACACAGAAGCTTGGTAAGCTTGAGACTGTGTGAGGATTCAGAGACAAGGGTTGTCGGCTGAATCAGAACCTCGGCAAACGGAATTTTGAAATTTCGAAGTAGGCTATTCGGAGTTTGCAGTCAGTGTGCAATCAATCGGACACCGTTTGACAAACGGATTGAAGCATCAGCTTTCCAGTGGTAGGGCGACCTCAGAGCAATTGATTTAGCCAGCCAGAGAGTTGTGAAAAGCAAGCCAAGATCAAAAGTTGCAAGCAAAACCCTGGTCAAGGGTTTGGAAGCCTAAATACTGGGTTTTCTCTCTATTCTGAACTGTTTTGGTTGCTGTGAAATCTCAGAGAAGGGCGCCCTAGCAGTACGAATTAGACCTGAAGTGGCCGTGGACAGCCGCAAGCAGTACAACGCGCTGGATCTACGAGAGCTGGGTGGCCAAAACCCTGCAGCCATAGTTTTAAGCTCGTGAAGGAGAAGGAGGCCGCAAGGAGGCTGTCGTGCGCGGTGAAGGGAGTGGAGTTGTAGCGCTCCGAAGTGTCCAGCGGCTGGAGTACCCTGTTTCAACATTTTGGAAAGATCACAGTTGTAGGATTGAGAGTAGATACGGATCGACGGTTGAGATCGCGCTACTTAAGATGAATATCCACAGTTGGATCAAAATCGACCTTTAGATGGAGTCTAAAGGGCAGTTGAAGAAGACAAAGAGGCTTTGAAGTAATTATAGCCATTCAACTTCAATAAAAATTTTCACATTGAAAGTTGAGTTGGGTCCCAAGTTCATGAAGCGTGAAGTTTCTTCACTCTGAAGAAACAGTTCAAAAACGAGAAAAGTCCTTATTTTTGGGTCTTTTGTCCGTTTTGACCCAAACGAAAGGCTATAACCTCCAAACGAAGGGCACCCGGACTGTACCGGCAAGTACGGTACAACAAAACAGAGTGATTGCAGCGGAGAAAGTGTTCGGAGTGCGCCAAAATTGATTTCACCATTCCACTGGGCACGTAGTTGGGAGTTGACGACTGAGTGCATTTCGGAAGGCGACGCTGATTTGGCTTTCAAATTGGTGGAAAAGCGGCGAGTGGCCTGGTAAGGAAAAAAGTGCAGGTCATTAACTTCTGACATCATTGTTGGCCTCAGCATCCTGTTTTTAGCCTACGGCAGAAGTTTCAAGTAGTTTTGCAATGGCAAACATGGGAGAGTCCATTTTGAGTGAAAGTAGCAAATTGGACAGGATTTTCAACTATGCAGTGTGGAAATTCAAAATGAAACACATACTGATGGAGAAAGACGTGTGGGAAGTCGTCACAAACGATGAGAGAAGGCCGCCAAATGAAGCGGATATCAAAGTGTTCGACAAAAAGTTGAGGAAAGCTTTGACCTTCATTAACTTGTCAGTGAAGGATCACATCATTACCCACATTTGTGATGTTGTTACACCCAGACAGGCATGGGATGTGCTAAAGGAGCAGTTCGAGACATCAAATTCGTCAAGAATCATGTTTCTGAAGTCAAAGTTGAATAGTGCCCGCATGGAGCAAGGAGAGCACATTCAGACGTATATGACCAAAATCAAGACAATGAGGGATGAACTGCATTCTATTGGTGAGCACATACGTGATGTGGAGCTGGTGCACAATACATTATGCGGCATTGCGAAACCCTATCAGATGTTTGTGAGCGGAATAGCATCAAGAGAAATATTGCCAACCTTTGACGAGCTCATAGAAATCTTGATGCAGGAAGAGCAATGGCAAGAAATGGTGAAAGCTAGACATCAAAATACTGACAATCAGGCACTTGCGACACGCCAGAAACAAGGCAAGGGCAAGGGCGAGAAGAAGTCTAAGCAGCAATTTGCCAAGTCTCAGGAGGATGAGGGATCTTCCAGTAAGACCAAGAAGAAAGGCAAGTGCTTCCATTGTGGTAAAGAGAGCCATTGGAAGAGTGAATGTCGCAAATTCTTGGCGGAACAAGACAAGGGGAAACCAAAGAAAGCAGGTAACCTTGTCGATGAGGGTGAGATTGAAGACTGTAGCATCTTCAGATCTGCATTGTCATCTAATCAAGATGATCAAGCGTGGTATATTGACTCAAGAGCCACAAGACACATGACAGGTAACAAGAATTGGTTCAGTAGCATGAAAGTGTTGGATAATGGAACGTCCGTTTCACAAGCAAATGGTGAGGTGTGCAAGATCAAGGGGATAGGCACTGTTTCAATCCAACTACCTGATGTCAAAAGCAGGATGATCAGGGAGGTACTTTACGTACCAGGTTTGAAGAAAAATCTACTTTCCGTTGGAGTCATTACTGATCAAAAGTTGAAAGTGTCAAAGTACAGCAAAATGGACCAAGAATAGATCTGAATCAGATCCACAAGTGTGATTGGATGTTAGATTAGATCAACCTATCAATCTACACAAGATTAGATAGCATTTAGATCAAATCTAGATGAATAAATCTAACAAGAACAATCATTATTGATCAAAACTTGTACTTGCTGGTTTCACACGTGTGAAAACCTGTCAGAGTACGGACAGTAGGCTGAGAATAAAGTATACTAAGCTTAGAACCCAATCAATGCATAAAAACACAAGACAAATAGAGAGAAAACACTAGAATTGCTCCAAAACCAAGATTTAGCTTCCATATCAATTATGGCCAAATGAGCCACCATATATACACAAGAGCTGATGCTCACTCAACTGATTTGGCACGTGTGAGAGTGCCTACTCATCAAAGGATCCACCAATAATCATCAATATGGCACATGGACCAAGTTTCCTAACTTATAGCCACCTCCCTTGATTTTAGGCAATTTTCCTAATTTATAGGGACTTGCACAAATATCTACTACAAGTTGGATCTCACCTACAACTGATGTTTTGACACATGTGAGCAATCCTTGGCATGTGAAAGATCACTCCTATCCATGTGAAATAGCTTTTCTTACCAATAAAATGATGCCAAGTGGCATATAGCTAGAAAACTAGATTTTGGCCATTTTAGCCACTAGATCTGAAATGAAATGGTATGTACAACCTATATGACTCATCTAAATGGTAAATGCATTTAACTCAAACGTGGGAATAGGCTCCACACATGTGTAAACATAATATGTACATGATTTTGGCCTAGATCAAGCATGATTTTGACATTTTCACACTCCTCCTCAAAATCTAGCTTGGTCAATCTAGTATACATCTATCTACAACTCCAAGTGCTAATCTTGACTTCACAAATGGATCCTTTGCCAATGGTTTGGTAAGTATATCAGCAACACAATCTGAAGATGAAACATGGATGAGCTTGATCTCCTTTGCTTGTACCTTCTCTCTCACAAAGTGATGTGAAATCTCAATGTGCTTGGTTCGAGCATGGAAGATTGGATTGTTGGCAAGTTGTTGGGCTGCTTGATTGTCACAATAAATGCATGGAATATCTTCAGCCTTGATCACTTGAAGCTCCTCCAATAGTCTTCTTAGCCATAGGATCTCCTTTGTTGTTGTTGTCATAGCTTTATACTCGGATTCGGTTGATGAAAGTGAGATAGTATCTTGCTTTTTGGAAAGCCAAGATATGACTCCTCCACATAGGAATGTAGCAAAGGCACTTGTGGATCTTCTATCCACTTTGTCACCTGCAAAATCTGAGTCCGAGTAAGCTCTCAAACAAAGATTAATTCCTTGATATACTATGCCAAAGTTTCTAGTAGCCGAGATGTACCTTAACACTCTTTTGGCACTCTTCCAATGACATATTAGTGGACTTTGCATGTATTGACTCAATTTGCCAACACAAAAGCTAAGATCTGGTCTAGTGATGGTCAAATAGATCAAGGAACCAATAAGTTTTCTATAGGTAGTGATTTCCTCAAAGGATGCTTCATCACTTTCCTTAGAAACTTTTACATTTAGTTCCATGGGAGTTTCAACTCCTTTACAATCTTTCATGCCAAACTTTTCTAAGATGGATCTAGCATACTTAGATTGACATATGAAAGTAAAATCATTGCATCTAGTAACTTCTATTCCAAGTATGACCTTTAGAAGTCCTAGATCTACCATTTTAAACTCACTAGACAAGGAAATTTTTACATCTATAATGCCATCATGATCATTTCCTGTGAGAATTATATCATCAACATATAAAACCAAAATGATGATCTTTCTATCATTACATTTGTAGTACAATAATGGTTCATAAGAACTTACAACAAATCCAATGGAAATAAGATAAGAATGCAACCTAGAGTACCAAGCTCTAGGTGCTTGCTTGAGTCCATAAAGACTCTTCTTCAAAAAGCACACTTTGTCTTTTTCTCCATCTTTGATGAAGCCCTCGGGTTGGCACATGTAGATTTCCTCCTCCAAGAATCCATTCAAGAAAGCATTTGTCAGATCAAGTTGAAAGAGCTACCACTTGAAAGAAGTAGCAAGGCATATGATCAATCTAATGGTTACAAGCTTTGCAACAGGAGCAAAAGGTTTCATCATAATCTATGCCTTTGACTTGTAAAAAACCTTTTGCTACAAGTCTTGCTTTATACTTATAATGGAACCATCTTGATTATACTTCAATCTATATATCCATTTACAAGTAAGAGGCTTCTTTCCATAACGTAGATTAACAAGATCCCAAGATTGATTTTCCAACAAAGCATCAAACTCTACTTGCATAGCATCCTTCCAACTTTGAGACTTAATTGCTTCTTCAAAACATGTTGGTCCTTCAAGCATAGTAGTCAAGAAAGAATAAGAGATGTGTAGTTGAGAATCTTCCCTTTGCCTTCCTTTGTCACTATAAGTGAGCCTTGATGGCTCGGCCCTCACTCTTGTTGATCTTCTTGGCACCTTTGGATCTTGAGCAAGATCCTCTTGGTCTTCAACTCCTTGAAGCTCCTCCTTGGCCATAGCATGATCACTGATAAGATGAGAGTTGTTGGAAAGTACCTTCTCTTTGCCATTGAGAGATTCATCAAAAAGTACATCTCTACTTACAACAACTTTCTTGGTAATAGGATCAAATATCCTATATGCTTTACTATTTTCACTATAACCAACAAAGATGCCTTTAAATGAAGTAGCATCTTTCTTTTTCCTTACTTCTAAAGGAATGTGTACATAACAAGTACATCCAAAAATTTTCAAATCACTAAGATTTGTCTTTTTGCCATACAATGCTTCATAAGGTGTGAGACCTCCAATGGCACTATTAGTCAATCTATTACATAGAAAGTTTGCACATAAAATAGCTTCTCCCCAAAATGAAATAGGAAGCGATGCATCTAATCTCAATGCTTTAGCACACTCACATAGTGTTCTGTTTTTCCTCTTGGCCACCCCATTTTGTTGTGGGGTGTATGTGCAAGTAAACTCTCTTCTAATGCCATTAGTTTGACAAAACTCTTTCATACTATTGGAGATGTACTCCCCTCCATTATCACATCTTAATACTTTCAAGCTAGCATTAAGTTGCTTTTCTACAAGAGTTTTGAGCTTCACAAAGGTTTCAAACACTCCACTTTTCTTAGACAAGAGGTAAATCCAAGAGTATCTTGATTCATCAATAAAAGTGACATACATAAGAGCTCCACCATTAGATTCATGTGAAAAAGAGTGAACATATGAGTGAATAAGATCACGAGGAGAGTTAGATCTTGTCAAAGATCTCTTGAAAGGTTTCTTATGAGACTTGGAGAGTCCACAAGCTTCACAAAGCTTGCCACACTTGGATATGGCTTTGCGAAGTCCAATTGCTAGCTCTTTGTTCACCATGGTCTCCATAGCTTTGTAGTTAGGATGGCCTAACCTCTTGTGCCATAGCTCCACTTGAGAGAGCTCCTCCCTTGCCATGTTAACACTTCCAACCATCACATTAGCATCCAACTTAAATAACCTTCCTTGCTTAAAGCCATTAGCAATACATTTATCATTCTTCAAGATGGAACATGCTCCATGCTTGAAATGAACATCTAATCCACTATCCATAAGCTGACCAACACTTAACAAGTTCTTTGTAATAGAAGGTAACATAAAGAACATTGTCTAGATCTACTTTCTTAGATGATCCAAGACATAATGGAATGGATCCAATTCCTACAATCTCACATTCTTGATCACTTGCAGTGAAGATAAACTTCTTAGAGTTATTGTAAGAAAGTAAGGTAGAAAAGTAGTCTTTTTGGTGAGTCATGTGGGAACTAGCCCCACTATCAATCCACCTTGTGTTGTGATTAGATATTTGTGTTAAGGAAGCCATCAAAGATAAGTTGCATTCATCCTCCTCCTCAAGCACAAGGTTGCCACGGTTGTCCTTCTCTTGGCATTCTACTTCTTGTAACACTCGGATGCAAAGTGTCCTTTCTTACCACAGAAAAAACACTTAATTGTAGTTTATGAAGAGACATGCCAAACTTGGTAATATGGATTATCTACAGGCTTTTAATAATACCTTTTGTTACATAGACAATATATGTTTTGTTAACAATCTGGATGCACTATTGTATCTAGATAAGGAACAACCTTGTACTATGATAATGCTACATAGATTTCCCGTTAGAATACTTAACTATCAAGAATGGTGATACTAAGGACAATATTTTAATATCTTAAATATTGCTTACCAAAAAATATTGCTTTTCTCTTGGTGGGCAGTTAGCACTCTCCCTCTCAAGGGTGCTAGTTGTCCCTCTGAGACACCTTGCTAACTGCGGGACGGTTGGTGGGCTCTCTCTCTCTCTCTCTCTCTCTCTCTCTCTCTCTCTCTCTCTCTCTCTCTCTCTCTCATGGACTCCACTATATGCATATTTAGTTTGATGTGTTCTTTGAGCAATTGTAAGGATGTTCTCCCTTTGGTACTAAACCGATTTTTTCTTTTTTTGCACTACCTTGTTTCACTAAGTTAAAGGGGCCTTTGTAAATCTAGCAATGACTTGCTAGCCAAGTTTCCTTTGAATGGTTAACATGGATACACTTCTTAGGGTTTTGATCTAATGGTGAGCATTTTTATGTACTTGGTGCAATAAGAGGGACATTATCTACTATAAGAGGAAGGGTGAAATATCATAATTTCACTCTTCTCCTCATGCCTTAGAATTTTCTCTAGCCCTCTCTCTCTCTCTCTCTCTCTCTCTCTCTCTCTCTCTCTCTCTCTCTCTCTCTCTCTCTCTCTCTCTCTCTCTCTCTCTCTCTCTCTCTCTCTCTCTCTCTCTCTCTCTCTTGCAACTTATTATAGCTTGGAGAGCTCAATTTGTGGGCTTAAGAAGGCTCTTGGAAGAGTAACACTATAGGAAAAGCAACTTGGAACTGGAACAGGTAATGAAGTAGCCATTTCATAGCATGCTGAGCAGTGTGGTTCTCTCGTAGGCATTGATCTATAAAGCTTTTTAAGCTATACAAGATGTTTGGTTTGGTAGGCTAATATTCTTGGTGATGATTGTCGATAGACATTGCTTTGAAGCTTGTTAAAAAGCGTTTCTGGTGCTTGTTGTTGGTGCTATCCCAGCAAGGAATTGGAATTTGTTTGAAGGTATGATTCTCATCAACAATAGTTACTGTTTTTTGGGTTGATGGCCAATGTTGGCCTACATAGAGGGAATGTGTTTTATAAGCATTATTGTATGCTTTTTTGTGATAGCAAAAGTATATATGAGGGCGCACTGCCACAAAGGCAGATGGCTGTGCCACCAATGGCGAGTTTTAGATCACTTTGTACGCACATTTTTGCAAGCCATGAGTAGGGATGGTCGCGGCTACATACACATTCATAATGGTCGCCCTTCCACACTTTGGTTATGGGCATTAAGCAAACTTGTGATTGTATATATTGTCTCCTCTGCAAAAAAAGTAGATGGCCGCCCATTCACCTCTTCTTTTGCTTTAAGATTGGATTCATCTACTTGGGAAGGAGGGCACATTGCCTTATTAATAGCTTAAACACTCCTTACATTCTGATTTGATGATGGCATAAGCAGTTCGGAACTTTTCTTTCAATTGAATGCTTAAACCATGAACATAATGGACTAACAAGAGTAGACACGTTTTAGGGTTTGCTGAATTACATAGTGCCTACTATGTGTGACCATTGAGTTCCGATATGTAGCAAGAGAAGGTATGTACACTGCTCTTACTCTTTGTTCTCAAAGCTATGCAAGAGCTATACTGTAATACACCACTACAAAAGCTTTGATAATGGTTTTTTAGAAGATATGGATTATAACAATAACACATCTGTCGTGCGTATGATTATGTAATGCTATACATAAAATTGGATACGGAATTGAACGATTTTCAAAGACATTCAAAAGCAAACATGACCACTTCACAAGAGTTGCTAGCGTATACCATTCAGGTTGGTGCTTCTCACATATCTCGGTTGGTTTTTTAATAAAGCTTCAAAAGAGTACATCCGTAGCGTAGGAGATTATTAGGCATTGTACTTTTAGAAGAGCTAGATGATTCTTAAACCAGTTTTTCACATATCTCTTTCTCCAACATGCAGTACCATAGCATACAGTATCATTGGTTACATAGGAAAAATGATAACCCACATTTATTACATGAATGAGTGGTTACAAACTCTTTTTGATATGCATACGGGTATTGTGTTTTATTGTATTTTAAGTCATGATCATGGTTCAAGTATAAGATAACGGTAAGATAGCTTGCGGACTAAGTTGCTCAAGAAGTACATCACCTGTTTACAAGTAGAAATGTTGATATGGCATGGATTTGCCCCGCCCTTCATGTACCGGTCCAAGCTACTTACTTGTCTGTAATTTTTTATATATCTCTTATAGCTTATTTATTAATGCAAATTGATTTATTAATTTAAGAAGATAAGGACCTGAACCATCACACTGATCAGCATGGCACTCACCCTGATATGGTTCGGCCTATCGCTATAAGCAATTCTCAGTAAGGGAAGACGAGATTATGAAATTTCATCTATACTGTATGCTGATTTTTGTTCTCAAAGCTATGCAAGAGCTATACTATAATACACCACTTCGAAAGCTTTGATAATGGGTTTTCAGAAGATATGGATTATAACAATAACACATATGTCATGTGTATGATTATGTAATGCTATGCATAGAATTGGATACGGAATTGAACGTTCCTCAAAGACATTCAAAAGCAAACATGACCACTTCACAAGAGTCGCTAGTGTATACCATTCAGGTTGGTGCTTCTCACATATCTCGGTTGGTTTTTTAATAAAGCTTCAAAAGAGTACATCGGCAGCGTAGAAGATTATTAAGCATTGTACTTTTAGAAGAGCGGATGATTCTTAAACCAGTTTTTAACATATCTCTTTTTCCAACATGCAGTACCATAGCATACAGTATCATTGCTTATCGTAGGAAAAATGATAACTCTCATTTATTACATGAATGAGTGGTTACAAACTCTTTTTTATATGCATACGGGTATTGTGTTTTATTGTATTTTAAGTCATGATCATGGTTCAAATATAAGATAACGGTAAGATAGCTTGCGGACTCTTGTATTGCATGGATTTTTGCTCAAGAAGTTACGAGAGTCGTACATCACCTGTTTACAAATAGGAATGCTGGTATGGCATGGATTTTCCCTGCACTTCATGTACCGGTCCAAGCTACTTACCTATTTGCAATTTTCTATATATCTCTTACAACTTATTTTTTCAAGCATATTGATTTATTAACTTAAGAAGATAAGGACCTGAACCATCACACTGATCAACACGACACTCGCCTTGATACGGTAAAGATATGGTTCGGCCTATCGCTATAAGCAATTCTCAGAAAGAGAAGACTGGACTATGAAATTTCATCTATACTACATGCTAATTAGTTAAGTAAACTTATTTTGTACATGTATAACAACTGACATTCAGCGTTGACACCTGTCTTCCTCACTATGCTAACTTGTGCGATTTTGTGTGGTGGGATGGTGGTAGGTACCAGCTGGATGTCTTGAAATGTGTTTTGCTTTACGGTGCTTTACTAGTACTGTATGCTTTTCATCTATGTTTTTCCTTGTTGGTTTTATGCCATGGAATTAGAGTTTAGGGCTTAGAACCTTGAACATAGACAATAATAATAAGAGTCAAAATTGAAGTTAGGTTTTAAAACTCGGATTAGAACCTACGTGGTGCCATATTTTGTCATGTAAACATGGAGAAAAAAAAAAAAGGTACTTGATATAGCTCCTCTTTCTTGGAAACATTCCAAGGCTTCCATGTCTTCTTATGACCTTCAAAGCAAGCCACGAGAAAACTATCTAGTCCACGACATACCAGTATTTTGCATTACATCTCCAAAGCATCCAAACAACATGACGAAACTTAGGTCCATGGAGGCTAAATACTTCCTTATGGAGATACGTGTCCTTAGAGGATGATACACTTATTCTCATAGAAATATCACACGATGCTTCCAACAAAGTTGTTAATGACTTACAACTATCCATATTGAGCTTCTTAAGATTAGACTTACAATCATTGGGAGCACACTAATAAACTTAGAGACTCACAAATATAAACATGGGTTATGGACAAAACAATTATCCTTAATTCCTATCCAAAAAATGATCTGGTGGGGCCAAACTTACCATTTTTATTTTTCTATGATGAGTGGACCATGAGGCTAAGGTGGATTATGTTGCCAACATAGGCCTTTTACAACAAACTTGCACCATCCTTATTCTAAGTGGGTGGAGGGTAAGGAACTAAGGAGTAACATGTAAAACATGGAGGGTGGAGACATGCACAATTAAGCCTCTCAGTACAACCAACATTCCCTCTATCCCCAATGCCTACCCTTATGAAAAAGCCCTTGGACCCAAACTTTGAGCAATTTCTATCTCTTAGAGAATGCAATTGAACAACAACTATTATGCATCCAAACAATGGTCTATGGTCAAAATCCTCTTTGTGGTATATGCTCTAGATTCCTACATTTCATCTCTCTTGATTGCATTGGTTAAAGTACAAAATGTGTCTTGTCATTGGTGGTTGAAATTTAGACATGTTCGAAGCTTCAAGTACCTAGGTCCTACAAGGATAAAACATGCTTGGGTATAAAGTACAAAATGTGTCTTGTCGTCGGTAGTTGAAACCGAGAGGAAGGCAAATGAGGCACTGCCACCTAGTAAAAAAATCGAAGAAATTTACAAGGTTTAAAAAAAACATGCTTGGCAAAGGGTCCCTTTCTTATCTCTGAATGAACATTGAATGGGAGGCCTTGTTTCCAATGGAGTCAGTGATGCCAGTGCTCACCCTCATTTTGAGCCATGCATTGGGTCTGGGGGAGGCTGCCACCCCCAACGTTCAAAAACAAAAGTGTTAGTCACTTTTTGTATGACATGGGCATCCTTATCGGATAGGCCTCTAAGGCCATGTGGTGGGTCCTACAGCCACGTAGCCAGAGGATTGGGCCAGGCCTTTTGCTTCAACATTAAATTTCCCTTTGCTTATCCGAAAAGAAATTAACTAATCAAGGTTAGATTAATTAAGCAGGATTAGGGTTAAGCTATGCTGATTTAACTTAATTAATTAAGTTTGATTAGGATACAAACTCTCGTCTTCCTCTGCTGCTTCTTCTTCTTCTTCTTCTTCTTCTTCTGCTTCTGCTCTGTTTGTTCTTCATCGAGGGTGGATTCCTTGGCGAGCAATGCCATTTGCTTTTTCTCGTCTTCCTTGTCTTTGCAGGGAGCATTGAGCAGCTCTGTATGAATCCTGCATACAGGATCTGGTTGCTTTTGTTTTGGTAGTCACCGATTCTGATCTTCTGTTCCAGTCTCTGTGTTGGCTTGTGTTTTTGCTTCCTGAGTTGGATCTTGAGCTTTTCGTAAGCTGAAGTGATTATGTCTTGATTCTCACCTCTGTTTGATCTCTCTCAATCTGTGTTGCTTTTGTTTTTGCTTCTCAAGTGGGATCTTGAGCTTTCATAAGTAAAAGTGATTATATCTTGATTCTCACCTGTGTTTGATCTTGTTCTAATCTGTGTTGCTTGTGTTTTTGCTTCTTAAGTTAACCCAGAATGGTTCCGGAAAGCCCAGATCTTGAGCTTTCATAAGCTGAAGTAATTATCTATTAATTTTTGTGCGACTTTTAGCTGGATTTAAGTGTTGTTGTTCCTGGAGCTACCTTCAGGCAAAGCTCTCTCAGAGCAAAGCGTTGAAGAGTACATTTCTTCATTTTTCTTTTCTTCATTTGCATTTAGATTGAGTGTTCAATTTCCATAAACAACGACCTTTATCTGTTTGAATCTGTTTATTTACTTGGCTGCTGAAAGAAGCAAAGAAGATGGCAGGCGTGGCAACTTCAAGCCCCATACAAATACCCGGCCTGCACAAAAGCTCGTTGCAGAAGCCTTTCTATGAGGAACTTCCTTCACCAAATAGATGTGCCATAACAGATCGTCACAAAGAAGGGCGTGGCATGGTTAGAGCGTACGTAGACCAAAGCCGGAAAGATCCTTTTGCTACTCTTGGTATCAGTCCCGGAACCTCGAAGCAGGAGATCAAGTCAGCATATAGAAGGCTTGCTCTTCAGGTTTTTATACATTTCCAGAACTGTATCGTAATAGAGTAGCATTGTATTCCCTCTATATTGTACATTAGGTGCTCTTATTGGGCTTGAAAGTAGCTTCCGCAAGGATTTGTGAAGCTGTTCTTCTGGATGAGACAGTATTAATCAAAATATTTTGGCACTTTTGTGGAGTGCTCTTTTTATATTTCGCTTTTTCTCGTACAAAGACCTGCTTCGTAGCTAAGTTTTTGGATGGATCTGACCGGAGGCTTTGTGGTTTGTGTAGTATCATCCGGATGTTTGCAAGGACGACCATTGTACTGGCAAGTTTAAGCAAATCAAATCGGCCTACGAGGTAAGTCTCATGTTATCATCCCCCCTGTTTGAATTTTAGTCTGTTTAGATTCCAATTTGTACATGGCATTTTTGGTTTCTTAACAGATTGCAGCAAGCATTTAAACAGGGAGTTGAATTTTATCCTGCAGCATGCTATGAACGCGGCAACTTCCCCATCTGGAAGGTACATGGACGACTCTAGCTCCATCAGCTATGAAGGTCTTATGGGGGTGTATGATGATTCATGGGAAGACTGGGAAGAGTGGATGGGCTGGGAAGGTGCTGGTACAAGAGATTACACTACACACATTAATATCCATCTATGACCTTCGACTTCCTTCTTTCAAGGAAACAGGTGTAAAGAGGTCATTCTAAATCATATGGTATTGTTCAGCATATTAAAAGTAGCAATTGAACAATCTGCTAGAATGGCTTAACTGTACAGACAACACAAGCTAAACTGTACATAGATGAAAAAAGTGCATTCTTGCACTGTCATTGGCAGGACAGAGAGTGGATTTTGGATACCTTGCCGCCATCAAGTGACATTCTAAGTCATCACACACAACAAAAACCAGATTCTGAGTGCATGAGGCCTCCTACACCTACATTGCTCATCAGCAAGGAAAACAGATTAGCACAGTCTTCAATCAGAGAAGAGGAAGGTGGAGTTGGAAACCCATGGTATAGGTGACTATTGAACATCACTTTTGGATAGGGCAACACAAAAGCACCAAGAAGAGACTTCAAGTGTAATTGTTGGTGCAGATTTTAGTTGTACATTGGGAAGATGACACTCTTGTATATGATTGCTTCCATGAAGCAAATGTAAAAAAGTGCTGATTGGAACTTTATCACATGATGTTGCTTACATTAGGATTGTTTGACTTTAATGCTAGTGAGTTCTATTGATGTGTCTAAATTGTTCGTGTCTCTTGTGACTTCATAGTGATTTGTGGGTAGGAGATAATGAGATTTATGGTGTGTTTAGCTAGTTCACTTTTGGAGTCTTTGAAGAAAAGGCATTAAATGCTGTTGGTGCTCTTGGATCTGGGAGGAAAACTCTATGGGTATTTTTCATACATCAGCACCTCTATCTCTTTCACCTTTCCTTGAGGGAGGTGTTGACAGAATGATGATCCTCTTAGAAGACACCATAACCGAGTCTTGGTAGGAATTGTTAAAGCCAAAATGCTCTAGTAAACATTAGAAATGAGCCTTTGTTTGAGTTGTCATCACTTATGCTTATTAGTTTCAATCTTCGCTTAAGAGACGTCTTTACGAAATTGGTTGATCCTCTAGCAGATGCCAAAACGGAGCCTTTGTTTTAAACCATGGAGACATACATCTTTTTTTAAAGCCATGGAGATATAACATGAGCTATTGAGCTCTTGGATTGGGAGTAAGAATTGAAATGAAATCTTTTTAATCATCAAAAATTGCCATCACTAGCACTATTAAGCTTTCACCTTGAGGGGTTAGCAAAAGTTGATGATCCTCTTGGAGACATCATAGTTGAGCTTTCATTCAACCATGGAGATTCTAACTGCTTCATTGTTGGGATAAATGTAGATGCACCTGGGATAATGTGTTCTCTTTGTGTGTTTTCTTGTATATATCCCTTTTGTGTGGCTGATTGGAACACCTAGCCTTATGTTGTGTGAGTGTATTTTGTATATCGAATAACTCTTAGATGCAATTTGATAATGACAATTGTGGGGAGGGCTTTCCTACAAATGACTCCTATCCCTTGAGCAGCACAACAAAATAAAATCTTCATAAAAGACATTTCACATACTTGACCGAGTGGGGCCTATTCATGCTTACACACTCTTTTGAAGCAATGCCTTGACTCAACAACTTTATCTTTCATTTCCCTAGTCACTAAAAATTTTCAAGGAGTAGTAAGCTATTTTCAAGTGACATTCTGCTTAAAAATTTTTAGTTCGATCAACTTTTCGACTTTCCTATGTTGTTAGTGCCTTTTGTTGTGCCCTCGCAACTATGTGACTAGATACCAAATTTTGTGTAGGCAACTCAAAAAGAATAGAACAAGTATGGGTAGGTTCAAAATCTACCTACGTGCATATAACCTCAATACTACCACTTAATATAATAGCCCCAAAGTCAAGATTTGAATCTTTCTTGGTTGTTGTGCTCTTTGGTTCATGTCTGACATCTCCATGATCTAGCATGCAAGCTCCTTAACTCCATCATGGTTGTTAGCATATTCTTCACCTACCTGTATCCATTTGTACATCTTCTTGGCGCGGAGGAGAGAATTGTTGCATGACCGGTACGAGGATTTGTGGTCCTCCTTCCAATACCTGAGCGGCTGCTTTTTCACAGGCGGTGATGGTCTCTTTAGCCTTTGCCAACTCGATTGAAGCTGCTCCTTTGAACTTGTAAAGCGGCCTTGGAATCCCTGAAGGGACACTTTGTATGTTTCCACTTTCTTAAACAAATACGTGATCTCCGTCGGTGTGATCGGATGATTTGGTATTTGCGTTTGAAGATAAGCATCATGCTCAAGGGTGGTCGCATCCAATTCACCTTGGAGACACGTGCGATCCTGTTCCGCGACCCTTCAACAGTTGCACCTGTTGTTTTGCATCCTGCACGACCTTATCCACCTGATCCTGTGTGGTTGTCAGGGCGTTTTGCAGAGAGCTGACGTAGTCTTCCAAGCGATCAGCTTGTTGCTGGGCCAACTGCTTTTCGGCTTCAGCCTTGTCTTCATGTTGTTTGGCAATCTTTAACTCTCGATCCAGCTGGACAATCTTCTGGCTGATCAGAGTGTTTTCGGACCCCATATCGGAGATTCTCTACTCCATTGCTTTCTTCTTATCCAGCATAAATTGGATCACTTGCGCAAGGCTTGAGACCAAACCAAGAGCATCACCAGAATCGACTGTCGTGGAGGCGACAGCAGCAGGAGGACCTGATGGTACTATCCTTGGTTGGCATGGAATAGGTGCCAGTACTTCTTCTTTTTCAAAAATGTCTTCCTCCTCGAAACCCTCAAGCACAGTGGCGTCGAACTGTTTCGGTGATTTCACAGCCTTGTTGACCCGAAGTGCAGCTGGGCTATCTTTCGTGTGAGATTACTGGCTGACATCTTCAACACCGACAGTGGATTCATGGATCTGTTCGAATCCTCTTCCAGGGGATTCGAGTTCAAAGGGCGCAGGGCTTTGGGGCATTTCAAAAATTTTGGTGGCCCCAAGGGGTTCAGAATCATCGAACATATCCATGAAAAACTGCGTGTTTGGTGAAGTGGCTTCAGTGTGCGGGGGTGAGGCGGCCTGGGCAATTGTGATGGGAATGGTAGGTCCAATGGTCACAGACTGTCCGTGTGTGGAAGCAGAGGCGAGAGAAGCATCAGAGGCGGGGGGAATGGGAAGTTTAGTGCGAATAGCAGCAGGAGGTGGAAGCGCAGCTGACGATGTATGCCTAGTGCGACGTCGTAATGCGGAAGACGAGTCAGGAATGACGATCTCGCTGCGTGAACAACGATGACTATGAGAACTCGAGGCCTGGTGAGACGACTCGGCCGGTGCTTCTTCATAGACCGAAAGCACAGAATCCAGGGGATTTTGTTTTCTAGGTGAGAAGCGGCTAGAAGGGACAATTAAGAGCCAACAGTGAACTGCTGCTTAGTATTGGCCTTAATAGCTCGTTTGAGCTCACCAGAAACAGTCTTGAACCAATTATATGGTTCAAGAGGGGCTTTGGCCAACTTGGTGTAGGACTCCACTATCCTATGGAGGATTTGAGACGTGATGCGGTCTTTCCTGAGGTTGCCAACCATCAGGAAGTTGTTCAGTAGCTAGGCAGCAGCGTGTATTGAAGGCTCAGTGATGGCTTCCAAAAGGTATCCGTCATTGGTCCAGTGCAGATCATTAGTGAGGTCAATGTATGGCTTCGTTGCCTGTTTGGTCTGCTTGTGATTGGGTGAGGCCTGTGTACCATATGCTATACCTATGGCTGCAAGGGCGGCCTCAGTGACGCGCACCTTGTGTGTGGCTCCCTAGAAAGTGATATAAAATTTGGATTTCTCTTCCTTCCACGTACTGAAGGCAAGAGTAATGAAATCCATATTGATTTGGCCAGAAAAAACTCTCTCATGAATACCCATTGCAATGAGCAGAGGCTCCGCAAGAGTCATCCACTGAGTGACCATGCTTGTGCTAGGAAGGATCATGATGTCTATTGCAGATGGGACATCACGATGGATAGTATAGCGCGGAGACTGAGAAGTATCGGTAGAAGACATGATGAGCAAAAAGGAAATGGAAGACGCGTGAAAGTGTATCAGAAAGCAAGTCAGGAAGTTTGGAAGGCTTTGGTCGCAGAAAAAATTCGCAAGAGCTTCGCTAGCACAAGTGAGGAATGAATCAAATTCAGCCAACTTATAGGTGAATTTGGTGGGTCCATTACACTGAATACTAGTTTGGCTGATCAGTTCTGAACAAAAATTTGCAGTCATGTATAGTACTGTAAAAATAGGCTATAAAAATCTCGGCAAAGGTTTCTTCTGAACCTATCAGGCGAATGTTTTCCAGGGCTGGCGAAAGATGAACCTTCGCCCAGGTACTGTCATAAATGTTTTTTTTTTTTCAATCTGGACCTATGGACAACCTAATTTGGACATTTTAAGATCATCTAACAGGTCGGCGAAGGTTTATAATGAGGTTCAGATGCTCGGCAAAGGTTTCCAAAATAGCATATTACTGAACCTTCGTCTGACTCAAAAACTGGGGTTTTCCTGGACAGGAACCTTTGCCCACTTCAAATTAGATAAATCCAGAGTTGATGTACAGTCTGAGAGCTCAGCGAAGGTTTTTGGTACTGTATAGGCCAAATCTGACCAAAATAGTGATTTTCTAAGGCATTTTCCATCAAAAAATATTGTGCTTCCTTTTTTCCATGTTGAGACTTTCTGACTTTTGCTCATCAGTCATTTCTCAATTTTTTTTTTTAACTGTCTTTTTCCAAAAACTCAGCAATATAAGTACGGAAAACAAAAAATTGAAAAACAAATAAAATTAAAAAACTATTTAGATCAGGCTTGCTGAACTGGCAGAGTAGGTTGCCAAAACTTGCGTACTCGGCTGCCATTCACCGGAGTATCAAATCGTTTTCCATCCAAGTGCTCAAGAATGACTGTGCCATAGTTCAGGATTTCCTTCACTTTCCATGGGCCTTCACCGGTAAACTGCAACTTGCCCTTGATCAGCTTGGTTTTGTACATCAATGCGAGTTCCCCTGCTTTCAGATCTTTTTTGTGCAATCGACGATCGCCTTGTGGCGGGCTTTCTCTACTGCTAACGCATGAACTGCCATCAATCGGGTTTCACATAATTTGTGCAACGCTTCATGACGGAGTTGAAAAAGTCTTATCATCATTTAATCGTTCTGTTGCTGCTATGCGTAAGGATGGGATTAAAAATTCAATTGGCATGACAACATCTTGACCATAAACCAGTTGAAAAGTTGTTTGATTTGTACTATTTTTGTAAGCGGTTCTGAATGCCCATAATGCTACATACAGTTTATGTTCCCAATCAGACCGACTCGCTTCAACGGTCTTTGTCATAATGGTGCAGAGAATCTTATTGGAAGATTTAGCTTGGCCATTCCCTCTGAGATAGTAGGGAGTACTAAATCTGTGTATAACAAAAAAATCTTCCAGTAAACACTTTATTGTTTGATTAACAAAGTGTGTACCCCGCTCATTGACAATCTCGATCAGACATCCAAATTTGACTATAATATTTTCATATAGAAACTTGGTCGTAGATTTCTCATCAGCAACTTTGACAGCTTTGGCTTCAACCCTTGGTCATATAATCAGTTGCTACAATAATGTATCGGGCCTAAGATCCTTGTGCGGCAGGGTGAATAGGACTAATATAATCCAATCCCCATTTTTCAAATGGTGCTTGCGATAAAACCGGATGCAAGGGTTCATAATTCTGTCGAGTAGGCCATCGTGCTCGGTGGCAAACACCACATGTTTGAATAAAACTTTTTGTGTCCTTATGAAGCGTAGGCCACCAACACACTGATTGCAAAAGTTTGCGAACAGTAATATCTGTAGAGAAGTGTCCTCCGCCCATGCAATCATGTGAAAATATGATTAAATCTGGGATTTCATGTGGTCAAACACATCTTTGTAGAATATTGTCTGATCCACGACGATACAATTGTCTAGCAATTAATTGATAAGGTTGAGCCTTATGAATCAATTGTCTCTTCTGTACTTTTGTCAAGGAGTCATTCAGTTGTCCTAGCATCAGGTACTCAACAATATTCGCTGCCCATTCCGGTACTGCTTCAACATAGAACAATGCAGCATCTGGCAGTTCATCATCCACTTCAATATTTACTGGTGCGGATTCGATTCGTGATACATGATCGGCTAGATAATGTTGCTTCCCCTTTCGAACCACAATTTGAAAGTCAAATTCAGTCAATAACAATAACCATCTTGCAATACGTCCACTATTGCACGTCTTGTTTACCAAGTAAAGTAATGGTTGATGATCCGTATAGAATGCAAAGTGCGTTTCCATGAGGTAGTGACGAAATTTTCGAACAGAAATAGTCATGGCTAACACTTCACGTTCTGTTGTTGAATAATTCTTCTCCGGATTTGTAAGTTGTCTTCTTGCAAATCGTATAGGATAATCCTTCTTATAATCACCCGTCTGCGTCAAAACTGATCCGATGGCATATTTTGAGGCATCCGTATGAACATGAAATTCTATCCTCCAATTTGGAGAACGCAGTATTGGTGCTGAAGTTAATGCTGTTTTTAACTTTTCAAAGGCTTCTAACGCCTCTATTGTCCAAATAGGAACAATAGTCAGTTTGTATATAGGTCGTGCTAAATCCGCAAAGAAGATAATAAAAATTCGATAGTAGTTCGCATGACCCATAAACACATAAACTCCACGAATTATTGTTGGCGGTGGCAATTCCACAATAACCTTGATCTTAGAATAATTTGTGGCAATACCATGTCTCAATATCACATGTCCAAGCACAACTCTGTGGGAAACCCATATCTGACATTTTTCTAGATTTAGAGAAATCTGATATCTGCGGCATCTTTCAAATACTTTCTCCAATCGATCCAGGTGGTTTGTATCTGTACTATGGACTCCCAAGTCATCCAAGTAAATTTCAAGAAATTTCTGCAGATAATCTTTAAAAGCAAATTGCATTACTCTTTGGAATGAACTTGGTGCATTATAGAGTCCAAACGACATTACTTCGTAAGCATAGGTGCCCCATTCAGTTGCAAAGGCTGTTTTATGGCAATCAGCAGGTGCAATCTTAACCTGGTCGTAACCACTAAATCCATCCAAGAAACTATAAGCTTCTGCTCCAGCAAGGCGATCCAAAATGCTTTCAGTAAAAGGTAACGGAAAGTGATCCTTCCATGTCACTTTGTTCAATGCTTTGAGATTCACACAGATTTGCAATTTCCCATTTTTCTTAGGAACAATGACAATCGGTGAAATCCATTCGGTATGCTTGATCTCATAAATAAAATCGGCATCAAACAATCTCTGAAGTTCTTTCTTTATCAGGTCCGCAACATTAGGATTACAACGATAGAACTTTGTTACCTTTGGAACTGCATCAGGTACTAAAGGTATGGTATGTTCAATCATTGATGTCGAAATGCCCTTCAGATCTTGATAAGTCCATGAAAAACAAGCCTAATACTTAATAAGTAAAACGCGGAGTGCTTGATACTATTCAGGATTAAGTTGTGATCCAACTTGTACAATCTTTTCCGGTTCTCCTGGTTCAGCAAGATTCATTGGCTGCGTCCTAGCTGGGCCATTGTAAACCTCTTTCGATTCTGGCATGTGTTCTTCAGGTTCACGATGCGCTTTAGGTAACATGATAACTACATCATCCAGTGTATAACATTTAAAATGTTCGGGCATATCATGCTAGACTACATATGTTTGTTCTTTTTCAAAAGGACTTGTCTTGGATCTTCGCTTAGCCTTCTTAGCAGGAATTGATCTTGGAGGTGATGACTTCCGAGACGATGATGTCTTGCTAGAATTCTGACTTATAAAATCAACCTTGACTTTTCCTTTGTCTTTATCCAGTAAGGATGGCACATTCGCCGAATCAATCTTTTGAGAGAAATTTTTCCATTTCAGGAACGTATTATAATGTGGCTTAGCTTGTTTCTTTGTCATTGATCCTGTGATCTTATCTTCCTTCAATATAACTACTTTGGGCGGTTTTATTGTTGGTTCATCAGGAACATTACGCACTCCAAATCTGGTTGGATCCGTAAGTTCAGCATTGCCATCATAAGTCAAGGCATGTCTCACTGGTATGAGATTATCCTCAATCGGATCTGGTATAAGTTCTGTTGATATCTAGGCTACATTCAGCACATTCAGTGGAAATGTGATTGGTATATCCAAAGTTCGATCTAATAAGGAAATCTCGCTCAAATCTGATTGATTATCTTGTTGACACATATATCCTACAGTACAATCAATCATTGCAAGAGCTTCATTCCAATTGACAATATCTGTTTGAGAATCATAATGAACTCCCAAAATTTTCTCTAGTAGGTCACAAGTTTAGCAATTTTCACATGGTTTTTGATGTATATTAGACATCTATGTGGATCCACACGTGTGAGGACCTGTCCACACGTGTGAAATGAAACTTTCAGATCCAAGTTTGATTGGCTTTCATTTGAATCTAATATGACATCTCCTAAATTGTAGGAGTTAGGTGCTAGATTGTAGGATTCTAGAAGGTCAACACAAACCACCAATGGATGATGTGGCAAACTTGATAGATCTTATCCAAAGTGGATATGGATGAGTACAATGAGTTGTCTCACACGTGCTGGATGCAGCTTAGAGAGAAATTATGATAATTTTGTACTTGATCCATGATGGATCCATTATTGAGCTATTATGTGAAATCTTGGTTTTGTGGAGCAATCTTGATGTTTACACTCTCTTATGTTTACACAACTGGTTTATGGTCAAGATGTTGTCATGCCAATTGAATTTTTAATCCCATCCTTACGCATAGCAGCAACATAACGATTAAATGATGATAAGACTTTTTCAACTCCGTCATGAAGCGTTGCACAAATTATGTGAAACCCGATTGATGGCAGTTCATGCGTTAGCGGTAGAGAAAGCCCGCCAAAAGGCATGGCACGATCGTCGATTGCACAAAAAAGATCTGAAAGCAGGAGAACTTGCATTGATGTACAAAACCAAGCTAATCAAGGGCAAGTTGCAGTTTACCGGTGAAGGCCCATAGAAAGTGAAGAAAATCCTGAACTATGGCGCAGTCATTCTTGAGCACTTGGATGGAAAACGATTTGATACTCCAGTGAATGGCAGCCGAGTACGCAAGTTTTGGCAGCATGTCTTCCAGTTCAGTAAGCCTGATTTCAATAGTTTTTTAATTTTATTTGTTTTTCCATTTTTTGTTTTCCGTACTTATATTGCTGAGTTTTTTGGAAAAATACAATTAAAAAAAAAAATTGACAAAAGACTAATGAGCAAAAGTCAGAAAGTCATCAGCATGGGAAAAAGGAAGCACAATATTTTTTAATGGAAAATGCCTTAGAAAACCACTATTTTGGTCAGATTTGGCCTATACAGTACCAGAAACCTTCGCTGAGCTCTCAGACTGTACATCAACTCTAGATTTATCTAATTTGAAGTGGGCAAAGGTTCCTGTCCAGTTTTTGAGTCAGACGAAGGTTCAGTGATATGCCATTTTGAGAACCTTTGCTGAGCATCTAAACCTCATTATAAACCTTCGCCGACCTGCTAAATGATCTTAAAATGTCCAAATTAGATTGTCCATAGGTTCAGATTGAAAAAAAAATATTTATGACAATACCTGGGTGAAGGACCCTCTTGGGCGAAGGTTCATCCTTCGCCAGCCTTGGAAAACATTCGTCTGATAGGTTCAGAAGAAACCTTTGCCGAGATTTTTATAGCCTATTTTTAAAGTACTATACATGCCTGCAAATTTTTGTTCTAAACTGATCAGCCAAACTAGTATTCAGTGTAATGGACCCACCAAATTCACCTATAAGTTGGCTGAATTCGATTCATTCCTCACTTGTGCTAGCGAAGCTCTTGCGAATTTTTCCCACGACCAAAGCCTTCCAAGCTTCCTGACTTGCTTTCTGATACACTTTCACGCGTCTTCCATTTCCTTTTTGCTCATCATGTCTTCTACCGATACTTCCCAGTCTCCACGCTCATCAGATTTTTTTATAGGTGCACAATACGCTACAAAGAAAGTCTCAGAAAGCCACTTCATTTCTTAAATAGGTAAGGTTAGGCCTTTAGCCGATATGGGTGTAACTGACAAAAACGTTGGCACTTGCAAATGTCGTAAGGTGTCCAGCAATCATAATGCAATAAGGATAGAACCTTATAACGCCAATGTACGTCAAATGAAGTATCATCATTTAGATGTTTTTCATGCATCATGATCAAAATCTTTTCTTCTGAGCCAACTTCACCTGAAGGAGGTTCTGCTTCTAGTTAAACATTACATAAGACTTCTGCTAAATGTAGCTAATAACTTATGGTAAAGTTAAAAACTTACTCAGAATCAAGCTCACAAGTTGGAACATGCAAGAATGTCCTCCTTGAAGGCTAGTCTGTGGTTATTGTAACAGTATGATGTGAATGCCAAATTCTTAATCTCTGTCATTCTACAACTAGGACTATGTAAATATCTTCATAGGGCCAAGTGCCACTTCTTGTCATGTGCCAACTCTAGGGTTCATCATGGAGGGGGAAATGGATCGAGTTAGATCAACTACAATGTATTTAGAAAACCTAATTTGATCCTAAAATATAGACAAATAAGACTAGGAATTATATATTTGTCAAGTTCTTTCTTCGTGGAGAGTAGAGATCAATACATCAAGCTCTATTGGAAGAGATTGAACTAGTTTTGGTGTTGATACTTTATACACCGATTATATATTGGTTAAATCATCTCTCTGACAATGGTGAGAAATTCGCAATTATGCTGTTACCTACTACTAAATTTGGAAAATATTCAATTTGGCTTGATAGAACTTGGTAGAAAGTGAAAAAAGTTTTATGTGGCTGAAAAATCATCGTATTGTGAATTAAGGTAGAATAGAAAATCGAGTTAATATCTACACTTTTGAATCACTCCTATCTGTGGTGAATAATGAAAGTGGAAATTTAAATGCACAACGATTGGCCAATTCTCATGAAGTCGTTGAAGGTGTGAAAATACTGTAGAAATTAGCTACATTGGAGGATTTCTATATATTATTTGTTGAACCATTGGTGAAAATAAATATAAGATTGTAGACAAATCCAGCTAAAAGCATTTTGATTTTATGAAAATGAATTGAAGGACATCGTTCTAGTTTGAAAGATACGTTTTTACAATTTTAAGATGTTTTTGCTTGGACTATGGGCATTTGAAGAATACAACTTGAAGTGGTGTTAAACATTTAACATACCATCGATTCGACAATGTAACTAAATAATCAAGCAAATGCGTTATTGTATGAATAATAATAGATCAAGGCCAAGATTGAGAAGATGATCAAGGAGGATTTCATTCATGCAAATGGGTGTAGTTTTTAGTTTTTGCCTTAAATAAAAAAGAACCCAAAAGAATGAGAACTATTAGTAACTAAATCTAAAAGAATGCAACATTCTAGGGGGGTAGTGCATAATCAAAAGCTAAATTAGTTTACTGCTACAGAACATTTATTTTTCCATTTCTACAAGAGATCTCTAATAGTAATAAGATCAAAATTGTTGAGAAAGATAGTAGATTCTATAATTAATTAGTTGCATTCTCTTATAAGGTATTGCCTTCTGGCTTATTCAATGCACCTAGTTGATTTCAAAAGGAAATGTGAAAACTCTTTTATGAACATTTGAATAAATTCTCACATATCAATTTGGCTGGCATTTGCACTTAAAGGGAATGGAGTCGATCATTTTGATCAAGTTGTTTTATTCTTGCCTCGGTCTTTGACATTCACTTTTTTTATTTTTGAGTAAGATAGTTATGCAACTAGTGGTGGTTATACACAACATATACAACATGGCAACATCGTGTGGTCAATGCCATGTGAGGAGCAAGTTCCTAAGATGTCGCTACACGATGGTTGGGATTTGAGCCCACACCTTGCCGGTGACAATCAACAATTCTACCCACGCTTTGATGGACATTCACCTTTCGAAAAAACTTTTGTTAGCAAAGCCCAAAAAGTCGATACTAATGAGAGAACTCCCTCGTCTCTATGTTGATCTATGATCTTCGTGACCCCTCAGAGTTTGAGGATTCATTGTAGATATCTGACTCTAACCACAAGCCTTTAACCACCCATTTGAATTGAAATTTGTTACGATTCGCTTATCTGACGAATCTCCAAAATTATCAATGCTAATTCTACATTTAACAACTCTTACTATACAAGATGGACAACATAAAGCCAAGACTTCAAATCAGGTCACACCTTTTGTCATCTATAAAAAAGCAATAACTGCAACAATGAAGGTTGTTATATCAAGTTTGTGCTTACACCATCTTACATTGCTTATATAACAATTGACTAGGAGACATTATATAAAAGCGATAAAAATGTACTTTTCTGTTCTTTTTGTTCTTCAATTGAGATGGCATCAATATTGTCATTACTTGTTCCTTTTGGCTTGACCTCACTTGAGTTAAAAAAAAATGGATGATCTTAAAAACTAACCCTTAGTTTTAAGCATGAAGTTATTAAGATAAATTCTTGTGCTCTTGGGTTGAGTAAGTTTTTTGTTGCATTGAAGTTTATCATGTCATGTATATAAGATAGAATTACAATCAGTTAGATTTCTTTTCCTTTTATAAATACTTCATTTATCTCCATGGTTTAAACAAACGCTGTGCTATGATGTCTCCTAGCGGTGGAAAAACACATCCCACTGTAAGAAACATAATAGCGAAATCCAATCAGCTAGATCCCCCTTTTTCTATTACATCCTTCATGGGAAGCAATGTGAGTCTATACAAAGAATCATGTTCATTCACTTTCGTGTTTCTTCATCCTTAGAATATCTTCCGAGTCTCCTAAACCTGAACATTTCCATCCTTTTCTCTCAGATTGATTGAAAAATGTGATAAATTGTTTTCTTTGCCAGTATTAAATATTTTCGGTGAGAATGCTACTTAAAAAGTTCTCTTAGAACCCAAAGAGAACTTATGTACCAGTACCTATAATATGCTCTTGCTTATAACTTGGAAATATCAAGGGCTGAAAAGTTATTATTTTGTGTATTGATGTAAAAGTCTCACTTGATGGCCGTATCAAGTTACCCAATTTCTATTTTCTGTACTGCCACTGTGAGAGCACAATAGTGCACTTTCGTTAGCCTATGTACAATTGTCCTTCTGAAAGACTATGTAGTTGGAAGCCATGGGTAGCAAAATTGTTCAGTTGCCACTCGTGTGCTGAATTTTTTTATAATATAGACTATACTAATTTCATATATTTTTTCTGTACAGCGTGGGAAAAGGAAATCAAAGATCATAAATGGATATTGATGTGCGAGGTGTAATCTCTTGTACCAGCACCTTCCCAGCCCATCCACTCTTCCCAGTCTTCCCATGAATCATCATTCACCCCCATAAGACCTTCATAGCTGATTGAGCTAGAATCATAGTTAAACTCATCCATGTTCCTTCCAAATAGAGAGGTTTCCACGTTCATAGCGTGCTGCAATATAAATTTATAAAGTACACGTTCAGTATCTTACCGACTTCTGTAAACAAAACAAAAATGCAACGTACAGAACGGATTTAAGTAGACTAAAATCAAGGAAGATATAAGATGCGACGTACTTCGTAGGCCGTTTTGATCTGCTTGAACTTGCTACCACAACCGTCATCCTTGCAAACATCCGGATGATACTACACAAACCAAATCGCTCAGTCAGATTCATCTGAAACCATAGCTACAAAAGCACGCTTTGCAGGAAAAGAAGCCAAAGATAAAAGGGCCACTCCCCAAGGAAGTGCCAAAATAGTACTGCCCCATCCACAAGAACAACTCTCCGAGATGCTTGCCGTAGCTACATTCAATCCAAATAAAACCATCTAAAGTTCGATGTACAGGGAATAGAATACTAGTTTATTACAATGCAACTCTGGATATGCATACAAACCTGAAGAGCAAGTCTTCTATATGCTGACTTGATCTCCTGCTTGGAGGTTCCCGGACTGATACCAAGAGTTGCAAAAGAATCCCTTACATTTTGTGCTACGTATGCTCTAACCATGCGACGCCCTTTTTTGTGACGATCCGTTATGGCACATCTATTTGGTGAAGAAAGTTTTTTAGAGAAAGGCTTCTGCAACGAGCCTTTGTGCAGGATGGGTATTTGTATGGGGCTTGATGTCGCCATTCGTGCCAGCTTCCTTACTAGTCCCCTCAGCAGCCAAGCAAATAAACGGATTGAATCAATCCAAATGCTTGTTTTATAGTGATTGAGCAGCCAATTTGAACGGAATCGGAGGTTAAGAATAATGCATGGCAACACAAAGTCGAAACTGATTCAGTCTTTGACATGGGATGACTTTGTTTGAAACTACCTGGCTCCAAGATTAACGAAGGCGCTTTGATCCAGCACAAAATACAAGCCACTTATGATGCTTGATCCAGAAAAAACAAACAAAGGTGACATTACCAACAAAGGTACTGTGATTTTATATGCAAATTCAGGCACCTGGGCATCGTTTCCTGTCTGCTACAGATAAGGAAGACATAAAAAGTAAGTGGCATTGTTGGCGAAGAGATCGACGCGTGAAGAAGAGAAACTACGCGTGAGGAATAAACGGAAAGAGCTTAGAAGAAGTAAAAGCGGCGATGGAGCCTAAGAACGAGCGTTTTGTCCCTGATAGAATATAACGATTAGTGTGTTAAATAGTTTTGATTAACGCTAAATGGATCATGTTTAGCCTTAATTCAGAATTAGCCTACGTGGCAGATGTCTTGCCACCTGGCCCTAGGGGCCCCCCACGTCACCTTCAGGATCAGTTGCTGACGATGGATGTGATAAGCTACCAGCCGTGGCCTGTCACTCTGGTTGGGAGGTTCCACTCTCGCGAGTTTGGGTGCACCAATGTTCGAGAAAGCCGACAAAGTATATGAATTCATACGGTTGTGACGTTTCACGGTCGCGAGTTTGAGTGTGCCAATGTTCGAGAAAGCTAACAAAGTATATGGATTCATTTTTGATGATTTTCTTTATATAAGCGTATAGACCTTTTTAGTGCTTTAAAAATCGAGAAGCTTAGAAAAATGTGAAGGTTTTTTTGAGGATAACTCAAAAAAGGCTTCCTGAATTGGTGGGTCAGATGAGGTTGGCTAAATGCCAGAATATATTTAGAGTGACCAATTGAATTTTTGCCACGTGACATATTCTCGGTTGGACTCAATCTTACATTATAATGTATTGAGGATGGGTCTTTTTAGTGACCTTGGCACCGATAAAACAGTCATAAAATTTTGACGAGGCCACTAGGGTGGATGAGCCATGATTAAATGATTGTTACACCAAGTCTAAAGGTCACTAAAAATCTCCATAGTGATCTTTGATAGTGACCTCAATTACATTTGTGGCATATTATGAAATCTAAAGTCATAAAATTCTTTTCACAAACACATCTGGTCATATATAAATTCAAAAAGACTTATTATGACTTATGAAGAGGCATAAGTGAGACTCTCACAAAAGATTTCAGCCAAATAAGAAGTATTCTTCGCCATCCTTAGCAATGGTCACTTTCAAAGTTTGTAATGTTAGGTTTAGATGATTTTTTATGGACAAAGTTTGCATTCATGGACTTTGTAAACGCATACTCAACACATAATTTGTTTTAGGAAGGGCTACTCTTGCAATATTTAGTCATGTTCTAGAGAATGAAAGAATCTTTGGAGCAAATATTTTAAAGTTTTTCATTTCACCATATAAAATCATTTAGTTTCTTGAGGTGAATGGGCTTCCCTCAAGAAACTATCTTTGCTCCATTTAATAATGGTTTTGAGATATTTTGTGGTTTCTTTAATGAAATTTTATTGGACGAACTTTCTATCCAAAATTTTGCTTGATATTGCATGTAGTAAGTTACGCCCAAAAATATAGAGAAAAACTGAAAGAGCAACATGTGGGAGAAGTGGTTGTGTTTTCCATAAGCATTAGTATCCATTTAGTTAGAAATCAGAGTCAATATTCTTTGTTTTTTTTGTAAGCTTCAAATGTGATACTGTAATTAGTGTACAATTTATTAGACTTGTTGTATTCAATTGTGACCAGGGCGTGACTTGGGACGTGGCCCATCATTGACTTATCAGTTGGCGGGCACTTGTCTCGTAGCCGGCTACTTGGGTTAGTCGAGTAGCCACACGTAGGAAAATCAGCCTGTACAATATAGTTTTGACGACACTTGCTAGGGCCATGTCCCGAGTTTGTCAGTATTTTAGCCCATGTTGGGCCTATTAGTCAAATAGGTGCCTATTTCAGTGTGTTGACACTTGTCGAGCCCATGTATGTTGGGGCTTTTGGTATAAGTACAGTTTTCACTTGTAATACAATTAACTTTTGTTGTGCCCGGATGGCAGGAAGCAACAAAGTTCCTTCGATCGAAGCTTCGGGGAAGTGATCAGAACGATCGTCGTAAGAGAATTCTTGGAAGAATTCCGGAGAAGCTTGCAATTTCGGTGGTTTCGAGGAAACTATTGGTTGTGGCCTCTTAATTCACTGTGTGGACAGCCGTTTGGTGCAACGAGGCTTGCATGGGTATGCAATGAGCAGTGATGTAGAGCCATGGCAATTTACATAAATCGATTGGGCGTAGAATTGAAAGAATTGTGAAAATTTTCAAATTCTATGAGTTATAGAAGGCTTTCTCAGAAAAGCGGACTGTTAGCAGTCAATTGGGTACCAATTTCAAAACTGTAAATTGGATCATTGAGTTGGAGGTAGGGCGACTTCAGCCATGTGAAGAGTTGCAAGAAGAACCACTGAGAAACGTGAAAACTGCCCAAGAAATCTCTCTTTTCTCATAGCTAGGGTTTCCGCATAGAAAACCATGGATCTTTCACAATAGGAAGATGTTTTTGAAGCTGTCAACGCCTAATGGTTGGCACCTAGGTGGAGGTTTAAGTGCAGCCGCGCGTTTTTGGAAAAGAGGAGAGCAGGGGAGCACAATTCTTGTTTTTCAGGTGTTAGAGGCCACTTGGTGAAGTAGGGAACGCATCCAAGGTATAGAACAGCTCGCTAACAGCTCGTTGGAAGCGATCATCTGCTACCCATTGTGTTTTTTCATTTGTTGAAGGCCATTTGGTGAAGGTGAGGGGGCGCATCAGTTAGAATTAAAGTAGAATCACTGTGCTACTGTACTGTGGGTCCTATCAGTTGATAAAGATCAGTTGGCCTCGCCACAAGGCAAGTCGACGGGACACGCGTCCCGCCAACGGCAACCTGGGTCATGCATGGGTTGCCTGAGTGAACAACTATATGTACAGTGTAATCTCATTTTGAGAAATACAGTTGCTATGTGAGCTTGCGGTGGAGAGTGTTTTCTGTCTGTGTTACTGTGTAGCATGATCTGTGTTTCTGTTCGAAGCAAATTCTAAGTTGGTATCAGAGCCGTACAAGGAGTGTACATAGTATAGCATCGTCGTTGAAGAGAGCACTGGTGCACAGTTTCTAGTTTATAGAAGCTTGCCAAGTTCAGCAGAGGGATTATTAGCCTGTGCATAGCATCAGACAGGGAAAAATTTGGTGCAAAATGGACAATTTTGAAGCCAGTTGAAAATTAAAACCGGGTTTGGGGTTACGGTTTTTTATACATAACTGGTGATTTCTTCGCTGTTTGTACACCGTTTTGGATGCCGTAAGGACAAGAAGGAAGCTAATCACATTTTCAATCAGCCATGGAGAAATTCTGAGGTTTATGTCAGAGATTTGTCTCCAGACAGTTAACCTAGCAGATTTGTGGTAAAAGGTGAAAAAAGCCACTTTGTCAAGTTGAGCTAAAATCACCGTTTCTCCTCGGAATTTCATGATTGAACACTCTACAGACTTGGTATCAGTAGGGCGACCCTGCTCCAGGCCTCAGATCGTGCTCAAATCGATCCAAAAATGAAATTGATCAAGCAAAATCCAGTTTGGGGAGGCACGGCCGTAGACAGAGAGGAGCGTGGAGCTCACGCACGACGAACGGGACAACAACTTAGTGTTTTGAAGTGTCCAACGTCTTCAGAAGTGTGGTTCGACGCACCAATGCAAGGAAGTCCACAAGATCATCTCCACAACGATTGGCAGAAAGAATTAATTGGATCTGGACCTGTTACACCCAGATAGGCATGGGATGTGCTAAAGGAGCAATTCGAGACATCAAATCCGTCAAGAATCATGTTTCTGAAGTCAAAGCTGAGTAGTGTCCGAATGGAGCAAGGAGAGCACATTCAGACGTACATGACCAGAATCAAGACAATGAGGGATGAACTGCATTCTATTGGTAAGCGCATACGTGATGTGGAGCTGGTGCACAATGCATTGTGCGGCATTGCAGAACCCTATCAGATGTTTGTGAGTGGAATAGCTTCAAGAGAAAGAATACCAACCTTTGAAGAGCTCACAGGAATCCTGATGCAGGAAGAGCAACGGCGAGAAATGCTGAAAGCTAGACGTCAAAATACTCATGATCAAGCACTTGCAACACGCCAAAAACAAGGCAAGGGCAAGGGTAAGAAGAAGTCTAAGCAGCAATTTGCCAAGTCTCAGGAGGATGAGGGATCTTCCAGTAAGACCAAGAAGAAAGGCAAGTGCTTCCATTGTGGTAAAATGGGCCATTGGAAGAGTGAATGTCGCAAATTCCTGGCGGAACAAGCCAAGGGGAAACCAAAATAAGCAGGTAACCTTGTCGATGAGGGTGAGATTGAAGACTCTAGCATCTTCATATCTGCATTGTCATCTAATCAAGATGATCAAGCGTGGTATATTGACTTGGGAGCCACAAGACACATGACAGGTAACAAGAATTGGTTCAGTAGCTTGAAAGTGTTAGATAATGGAACGTCTGTTTCACAAGAAAATGGTGAGGTGTGCAAGATCAAGGGGATAGGCACCGTTTCAATCCAACTACCTGGTGGAAAAAGCAGGATGATCAGGGAGGTACTTTACGTACCAGGTTTGAAGAAAAATCTACTTTCTGTTGGTTACTAATCAAAAGTTGAAAGTAGAGTTCGCCCATGATCGTTGCTTTGTGAAGAATGTGAACCAAAAGTTCAAAGTTATTGTGGATGGAGTAAGGGAGCCCAATACAAAATTGTATAGGTTGAATGCTACAATCGCAACATGGACTTGTATCATCCATTCCATCGCAAACTGAGTTGTGGCATAAGAGGCTTGGTCACTTGAACTTAGGAAGCCTCAGTTTGATGAGAAAATTGGAGATGGTAACAGGATTGCCTACCATATAAGATCACTTGAAATCGATATGCGAATCTTGTGCATATGGGAAGCAACATTGAGAGAAGTTCAATAAAGGTGGTGTTGCATGAGCAAAGAACATCTTGGATTTAATCCACATAGATTATGCGGGCCTATGAGGACCATGTCCTTAGGTAAAGCCTTCTATTTCATGACCTTTATTGATGATATGTCACGTAAGACGTGGATCTACTTCTTAAAGAAGAAATCAGATGCATTTGACAACTTCAAGAGCTTCAAAGCATTGGTCGAAAATCAGACAGGTAGGAAGATCAAAGTCCTAAGATCAGATAGTGGAGGTGAGTACAAGTCTAATGACCTCAATGATCTTTGTGATCAATGTGGGATTAAAAGACAATTTACGCAAGCTCATACTCCTGCTCTCAATGGTGTAGCTGAGTGCAAGAATCGTACGATTGTGGAAAGTGCCAGATCTATACTAGCTGAGATGAAACTACCAAAAGATTTTTGGTCAGAAGCATGCAGTAGGACAGTCTATCTTCAAAATAGAAGTCCTGCCATTGCCATACTAAAAATAACACCTGAGGAAGCATTCACGAAGAAGAAACCAAAGGTGAACCACTTGCGAATCTTTGGATGTAAGGCCTTTGTACATGTTCCTAAGGAAGAGAGACGTAAACTTGATGTAAAAGCTATCAAGTGCATATTCCTAGGATATGATGTGTGAAGGGCTATAGATGTTTTGATCCTGTGGAAAACAAAATCCATGTAAGTCGTGATGTTATTTTTTATGAATCCAAGATGTATGAAGACGAGGATGTGAGAAGATAGATACATCCAGTGGGAATGATGGTATAGTGAGGATACCACTTGATGATGACCCATTCATTGACCTTCCAAGTGATGAAAAACAGGATACATCTCAAGATACTACTACTCAACCTCAAGAAACAGGTCGGAGAGGTAGGGACAAACCTTTTGGTGCAAGAAGGATTGAAGTTGCAGGTGACAAACACAAGGAGAAGGATGTACCATGGGATACATTTTCACCAGGAAGCCGGGGAGAGCTACGAAGATCAACAAGAGAAAAGACACAAATTGAAAGATATGAAGCAAATTATGCTCTCCTATCTAGCATTATTCAAAGCAAAGAACCTTCGACTTATGGTGAAGCGAAGGATGATGACATTTGGGTCAAGGCCATGGGAGAGGAGATGGAGTCAATTGCTAAGAATAGCACATGGGACTTAGTAGAACCACCAGTTGGCAAGAAACTCATTGGTTGCAAATGGATATACAAGACTAAGTATCATGCAGATGGTAGTATAGCAAAGCACAAGGCAAGATTGGTGATCAAAGGGTATGCACAAAGTAAAGGCATTGACTATGAGGAGACCTTTGCGCCAGTATGTAAGTGGAATACTCTACGTCTACTTGTTGCTTTAGCTTCACATTTTGGTTGGCCTTTGCGTCAAATGGATGTGAAATCTGCTTTTCTAAATGGTGAGTTAGAAGAAGAGGTGTTCATGGATCAACTTGAAGGTTTTGTAACAAAGGGACAGAAAAATAAAGTATGTCACTTGAAGAAAGTACTTTATGGTCTTAAACAGGCACCACGTGCGTGGTATAGCAGGATTGATGCCTACTTTCGTTCAAAGGGGATGGTGAGAACACACTCTGATCCAAATCTATATGTCTTATGCTTTGTTGGCATGGTTGCTTTGATTGCTCTTTATGTTGATGACTTGATTATTACGGGAAATAATCAAGAGATGATAGAAATGATCAAGAAAGAACTCATGGAACAATTCAGATGGCAAGGAGCAAATGGCCTGTCATAATCTCAAGCTAACAAACGTTGAGTTTTCTGAGTGAAAGTTTTGTATGCTGAGTTACTACTAACCGGTGGGGATCAATCCATTGCCTTCAAATCTCGAGACCGCCGATGAAGAGGCCTGTCCAAGTACTGCCACCCTCAGGTGGTAATATGAGAACGAGAGACTCTAGTGAGGCAAATGACCGTGGCCTGTCAACAATGCCAAACATGTCAATCCAGGATCAGATTTCATTGGAATAACTCGAAAACATTATGAGACTCTATGCTACCACCAGTGGTAAGATATAGAAATGGCTATTTTACATATTTCATCATGGTAAGTATTTGCACAGAGGTAAAATATCTCTAAACGATTCCTTGCGAATACTCTACTTACATCTCTTGACCAAGAATTCGCAAAAGTCCCCCTAAAATTATCAAACATGGCCTATGCGAATAGGTTCGAGGTCCTTTGCCCTAAGGACCAGAGGTTCCTGAAGGTGAGAAAAACATAGCAATCTCCTCAAAGTTATCTACCGGTATAAAATTTTAATCTTTTCTAAAATAGTACTTATATAATCTATTTTTGACAAGCTCTAGACTTGTGCAAGTTCCCAAGTAGGTGTGTGAATATCTCCAAAAGTGTACACTAATGAATCTGAGTAGCACCATTCACTGAGAAACCCTAAATTCTAGTATCACCCTTGGTTGCACAACGAAACTATTTCACCAGGATAAGTCGATCTATCATCAGATGCACTACACATAGCCATGTACAAATCCACTTTCCACATCCTATCATGAGACAATCTAGTTGGCACTCTAGTAGGGAAGCGCCTTAGACATGGTAAAGGAATACAAACTATAGCAACGTCTGGAGTGTCCAAAAGATGTTATGCATATCCCTGCTACTCTGAAGTTGACTCATACTCAAGCACACCAACAAACTACCAGGTTTGACACACAAAGTATCATGCAAACACAATGCTCATACAGAGAGTCTATCACACTCTCGACCAACTGACTTGTCCCCAATCCAACTTGACCACAAGTGAACCACATGAGCGACATGGCCAAAAGTGAGGAAACCCCACTACCACCATGAGACTTACATCCTTCATCTAGCTAGGCTGACATTCTATCAGACACTTACAAGCACAGACTTGTAAAGCTGATATAAATGAGCGACTGAGGCTCAACCTAAGGAAATTTTACTGCCACCATAAGATTGTACCCTCACCAGATAGACAACCAATAGACATAACAAAAAGTCATGAGCATATTAAATGATTACTTTGTTTCTGACGTAGCAAATGCAGAACCACGTACAACTTTGACTCAGATCTAGACTCACGCGACAAGGTAACATACAAGCACACATTCATGCAAACCAACACGAATACGTAAAATACATGACCAGGCTAGTGCAAACTGTCTGCACTTATAACCAAGATGCCCTCACATCCAAACATATCCACTTGCAACCAAGATGCCCTCACGTCCAAACATATCCAGCAATCTAATAAGTCCATAAAGCTGATCCCCATCCATTTCCTATGCTCCAAACACAAGAGCTACTAATGACTCAATGAATGAATGTACACAAAACTCACCATAGGCTATACCTGAGTTGCTCATCCATCTCCCAGAGATACTGATGATGATTTTCCTCTCCTACATCCCATGTAGTCTCAACTTCCCATGCTTGATGTTGCCAAATCTGATTTGACTAGTACATAGGCCTTCTATCAAGGAGCCTATCTCACCACTGTATCCATCATGTCAATCCAACCAAAGCAAATGCAAAATAGATCCAACTATTATGACAATCAACTCACCCATGATCCATAGCATATCAGGTAGGATAGCTTCACCAAAACCTTGTATGCTATACCATCTGATCACCAAATATCCATTACCCACCAAGACCTCCTCAAGAATATGTCCACCTTTAGTGCAACTAGACTCCAATTGGATCTAACCAAACAACTACATCCTGCTTACTAAATAATGATGGATAAAACTAACATGTGACGACAAGCTGGAGATCATTGTGCATATAACCATGCAGCTCACCTGATCACTCGCGAAAGTATTAGTTGTCACTCCTTGAGTAACCATCTCCAACCATGTCAGCTCACAACCATGGGCATGCTGGATCCACATCACCTCGTAATGCACTCCATGCTCTTAGGACATGTATCGCCTCCAGGTACACTCTATGCCACCTACCTCCATGTAGGCCTGACATGTTCCTAGGTCATCACACATGATGCACCAACTGAAGAACATCCACTATGCATACAATAACGTATCATACCTGAGAAACTGTAGCATCTCCCTGAGTGCCACCCCAATGGACTCATCATCCACATACTATGCCCACTTGACGTCTTCGTTCCTGGTCACCATCCTACTATCCAAGCCAATCAACAAAGCATCACCTATTCCTCCTGGCTCCTAGCATCTACTCGCTCTCTTTGGCTATGTGCCACCCAACACCATGCCAACGCAAACTCATCCCTGAGTCATTGCTCACGTGATCTTAAGACCATTGTCTCCCTGATCGTACTAAGGTATATGGCTCTGAGTGACTTCTTCTCGGCTTCTCCTTGATCTCACCAACTGTGGATCTGAACCAGCCAGGTTCCAACACTTGTGTAGGCCTAGACTCCTACAATTACAGCCAACTACATGAAAGCTATAGGTAGCTTATCAACGCCCGTGATGGTAGATGCCCATTTGCGTTTGTAGTGTCCTGATTCCATCATGAATCACCCCTATAAGTCTCGTCCATCAACCAACGAATGAAGTCCAATATGAGATTGCTGCCCCCTGATGATAACCTTGTCATCTTACAGTCCTAACTCTATCAGATCTTCCATGGCCCAAACCAAACGACCTACACTTTGCCATCACTGGAATATGCATTCTTGATGCAATACTGATACGAAAATTAATTGACTTGACTTATCCAAACTAGCAGTTGAAGTGTATCTCTTTACCTGATACACTGCTTCATAGCTACAATGACTTAATCAAAATGACTTACTGACTGCAAAACCGCAAAATTATCACAGTTACCACTCACCAAGAGCATCCAAAATGTGATCACTGACTCGTTCTTCATCCTCCCACGTGTCCACACACAGTTCGTCCAATGCAAGTCTGCTATCTTCCCCAATGGCTTCCAATTGGCACCACCTCGCACTTCTATCACTTACGACCGCCAAAATGTGTGTACCTCCAAGCTAGTCCATATTTTCCTCTGAATGAGAAATTTTTGAGTCGCATATGCGTGTGGTAAATGCAACTATCACCCGACTTGAAATTGTCACTGCCGATCCTATCTGTGAGAGCGTTCCCCCAAATTGCTACTTGACGTTGTTCATTTCTAACTCCTAAACCTGATTACAAGAATTGTTTGCCCATAACCGGCATACCATGCCTACCTCTCACCTCTAATTGCTTGCCCTCTCAACAATAATGAGTAGTCATGATGACAAACTGCACTTTCATCGCCAAAACTAGCTTTCTCCACACAATTCCGCTATCATTCGCCCCCATACGACATTTACCGTTTCCGTTCCTGTTATCCTATTAGAACTAAGTAATAATGATCTCGAAGTGATAATGCCTCATTGTACTGCCCTATAGCAGGTTTCACCAGCCAAAAATTGCCCCAAATTTGGCCCTACAATACCCAAACGACGAATGTAGCCCATCACTAGGTTACTCGCACTCCGCTCGATGGAATGGTGATGAAAACTCCCTGAAACATATTTTTCCCTGCTCGGTGACGTCTCTATGTCCATTGGCTTTGAGCAACCAGTTTCAGGAGTCAATCTGGCCCAAGAACAACAAAAAAACGGTGCCTTCTAGCCTTAATTAGGCCTTTTTAAAAAAATGCCCTTACATTTTGAACTGTTTCTTCGAAAAGAAGATTTTTAATGAAGAATAGGTGAATTTGAATGTAGAACCCCATCAGACATTTCATTTGAAAAATTTTCATGAAGAATTTTCAATTATGCCCTTCATGCATCATGCACTAACAACTTAGGAAATAGTCTTCTACAATGGAAGATCCATCATTTTCATGCTAGAAAACCCTAGCACCTGAATATGGTTTTCTGATATTGATGACGATGGTGTCTCCATTTTTTCATGGGTGCTCCAAAAACTGTTTCCTATAGGCACGATGCACGATTTTTGCTCTGAAAACCCTGGTAGGTCTTTTTTTCCATAAGTGAGAAGATGGACAATTGCTCTTGACATGCTTTACGACTGATGACAAGATTCTGACACTAGCTTGGCCTTTGTGGAATCAAGCTGGGTAGCACTTTATAGTGCCCACTTCCCTAATGTCGTAGGGCCTAAATGTCAAGTTAAGGAAATAAAGTTGGGTTTCCCTCCAATTTTGATGGTTCCCACACTTTTTTAGATTTGAATAATTAGGGAGGTAGAAATGGACCAATAGGATTCAGAGGCTAGGGTCCTCCTCTCTACTATAAGAAAGGACCAACTCGAGTTGCTCCTCATGTTCATTTCCTCATTTCAATAAAGCAGATTGGTTCTCTTCAGAAATGGATTGATGAATGTCCTCGCTCTTCTTCTTTCCTCTTCCATCTTTCATGCTTTCTTTGGTTTTTGCTAATTGTTGGATCTGAATGTTATTGGGATTGAGTGTTATTATACTTTTTATGAGAGATAAAGGGAGAGAGAGAAAGGATAAGCTATCTTTGTCGTGGATGTGTAGTGTTAATGGATTGTAGGGTTAATGGATGTTAGAGTTAGATTTGGATCCTCCATTCATGTTGAAATCTGATCTATATTATCGCTCTTATGGGAATAAACCTACACGTGACAACCAAAAAAGTCATTTTTTGCAAAATTATCAGTATTACTCTTGATCCTTTGCCAGAACCTTTGCCGAGTGTCCAAAATATTCTATTTTTAGTAGAATACTATTTTTGAGTTCGGCGAAGATTCTTCTTGATTAGATCATAGAAAATATTGATTTTTACCCTCGCCAAACTATAGAAACTGTATTTTCTTGTGTCAGAAACCTTCGTCCGGTTTTCCATAGTTTTATCTGTGTCAGATCTTTTAGCTGAGAGGTTGGCGAAGGTTATTTCCCAAGAAATTGTCAAAAAAGTTGTTCAGGAAGTTTTTTTTCTCAAAATAGCACTGTTGAACCTTCGCCAAGCCAATCTCCGCCTAGTGGACCTTCGTCAGTCCTATTTTTAGTTTCTGATTTTTCAGATCAATTTTGGATCAAATCTGATATATTCAGATTTGGATTTTGAGAGATTTATCATTTTTGAGAAATATCGATTGATCGAATTTTGAAATCTTTTTCAGGATATAGAATCAGATTTTTTGGAATTGGAATAGATCTAGCAGATCTGATCTGAGATAGTTTTTTGATTGAAAAATCTAGATCCAATCTCATTGTCTGTTTGATCTAAATTTGTAAAGATGGTTGCCCCTAGAGCTGCTCCTAGAGGTGCTCCTTAGGAAGTCAATCCAATTATTGTTAGAAGTGCACCCCGTTTGGATCTACCCAAATACAATGGATTAACAGATCCAGTTAGATTTCTTCAGATCTATTTTGAAGCTTGTGAAGTCTATGGCAAAAATTTTTCCCGGGATAAACTTAAACTTTTACCTATGGCCTTAACAAACGCAGCAGAAGATTGGTACTATAATCAAGATGAAACTGAGCGTATAGATTGGGAGATTATTAAAAGAGCCCTTATTACACGATTCAAACCGCGAAAATTTATGGAAGACCCTTTCCTACTTTTAAGTAAAATTAAAATGGGAAAGAGGGAAATGGTTCGAGATTACATTGAACGGGTGAAGCGCCTCAGATCTGAATGTGAACCTGAGCTGATTAACGAAAATGCCATGATTACGTGGTTTTTGTCAGGTCTACCTAAATGGATCAGACGTGAGCTAAAACGCCATAATGAGTATGCACTCTTGCAAAATGCTATGAACGATGCAATTCGGGAGGAGGATGAAGATTCAGATGATGAGCCGAATATCAGTATGTTGCCTTATACAGCAAGACAGACTACTACGACATCCACCACTATGGCATCAATGAATGCCAACACTACTGCAGAAATGATGCTCAATGAGTTCGAGAAACTTGGGAAGAACCAGCAAAAATAGATGGAAAAGTTGCAGTCACAATTTGATGAGAAGATCAAAGCATTGGAAAATCTTCACGGACAAGCGAACAAGGAACTTGAGAAGTTTGCAAAGACTTTTCCTACTAGGGAAAATGTCTGGTGTTCTATTTGTACAAGAAATCACATAGTGAACGAGTGTCCTCAATTGAAAAAACGAATGGAGATCAGTGTTTGCCATATGTGTAATTCACCTGACCATGAGACTGCTTTTTGCAACTTCAATCCTCGAATAATTCAGCAACGGTATGTCCAAATGAGATATCAAGAACCACAGTATGGAGGAAATCTGACAACTAGACCTCGACAATCTGCTCTTGGATACCCGAAACGTTTAACCTTACCTGCCCCACCAAAGCACTCTGCTCCTCCTGCCAATTTGATGGAACGAAAACATTATAGAAGTGCTAAGCAATGGAACTATGGTACTAATCAAGAAGGTGGATCTTCAAAACAATATGCTATTTATGCTGCCGCTCAACAACAAGCCTCTAGAAATTGGACCAGAGCAACACTTGGATGCTTTGCATGTGGAGAAAATCACAGAGTTGCAGAATGTCCAGATAAAGAGAAATTTGTACCATTCTGTCGTGACTGTGGTTATGGGCACTGCTATGAAGACTGTCTAGCAAGACCAAGCCACCACCAGCTACAGCACCTGTAAATTTGATAACAATCAAGCAAATTGTGTTGGATCTTCTTCTTTGACTTTGTCTTTCCCTTGCTTGGAGTGTTGGCCTTCTCATCACCATCATGCAACTTCAAGGATCCAATCCTTTGCTTGACATGAAGGATCCTACTCTCCTTGGCCACAAGCACACTATGAAGCTGGTCAATGGAAGGTAGTGCATCTTGAATAGCAAAGCTTTGTACAAGATTGGAGAACTCATCTCCAAGACCATTCAAAATGATTTGAACAAGTTCATCATCATGAATACCCTCACTAATGATGGAAAGTTCTTTGTTGAGAGATTTTATTCTCAAGACATACACTTCATCACTCTCTTCACTCCCTCTAATGCTTTGAAGAACTTTGTTTCTAATCAAAAGCACTCTAGAGGTATTTTTGAATTCATAAATCCCTTTAAGGTAGTCCCATGCCTCCTAACTCGAGTGGCAAAAGGATGGGATCTCGACCGAGTGGAGGGTGCACTTCTAACAATAATTGGATTGACTTCTTGAGGAGCACCTCTAGGAGCACCTCTAGGGGCAACCATCATTACAAATTTAGATCAAGCAGACAATGAGATTGGATCTAGATTTTTCAATCAAAAAACTATCTCAGATCAGATCTGCTAGATCTATTCCACTTCCAAAAAATCTGATTCTATATCCTGAAAAAGATTTCAAAATTTGATCAATCGATACTTTTCAAAAATGATAAATCTCTCAAAATCCAAATCAAAATATATCAGATTTGATCCAAAATTTGACAGAGACTTGATTTGAGAAATCAGAAACTAAAAATAGGACTGACGAAGGTCCACTAGGCGAAGATTGGCTCGGCGAAGGTTCAACAGTGCTATTTTGAGAAAAAAAAACTTTCGGAACAACTTTTTTGACAATTTCTAGGGAAATAACCTTCGCCGACCTCTCAGATGAAAGATCTGACACAAATAAAACTATGAAAAACTGGATGAAGGTTTCTGACACAAGAAAATACAGTTTTTGTAGTTTGGCGAGGGTAAAAATCAAGATTTTCTATGATCTAATCAAGAAGAATCTTCGTCGAACTCAAAAATAATATTTTACTAGAAATAGAATATTTTGGACACTCGACGAAGGTTTTGGCAAAGGATCAAGAGTAATACTGGTATTTTTGCAAAAAATGACTTTTTTGGCAAAAATATGACAATATGACAACTGATCCTTTGAAAACCTTTCTATTTTTTGGTATTATTCTTTGCCGACCTGGCAGTAGATAGATCTGAATCACACCTATGCATAGTGAATCAGGCGAAGGTTTCTTTTTTGTATTTTTAGGGTTTTGGTGATTTTTTGGTGTTGTTTTATGGTTTTTCTGATGTTTTTGAAAATCTGCTGGGAATTAATCTTTGCCCTTCAAACTGAAAGTTTTGTGAACAAAACTAAAGATGTCTGCAACTCGGCGAAGGTTTCCTGAAGGAGGGCAAAAAGTTATCATCTCTGATGACGCTTTTTGCCTCTCTTTGACCAATTTTTGTTGTTTTTTTTTATATCTCAGATCCAAATGGATCTTAAGATTGGTGATCTGAATAGCTTTTCTTGTTTAACAATCAGATTAGATTTCAAACAAGCAAGTCCACTCAAATCAAGCTAAATCAATCCCAACTAACCCTAAAATGCAGATCTAACACTATTCATGCCACGACAAGATGCCTAATGCAAGCTAACCATTCAACTATCATGCTGTAAACTGAAAAATTGGTGTAGCTCCCCGGCAACGGCGCCAAAATTGTAGTGGGTTTCTTTCCTTGCCTAACCTGAATCCAAGATCTAGTCAATCTAGCATCAAAGAGACAAAGTTAATTGTCACGTGTAGGTTCATTCCCATAAGAACGATAGTATAGATCAGATTTCAACATGAATGGAGGATCCAAATCTAACTCTAACATCCATTAACCCTACAATCCATTAACACTACACATCCACGACAAAGATAGCTTACCCTTTCTCTCTCTCCCTTTATCTCTCATAAAAAAGTATAATAACACTCAATCCCAATAACATTCAGATCAAACAATTAGCAAAAACCAAAGAAAGCATGAAAGATGGAAGAGGAAAGAAGAAGAGCAAGGATATTCATCAATCCATTTCTGAAGAGAACCAATCTGCTTTATTGAAATGAGGAAATGAACATGAGGAGCAACTCGAGTTGGTCCCTTCTTATAGTAGAGAGGAGGACCCTGGTTCTGAATCCTATTGGTCCATTTCTACCTCCCTAATTATTAAATTTAAAAAAGTGTGGGAACCATCAAAATTGGAGGGAAACCCAACTTTATTCACTAACTTGACATTTAGGCCTGCGACATTAAAAGTCCCGCAAAAAGGCCTAAAGTCCTTTTATTGACTTTTAACTAATCAATCAAATAACTATGTGATCATGGGGTTGGACTTACACATGTAGGGTGCCAAATCCCTCTCACTTATTAACTAGGGTTAGGGTTGCCTTGGAAACCGCAAACCCTCCAACATTGGCCAGAATTTCTTTGGTAATCCGTCAATTATTGAGTGAAATGGATCGGGGAGCAAGGTAATGGCAACTCACGGCTGAGAGGATTTCGAAATCCATTTACAGTGTGTGCAGATAAAGGAGCAGTTCGAGGAACTAGCTACGATGGTCTAGTTTTTGGAAAAATCTATAAACCACGGATCTTTCTCTATGGAAGTAGGCACTATAAAGTGCTACCCAGCTTGATTCCACAAAGGCCAAGCTAGTGTCATAATCTTGTGATCAGTCGTGAAGCATGTCAAGAGCATTTGTCCACCTTCTCACTTATGGAAAAAAAGGCCTACCAGGGTTTTCAGAGCAAAAATCGTGGATCGTGCCTATAGGAAACAGTTTTTGGAGCTATATGGTTATTTTGGGAGTGCGAGCCAACATATAAAAGGCCGTGGACACCCATGAAAAAATGGAGACACAATCGTCATCAATATCAGAAAACCATATTTAGGTGCCAGGGTGTCTAGCATGAAAATGATGGATCTTCCATTGTAGAAGACTATTTCCTAAGTTTTCAGTGCATGATGCATGAAGGGCATAATTGAAAATTCTTTATGAAAATTTTTCAAATGAAATGTCTAATGGGGTTCTACATTCAAATTCATCTATTCTTCATTAAAAATCTTCTTTTCAAAGAAATAATTCAAAATGTAAGGGCATTTTTTTTAAAAAGGCCTAATTAAGGCTAGAAGGCATCGTTTTTTGTTGTTCTTGGGCCAAATTGACTCCTGAAACTAGTTCCTCAGAGCCAATGGACATAGCGACGTCACCGAGCAGGGAAAAATATGTTTCGGGGAGTTTTCGTCACCATTCAATTGAGCGGAGTGCAAGTAACCTAGTGATGGGCTACATTCGTCGTTTGGGTATTGTAGGGCCAAATTTGGGGCAATTTTTGGCTGGTGAAACCTGCTACAGGGCAGTACAATGAGGCATTATCACTTCAAGATCATTATTACTTAGTTCTAATAGAATAACAGGAACGGAAACAATAAATGTTGTATGGGGGCGAATGCTAGCGGAATTGTGTGGAGAAAGCTAGTTTTGGTGATGAAAGTGCAGTTTGGCATCGTGACTACTCATTATTGGCAAAATTTTGAGAGGGCAAGCAATCAGAGGTGAGAGGTAGGCATGGTATGCCGGTTATGGGCAAACAATTCTTGTAATCAGGTTTAGGAGTTAGAAATGAACAACGTCAAGTGGCGATTTGGGGGAACGCTCTCACAGACAGGATCAGCAGTGACAATGTCAAGTCGGGTGATAGTTGCATTGACCACACACATATGCGACTAAAAATTTCTCATTCAGAGGGAAATATGGACTAGCTTGGAGGTACACACATTTTGGCAGTCATAGGTGATAAAAGTGCGAGGTGGTGCCAGTTGGAAGCCATTGGGCAAGATAGCGGACTTGCATTGGACGAACTATGTGTGGGACACGTGGGAGGATGAAGAACGAGTCAGTGATCACACTTTGGATGCTCTTGGTGAGTGGTAACTATGATGATTTTGTGGTTTTGCAGTCAGTAAGTCATTTTGATTAAGTCATTGTAGCTATGGAGTAGTGTATCAGGTTCGTCATTGAAGAGATACACTTCAATTGCTAGTTTGGATAAGTCAAGTCAATTAATTTCCGTATCAGTATTGCATCAAGAATGCATATTCCAGTGATGGCAAAGTGTAGGTCGTTTGGTTTGGGCCATGGAAGATCTGATAGAGTTAGGACTGTAATATGACAAGGTTATTATCAGGGGGCATCAATCTCATATTGGACTTGATTCGTTGGTTGATGGACGAGACTTATAGAGGTGATTCATGATGGAATCAGGACATTACAAACGCAAATGGGCATCTACCATCACGGTCATGGATAAGCTACCTATAGCTTTCACGCAGTTGGCTGTAATTGTAGGAGTCTAAGCCTACAAAAACTGTCTGCACCTGTAACCAAGATGCCCTCACATCCAAACATATCCACCTATAACCAAGATGCCCTCACGTCCAAACATATCCAACAATCCAATAAGTCCATAAAGCTGATCCCCATCCATTTCCTATGCTCCAAACACAAGAGCTACTAATGACTCAATGAATGAATGTACACAAAACTCATCATAGGCACTCAGATCCATATACCTTAGTATGATCAGGGAGACAATGGTCTTAAGATCACATGATCAACGACTCAGGAATGAGTTTGCGTTGGCATGGTGTTGGGTGGCACATAGCCAGAGAGAGCGAGCAGATGCTAGGAGCCAGGAGGAGCAGGTGATGCTTTGTTGATTGGCTTGGATAGTAGGATGGTGACCATGAACGAAGACGTCAAGTGAGCATAGTATGTGGATGATGAGTCCATTGGGGTGGCACTCAGGGAGATGCTACAGTTGCTCATGTATGATACGGTATTGTATGCATAGTGGATGTTCTTCAGCTGGTGCATCATGTGTGATGACCTAGGAACATGTCAGGCCTACGTGGAGGTAGGTGGTAGCTTGAGATTATGACAGGCCATTTGCTCCTTGCCATCTGAACGCTCTTAACATATCATTGAACTCCTTACGAGAAAAGCAACTGTCTCAGGCAAACTTGTTACAAAACAAGCGCCCTCTATGTCGAGCTTCTATGCACTTAGGTGATGGATGATGGATGTTGATATCGACAGATTTGGCTAACTTATTGTGACGGATCTATGGTTTCCTACTAGGACACTTCTAAGGCATTCCCTACTAGAGGTGCCTAAGGCTATCAAAACATATTCATCATGATAGGATTGTCGATGATGGAAGATGGATATGTACAATTCTAGGTGCAAAGTGTATCTGCAAGAGCTTGGATTTTCCTGAGTGGAACCATATGATGTTGATCTTAGAGGATTTTACTAAGTTTCATGTGCTTGAAATTATGGGTCTTTGTTGTGATCACAAATGAACCTCTCTGGATAAAATTCGCATGCATGCTTGGGACTCGCACGAGTCCTGATCATGCCAAAAAATAGGCTATCCAGGTACTAGATAGTTCTATTTTAGGAGAGATCTGAGACCCTTCACCACATACAAGATAAAATGTTAAAAAACAGCAGATGTTGAATAGTAGCGCACAAAGAAGAACATGGGCTGATGGCCGTTGAATGCTAGATTGAGGAGCTAATGGCCCCGTTGATGGATGGTAAATTGTACCGATGCTGAATGCGAGATTGAGGAGCTAGTGGCCGCTAAAAATTGTTGATGCACCTGAAAATCACCTAAAAACAAGCCTTGGATGCGCCCCCTGCTTAAAACAAAAAAGGAAACAATACTTGAGGGTTGTTGAATGTTGATGGCACCTGGAAACAGCTGAAAACACCTAGAAACACGCTAGGCAGTAGATGATGCACTTAGAATTTGCTTCGATCAGGAACATAGATCATGCTACACAGTAACACAGACAGAAAACACTCTCCACCACAATCTCACATAGCAACTATATTTCTCAAAATGAAATTACACTGTACATACAGTTGTTCACTCAAGCAACCCATGCATGATCCAAGTTGTCGTTGGCGAGACGCATGTCCCGTCGACTTGCCTCGTGGCGAGGCCAACTGATCCTTATCAACTGATAGGACCCACAGTATAGTAGCACAGTGATTCTACTTTAATTCTAACTCTCTCCCTTAAAGTAAAGTCTATGTTTTATAGTCATATACATAGCTTTAAAGTTAACAAACTTTGAGTATAGAAAGATTTGATTTAAACTTATCAAACTTTTTTCCAACAAGTGGCTTAGTGAAAATATCAGCTAGTTGTTCTTCTGTGCTACAATGAACAACATGAATTTCATGACTCAGCAGCCTCTCACGTATAAAGTGATACTGAATCTCAATGTGTTTAGTTCTCGCATGGAATACTGGATTATTTGCTAGCTGAATGCCACTCTGACTGTCGTTATGTAATGTCGTGGGATTTTTCTGCTTCATGCCAACTTCTTCTAGGATTTGTCTCAACCATATAGCTTCTTGTGTTGCACTACACATTGCCTTATACTCTGCTTCTGTGGTGGATAGAACAATTGTACGTTGCTTCTTACTAGACCAGAAAAAGCAACTACCACAAAACTAGAATACATACCCTGTGGTGGATCTACGATCATCATAGTCACCTCCCCAATCTGCATCCACATAACCACACAGCTCAGGCAACCCTTCATGCTTCCTGTAAATCAAGCCATACTCTGAAGTGCCTTTCACATAATGCTAAATGCGTTTAGCTACCTTCCAATGCGTTTCCGTAGGTGCTGCCATAAACTGACTTACAATGCCAACAGCATAGCATATATCTAGTCTAGTCGTGGTAAGGTAAATCAAGCTCCCTACTACCTGCCTATACAGCATAGCATCAAATGACTGTGACTCATCAAGCTTAGAAAGCTTTTTACCTGGTTCAATAGGAGTATTCACTGGTTTGCAATCTTGCAACCTAAACCTGTGCAGCAACTCTTTGACATACTTCACATGTGTTAAACCCACTTCGTGTCCTTTTTGCCACACCTCTACTCCAAGGCAATAATGCATCAGGCTGAGATCTGTCATCTCGAATTGTTCCATGAGTTCTTTCTTGATCATATCTATCATCTCTTGATTATTTCCCGTAATAATCAAGTCATCAACATAAAGAGCAATCAAAGCGACCATACCATCAAAGCATAAGACATATAGATTTGGATCAGAGTGCGTTCTCACCATCCCCTTTCAACGAAAGTAGGCATCAATCCTGCTATACCATGAACATGGTGCCTGTTTAAGACCATAAAGTGCATTCTTCAAGTGACATACTTTATTTTCCTGTCCCTTTGTTACAAAGCCTTCAGGTGATCCATAAACACCTCTTCTTCTAACTCACCATTTAGAAAAGTAGATTTCACATCCATCTGATGCAAAGGCCAACCAAAATGTGAAGCTAAAGCAACAAGTAGACGTAGAGTATTCCACTTACATACTGGCGCAAAGGTCTCCTCATAGTCAATGCCTTTACTTTGTGCATACCCTTTGATCACCAATCTTGCCTCGTGCTTTGCTATACTACCATCTGCATGATACTTAGTCCTGTATACCCATTTGCAACCAATGAGTTTCTTGCCAACTGGTGGTTCTACTAAATCCCATGTGCTATGCTTAGCAATTGACTCCATCTCCTCTCCCATGGCCTTGACCCAAATATCATCATCCTTCGCTTCACCATAAATCGAAGGTTCTTTGCTTTGAATAATTCTAGATAGGAGAGCATAATTTGCTTCATACCTTTCAGTTTGTGTCTTTTCTCTTGTTGATCTTTGTAGCTCTCCCTGGCTAGATGATCCTGGAAAGTCATCCATGTCTCGGCTCTCCAACAATCTCTCAAACCACTTAAGGAGCTTCCTGTCAGGTGATCGGCTTCCTGGTGAAAATGTATCCCATGGTACATCCTTCTCCTTGCGTTTGCCACCTGCAACTTCAATCCTTCTTGCACCAAAAGGTTTGTCCCTACCTCTCCGACCAGTTTCTTGAGGTTGAGTAGTAGTATCTTGAGATGTATCCTCTTTTTCATCACTTGGAAGGTCAATGAATGGATCATCATCAGGTGGTATCATCACTATACCATCTTTCCCACTAGATGTATCTATCTTCTCAGCATCCTCGTCTTCATACATCTTGGATTCATCAAAGATAACATCACGACTTACATGGATTTTGTTTTCCACAGGATCAAAACATCTATAGCCCTTCACACGATCATCATATCCTAGGAATTTGCACTTGATGCTTTTACATCAAGTTTACGTCTCTCTTCCTTAGGAACGTGTACAAAGGCCTTACATCCAAAGATTCGCAAGTGGTTCACCTTTGGTTTCTTCTTTGTGAATGCTTCCTCAGGTGTTATCTTTAGTATGGCAATGGCAGGACTTCTATTTTGAAGATAGACTGTCGTACTGCATGCTTCTGACCAAAAATCTTTTGGTAGTTTCATCTCAGCTAGCATAGATCTGGCACTTTTCACAATCGTACGATTCTTGTGCTCAGCTACACCATTGAGAGCAGGAGTATGAGCTTGCGTAAATTGTCTTTTAATCCCACATTGATCACAAAGATCATTGAGGTCATTAGACTTGTACTCGTCTCAACTATCTGATCTTAGGACTTTGATCTTCCTACCTATCTGATTTTCGACCAATGCTTTGAAGCTCTTGAAGTTGTCAAATGCCTCTGATTTCTTCTTCAAGAAGTAGATCCACGTCTTACGTGACATATCATCAATAAAGGTCATGAAATAGAAGGCTTTACCTAAGGACATGGTCCTCATAGGCCTGCATAATCTGTGTGGATTGAATCCAGGATGTTCTTTGCTCTTGCAACACCACCTTTATTGAACTTCTCTCAATGTTGCTTCCCATATACACAAGATATTAGGCAATCATGTTACCATCTCCAATCTTCTCATCAAACTGAGGCTTCCTATGTTCGAGTGACCAAGCCTCTTATGCCACAACTCAGTTTGCGAGGGAATGGATGATACAATTCCATGTTGCCCCTTGATTGTAGCATTCAACCTGTAGAATTTTGTATTGGGCTCCCTTACTCCATCTGGTTCACATCCTTCACAAAGCAACGATCATGGGCGAATTCTACTTTCAACTTTTGATCAGTAACCAACAGAAAGTAGATTTTTTTTCAAACCTGGTACGTAAAGTACCTCCCTGATCATCTTGCTTTTTCCATCAGGTAGTTGGATTAAAACGATGCCTATCCCCTTGATCTTGCACACCTCACCATTTTCTTGTGAAACGGACATTCCATTATCCAACACTTTCAAGCTACTGAACCAATTCTTGTTACTTGTCATGTGTCTTGTGGCTCCCGAGTCAATATACCATGCTTGATCATCTTGATTAGATGACAATGTAGATATGAAGATGTTAGACTCTTCAATCTCACCCTCATCGACAAGGTTACTTGCTTGTTTTGGTTTTCCCTTGCCTTGTTCCGCTAGGAATTTGCGACATTCACTCTTCCAATGGCCCATTTTACCACAATGGAAGCACTTGTCTTTATTCTTGGTCTTACTGGAAGATCCCTCATCCTCCTGAGACTTGGCAAATTGCTGCTTAGACTTCTTCTTACCCTTGCCCTTGCCTTGTTTTTGGCATGTCGCAAGTGCTTGATCATCAGTATTTTGACGTCTAGCTTTCAGCATTTCTCGTCGTTGCTCTTCCTGCATCAAGATTCCTGTGAGCTCGTCAAATGTTGGTAATCTTTCTCTTGAAGCTATTCCACTCACAAACATCTGATAGGGTTCTACAATGCCGCACAATACATTGTGCACCAGCTCCACATCACGTATGCGCTCACCAATAGAATGCAATTCATCGCTCATTGTCTTGATTCTGGTCATGTACGTCTGAATGTGCTCTCCTTGCTCCATTCGGGCACTATTCAGATTTGACTTCAGAAACATGATTCTTGATGGATTTGACGTCTCGAACTGTTCCTTTAGCACATCCCATGCCTGTCTGGGTGTAACAACATCACAAATGTGGGTAATGATGTGATCCTTCACTGACAAGTTAATGAAGGTCAAAGCTTTCCTCATCTTTTTGTCGAACACTTTGATATCCGCTTCATTTGGCGGCCTTCTCTCATCACCTGTGACAACTTCCCACACATCTTTCTCCATCAGTATGTTTTTCATTTTGAATTTTCACACTGCATAGTTGGAAATCCCGTCCAATTTGCTACTTTCACTCAAAATGGACTCTCCCATGTTTGCCATCGCAAAATTGCTTGAAACTTCTATCGTAAGCTAAAAGTAGTATGCCGAGGCCAATTGTGATGTTAGACGTTGAAAATAATGACTTGCACTTTTTCCCTTACCAGGCCACTCGTTGCTTTCCCACCAATTTGAAAGCCAAATCGACGTTGCCTTCCGAAATGCACTCAGTCGTCAACTCCCAACTACGTGCCCAGTGGAATGGTGAAATCACTTTTTGCGCACTCCAAACAATTTCTCTGCTGCAATCACTCTGTTTCGTTGTACGGTACTTGCAGGTACAGTTCGGGTGCCCTTTGTTTGGAGGTTATAGCCTTTCGTTTGGGTCAAAACGAGCAAAGGACCCAAAAATAAGGATTTTCTTTGTTTTTGAACTGTTTCTTCACCTTGAAGAAACTTCACTCTTCACTTGTGAAGGGACCCAACTCCAATTTCAGTATGAAAATATTTAATGAAGTTGAAGGCCAAAATACACTTCAATTCTTCAGGGCCCACTTCAGTTAAATCCAACGATAGATTTCAATTCTGTGGTCCAGATGCAATTAATCATGTCCGTCAATCGTTGTGGAGATGATCTTGTGGACTTCCTTGCATCGGTGCGTCAAACTACACTTCTGAAGCTGCTGGACACTTCAAAACACTAAGCTGTTGCCCCGTTCGTCGTGCATGAGCTCCACGCTCCTCTCTGTCTACGGCCGCACCTCCCCAAACTGGTTTTTGCTTGATCAATTTCATTTTTGGATAGATTTGAGCACGATCTGAGGCCTGGAGCAGGGTTGCCCTACTGATACCAAGTCTGTAGAGTATTCAATCATGAAATTCCATGGAGAAACGGTGATTTTAGCTCAACTTGACAAAGTGGCTTTTTTCACCTTTCACCACAAATCTGCTAGGTTAACTGTCTGGAGACAAATCTCTGACATAAACCTTAGAATCTCTCCATGGCTAATTGACAATGTGAGTAGCTTCCTTCTTGTTCTTACGGCATCCAAAACGGTGCACAAACAGTGAATAAATCACCAGTGATGTATAAAAAACCGTAACCCCAAACCCGGTTTCAATTTTCAACTGGCTTCAAAATTGTCAATTTTGCACCAAATTTTTCCCTGTCTGATGCTATGCACAGGCTAATAATCCCTTTGTTGTGCTTGGCAAGCCTCTATAAACTAGAAACCGTGCACCAGTGCTTCTCTTTCCGTCTTCAACCCGCCGTAAACCTCGAACTCTCAAGAGACAGTTCTCCCAAAGCTCTCTTCAACGACAATGCTGTACTGTGTACACTCCTTGTACGGCTCTGATACCAACTTAGAATTTGCTTCAAACAGGAACACAGATCATGCTACACAGTAACACAGACAGAAAACACTCTCCACCGCAAGCTCACATAGCAACTGTATTTCTCAAAATGAAATTACACTGTACATATAGTTGTTCACTCAGGCAACCCATGCATGACCCAGGTTGCCGTTGGCGGGACGCGTGTCCCGTCGACTTGCCTTGTGGCGAGGCCAACTGATCTTTATCAACTGATAGGACCCACAGTACAGTAGCACAGTGATTCTACTTTAATTCTAACTGATGCGCCCCCTCACCTTCACCAAATGGCCTTCAACAAATGAAAAAACACAATGGGTAGCAGATGATCGCTTCCAACGAGCTGTTAGCGAGCTATTCTATACCTTGGATGCGTTCCCTACTTCACCAAGTGGCCTCTAACACCTGAAAAAACAAGAATTGTGCTCCCCTGCTCTCCTCTTTTCCAAAAACGCGCGGCTACACTTAAACCTCCACCTAGGTGCCAACCATTAGGCGTTGACAGCTTCAAAAACATCTTCCTATTGTGAAAGATCCATGGTTTTCTATGCGGAAACCCTAGCTATGAGAAAAGAGAGATTTCTTGGGAGGTTTTCACGTTTCTCAGTGGTTCTTCTTGCAACTCTTCACATGGCTGAAGTCGCCCTACCTCCAACTCAATGATCCAATTTACAGTTTTGAAATTGGTACCCAATTGACTGCTAACAGTCCGCTTTTCTGAGAAAGCCTTCTATAACTCATAGAATTTGAAAATTTTCACAATTCTTTCAATTCTACGCCCAATCGATTTATGTAAATTGCCATGGCTCTACATCACTGCTCATTGCATACCCATGCAAGCCTCGTTGCACCAAACGGCTGTCCACACAGTGAATTAAGAGGCCACAACCAATAGTTTCCTCGAAACCACCGAAATTGCAAGGTTCTCCGGAATTCTTCCAAGAATTCTCTTACGACGATCGTTCTGATCACTTCCCCGAAGCTTCGATCGAAGGAACTTTGCTGCTTCCTGCCATCCGGGCACAACAAAAGTTAATTGTATTACAAGTGAAAACTGTACTTATACCAAAAGCCCCAACATACATGGGCTCGACAAGTGTCAACACACTGAAATAGGCACCTATTTGACTAATAGGCCCAACATGGGCTAAAATACTGACAAACTCGGGACATGGCCCTAGCAAGTGTCGTCAAAACTATATTGTACAGGCTGATTTTCCTACGTGTGGCTACTCGACTAACCCAAGTAGCCGGCTACGAGACAAGTGCCCGCCAACTGATAAGTCAATGATGGGCCACGTCCCAAGTCACGCCCTGGTCACAATTGAATACAACAAGTCTAATAAATTGTACACTAATTACAGTATCACATTTGAAGCTTACAAAAAAAACAAAGAATATTGACTCTGATTTCTAACTAAATGGATACTAATGCTTATGGAAAACACAACCACTTCTCCCACATGTTGCTCTTTCAGTTTTTCTCTATATTTTTGGGCGTAACTTACTACATGCAATATCAAGCAAAATTTTGGATAGAAAGTTCGTCCAATAAAATTTCATTAAAGAAACCACAAAATATCTCAAAACCATTATTAAATGGAGCAAAGATAGTTTCTTGAGGGAAGCCCATTCACCTCAAGAAACTAAATGATTTTATATGGTGAAATGAAAAACTTTAAAATATTTGCTCCAAAGATTCTTTCATTCTCTAGAACATGACTAAATATTGCAAGAGTAGCCCTTCCTAAAACAAATTATGTGTTGAGTATGCGTTTACAAAGTCCATGAATGCAAACTTTGTCCATAAAAAATCATCTAAACCTAACATTACAAACTTTGAAAGTGACCATTGCTAAGGATGGCGAAGAATACTTCTTATTTGGCTGAAATCTTTTGTGAGAGTCTCACTTATGCCTCTTCATAAGTCATAATAAGTCTTTTTGAATTTATATATGACCAGATGTGTTTGTGAAAAGAATTTTATGACTTTAGATTTCATAATATGCCACAAATGTAATTGAGGTCACTATCAAAGATCACTATGGAGATTTTTAGTGACCTTTAGACTTGGTGTAACAATCATTTAATCATGGCTCATCCACCCTAGTGGCCTCGTCAAAATTTTATGACTGTTTTATCGGTGCCAAGGTCACTAAAAAGACCCATCCTCAATACATTATAATGTAAGATTGAGTCCAACCGAGAATATGTCACGTGGCAAAAATTCAATTGGTCACTCTAAATATATTCTGGCATTTAGCCAACCTCATCTGACCCACCAATTCAGGAAGCCTTTTTTGAGTTATCCTCAAAAAAACCTTCACATTTTTCTAAGCTTCTCGATTTTTAAAGCACTAAAAAGGTCTATACGCTTATATAAAGAAAATCATCAAAAATGAATCCATATACTTTGTTAGCTTTCTCAAACATTGGCACACTCAAACTCGCGACCGTGAAACGTCACAACCGTATGAATTCATATACTTTGTCGGCTTTCTCGAACATTGGTGCACCCAAACTCGCGAGAGTGGAACCTCCCAACCAGAGTGACAGGCCACGGCTGGTAGCTTATCACATCCATCGTCAGCAACTGATCCTGAAGGTGACGTGGGGGCCCCTAGGGCCAGGTGGCAAGACATCTGCCACGTAGGCTAATTCTGAATTAAGGCTAAACATGATCCATTTAGCGTTAATCAAAACTATTTAACACACTAATCGTTATATTCTATCAGGGACAAAACGCTCGTTCTTAGGCTCCATCGCCGCTTTTACTTCTTCTAAGCTCTTTCCGTTTATTCCTCACGCGTAGTTTCTCTTCTTCACGCGTCGATCTCTTCGCCAACAATGCCACTTACTTTTTATGTCTTCCTTATCTGTAGCAGACAGGAAACGATGCCCAGGTGCCTGAATTTGCATATAAAATCACAATACCTTTGTTGGTAATGTCACCTTTGTTTGTTTTTTCTGGATCAAGCATCATAAGTGGCTTGTATTTTGTGCTGGATCAAAGCGCCTTCGTTAATCTTGGAGCCAGGTAGTTTCAAACAAAGTCATCCCATGTCAAAGACTGAATCAGTTTCGACTTTGTGTTGCCATGCATTATTCTTAACCTCCGATTCCGTTCAAATTGGCTGCTCAATCACTATAAAACAAGCATTTGGATTGATTCAATCCGTTTATTTGCTTGGCTGCTGAGGGGACTAGTAAGGAAGCTGGCACGAATGGCGACATCAAGCCCCATACAAATACCCATCCTGCACAAAGGCTCGTTGCAGAAGCCTTTCTCTAAAAAACTTTCTTCACCAAATAGATGTGCCATAACGGATCGTCACAAAAAAGGGCGTCGCATGGTTAGAGCATACGTAGCACAAAATGTAAGGGATTCTTTTGCAACTCTTGGTATCAGTCCGGGAACCTCCAAGCAGGAGATCAAGTCAGCATATAGAAGACTTGCTCTTCAGGTTTGTATGCATATCCAGAGTTGCATTGTAATAAACTAGTATTCTATTCCCTGTACATCGAACTTTAGATGGTTTTATTTGGATTGAATGTAGCTACGGCAAGCATCTCGGAGAGTTGTTCTTGTGGATGGGGCAGTACTATTTTGGCACTTCCTTGGGGAGTGGCCCTTTTATCTTTGGCTTCTTTTCCTGCAAAGCGTGCTTTTGTAGCTATGGTTTCAGATGAATCTGACTGAGCGATTTGGTTTGTGTAGTATCATCCGGATGTTTGCAAGGATGACGGTTGTGGTAGCAAGTTCAAGCAGATCAAAACGGCCTACGAAGTACGTCGCATCTTATATCTTCCTTGATTTTAGTCTACTTAAATCCGTTCTGTACGTTGCATTTTTGTTTTGTTTACAGAAGTCGGTAAGATACTGAACGTGTACTTTATAAATTTATATTGCAGCACGCTATGAACGTGGAAACCTCTCTATTTGGAAGGAACATGGATGAGTTTAACTATGATTCTAGCTCAATCAGCTATGAAGGTCTTATGGGGGTGAATGATGATTCATGGGAAGACTGGGAAGAGTGGATGGGCTGGGAAGGTGCTGGTACAAGAGATTACACCTCGCACATCAATATCCATTTATGATCTTTGATTTCCTTTTCCCACGCTGTACAGAAAAAATATATGAAATTAGTATAGTCTATATTATAAAAAAATTCAGCACACGAGTGGCAACTGAACAATTTTGCTACCCATGGCTTCCAACTACATAGTCTTTCAGAAGGACAATTGTACATAGGCTAACGAAAGTGCACTATTGTGCTCTCACAGTGGCAGTACAGAAAATAGAAATTGGGTAACTTGATACGGCCATCAAGTGAGACTTTTACATCAATACACAAAATAATAACTTTTCAGCCCTTGATATTTCCAAGTTATAAGCAAGAGCATATTATAGGTACTGGTACATAAGTTCTCTTTGGGTTCTAAGAGAACTTTTTAAGTAGCATTCTCACCGAAAATATTTAATACTGGCAAAGAAAACAATTTATCACATTTTTCAATCAATCTGAGAGAAAAGGATGGAAATGTTCAGGTTTAGAAGACTCCGGAAGATATTCTAAGGATGAAGAAACACGAAAGTGAATGAACATGATTCTTTGTATAGACTCACATTGCTTCCCATGAAGGATGTAATAGAAAAAGGGGGATCTAGCTGATTGGATTTCGCTATTATGTTTCTTACAGTGGGATGTGTTTTTCCACCGCTAGGAGACATCATAGCACAGCGTTTGTTTAAACCATGGAGATAAATGAAGTATTTATAAAAGGAAAAGAAATCTAACTGATTGTAATTCTATCTTATATACATGACATGATAAACTTCAATGCAACAAAAAACTTACTCAACCCAAGAGCACAAGAATTTATCTTAATAACTTCATGCTTAAAACTAAGGGTTAGTTTTTAAGATCATCCATTTTTTTTTAACTCAAGTGAGGTCAAGCCAAAAGGAACAAGTAATGACAATATTGATCCATCTCAATTGAAGAACAAAAAGAACAGAAAAGTACATTTTTATCGCTTTTATATAATGTCTCCTAGTCAATTGTTATATAAGCAATGTAAGATGGTGTAAGCACAAACTTGATATAACAACCTTCATTGTTGCAGTTATTGCTTTTTTATAGATGACAAAAGGTGTGACCGATTTGAAGTCTTGGCTTTATGTTGTCCATCTTGTATAGTAAGAGTTGTTAAATGTAGAATTAGCATTGATAATTTTGGAGATTCGTCAGATAAGCGAATCGTAACAAATTTCAATTCAAATGGGTGGTTAAAGGCTTGTGGTTAGAGTCAGATATCGACAATGAATCCTCAAACTCTGAGGGGTCACGAAGATCATAGATCAACATAGAGACGAGGGAGTTCTCTCATTAGTATCGACTTTTTGGGCTTTGCTAACAAAAGTTTTTTCGAAAGGTGAATGTCCATCAAAGCGTGGGTAGAATTGTTGATTGTCACCGGCAAGGTGTGGGCTCAAATCCCAACCATCGTGTAGCGACATCTTAGGAACTTGCTCCTCACATGGCATTGACCACACGATGTTGCCATGTTGTATATGTTGTGTATAACCACCACTAGTTGCATAACTATCTTACTCAAAAATAAAAAAAGTGAATGTCAAAGACCGAGGCAAGAATAAAACAACTTGATCAAAATGATCGACTCCATTCCCTTTAAGTGCAAATGCCAGCCAAATTGATATGTGAGAATTTATTCAAATGTTCATAAAAGAGTTTTCACATTTCCTTTTGAAATCAACTAGGTGCATTGAATAAGCCAGAAGGCAATACCTTATAAGAGAATGCAACTAATTAATTATAGAATCTACTATCTTTCTCAACAATTTTGATCTTATTACTATTAGAGATCTCTTGTAGAAATGGAAAAATAAATGTTCTGTAGCAGTAAACTAATTTAGCTTTTGATTATGCACTACCCCCCTAGAATGTTGCATTCTTTTAGATTTAGTTACTAATAGTTCTCATTCTTTTGGGTTCTTTTTTATTTAAGGCAAAAACTAAAAACTACACCCATTTGCATGAATGAAATCCTCCTTGATCATCTTCTCAATCTTGGCCTTGATCTATTATTATTCATACAATAACGCATTTGCTTGATTATTTAGTTACATTGTCGAATCGATGGTATGTTAAATGTTTAACACCACTTCAAGTTGTATTCTTCAAATGCCCATAGTCCAAGCAAAAACATCTTAAAATTGTAAAAACGTATCTTTCAAACTAGAACGATGTCCTTCAATTCATTTTCATAAAATCAAAATGCTTTTAGCTGGATTTGTCTACAATCTTATATTTATTTTCACCAATGGTTCAACAAATAATATATAGAAATCCTCCAATGTAGCTAATTTCTACAGTATTTTCACACCTTCAACGACTTCATGAGAATTGGCCAATCGTTGTGCATTTAAATTTCCACTTTCATTATTCACCACAGATAGGAGTGATTCAAAAGTGTAGATATTAACTCGATTTTCTATTCTACCTTAATTCACAATACGATGATTTTTCAGCCACATAAAACTTTTTTCACTTTCTACCAAGTTCTATCAAGCCAAATTGAATATTTTCCAAATTTAGTAGTAGGTAACAGCATAATTGCGAATTTCTCACCATTGTCAGAGAGATGATTTAACCAATATATAATCGGTGTATAAAGTATCAACACCAAAACTAGTTCAATCTCTTCCAATAGAGCTTGATGTATTGATCTCTACTCTCCACGAAGAAAGAACTTGACAAATATATAATTCCTAGTCTTATTTGTCTATATTTTAGGATCAAATTAGGTTTTCTAAATACATTGTAGTTGATCTAACTCGATCCATTTCCCCCTCCATGATGAACCCTAGAGTTGGCACATGACAAGAAGTGGCACTTGGCCCTATGAAGATATTTACATAGTCCTAGTTGTAGAATGACAGAGATTAAGAATTTGGCATTCACATCATACTGTTACAATAACCACAGACTAGCCTTCAAGGAGGACATTCTTGCATGTTCCAACTTGTGAGCTTGATTCTGAGTAAGTTTTTAACTTTACCATAAGTTATTAGCTACATTTAGCAGAAGTCTTATGTAATGTTTAACTAGAAGCAGAACCTCCTTCAGGTGAAGTTGGCTCAGAAGAAAAGATTTTGATCATGATGCATGAAAAACAACTAAATGATGATACTTCATTTGACGTACATTGGCGTTATAAGGTTCTATCCTTATTGCATTATGATTGTTGATTAATTACTTCCCTGGAAACCTTACGACATTTGCAAGTGCCAACGTTTTTGTCAAGTACACCCGTATGATCGGCTAAAGGTCTAACCTTACCTATTTAAGAAATGACGTGGCTTTCTGAGACCTTCTTTTAGCATATTGTGCACCTGTAAAAAAATCTGATGTTGAAGAATGATGGGAGGACGTTTTATGAGAAAATGAGTTATCAATTGACTTAAATAATTCAATGAGCACTAAAAATTGGGAGGAGTTTGCTAGCTTTTGACAAGCAATGTGCAAAGGCTTTCTTCTTCTCTGAAGTCTATATGTGATTAACTATTGCAATGAATCACTACATGCATATTCTTTCTGTAGAATACTTGATCAGACAGATCTCGATTCTACTAACACAGTGTGCAGTTTACTTGACAAAGGATGAGCAAGCGACTTTTCTAAATCATTGATTATTCCTAGTTGTGTATCTTGTGCTTGACTAGCCATATGAACTAAAATGGTCACTGCATTGAAATTTGACCCCTTTAAACAACTTAGTGTTTGTTCTAATAAGATGTGTGTTTGAAATCCACTGTCAATTTATAAATGGTCCAATTCTTGACTAACATACAGTGCAACACCGATTTCCGTAGAAAAATTAGGTATAGATTTCTTGGGAAAAAATTTGGATAATTCTACATGTACTCACTTAGTCATCTTATTAGTCTTAGAGGAAGACTTACTATATTGGTTCAGACAATATTTTACCAATTAATGTAGTGTGTAGTCCTCAATAATTGACCCAAAAACTATTCAATTTAAACAAAGTGAACACATCCATGACTATATACATGGCAAATGGAAATTCCAAAGCTCACAATCACGAAGAGGAAGCTTAGTGCTCTCCTTTGCAAATGAGCCAAAAGATTCAAAAAATTGATGTCTCTTGCCTACTTATAGCCAATGCCCTGACTTAACTAAACATGACTATCTTGAAAAATAGTTCGCCTTTATTAAGTTTTACTAGATGTATTTGGGCCCTTGTTGGCCTATTATCCTTATTAAGGTACTTTGAAGGGAACCACATTATTCTTAAAGCTAATAGTTCCTTTTGAGCCTAACAAAGCTCACATTGGATATTATAGTGCATTTTTAAGAATAGATGTGCTAAAAGTACATGACAATCATAATGCTTGGATGGATGAGTTTTTGGCATAATAGGGTTATATTTGCATTTTTGGTGGGTTTAGGGTTAGATTTTGATGATTTAAATTTGTTCATATTTTGCAAATCGGAGGCGAAAGGGGGGCAAAATTTTCATAAGATGCTGATAACTTTATGTTCCTCCATATCCAACCTTCGCCCACTTGCAAGCAGGATCGCCGGACTGATGTAGTGAACCTTTACATTCAAGCCATTTTCCATAAACTTGAAAAAAAAAATAGCCAAAAGAAATCAAAAAAATCTTTAAATTTAAAAAAATTTCAACCTTCGTCTGACCTATTGTAGCTTTATTTGACCTAGATAAGCTGATAGAAAATTTAATGATGGTTAGCTCCCAAAATAGAAGCTTAGTGATGGTTTTGAGTGATTCTGATCATTTTTGTGAAGGAAACCCATCTCTTTCAACAAAAATATCTACCAACATCAATCCTACTACGGAATTGATGATAAATGAGATTCAAAATCTTGGTAAAAAATAGCAGACACAAATGGAACAGATGCAAGTTCAGTTTTACACAAAACTGAAAGCATTAGGAGAACATCATGCTAAGGTGAGTAAAGCTACTGACAAGGTGATGCTTAGCCTATGCCTGATTTATGGACCTGTTAGAAGCTTCTATGCCTCTCCAATGAACCTTAGAAGAGTGCTTGTAAATTCTGATTGAAGGCATGTCGGGTTGGGATAGGGTTTTTGGAATTTCCTCCTTGTAGAAGTGCACCCTCCTACTAAGCTTTCTAGTAAGTCCAAGTGGTTGGGTGACATGGCAACCATCTTGGTAACCCATTGTCCCCCTGTCCTATGCTTTACGACGACCAAATCGGAGTTCTGTAGCAAAAGTTATGGTCATCAGAAGTTTGGCAGTTTTTAGAGTAAAATTTTAAAAAATTTCGAAATGTTCCAATTGCATGCATGCATGTGAAGTAGTAGGGTGCATTCCCAGTGTTGAAAATATTTTTTCGAATCAATATGCATGTTTGGGTACATGGTATAGAGCGTCACAACATATTAGTGAAATATCATGCATAAATACAGTTTCCATAAAAGCTAGTTAAAAAAGCTTACTTCCCAATCATTAGGCAATCTACGTAAAACACTTGATTTTTGGATAAATCATGGCATGAATAAATTAACTTTAAAAAGTGAAAGACCTTGTTGAGTTGAAATCAGCCACTAATAAGGTCTAGGGTTATTTCGCTTTTTGTTGAAGATATCAAAAATGTCAATTGATTAAGCCAATTTTTTGTTTCAAGTAATCAATAATGGCAAATGATCATGCAGGTCTAGAGGGAATGGTACCCATGCTGACCTATTTATAGATTTTTCAATGATTAAGTCAGGAACTTAATAAAATGAACTATCGGAACAGTTTGAGAGATCAACAAATGAAAGTGTTGCTAAATCAAGTCAAAGCTTTATCTTTGCCGAATCTGGGCTTTCAGCTAGAACCTTATTTAGGGGAGAAGAAAGACAAGAAGCTGGAGGTGATGGACGACTAGTTAACCAAGTGGACCAGTTATTTTAATCTACATGCAAAATTAAGAGTGTGGTTCTGTTCTTCCGAGAAAAGACTTCGTCATGGTGGCGTGACTTGCAACCCAAGCCCACTACATTGGAAAAATTCATGGAAGTATTCAAAAATCATTTGTGATTGCGGACAATTCAGACTATTATCAAAGGTTTGTAAGTTGCGGAATAGGGACGAGGAGTTTAGACTCATACCTACAAGAATTCATGGATTTATGAACAAAGTTCCATCATTTGATTCAAAATTGACACTCTGGCAGTTTATGTTAAGTCTGCTAGCAAACTATCAGAATGAATGCAAGTGACACATGCTTCAAACTTTTGATGATGATGTACGAGTCACAAAAGCTTATGATTCCATGGTGGTGGCATCTAGGAAGCAGTTTTAGGCTAATCCATCGGTACCCAACCCAAACAAGGGCAAGTTTGGGACAAGAAACAAGCCAAATATTTTGACGAATTTTATCAAATGGTATTTGAAATTTAAGAAAAAGAAGCAGATGTCTTGGAAGAAGGCTAAGAAGGCAAATGTGTATTTTGTCTACAACAAGCTTGGACATGTTAAAGTTCTACCTGGAGCGAAAGAAACCTGCAGCTCAAGTTCTAGAGATGCCATGTAAAGAAAATCTAAAATTGGAAACGAAGAAGATTGATTGAATGTGTGAATGTTCATTCAATATTGCTTCATCTTGCCTAATAAATTATTTCATTTAAAGGCACAATTAAAGGACATAAAGTTATTATTTTGGTGGATAGTGGTTCAACTCATAATTTCAATCATTCTTGTCTTGTGTAAAAACTTGGTTTGAAAACTGAAGCCAATGATCATAGATATAAGGTATATCTAAGTGCAAAGTTGGCGACTTGGAATATTAGAGTTTTGAAGCTCCCATTTTGGATTCAAGACTACAGAGAGTGATTTAATTTTCATGTTTTAGATTTAGCACGTACGAATATATTGTAAAGTATGAATGGTTATTTAGTAAATCTCCTGATAACGGTTTTCAGAAGCATATGATCTCATTTTAAGATGGTGATAAAGTAGTTGCACTATTTGGAAACACTGATATGTACATTCATCTAGGATGATTTCAATAGCTAATGTAATGAAAAAGAATTTATTCACAGTATGAAGCTTATTCATTGTTTGCCAACCCCATTTTGGATTTTTCTAAAATGCATCTTCTAAGTAGTTGTGAATTGTCTAAAATTCTTAACAAGACTTAGATCAAGAGCAAATGGAGAAGAATAAGATCATAGATACTCTCTCTCTCTCTCTCTCTCTCTCTCTCTCTCTCTCTCTCTCTCTCTCTCTCTCTCTCTCTCTCTCTCTCTCTCTCTCTCTCTCTCTCTCTCTCTCTCTCTCTCTCTCTCCTGGATACCGGGGTCGTACAACTTATAGGTATTGTCGGAGGAAATATAACCGATCAGGATGGTCTTTAGACTTTGGAAGTCAAATTTATTCCTTGTCTCCTTCGGGATCTACGCGTAGGATGCAACCGAATACTCGTAGGTTCTTCACTGAAGGCTTACATCCTATCCAAACCTGGTGGGATTATCTAAGAGGGCCTTTGTCGAACATCTGTTCTAGATGTAAGCTGTAGTGGAAACAGCTTCAGCCTAGAAGCTCTTTTACAAAGATGTGTGTGTGCCAACATACATTTGGCTCGACCATGTTATGGTTCTTCCTCTCGGCTAATTAGTCGTTTGACTGAATTACTTTTTTTTTTTTGTATGTTTTTTAGACGATTCTTGTCATTTTGTGTGTACTTTTTGTTGTTTTTTGGATTTTTTGTATACGGAGTTACGGAACTAGTAGGTTATACACAACATATACAACCTGACAATGCCATATGGGCAACACTAAGTTAGTAGCAAGCTCCTAAGCTGTCACTATGCAACAACAATCGAGTCATCTGGCCAATCGCAGTCAACAACTCTACCCATGCACTGTGCTGTGATGGACCTCAATTACCTATCAAAGAGGTGCCAGATTTTCTATTCTATAAATTGTGGCATATTATAGGTGATGATTTTCCAAATAAATTGCTTCTCCAACAAAAGAAAAGAGCGTGCTTGACCGTTGATAGAGCAACCCATGAACAATAACAATCATATTAAATTCAGTTTTCTATCAATTACCTCTCAAAAAAGTATGGCTTTTCTTTCTCCATATTTGACTAACTAGAATCTAAGGCTTGGCTTAGTTGGTTAGCTTGGCATTTTTTTTTAATTGGTCCCAAGTTGATTCACCCCTTACAAATCAATGTGCATATTTGACTACTTAGACCACCCAACGGGGTTGGGTTAGTTAGTTAGCTTGACATGCAGAGGGACGTGTTATAAAAAATGGATGATCCTTTGGAGGTGCCATAACCATTCATCTTAGGCATGGAAATTTAACATAAATTGTTGTGCTCTTGGGTTGGTAGTAACTTTTTTGTTGCATTGAGGACTATCACTACCGTGCATATATGAAATAAACTTGCTGCCTATATAACACACAATACATCTCAATATTTGTAGATACAAATGGCTATGAAAAAAGAGACATGGGAAATCAAAGATTCATAAAATGACTAGCACTGAAGGACCACAATGAGCACATCCCAAGGTAATAGACATCATATTATAGACCTCCAATCAGTTCTGTAACAAATACTTGATGGGACGCAATGTAAGTCTATACAGTAGCATCATCATCACATTCACTTTTTGTGTTTCCTTATTATCCATAGTTGATCTTCAAGAGTCTCTTTAACCTGTAAATTCCGTCTTCTCTGACTGAAAAATGTGATAATCTATTTCCCTTGCAGAATTAGAATTAGATTTTTGAGTAATCATGCTGCTTAGAAGCTCTCTTAGAACCCAAAGAGGGCTTATACACAAGTACCTACAACATGCTCCTGCTTAGAACCGTAAGGTCATAACTTGAAAATAGCAAGGGCTAAAGAGTTCTTATTATGCATGATGATGATGTAAAATTGTCACTTGAGTCTTGGATAACCAATTTCCTTTTTCTGTACCGCCACTTGACAGCACAATAGTGCACTTTTGTTCATATATGTACAGTTTGGCTTTGTTGTCTGTATAATTGAAGCCATGGTAGCAAAAAAATCCTTAGTTGCTACTCCTGATGTGGTGAATAAATCCGTTTACCAGAATATATTTTTTCAATATTTTTCTATACATCCTGTATTTGGAAAAAAAAAGTAAAAGATCATAGATGGATATTGATGTGCGTGGTGTAATCTCTTGTACCGGCACCTTCCCAGCCCATCCACTCTTCCCAGTCTTCCCATGAATCGTCATAGACCCCCATAAGACCTTCATAGCTGGTTAAGCTAGAATCATAGTTAAATTCATCCATATACCTTCCAGATGGAGAAATGGCCGCGTTTATAGCATGCTGCAAAAAAAATTTCAAGGCCCCGCTTAGGATCTTACCGAATTCTGTGAAGAAACCAAAATTGCAACTACAGAACGGGATTTAAGCAGAATAGAATCAAAGAGGAAGATGATAACATGCGACTTACCTCGTACGCCGTTTTGATCTGCTTGAACTTGTTAGCACAACAGTCATCCTTGCAAACATCCGGATGATACTACACAAACCAAAACCCTCATGTCAGATCCATCTGAAACCATCGCTACAAAGCGGACAAAAAGCCAAAGAAAAAAGGGTGCTTTGCAAGGTAGTGCCAAAATGATTTGATTAGCATTTCCCCATCCATAACAACAACTCTCAGATCTTTGCCCAAGCTACATTCAATCCAAACAAAAGCACCTAAAGTTGGATGTATAGGGAATAGAATGCTAGTGGGTGCATTTCTGGATATGACAAAACCTGACGAGCAAGTCTTCTATATGCTGACTTGATCTCCTGCTTCGAGGTTCCGGGACTGATACCAAGAGTAACGAAAGGATCTCTTACATTTTGGTCTACGTATGCTCTAACCATGCCACGCCCTCCTTTGTGACGATCCGTTATGGCACATCTATTTGGTGACGGATCCTCAAAGAAAGGCTTCTGCCAGGAGCTTTTGTGCAGGCCGGGTATTTGTATGGGGCTTGATGTCGCCACTCGTGCCATCTAATTTACTGTCTTCAGCAGCCAAGAAAATAAACGAAAAAATAAACGGATTGAAACAATCAAAGCGATAGTGAGCCAATCTGAACGGAATCGGGTCTCCTTTAAGAACAATGGATCGCAATACAAAGTGGAAACTGTGTGTCTTTGATATGGGATAACTTTGCTTGAAGCTACCTAGCTCCAGGAACAAAGGCGCTTTGATCCAGCACAAAAAGCAACCCACTTATGCAAACCTCACATCCAACTCAAGCAAAGCAAGCACAAGCAAAGCAGATTATGCAAACCTCACATCCAACTCAAGCAAAGCAAGCACAAGCAAAGCAGATTAAGACAAAACAAACAGAGGTGACAAATGCAACAAAAGCAATGTGATTTTATATGCAAAATTCAGGCATACTTCCCTGTTTGCTGAAGACAAGGAAGACACATTGCTGGAGAAGCAATCCATGCGTAAAAAGAGATGGGAAGAAGTAAAAGAGGAAGAAGATCGATCACAAATTATAGTAAGAACGGCATTTCTGAGATTTCTGAGCACATAGAATATAACGATTAGTGTGTTAATTATTCCTAATTAGCTCTTAATGGATCGGGATTAACCTTATCCACTTTCTGAGCTAGATTAAGCTTACGTGGCAGCATTCTTGCCACCTGGCCGTAGGACCCCCACGTCACCTTTCGGATAAGTTGATGACGATGGATGGTGATGAGCTAACGGCAGTGGCCCGTCAGTGCGGTTGGGAGGTTGACGGGTTGACGGTCTGGCTTCGTGCCACGATGTGAAGTCTGAACAATTAAGCTTGTGCCACTTGGACTCTTTTCAATGGTCAGCTATGAGAACGTGGCATAATCTAAACGTTCGACGCAAAATTGGACGGTGGCTAGGTTTAGATTGGACAGTGGCTAGTGGCTAGGTTTGAATCAGGTATGCCATTAAGATATAAGGGTCCGGGACTCGGGGTCAGTTCTCCAAAGCAGTGTTTGGGAAACCTTTTTGGAGTTATCTTTACAAAAAACTGGCATTTTTTTAAAAAGTTTTGCGATTTTTGGAGGACTCTTACTGCAAAGAGAGTTTATTTGCCTATATAAAAAATTGTCAAAATTTTCGTGATGCTAGTTTTTAGAAAAGATGTCGATTTCATACCTATAAGTGGCCGGTTTTCTCGAATAATGCTCCAAAGACATTCTTCTAGGGGTCATGATTGGAAGTTGTCATAACAAATTTAAAACCATCAGTTTAGTCCTTTTAGGAGGGGAGGTTGAGGTGAGGTGAATAAAAGTAGAATGGGGGACATTAAGAAATTGTCTATCGATGTTATCTTTTTTCTGGCGCCTCCAAATAGCGCTCGTGCTTGTACCTATCAAATCCCTATGATGGGCGACTCTCTAATTTATCATCATGCTCCCAATAATAATTTAATGCTATGTTCTTATAGTGGCTCCAAATATCCATTATGCTTGTACCCTTTGAATCCCTATGATGGGTTAGATGAGAATCCACCACTTCACCATTGTTTTCTATTTGAAAATCAATAACGTCCCACGTGACCCCATCTTGTATGTTGGTGTGTAGGACTAATTGGACTCCCTAGGTGAGATTGACTCTTCATTGGTGGATTTCATACTTGCTTGATTCAATCCAAACTTGCTAACTTGTTGCATGCTCTTCTTTGTGTGGCCCACAAGCTCCTTTTGCATATGTTGCGCCATTGGTGTTCAATGCTCACGTCTTTTGTTATTTCATGCTTGTTACTCCCCATTCTTTTCATGCTTGATACCCCCCATTGGTGTCACCCATTCCAATTTGGATTTAATAATTAAGCTCCACTCCCCATTCCATGGATAAGCATGCAATACAAAAGTTAGGTTTTTTCAGACATGAGTGAACCTACCTCTCATGTGCCAAATCCCAAACTAACAGCAATTACAAAAGAAGTAAAGCTAGTAGCAAGAAGAGAACAAGACAATCATGATAGCATGTCAATAGAAAACTAGAAACAATGAGATCACAATGGAATTGCATTAGCAATGAACGAAAGAATACACTCAATGGAAATGGAGCATTGATTCATGTGGATAGGGCACATGAGACCTAGCAATGGAGATTCCTATGGCTCTCACATTCACAGGGAAGCTAGAAGCTCTCACTTGCAAACGAGCCAAAAGATTCACAAATTCATGTCTCTTGCCTAGTTATAGACAATGCTCTCACTTAACTATTTTGAGGGATAGTTAACCCTTGTTAAGTATTATTTAAACTACATTGGGCCCTTATTGGCCTATTATCCTTATTAATTACTTTGAAGGGCCTAAAGAGAGAACAACCTTGTTATTAAGGCTAATAGCTCCTTTTGGGCCTACAAAGCTTACATTGGATATTATCTTGCATGTACATGACACTCCCCCTACTTAAACATATTTGTCCTCAAAAATGAAGATGCTTGTCTGATCAGCTTGATCACCTTGGTTAAGTTGTCATGACTAAAGATGTGTCGTTCAAAATATTATTGCCTCATTACAGATCCAAAGTTGTCAAATTGAATCTATAATGTTAGCTTCATATTGTATTCCTTGTTCTCATGAAGGAGAAAAGATGGTCGAAGAAAAGTTTGATGAAGCACCATATTGCTTGTTGGAAACCAAATCACAATATCCTCTTTTGTCTGCTTCTTCGGCATCATGACAAACTGGATGATCTATCCAATTTCTTTAGTATTGTATTTTGGCATTGCATCCGGTTGTGCTGGCCTGAAGATTTTGTCATGTTGTTTGATAGTCACTTTGTTGTTCAATCCAAATGCTTCGATGATAACCATGAGCATTGCATTTGAATTTTTAGGATCCCACATGGAAAAATTATGGCATAATCAATTTTCAATATAGGAACCAATATGTTTGGATGGATCATCTCTGAAAATGACAAATGATATTCTAAATGGACATTCATTTCCAAGATTATCGAGTAAATGAGATGCTTGCAAAGAGTGATGGTATTTCTTTCACTCAAAGTCTCTACGAGATTTTTTTCATAGATTACATCATCATGTTCGAAAATATTGATATCTCCAATATTTTGAACCATATACTGGAAACTGTGATATGCGATGTCCTTGCATTGACATTGTATTCGCAACTGGAAATTTTTTGGGTCGATTCAAATTGGGAATTAAATTGATGTTGCCAATTATCTTGTGTACACTCCATAGCAGTACATAAATACTGATTGGCCATCTCTTGTGAATCCAATGGAAAATCAAGAGTTGTTGATAAAGTTGTTGAATAGGCTTTTGCATCGTGGGTAACTGTTTGTCTTCATCAATATGCTCTTCTGGTTCATCCTCTGATGATGTTGATGAAGAATCATTAGATTCCCTTGAATTATTTTTTTGCATTGAATCTTCCATACTAGACATTTCCTCTTGATCACTACCATTCTGATTCCCAAGACATGATTGTAGCAGGTTCCCAATGTTGACTGTTTCTTTTGGATTAGTATCAATGTGCTCTCCTTCATTTGGGTCCCGACTTTCACTATCAGATTGTTCATCATCCTCAAAATGTTGGATCCTTGAAGCTTCACCTCTTTGTTGGACATTTTGATGACCATTTGTTTGCACACCTCTGGCTGCTATAGATTGTTGTGCTTGTTGTTTCAACATTTCTCTGTCATTTTCAAGTCTGGTCAGATATCCTGTATGACTCTGTAATATCTGTTTTCCCTTGTACATGTCAATTCTTTGGACATCTTGAGAAGATGTTACATTTTTTGATGGAAATTGTAGTTGGAACGATGTAGATGGCTCATTGCATCTTTGATTAGCTCTCGCAATTTTGTCTTGTCCACTAGATAGATTAGCAAACAATCTTTTCCATTTGACTTCATCAACTAGTCAATTTTTTTCCATTCCTTGCAACATTGTAACTATCAGATCTTGTGTAGCCTACATTTTACTTAGTATGTTTTCTTGTGGGTTCGAAACCTACAGTTCTTCCATCAGATTTTCAGTAGGCCTCGATTGTCCATTGAACAATAGTAATGATGAACCACAAGGGGTATGAGGAGTGGCCTTATTAATAGTGATATTTTGTATGCAACGTTGCACAGGAGATGATGATTGTTCAAGTTGGCACATAGAACTCATGTACCGCAATGCGTGCTCATCACCTTGTGAATTGCGATGATGTTTTGATTGTCGTGAATATAGCTCATCATCATTGTCACTACTATAATAATCGCCATCAATACTAGATTGATTTGACTAGTATAGCTCATGGTCTTTATTTTGGTCAAAATAGTTTTCATCATAAGCCAAACAGTCTCCATATGAGTCGTGTTGCTCATATTGATCTGAATTATTATCATTGTGCTCCTCATACTGATGATATTGATCTGAATTACTATCATTGTGCTCCTCATACTGATAAGCCCAATATGATTGGTCGTCACATTCAGATTGATTATCAATTTCCACCTCATAATCAAAATCAAAATCCATTTTGACAAATCAAGGGAGAGTGTGAGTTTGAAAATTTATAAGGAACCTTATAGAAAAATTGCGAAGCTTAATTTTGCAAGGAAATAAGCTCTTGACAGTTTCTCCACCCACCTAAAACTCAGAGTTCTACAATAAATGAAATTAAAAATGGTAAAAAGTTGTCGTTCATATAAAATTGAGCACTTTTGCTTTTTACAGCATTCAATTCTGAACTCAGACGGAGATTATATGAGGATTGAAAATACACAAATAAAATACAAGGAAATTTGACTGAGGGTGAAAAGTGGTCTTGAAAAAAAATTAAAAAGTAATAATTACAAAATTTTAATAACTTAGCAATGTGAGGCTCTTCGTTTTGATCACTTTTAGTTTTCGCTTCACTAAAATCTGCTGGAAATCCACCTAACTTCAAGAAGGAAGTCGAATTTGCTATGTATTCCAAGCTCCCATAGTGAGAAGATAGAATTTTTTTGGAGCTTATTGGCAATCTCAAGCTAGTCCACTATGTACATTGAGTTTTTGTGATCCAAATGAAACCAAATCAATTTCTACTTGTTTCTCAGGTTGAAGGCCGTACTACAGCCTATAGTACACACGTGTGGGCTCGGATCTCAATGTTGATCAATGCTTTTGATTGTTAATGCTTGTTGTTTGTCAAATTGCCAATCAACTTTTTTGTGTCTAGTTTTTTGATAGATTGTTAAGCAAGCATCCATTCACTCTTGTGGATCTTCTGTAGATCCATTTATGGTCCTAAATTACAATACTTTCACATGGTATCGGAGCCAAGTATAAGAGCATAAGCCATTGATCTAATGCAAATCCATTTTTAGCAAGTTTTGGTGCTAAAAACTAGTATTGAGAGGGCAAGCTAGAATCTTGATTTTGGTGAGGAGATTTGATCCCAAAATTGGTAGGGGTCCAAATCCGTACTGTCCACATGTGTGGGCACCTCTGAACCTACATTCAATGCATGGTATTCATTTGATCCATAGAAATTCAATTTGTGAGCTTTTGATGTAATTTTTGGTGGAAATCTTAGGATAAGCTACCAAGATTGAGTGCCATTGATTAGATTTGACTTAGGGTCATAAGATCTAATTAATCTAGGCTAAAATCAGGTCCTCTAAACTTGTTTTACAGGTCTTGAAAGTACATCAAAAAGTGTGAAAGAGATTAAGTCATTTTTTTGTCCAAAAATAGCCAAAATTGGCAAGATTTGATTGTAAGTAGATTTCACATCATCTTATCTTCATTCCAACTTTGTGAGGGAATGCTAGAACTGAGACTATAAGTCCATTTGTTGGATTAGAAATCTAATTTGATTGAAACACTACAAGAGAGACCTTAGTGAGTTTCTAGAGACAATCAAATCCATTTCTTGGCAAGATTTGTTTGAAAGTAGTTTTCACTTCATCTTATCTTCATTCCAACTTTGTGAGGGGTGATAGAACTGTGATTATAAGTCCATTTGTTGGATTGGAAATCAAATTTGAGTGAAACACTTCAAGTGTGAGACCTTTGTGAGTTTCAAGTCAATCAAATCTATTTCTTGTTTGTAGAAGTCACTAGTAAGATGGGATCTGCTAGAGCATACCTTCTAGAAGCTAGTGAGAGATTGAATTCTACAAATTATGCTATTTGGAAGGTTAGGATGGAGTCAATTTTGGTGCTCCAAGACCTTTATGAGTTCTTGATTGAAGATGAAGATGAATCTCTAGGTGCACAGGAGTTAGCTAGATACAAGAAGAGATCTAGAGTCTTTAAAATCAATCTATGAATCTAGTAACACTCCAAGAGTACTCATGCTTAGACATCAGATTTTGCAAAGCATGAGGACAATTGAGGAGACTGCACAGGATTATGTTCTCAGAATCAAGTCTCTAAATAGGGAGTTGGCTTCCATTGGAGAGAAGATTCATGATGGAGAGCTTGTACAAATTGTCCTTAATGGTCTAGAAAATGACTTTGCAAATTTGGTCCAAAGTTTTGCCATCCAAGACACTTTGCCAACTATAGAAAAACTTCACAGTGTATTAGTGGCTGAAGAGTATAGGATGCTCCACACCAAGGCAAGAATGAGTTCATTGTCTTTGCAGGATGGAATGCTTCTTTTGTGGAAAGAAGAGACATTATGCATCTGAATGCTACAAGAGGCTAAGAGCACAAGTGAGTTGAAATTCTATTAGAATCTAGTGCAGTATGCAGATCACATCACACAATCACCATAGCCACTCCTCACAAGCTCTCAAAGATGAGTACATGAATGATAAAGCATCAAATACATGACCAAGGCCTGTCCATAAGTGGTATCCTATCGTACCAACATTTGTGCCACCTGTAGATCCGCTGCTACATCACTGGTCACCAAATCAGGTCCTCAACCATGGCCTGCACCTATACCAAGATGCTCTCACATCCAAGCATATCCAACTATCCAATAAGTCCTGAAAGCTGATCCCCATCCATTCCCCATGCACTAAGCACAAGAGTCTACCAAGGTCTCAATGAATGAATGTACACAAACCTCACCATAGGCTATACCTAAGTAGCTCGCCTATCTCCCAGAGATACTAATGATGATTTGCCTCTCCTACCTCCCATGTAGGATCAACTTCCCATGCTTGACGTTGCCAACTCTGATTTGACCAGTCTATAGGCCTCCCACCAAGGAGCCTATCTCATCAACACATCCATCATAGCGTCCAAGCCAAAACAAATGCAAACTAGATCCACTATCATGATGAACAACTCACCCACGATCCATAGCATATCAAGTAGGATAGCTCCAGAATCTTGTACCCTATACCATCTGATCACCAAGTATCCATTGACTTCTGATAGCTCCCCAAGAATCTGCCCACCTGTAGTGCAACTAGACTCCAACTGGATCTAAAGCTGCGTCCTGCTTACCAAAAGATGATGGATAGAAATAACATGTGACGTCAACCCGGAAGTAACTATGCATATAACCATGCAGCTCACCTGATCACTCGCCAAAGTATCAATTGTCACTCCCTGAGCAACCATATCCATCCTTGTTGGCTCACAACCATGGGCATGCTAGATCCACATCACCCTGTAATGCACTCCATGCCTCAGGATATGTACCACCACAAGTACACTCTATGCCACCTACCTCTAAGTAGGCATGACCCGTCCCTAAGTCATCACACATGATGCACCAGCTAAAGAACATCGTCCATACATCAAATCACATATCACACCTGAGCAACTGCAGCATCTCCCTGAGTGCCACCCCAATGGACTCGTCATCCACATATTATGCTCACCTGATGTCTCCGATCTTGGTCACCATCTTGCTAGACAAGCCGAACTCCAAAGCATCACCTGCTACACTGGCTCCTGGCATCTGCTCGCTCTCCCTGGCTATGTGCCACCTGATACCATGCCAACGCAAGCATATCCTTGAGTCGCCACTCATGGGATCCCGAGACTACTGTCTCCCTGATCATACTGAGGTATATGGCTCTGAGTGACTTCCTTTAGGCTTATCCCTGATCTCACCACCTGAGAATCTGCACCATGGAAATTCCAACAACTATGCCAAGCCTAGACTCCTGCAAATACAGCCAAATGCATGAAAGCTATAGATAGCTTATCCACGCCCGTGATGGTAGATGTCTCCCCATCAATGCCAATGTCCAATGACTGGACCCCTGCTGTAATGCCAACCTGTACTCCCAAATGAGCACACCATGAAGTCCTCGCCATCAATGTCCCCTCAAGTAGATCACTAGCAAAACACCCATCATGGTGCTTGCCCTCCGATCACACCCCCCCGTGCGATCTCCATCAGCCCTCCAACCTACAGCTGGCTTCCAAAGCTTCACGCTTTGTCCATTTGTGTTTGCAGCTTTTTGATTCCATCATGAATCCCACATGTAAGTCCTGTCCATGCTAATGACTCAAGTCCAATATGAAATAGATGCCTCCTAATGATCATCGCATGTCATCCTGCAGTGCTATCCCTACCAGGTATCCGAATGCCATCCTGATCACAAAGATCTGAGCATCTACCCTATAGTGCCCACCTGTATTCCCTAAGCTAGCTCCAAGCTGCTCCTGTGAATGGTTTCAAACCACTCCCTAAGAATACATTGAGATGTGAACTTTAAAGCCACCATCAAGTCCCTCATATGACTGTGCATGCCAATATCCCTCCAAGTGAACCTGTGAGATCTTCCATGGCCCAAACCAAACGATCTACACCTTGTCATCATTGGAATCTGCATCCCTAATGCAATACTGATATGGCAAATTGACTTGACTTATCCAAACTGGCAGTTGAAGTGTATTTCCTCGATGACAAACCTGATTATCCCTACTAGGTATTCCAATGCCATCACTGATCTCGAAGATTCGAACATCTACCATGTAGTGCCCACCTGTATTCTCCCAAACTAGCTCCAAGCTGCTTCTATGAATGGTTCCAAACTACTCCTTGAGAATACACTGAGATGTGAACTCCAAAGCCACCATCAAGTCCCTCACATGACTATGCATGTCAATATCCCTCCAAGTGAACCTGTGAGATCTTCCATGGCCCAAACCAAACGATGTGCACCCTTTCATCGCTGGAATCTGCATCCCTGATGCAATACTGATATGGCAAATTGACTTGACTTACCCAAAATAGGTAGTTGAAGTGTATCTCCTCAATGACAAACCTGATACACTGCTCCATAGCTACAATGACTTGATCAAAATTGACTTATTGACTGCAAAACCGTAAAATCATCACACTCACCACTCTCTAAGAGCATCCAAAGTGTGATTACCGACTCGTTCTTCATCCTCTACGTGTCCCACACACAGCTCGTCCAATGCAAGTCCGCTATCTTGCCCAATGGCTTCCAACTGGCACCACCTTGCACTTCCATCACCTGTGACCGCCAAAATGTGTGTACCTCCAAGCTAGCCCATATTTCCCTCCAAACGAGAAATTTTCAAGCTACAGATGTGTGTGTCAATGCAGCTATCACCTGACTCGACAATGCCACTGCTGATCATGCCTGTGAGAGCGTTCCTCCAAAATGCCACCTGACGTTGGTCGGTTCTAACTCCAAAAGTTGAACCTGATCACAAGAATTTTTCACCTGTAACTGGCATACCATGTTTACTTCTCACTTGTGATTGCTTGCCCTCTCAAAATTGTTGCCAATGATGAGTAGTCACGCTGCCAGCCTGCACTTCCATCGTCAAAACTAGCTTTCTCCACACAATTCTGCCACCATTCGCCCCCATACCACATTTACCACTTCCAAACACCATGTTACCCTATCAAGAGTAAGTAATAATGATTCTGAAGCAATAATGCCTCATTGTACTGTCCTATAGCAAGTTTCACCAGCCATAAATTGCCCCAAATTTGGCCCTACGATACCCAAATAGCGAATGTAGCCCATCACTAGGTCACCCGCACTCCGCTCGATAGAATGGTGATGAAAACTCCCCGAAACACCTTTCTCCCTGCTCTGTGACATCGATCTGTCCACTGGCTCTGAGCAGCCAGTTTTAGGAGTCATTTTGGCCCAAGGATGGCCAAAATAGATGCCCTTACTAAAGTTGAAGGCCCAATGGCCCTTTGGACCCCTTCAACCTTTCATGAGCCCTTTATCTCACCATCCAATGGTGGTTCACCATCCAAAGGCTCAGAATATTCTCCGAGTATTTGATATCAGTCGTCGATCTTGATGGAGCCTCATCCTATGGCTCTGCCTACCCATGCGCACCGAAGAACATTCCTAGGTTCGCTAGCACCCTCAATACGTTGGCGCTCCAACAGGGCTGGACGCGCGCGAGTGCTGTCCATGCTCCATCTTCCCTTCTTCCTCATCTTTGCAAGCTTTTTCTTGCTCCTTGCTATGGCAGCCACGACTAAACATCGATCCATCTCCCTTGCCTCTCCACGGCCGCCCATGGCCTCTTACAGCCATCTTCACAGTACCAGGGCGCCCTCCACTGGCCTTTTACAACTCCAAAAATAGTTATGTGGAGAGAGAGATCCACGATTTTCCATCTGTAAACCCTAGCAACTTTGAAAAGAAGGGATATTTTGGGCATTTTTCCACATTTCTTTGTGGTTTCTCTTGCATCTCATCATCTGACCGAGGTCGCCCTTCCTCTAGCTCAGTGATCAAATTTACAACTATTTGATTGGTGTCCAATTGTCCGCTAACGATTCTGCTCTTGTAAATTTCTATGGCTCTCTGTCACTGCACTTTGCAAATCCCTTGCAAGCCTCATTGCACCAAATGGTTGTCCACACAGTGAATAACTAAGCCACCACTGATGATTTCCCCAAAACCATCAAAATTACAAGATTTTCCGTGAATTCTCCCTTGAATCCACCTACGACAATCGTTCTGATCTTTCCCGAAGCTCTGATCGAAGGAACTTTGTTGTCTCCTACCATCCGGATTGCCTATACCCTGTATGGAGTCCTCTCTCCTGAGATGCTTTGAGTGCTATTTCTTCTGGTGAAAGACGCTATCCCATAGCTCTACCGGATCATGCATACCTACATCATCCTGACGCTCTGATACCAAGTTGAAATTCTGTTAGGATCTAGTGCAGTATGTGGATCACATCACACAATCACATAGCCACTCCTCACAAGCTCTCAAAGATGGCACAGCAAAAGTTATTAGATTACAAAGAAACACTGTACATATAGAGTATTCACAAACTGCATGAAAAGGCAGGTGTCCTAAAATTGGCCTACCACCTGTCAAACTAAGGTCGAGCCCAATATGGCCAAATTCGACCGAGAAACTTGGGACATGCCCCCAAGTATAGCAAGTACTATAAATAACTCTGTACATGCTAATTCTTCCTATGTGCGGCTACCCGGCTAACCCAAGTAGTCGGCTACGGGATCAGTGCCCGCTGATATGACAATAGTGGGTCACGTCCCGATCACTACTGAAAACAGTAAACTGACTAATTGTACATTTATTGCAGTATCACATTTGAAGCTTATAATAACAAATCAGATCAAAATTGATTTCTAACTAAGTGGAGGAGGAAAAACAAGGAAACCTTGCAAAGGAGGAGGAGGAGGATGAAGTAGATGTATTCTTGATGGCATTTACATCCTCACTAACAAGCAATAGCAATTCAAGAGACAATTGGTGGATCGACAGTGAGGCTAGCTCTCACATGTCTTGTGAAAAGGACTTTTCTCAACCTTACACTCTTTCAATGTTGCTAAAAAGTTTGTATTTATTGCAAATGATGAAGAGTGTAGGATAGATGGTGTTGGCACCATCTCTTTGTGTCTAGAATTCTCAAAATGCATGGATCTAGAAAATGTCCTTTATGTACCATCAATCACCAAGAATATGCTTAGTGTTGGTCTAATCTTAGAAAGTGGTTTGGATGTCCACTTTAAGCATGGTGTTTGCTTCATCTTGAAGAATGATATTTGCATTACAAAGGGATTTAAACATGGAAGATTGTTTAAGTTGGAAGCTAGCTAGTGTTGCTTTTGAAAGAATGAGCTTGGCAAAGGAGGAGATCTTGGCAAAGTGTGATCTTGATTGCATTGAGGAGGAGCATCAAAAGGAGGAAGATCTTGAGGATCGGCCTCAAAGCATGAGAGTTCCAAGGGAGTCCTCAATGAAAATGGCCGAGTCATCAAATTGCATGCAAATTGTCCATTCAAGTGTGCATCTTGCAAGGGTGGTGAGCATTGGAGAGTCTACTATCTTTGAATACTTTTTGGAAAGTAGTCGTAGACATGAGGTGACTTGTTTCTTACCTTTAAGATTCATGGTGTTTATTACTTTGTATGACAAGACAATGAAATGGGATGCTTTGAAATCTACATTTGTTGTTGATCAAGCAATTTCATTGGATAACTATTTTTGTAATATTTTGAATAGAGTCATAAAATATGAAACATCATTTGCTTTGGAAATCTTTGTGTCCACATGCTTTGTACATGACTTTGTCATCTTACAACGTATTATGCGTTGATAGAAAAACAATAACAAATCAAGTTGTTTTTCTATAAACCTTTTAATGCTTTTTAACGATAAACTACCACTTATATGGGACTATAATATGTTGATTGCTAGTAAATCATTGATTCACTTGTTACTATCTATTCTCATATATTTTCTAATAGGGTTTCTTTAGCACATTGTGTACTTATAGTTCACTTGGCAACTTTGTGAAGTTCCACCTACAAATCATTAACTTCAACATCGAGACCTTATATTAGGGGGTTAGTGGAAAGCATGGTCATTCCAATGTAAGGACCAAAGATTATCCTATTTCAATGATAGGAATAATGGTAGTGTTTTGCTCTTCAAGTAGAGATTGTAGAATCTACTTGTTTTCAACCAAAGAATTTGTCAATGGTGAAAATGTGATCTTTCAAGAGTGGAAGATTTGTAAACTTGAAGAAGCACCTTTGGATCAACACCTTATTTAATTCATTGATGGTTTGGAGTCAAGTCAAGGACTCCAAGAAGAAACCATGAGTGTCAAGATGGAGCCATCTAGGCTCAATCATATGGATCAAGCAAGGCAAGTTGTCTTTGGCAACATTATGTATGCACTTAATAGTTTTATTGATGTATCTTCAAGTGCACAAAATGCCTTGGAATCCATGTCTTGGCACGACCTTAGAAGCTCTCTAAACAGGAAAGAATAGCATGAACAATTCTTTTAACTTTAAATATCAACCTAGAAAAATCATTATCCTTAGTTTAACTTTCTCATCAAACAAGTACTCAGAGATAATCCTATTTTCTTAGTGATAATCTCTATACTGGGGGAGTACAACTCAGGTTTTTACACTAAGCGATAAATTTTCCATCTGGGTTATATTCACCGCAAGTTAGTAACATCACCTTCATGTAAAGCATTTACATGAAACATTGAGTAAAATAACCTAATTTAAGATATTAAAGTTAAAGAAATAATAAAATAATTATAATTACAGCCTGAAATTATCCACAACTTTGACAGATAATTTATTAAGCTTTCAAGTGCAAATATCCTTAGAATCCAAATTCTAAGATATGAAAATTCATTCAATTAGAATCTCTAGGAGAATCATTAAGATATAGAATGATTAAAACTCAACTCTGAGTATCCCAGATACTCTTTTGAGTTAAATGCTCATGTTTCTTCACCAAATGCAAGAAAATAACATTCATTCATCCTAATAGACTTGTCTGTCTCCTATGACAACTAGAGATCCAATTCAAATGAAGAACTGTAGTCAAGAATCCACTAGATAAATCAAATTCTCCACAAATAAAATACTTATCTTGTGAGAATGTTTGTGAGATCCATAGGTTCTCAATAATATAGGAGTAAAGAGATTCAAAACACTGATCTTAATTCTTACTTAATTAATAAACCAAGACTTAATCGTCACACTTAAGAATCATTACCATTCCTTATAATCCTCTAACAATAATTAAGTATCTATTTATGATCCATCAACCATAAATATTTAGATTCATATGATTTGTCATGTAGAACAATTGATCCAATAGATCTTGATTCTACCAACAAAGCGCGCAATTTACTTGACAAAGGATGAGAAAGAAACGGACGTGAACTCGAATTTTTTACATTACTGACCAACTCGAAAGATTCGCAAGACAATTTCTTGTTCAAGCCTCAGATGTCACGAAACTATCTCGAACAATTCACGAAATATTCTAGCTTCCTTCTTCAAGCTCAAGAATTGTCATCTGTCGCGAACAATTCGCGAAAGAGAAAAATGTCGCGAAGAGACAAGTGCTGCGAACAATTCGCGAAACACGAAACTGAGACAAAAAAACAGACTGTCACGAAATATTCGCGAACAGAATTTATTTGAGCCTGGAAACAGAGCTTCTATTTGAATATCAACCGTCATAAGCGATAGATTTCTACTGTTACAGTATTAAAAGGCTAAAAGACATGTCCTGTAGCAATATAAATACATATGCACTACTTGATGAAACTAACTCAATCAGAGACACAACAACGAGATAAGATAGCAAGAAATGTATATTGATGAATCAGATTCAGAGTTATAAAAATTTGTTTTTAATCAATAGTTTCTTATTGTCTAAATTGTCTTAAGTTGTCTCATACTTCCACATATAGTATCTTACTTCCGCATATAATTTTTGCACGCATATTCAATCAAAAAAAATAATGTTATTATAGTACATAGATTAGATAAAATCACGATTGAAGACAATGATATTAGTTTAATTTATTCGAACTTGCATCGTGTTCTCTATGGAAGAATAATTACTATTTTTTTTACGGTGGTATCAAAGCATACGGAATTAAAAGTTGATACAGTGTTATCTTCAAATCCCTCTCAGCATTCTTTATACATCCATCAGTAAGCCGTTGTTTGGAGTTTATTCAGAATTAAAAGATGTCGTCGATCACCAATATTCAAGCTAACAAGTAATTGATTTCAAATTTTTACCAAATTGAAATTTAACAAAAAAAAAAAATTCAAATTTTAACTTTCAATCTAAAAGTTTCCAACTCCAAAAGTTAAAAGAACTTGTCGGCAATTTCATTGCGGTTCCTTTTGTCAATTTTAACTTATCTATCACCGGGAAATAATTTAGACTTAGTGAAAACACTGTGATCAATTTTGACTGATAAACTCAGTTTAATCAATTCACTAATCTAAACTGATTCCATAGATAACGAAAAAATGACCGAAATTTTGATTTTTTCAGAAAACTCAATTTTTGCTTTATTTTACGTAATCGAAAATTCTGACGAAAATACTATTAGTACAAAAGACAATCAAAATTGAAAAAATCGAAACACTGTCTGATTCCTAGTGCTACTAACCCAATGTCAAACTGGCATGCAAAGCACACTACATCAGTCACTAACGTCATTACAAAATTTTTTACACAAACTTCAGTCTTACGAAATTTGTCAGCCATTAACACTGATTTGTGACCCAACTGTCAGAGCACATGCGTATGACCACTCAAATTGATTGTAAATCTCTCATGCATGTCAAAATCACTCTGAGAATTAGCATGCAACTAATCCATGCAAGCACAATACTACAAATTAGGGAAATGACTGGCATGCAATCATAACAATTTCAAATTTTGCCAATTTTACTCACAAAACTGCAAAATTTCAAATGATCAAAACTTTGGCTACAGGACACCAAATTGGGTGCTGTAAAGCTTAGTACAGAGGGACACCAAGTGAACAAGATGGTTGCCACATCAGCTTGCCACCTAGGCTTCACACGTGCGAGATCAGAGTGTCATAAAATCTGTAGTAGGGCGCATTTCCACAAGACAATATCATGTAAAAACGTGCAAACACTCATTCCAGCCCAAAATTGATGCTACCATTAGTCTTAAACAATCAATAGACTTCCATGAAGCATTCATACTGATCCTAAGATGCAGTATAGACTGAAAACGAAGATTTCTTGATTTGTAGAAGTAAAAATAACTTCAAACTTGATGGAGATGGTGCATAAGCCACCGACCATCATTTTATAGGTCTGATAGTTTGCTGGGAAGGTAAAAAGAAATGATAATCATGTTGTAAATAGTTCTAAGATGATCTCCTTATGGATTTGGAGAGATCCATCCCCCAAAAATCACCAAAAATGGTCATGTTTTGAACTTTTTTTACTTCCTACAAGTTTAATTGCTGGAATTCTTGGTTATAACTTCAAGGAAAGCTTAAAAAGACTTTGGTCCACCTCTTTACAAGCTCTACATGGTGTTTACAGCCACCTACTATCCAACTTTATGAAAAAAAAAAACAAGCAAAAATGATGATTTTTTACCATTTTCTGGTTTTTTCATCACAATAAAGTGGAAATTCATGACATACAACTCTTTCTCTAACACATGCAAACCAATTTACATAATTATAACCATCTAATTGATCTGATCCTGCTGGATTTTGGTTCTTACTATCTATTTTGTGCCAAAAAGCATGAAAAACCAAGCAATTTTGACTAAAACATAGCCTAGAATCATAAATCATTGGAAAGAACCGGCATGCATCATTAATTTCATCCTTAATAAACCCTAAAATGAGAGTACACTTGCTGAAAAATTTAGATCTACCAAATATTTGTGTATCTGGTCTGGTACAGATCATGGCGTACAGAAGAGATCCTATAATAGAATGGTAAGGATACTCATGCATCTGCTGCTTCTCGTGAATTGTTTGGGGACACTAGTCCTATCATGTCCATGGCCAGTAAGTAAGATTTAGTATACTCCTAACCTTGGATACACGGTACTCTAGCAAATCAAGCTGTTAGTTATGTCGTGTCATACTGGATGTAACCCGAAAGTAACTAATATCCTTGTGAGGTCTAGAACACACTAAATGGGGTTTAGACAAGGTATGAGACAATGTATGCATGTGTAGAGTTATCAATAGCAATTCTATGAATAGTTGGTCCATGCTTAGGACTCTATTCTAGGTGAATCTATGTATAGAAAACTTTGGGCTATGCATGGCTATGTGCCTAGGTTGCTTTTGGCTCTATATATTGAGGCCAAACTCATTCTACTTCTCATTGTGGTCATTGATCCATTGCCAGGGGCAGATCATTCTTCTTATTCCTTGGCTTGGGGGTGAAGCTTCTAGAGTTGATTGGTTGCTTCTACTTGGTTGCTGGTTGCTCCATAGTGTGTTTTCCATTGTGTTTTGTCTTGTAAGCAGAAGCTTAGGGAGCTTCTCTTATAATGGTATCAGAGCAAGACTTACGAAGATTGGAGAACATGGAGAAGGGCTACCTTTCGTCGAAATTCTGGATTGGATCATTGGAATTCTCTTCCAAGGTGGATAGCAAGGGTACAAGTGGGTGTACTATCCCAGTTTCAATTCGCATGTTGCTAAGATCCATTACTCTTGGGATCCTTTGTGGTTTTATGGAGAATTGTCCTTCAAGGCCAATTTGTGATGTTTTTTTGGAGCAGTCAGCTCTCTCAGTCAGTTTATGGCTAATCCTGGTATAACACATTGGAAGACTCTTATCAGAGTCATGAGATATCTTCAAGCTATTATGGACTTTTGCATTTGTTATGGAACAGTCGGCAATGACAAACTCAATTTCCTCAGTGGTTACACAGATGCAAGTTGGGCAGGAGATGTAGACACTCGTAAATCTACTTCTGGATTTACATTCTTCCTCAACAATGGTCCAATTTCCTAGAACAGTCGCAAGCAATCTTTGATAGCTCTATCTTCCACAGAATCAGAGTATGTCGTAGCCTCTCGAGCTACAAAGGAAGCAATTTGGTTGAGGAATTTACTCTTAGATATCGGTCTATAGAACTACAGTTTTGGTTCATTTATGTAAACAAAATGTTTACGGCCAATTTCACCGCTTATTAGTAGAAAACGATCGAAGAGATCGATCATCAAGTATTGTAGTTAGTTCTCTATCAAGCTTTCAAACTTGAACTCTCTTGAGCATTCTAGCTCACTTCTTGTTTTAGAGGTGTTATTGCGCTATTGCTTATTCAGCATTGCTGCTTATTATCAGACTTATCCTCAATTACTCAAAGACAGCTTAGAGTGCGTGATTTCTATCCGCTATTGTTTTGCGCTCATTAGCATCTGATTTTATTTTTCTGAATCAATACTATCCTTTGTTGCATTTAGTATATGTCAGAATGCATGCATCTCTGTATTTCATTTGTAATTGATAGAAATTGTCTGAGAATTCAATACTTCATGTTTGGCTACGTAATCACTTAGTATCTAGCGATTTTAAAGTTAGTTGCTAAAGATTCAACATGATTCCCATCATGATGGCTTTGTTCAATTTTGATAGGCATAGTCATGCATTGGAAGTAGGAAGTTTCCGCCACTATTATCTAACCTATTTCCAATACCAATCTCAAACTAATAGCAATTACAAAAGAAGTAAAGCTAGTAGTAAGAAGAGAACAAGACAGTCATGATAGCATATCAATAGAAAATTAGAAACAATGAGATCACAATGAAATTGCATTAGCAATGAAAGAAAGAGTACAATCAATGGAAATGGAGCATTGATTCATGTGGATAGGGCACATGAGACCTAGCAATGGAGATCCCTATGGTGCACATTCACAAGGAAGCTAGAAGCTCTCACTTGCAAATCAGCCAAAAGATTCACAAATTGATGTCTCTTGCCTAGTTACAAACAATGCTCTCACTTGACTTAACTTAACTATCTTGACTAAAGTTATATTTTTTTAGACGTGAGTGAACCTACCCAATCACCAAAAAACTACTACGGAACACAACAAGCCACAAAGTCAGCAAGATCCAAGTCTCAAGCTCCTCACTAGTGCTTGCCTCACATTGTTGTGCCTATTGGCTCTAATAAAGTTAAAGGTCCCAAGTCATGCCTTATAAGATGGACATACTTGATAAGTCATACTTTATTGCCAAGAATTAAATATGAACTCAAAAGTTGGAACTTTGCATATCAATTGGTATGTACTATATAAGAAATGCCATGTATGAATCGATATTTGTGCTTGCGGTATGGATATTTTAAGCTAATTTATTGATATTGCATGATATCTTAAATGTGTTGGATTTATTTGCTCTACTCTCCTAAATCATGTGTTAATCTGCCTCCATTCATGCTGCTGAATTTTTACTCGTGTTGTCGTAGTCTGCATATTTGAACTGTTTGTCGCAATAGTCTGCATATTCACATGTAAACTTAGACATGCAAAAAATGCGACAATTGCGACAGTTGCATAGTCTGCATAAATACAAGTAAATTTGAACTGGCAAAAAAGCCAACAATGCGACAGTCTGCATTTTTACTCGCAATTTATGACAAGCGAAAAATGCGACAAATTGTCACAATTTTTTCATTTTCAACAGCGTCAATTTGAGCAAAGCCTGATGTCGTGGCCTTCCCATGCTCATTCTATGCACTATGCAATCAGATTGACAACGACAGCAGCCACCCATGATCTCCTACAGATGACACAACAACTTTTGCACCTTCTTCATCTGCACACTTGTAAAATTTGTGTAGATAGTGAATACCATTTCAATATTCAAAGGTGTGACATGAAGAAGATAAAAAAAAACATGATTTGTAATATGTGAGATAGACATTGTAGATGCTTTCACGCATCGATTCTTCCTTTCAAACAGATTGTCAATAATAGGTTCATAACCTTCATAGATTGTGATTAGCTTTGTGAAGCACGCGATAACGTCCGCTATTGTTTTGTGCTCACCTGCATTATTGACTTGTATATTTCGTTATACTTAATCTGATTACAGCTCTGTCTACTTCTGCATTCAGATTCGTGTCAATACTGCAATGTTTTTCTTGTTCTATCTGACTATCTAATTGATTTGTCCGGTTATCTACTCATCGCTTCCGCTACCACCGCGCATTAAAGCTCTAAAATTATTATGTTCTTGTGTTCGCCTACTAAGTCCCCAATAGTGCACACACCGAGAGAATTGAACGGCCCGATCTTCTGATCCTTTCTCTCATTTCTCTAATATGGTATCAGAGCGAAAGACATCAGAACCTATTTGATTTTTTAAGCGGTTTTATTTCAGAGCTATTTCTATAGCCTGATAAGCTTCCACAAAAACAAGACTTTACTAGCTGATAGAGTGATTGTCTTCTTGTTCTGTAATTTAGCACCAGATTTTCATACTTAAGTCACATTGATAGTTACTCCTATCACCCAGATAGTTGGCTGCAATCTTATCGATTACAAATGGATCTTTAAGATCAACCAATGGAGCGATTGATTGAAAGAAGACAAGACTAGTAGCACAAGGATTCACTCAGATCCCTAACAGTGACTACAATGAGACTTTTAGTCTACTAGTCAAGCATGTGGCTTGAAACATTCCTAGGTCCGTTATCTCAAAATATTTTGAGATTTTGCTCTTCACTTTGGCAATTAGTCCTTAGCTTCTACATAGTATCATTGTGTCATCCACGTATATAGAAACAATGATGATCTCCTCATTTGTGACCTTTACATAAACATTGTAATCGGCCATCAGTGGTTGGAAACCCCAAGGACTGTAGAGTATGATCCTTCTTCTTATACCATTGTCGCGTGGATTGTTTCAAACCATAGATACTTCTGTGCATTTGACAGGCATAGGTGGGAAGTGATTCGCAGATGTAACCCGAAGGTTGGTCCATGTAGACTTCTCCATCTAATTCACCATGCAAGAATGTTGTCTCCTCATCAACTATGTGAATCCTAAGGTCATAAGTGGCTTCATATGCAAACAATAGATGTAAGGGCACATATTTAACCACTGGAGAGAAGGTCTCAGTGTATCGATCCCATACTTCTAGGAGAAACCCTTCGCTACAAGTCTGGATTTATATCTCAAAACATTTTCATTCGGTCGATACTTCAGCTTGTATACCCATTTGCATTGCACAGTCTTTCTGGCACTAGCTGCATACCTCATTCTTCTTCATGGATTCGATCTCTTTATTCGTGGCTTGGATCCATTTGTCCTTGTCTAGACTGTTGATGGCTTCCTTGAATGTTTTTGGTTCGCCACTGAATCCACAGAACTCTTCCGATGTTGAAGCAGAGCTGCCTGGCACAAATATGGCTGGCGCTCTTCGTTCTCTTGTTGATCTCCTGGGAGATTGTTTGGATACTACAATGTCCTTTCCTTTGTCTCTTCGGCTAGGTCAAGAATCATTTTGGTTTACAGGAATTCTAGATGTAGACATGCTTGTTGTCCTTTCTGATTTGTCACTCAGCTAATGTGGGATTCAAACATCTTCTTTTTTTGGGTTTTGCTCCCTCTGTCATAGTTGGCAGGTCATAGTACTACTTTCCTAAGACTTTGTAGCTGACAAAATCATCATTGGCCATGGTTCTGGTCTCATTGAACTTGACGTCTCTAACTGTCTTCACTTGATTCGTCTCTAGCATGTAGATCGTGTAGTATGACAAATGGTTGTCATACCCGACGAGGTATCTGTGAGAGATTTTAACTAGTTTAGTCTAGTTTAGTCACATTTTGGTAAATTGTCAATAAGAGGCCAAAACTCATTTTAGACTTAGAGATAAACTTTTTGAAGTTATATTACTTTGAAATACATTCAATAAACACTTTTTGAAAGTGTGGGAAAGTTGGTAGTCGAGTTTGAGAGAGATTCAAATTTGAACTTTGGGTGCATTGAATCTAGACCCAGAAATAGTAGGGTTTACATTTTGGAGGGAAAGCCAAGTGGCCAAATAGGGTTTGAAAACTCTATAAAAGGATGTAACTCGTGGAGAGACACATCTTCTCTCTTCTATCTCTCATTTCATCATTATACATGGTTCCCTTTGGGTTCTACTACTCATTGGTGCACTATCTTGGTGTTATCTTGCAATCTTGTGTGTAGAATGCTCATTTATTGCTATTTTCAATTTCACACGTGTGAAATACAGTAGGGTACTGTAATTGTATGGACAACATACATATTTTATGTTTTGGTTCATGTTTGATTGTAACGCAATTGCCATCGTGATCTCTTAGTTGATGATTGATAGAAAAAAAAATCTACACTTTCTACCTGTAAATTCCTTGGTTCGATAATTCAAGAAATGGATGGTTCTCAGTATGAAATTTGCTTACAATGTTTGTAAGTCGTGACTGATTATCAGTCGAGCTTAGTCTAGATCTTTGTGAATAATTCGCGACTGATCATTTGTTTAGCTGTTCGTGACAAATTATCTTTCTGATGTCTTCATGCTTAATGTTTGGCTACGTAATCAATTTGAACGTGATTTCTATCACTAACATTCTGTTCATGTTTAGCTGATTCTCATGCCTTGTACACCAACAAGAGCATGACTAAGCAGAACAAGAAGAAAGGCCCGAAGCAATCAAAGCCAGACCAGAAACAAGCACAGCACAAAGACAGTCGAATCCGCAGACAAAGAAGAAGCTATTCTGTAGATATTGCAAGCGAAACAACCATGAAATTCAAGACTGTCAAATACTGCAAGCAAAGAACAACAACAAGGGGCATTCGAATCAACTGGCAAATGCAGCTACAGAAGCTCCACAGCCCATTCAAGACGCGGATCATGATGCCTTCATGACCAGCCATCGAAGTGCATCAACTTGATGTGCAAACAACTTATCTGAATGGAGTTATACAAGAAGACATCTACATGATCTAGCCCGAAGGATACGTTTTGGAAGGTATGAAAAATCGTGTCTGTAAACTCCATAAAGCACTTTACGCTTCAAACAGTCTGCCAGAGCTTGGTTTCAGAGGATCAACACATTTCTCATCAAACAAGATTTCAAACCAAGCACTGCTGATTACAACGTCTATTCCAAGTCAGTGCAACAATCCTTCATTATCATCACCTTATATGTGAATGATACATTGCTTTTCAGCAACAACACCAATTTGGTCAAGAATTCTAAGCAGATGTTGTTTTTAGAGTTTGACATGACTGATTTGGCGAAGCTCACTTCTGTCTAGGCATTCAGATCCATAGAGACAGAGCGAGATGATTGATTTATCTCACTCAACAAAGGTATCTTCACAATGTTCTTGATAGATACAATCTAATAAATTGTAAGTTAGCTCACTCATCGATGAATCCAGGCCTGCGTTTGTCAAAGGACCAATGTCCCCAGACCAAGCACGAAGAGGAGCAGATGAGAGAGTATCCTTATTGATCAATACTTGGATCTCTCATGTACGCAATGGTCTGTACAAGACCTGATATCTCTTTTGCAATAAGCTCACTCAGCCAATATATGGCTTATCTTGGCATTACCCATTGGAAGGCTCTCATAAGAGTCATGAGGTATATTTGAGCTACCATGAACCAGTGCATCTGCTATGGAGAAGTCAGCAACGACAATCTTCATCAGCTCAGTGGATATTCTGACGCAAGTTGGGGAGGAGATGTAGACAATCGTAAGTCCACATCTGGATTTACATTCTTCTTCAACGGCGGTCCTATCTCATGGAACAGTTGTAAGCAAACCTCAATAGCACAAATGAGTCATATTTATTGCTCTCTACTACTAATAGAAACCTTTCAAGGTTAAATAATTGGAGTTCTAGTCTATTTTCTTGTTAGTTTGGATAGAGTTTTTTTTTTCACCATCTCTAAGCAAGATGCATAAGCAAGTCTACTTTCACATCAAATTGATAGAATTACATTTTTACACATCTATTTCTAGTTATTTACCAACAAGTGAGCAGGGGTTTGATGCACACTTTTGAGCTCATGCACACAAACGTGTGCTAAAAATGACTAGTGCTTTAGGCCTATTCTTTATAGCAAGTTTTATTTGTACATATTTCAAGAATTGTTGAAATAAAAATGATGTAAAAAATGGTTTGAGGGCCAAAAGCAAGACAAACCTATTCGCATATATAAACATAGTATCTCAAATCTTCACGTAAAAATCAATATAATAGTGAAATCAACTGATGTTAAGTATTCTCAATAATTAGATCTAGAAGTCTATAAGTCTTCATTTGTCAAAATTGTTCAGGAGTTTAAACAGTGCGCTCACATCAATCATATCAAGAATAAAATACAATGATGTATCTAGTTTACTACTATTCAAACTCAAGATAGCAATCCTATCATGAGAAATGTTTATGAGGAAGACTTAATGTTGCCAAGGAAAATTTAATCAAGATGACTGTATGCGTAAATATGTACAACACACACACACACACACACACACACACACACACACACACACACAAACATGCACATGCATAAAATGTGTGCACACGTGTATATATACACATGTATATGTACGTATACATATATATGTATATATATTATATTAAGTACATACCTGTGGTATGTACCTATGTATGTGTGAATGAAAACACACATTGTCTAGATAAGAAAAGATAGGGATAATAATTTTGTTTGGTGTTTTTCGAAATTTGGTATGTTTTAATTGATTAATAGGACATTTTACCATAACTTATCAAATACGTAGAGAAAATGTTCTTGATGTTTAGCCTTTGTACCAATTTTTGAATTCTACAAGTGTATCCTATGAGACACAAAACTCTTTGTTTTCTTGAACTAATTACTTTTATTATCATATACAAGAGTACAAACAAAAATGGTAGTAAACCAATCACATCAGTGGCAAACTCATGCTAGCATCTATTATGAGGTTCTATAAGATTTATTCTTGGGAAAAATCCCGGTACAAGTTACTCTAGAGCATATCTTTTTTTTTTTTTGAAACTTTACAAAAACATAAGCATTAACTTTAATAAGGGGATAGTTCTAGCTAGAAAGTATTTTTAGTTTGATTTTTGAGTTTTCTATTACATAATTTTCACTAGATCATCATTTCTAATGATTCTTCTATAAACTAGCATGACTAATCTCATTGACTAAAATGAGACCCATGTGTTTAGTTAGCTCATATGTGGAATCAACCTCTAAACGTCAAGGAGAGAAACGAGATCTTATTTGATGGGCCACTTATTGGATGACCCATGTGTTGTATCATTTTTCATACTTTATCTTTATTTACAATGTGTGTGTATCATGATTATTGACAACCAAAAAAAATCTCATAATATTTTCAATCCCAATAAAGATGAACTTTTATTCGAGTACCTTATGATATTAAATGTAGATAAATTTTATGAAGAAATATAAACTAGTCGATCATTGAATGGAACATAAAGTTGTTGGAACTTTTGACCACCATACATCTCAAAGTGATATGATATATGCTTTGATTGGATACCTTTAACAAAAAGCCAATGGAAGCTAAATTTGATTGCACTCTTATTTGTGTGTATTGATCGTGGACAATATTTATGTCTTATCAAGTTTGAATGTCTACATGAAAAGATAGTATACTTTGTTGTTGCATATGAGAGCTAAATACAAAACATTCTCTTTAGGCTACTTCATTGGAAACTATTACACATGATCCTCACATTCTATGTATTAGTGTGAAATGTGAAACTTTGGGCAATAGCTGAAGAAATTGACATTCTTGTATATTAGATTAAAAATTAAGTAAAATATGGTATAAATTAATCCCTTTGGAAAGTTTCGTGGTTGTTTTCATCTTTTGTTTTTACTAGCTCAACAATAAGCTCAAATAATATTGAATTTGAGGATCATTCATTAATCTCCTCAATTTAGATGATTGCAATGTCATAAGGCACTAATGCATCGACTCGATTTATAGAAGATAATTAGTTTACGTTTATCAACTTCATTCCAAATTGGACAATTACACTTTCACAACATGATAGCACATCAACTTGAAATTAGAAATAAATCTTTAATCCGGTACTATGCCTATACTTGAATGTATTTCCAATCTTGAATTAAAATGGATGGTAGTTCCTCTTGAATGGAATAACTTGGAACCAAGTTCTCTTAGCATTGTCAAAACCCATTGAGGAGCATCTGAACAAATTCCCCCTCTTTGACAACATTAATCTAGCTCACCATCAAGAGATTTGATTCTTAAAACTTATGCATGAGCAGATTCCTCATCAGATCTATAACATTGAATAGGGTCACCGTGTTTTTGTACTATGTATTAAAATTTCACAAGCTAGTTTGCACCAATTTTGGTCATATGACTTATAATTGACAATTTGGCCATGTTACACGTGCCAAATAGCATAGGATGCTTTTCAAGAAGTTTATTCCACATCCTAATTTGTGATGGCACCTTTGAATGAGGCCAAAATATACATAGATAGGTTAGAGAAAAAGTACGAGCCAAAAATAGCAAGTTTTGCATTGGTTTTTGTTTTTGAGACCTTGACCCCTAATTAGGGTGGATCCAATGACCTATTAGGTTGGATGTTAGGGTTAGGTTATGATGTATTCATAGAAGCCTGACACACAAGAGGTCATCCTTGATTCAGGAGCAACCTCTCACTTCATTACATCGAGACAAATAATGTCTGACTTTCGAAGGACAGATCTATTCAAATACATAATTCTTGGAGACGGATCAAGACATCAAGTGAATGACATTGGCTCACTATGGCTCAACACAAATGGCAAAGACCGAAGATTAGGCCATGTTCTATTCGTACCCAGCAAGACTTGCTCTTAGTTGCAAGAACGACAAACGTTGGGATGTGCATGACATTTTCAAACGAAACATGCAATGTCGTTGATGCCAGCACCAACACACTGATTACACAAGGAAGACAAAGAAAAAAACTTGTATTATCTGAAGGTACGCCTACCAATAGATCAAGCACACCAAGCTCATGAATCTGCAGATGTTTTATGGCACAGAAGACTATGCCACATGAACCCAATGGTGTTATATCAGACAAGCCAGCATGGAGCTATCACAAGAGTAAGCATCACGAATGCAACAAACTTGACACCCTATGATGCGTGCATGAAAGGGAAGATGTCTCATATTCCCTTCACCAGGGACTCCTTCAGAACGACATAGATACATTCGAACATCTGTGGACCCTTTGACATGATCTCAGTAGGTGGCTCAAAATATTACATCACCTTCATTGACAACTACAACAAGTTCGCGAGAGTCTACTTCCTTCACAACAAATCGAAAGCACTCGACAAGTTCACAGAATATGTGAACCGGGCAAAAAGATGCACATGAAGCAAAGTGAAGCGGATCTGAACCGATCGTGGTGGAGAATACATCTCGAACCGCTTTGCCAACTTCTACAACGATCGAGGAATCTTTCATAAAAGGACTACATCCTATACACCACAACACAACGGTGTTGCTGAAAGAAAGAACATGACACTCACAGAAGCATCAAGGTGCATGATGGCCTACTCCAAAGCACCAAGACTGCTATGGACTGAAGAAGTAGCTACAGTCACCTACATCCAGAACATGATTAATAAATCAGGTGTTCCTCACATGACACCACACGAACTATGGTGGGGTAGAAAGCCCAATCTGATGCACGTTCGGATCTTTGGATGTGCAGCTTATGCACATGTTCTAGACAAGCTTCAAAAGAAGCTCAATGAGAAAGCCAAACAAGGATACTGTGAAGGATTTCAGATCATTCAAGATCCAATCCATGTCCCAAATCTTTGGTTACAATAAGGAGCAAACCAACAATCCTGCCAATGTAGAAAAATCAGCATCTACATACAATATGAGATGCAAACTCTAAGAGATACTGATCAAACATGAACCAAAACATAAAATATGTTTGCTGTTTGTACAATTATAGTACCCGAGTGCACCAATGACTAGTAGAACCCAAAGAGGACCATGTATAATGATGAAATGAGAGATAGAAGAGAGAAGATGTGTCTCTCCATGAGTTACATCCTTTTATAGAGTTTCCAAACCCTATTTGGCCACTTGGCTTTCCCTCCAAAATGTAAACTCTACTTTTTTTGGGTCTAGATTCAATGTACCCAAAGTTCAAATTTGAATCTCTCTCAAACTCAACTACCAACTTTCGCACACTTTCAAAAAGTGTTTATTGAATGTATTTTATACTAATATAACTTCAAAAAGTTTATCTCTAAGTCTAAAATGAGTTTTGGCCTCTTATTGACAATTTACCAAAATGTGACTAAACTAGACTAAACTAGTTGAAATCTCTCACACTCCCTCTTCAACTAGGTTTGGCATAGTTTTGACAATAGAAATTTGATCCAACTTTAGAATGATCTCCATACTAAGTATAGATCTCCTTTCTAAGGTTCTAAAGTATCTTTCATAATTGATATAGAGAATAGTGTCCAAATTGGATGCTTCACTATTTCTTACATCAATTTTACACATCAAGATATAACTAGAACATGAAGAACCAAATAGAATGTGAATGAAATGATTCCTCCATGTTTCAAACTTTGAACTCTCTGGAAATTTACAGCAAACAAACAATAAATGTGAGTGATGACCATTTGCTTGCTTATCTCCTCCAACTTTGTCCTTTCTTGATATGTCTCCACCATAAAACTCCATGAATGAGCCTCCATCTCCATCTTGCCACAAGATATCATCAACACTTGATGACTTGGCCATGAATGAGTGACATAATGAACCTCAAATAGCTTCATTTTCATCAGCAAAACTAGCCAAGAATGCTAGTACAACTCCAACAATAAGATATTGCAAGACAATGTAGCTAGTTTGTCCATATCTTGACAATTTGCACACATCCACATAAAATAGCTCAAACATGAGATAGAACAAGTAAAGTAAACTTGAACAACACTTCCTTGCTACTCTTTTGACCTTACTATAGATAGGAGGTTACTGAACTTCATTTGAGTGTGTTTCAATCTTAGGAAGTGGCAAGAATCATTAGATTGAGGATAGGTCATAGGTTGATCAAGATTTCACTATTCAGTGTGTTGATTTTCTAGTTAGAGTGCTAGAAGAGATTTGAGAGGTTCCATATCTTTGTGATTTCTTCTTGAGTTCATTTGTTGACATTCAAGAGAGTACTATATGCATTGGAACAGGTTCAAAGAAGAATATCAGGTCATTGCAACATGGCTACAAGTGGTGGATTCATGTTGGAAGGCAATGATAGGCTTACCTCAATCAACTATTCTACTTGGAAGGTGAGGATGGAGTCCTTATTGGAGATGAATGAGTTGATGGAGATTGTTGCAGGTGTGGAGGAGAGGCCTCAAGCACCTCAAGATCAAGTAAGGTATGACAAGAGAGCAAAGAAAGTTCTACACATGATTAAGATGAATGTTACCAATTAGCTTCTCAAGGAGATTGGTAAGTGCACTCATCTTTGGAGGCTTGGGAAGCTTTGAAGAAGCTTTATGAATCCAAGTCTACATCAAGAGTGCTTACTCAAATCTTTCAAAGTTTGCAAAAGAAGGAAGAGAGTACTCATGCTTTTGTTTTGAGGGTTAAAGCATTCAATGATGAGTTAGCATGTATTGATGAAAGCATTAAAGAGGTAGAACTTGTTCAAGTTATACTTAATGGCTTGTTGGATGATCATGCTAATACTGTTCAAAGTTTTGCTATTCAAAAGACTTTGCCAAGTATTGTGGATTTTCAAGAGATCTTGATGAATGAGGAGTATAGGCTTCAATCAAGAGGAGGTGGATCTACATCAACATCACATTATGAAGAGGATGCTATGTTCATCAAAGGCAAGTTCAAGGGCAAAGGCAAAGGCAAGTGGTCTAAAGGGCAAGATCAAGGTGAGACTTGTTCTTTTGGCAAAAATAAAGATAAGTCTAAGTTAAAATGCTTTTATTGTGGAATCAAAGGGCATTTTTCTAATGAATGTTTGAAGAAGCAAAGAGATGAAGGTAGCAAGCAAATCCACTTTACTACTAATGATGAGGATCTAGGTGGTGATGATTCTCTTTTGATGTGTTCTTCAAGTCTAATATCAAGTGAAGGTGACAAAGATTCATGGTGGATTGATAGTGGAGCTAGTTCACACATGACTAGTAACAAGAAGTTCTTTACTTCTTTGGTCACTTATGATGGAGCCAAGAAAGCAATTCAAATGGCCAATGGTCGGGTGAGTGTGTGATTGAAGGTATTGGTTCAATTCCTATTTGTCTCTTTACTAATAGGAAAGCAAGACTTGATGGTGTTCTTTACATTCCTTCACTTTCAAAGAATTTGCTAAGTGTTGGTCAAATGATAGAGAAAGGATACATGGTAAAGTTTGGTGGTGATGCTTGTTTCATTACAAAGGAAGAAATCTTGGTTGATAGGGGCAATAGACAAGGAAGACTTTTCAAGCTTGATGCTTTTGTTATGGCTAACAAAAAGGATCGAATGGAAAAGGAGATTGGTCTCAAATTTCCAAAGTTACCTTTTAGCATCAATAAGATTGGTGGATCTTATGCAAAGTCTAACAAGCTTCCTTATGCTAGATCTAGGTCAAGATCTAATATGCTTCTTGGAGATGTTCATCTTTGTGCTAACTTGGCTAGTCTTGAGGATAATGATGGTGTTTCATTGGTTCTTCATGGAGTTTGGTGGTGATGCTTGTTTCATTACAAAGGAAGAAATCTTGGTTGATAGGGGCAATAGACAAGGAAGACTTTTCAAGCTTGATGCTTTTGTTATGGCTAACAAAAAGGATCGAATGGAAAAGGATATTGGTCTCAAATTTCCAAAGTTACCTTTTAGCATCAATAAGATTGGTGGATCTTATGCAAAGTCTAACAAGCTTCCTTATGCTAGATCTAGGTCAAGATCTAATATGCTTCTTGGAGATGTTCATCTTTGTGCTAACTTGGCTAGTCTTGAGGATAATGATGGTGTTTCATTGGTTCTTCATGGAAAGTGCAAGCATGCAAAAGGTAAGGAAAGAGCTAACTTCATCAATGGAGATGAAGGTTCTTCCTTGGAAGAGATTGTTGCTAATGATTTCTTTGATCATATGGAAAAAGATGTTGCTAGGTGCATGCATGAAGGAGGTGGTTCTTCTACATTCTTTTGTGATGAGTCCAAGAAAGTCATTTTTGCAGCAAGTGGAGTCACATGTCTTCATAAAGAGAGTAGATCAAATGGTTCTATCAAGAGACTTGGTGAGGGAGATAGTCACAAGTCAAGGAGAAGAGAAGTATGTGAAGAGTTCAAAGTAGGATGTACTTTGAATGATGTCATTGTGAATGATAGTGAGGAAGAATCATTATCATATGATTCATTACCTAAAACATTGAGTAGAAGTTCTTGTTTGAAAAAAGAGAGTACTTCAATCATCCTTATGTTGAAGGTACAAATCATTTTTTTTCATGGCTTCTAATGTTTTTGAGGTTTCTACTTCTTATGATGCAATCATTAAGAGGGAGTCTTATGAAGGAAAGAGCAATGGAATATTGGATCTTGGGAAGATCCAAGGCATGGATCTCACATCTCTTCATCAACTCAAAGGATTCTATGATTATAAATTGATCACTCATGATCAAGATGGCAAAAGGTTGGTTGGAGAAGACTACATGGAGCAAATCGAGAGGCAATTTCTTCAAGGCAAGGGAGATCTCATTGGTGAGCTTATTGAGGTTTTTTATGGACTCAAGAAGGCTGGATTTATTAGGTTTGATAATCATCTTCACCTACTCTACTTCATGTTGGATGGAAAGTTTGGAATCTATCTTTTGATTTATGATGGTGACATTGGTGACATTATTTTTACTAACCTTTATGGAAGATTGAGATCAAGCATTGATGAGATCTTGTTGGATCTAGATCATATGTTTGAGAGGGAGTATTTCCAGAGGTTCAGGTCTGAAGATATTCATATCTTTGATATCTTTGATGATCAAGAGAAAGGTAAGCAAGTGAAAGCTACTCACTTTGCTTTACTCACATGTTTTGGAGACTCTTCTTGTGTAGATGATGCTATGCAAGTAGATGGATGTCTTCATGATTTTACAGCAAGTAATGGATCTGAAAAACAAATTTTGTTCAATGACTTTGATGGTCAAGTTGATGATCAAGAGGTTGGTCTCAAAGGGCTTCAACAACACAAAAGGAAAGGTGACAATTTGGAGCTAGTCAAGAGCATCAAAGGAAGGTTATTTGGAAAAGATGTTATGGATATATTTTTGAAGCTTGTTGAAGACTCACAAAATCACAAAAAATTGAATATCTCAAATTCTACATGCAATTTCTAGAAACTTGATATATCTTCTCGTAGACTCCAATGAGACCTTCCTAATGAACCAAAAATCATCTAAGTCCAGTAAACCAAGTGTGAAATCGGAATTGATCAAGTATATAACCCTATATTGAGTTTTGACCTACAAAAGATCAATTCTACACATGCAAAAATGCTCATTTTTGAGTAGAGATTAATCTAGCATGCTCTAGCATTGGTAACTCCTCCAAATCCTTGCTAAAGATGGCTGATCCTTTCATAACCTGAAACACAAGAGCTCTGATACCATGTGAAGGATTTCAGATCATTCAAGATCCAATCCATGTCCCAAATCTTTGGTTACAATAAGGAGCAAACCAACAATCCTGCCAATGTAGAAAAATCAGCATCTACATACAAAATGAGATGCAAACTCTAAGAGATACTGATCGTTCACAGTAGTGCACCGATCTGGATTCAGAATACATAATATATTTTTAGCAGGACAATCACTTTTGAAGACTTGCTCACGGCCGCAAATAGGTCTGGATTTTGAATGCATGATCTATTTGTTGTAGGGCAGTTGTTTTTGGAGACTTGCTCATAGGCCTCAGATAGCTCATAATTGACTGCTTTTATTATTGAAGGACAAGAAAACCCATCAATGTACAAAATGATGAAAGTATATAGAATGATAATGCCAAATGGCAAAATTTAATTAAGCTAAAAATATTAATAAAACATAGAACCTTAAAACAATTGCTCAAAACCTAGTGCTTCATGTAAGTCACTAGCTAGAATAGTGTCATTAAAGGGTGAGTCATTAATGTAAGTCACTAGCTAGAATAGTGTCATTAAAGGGTGAGAGGGGTAATTCTTTCCCTATGTCATTTGAGAAAATTTTGTGTCTTTGGCAATTTTTTAACATAATATTTTGAAACTTTTTCAAGTCGGAAGATGCGATATTATATGATACTAAATTCAATTTTTATTAAATGTACTAATTTTATTTTACATTTGCCTAAAAACAAAAGGACTCTTAATAACCCATTCTTGCTAGAATGCATATGTGAACGACCAAATAACAAATTTATTAAATAACCTTCAACCTAGATAAACCATGGAACTTGGTTTTGGACGTAGATCCAAGTGGTCATTGCCATTTTTATTTTCTTGGTAATCTCCTTGCATTGGAGACGCGTCTCGAAATTCATAAGGTTTTTGACCTTGCCACTATTATCTATTTGATATATGTTAAAGGCCACTTGGCTTGGATTGAAAATGAGTCCAAGGAAAAAAAAAAAAGAGCAAACATTGAATTTTAAGTGGCTAAAGACCAAGCTCATAAATCCCTTAAGAATTGAAATTTTTTTTTGAAAAAAATGGAATTGATTGTAGAATCCTATGTTGAACAGAAAACTTATTTGCAATCTAATGATAATTAGTATTGCACAAACAATAATTAATTTAATTTGTTAATGGGAAACATCTATTGGAATCATTCTAATCAAATTTGTTCCTAATGGAATAAACCAATTATCATTTTCTATTTCCAAATAAGTCATCTTAAAGGGCATTGGGTCAAGACCTAACTTCCTATTCAATGAGCGAAAAGATTCAAAAATGAGGCGAAGCAATTACGAGATGGGATTAGCGTTATGAGGATGTAATTTAGGTAAAATTTAAAATCCTACATAATAGTACCATTTGAAGGACTCAAAAAGAAGACAGGAACATTTTCTTGAGTCATTTGCTAGATTTATGATTCTAATACCAAATATGATCGATTTGTAAAAGTTCTATTACCAGAACTAGTTTGTTGAATCTCAACTCATATTCCTTGTTGATATTGCTAATCAATTCGTTGATGCAAAGAAAGAGATTCCCTATTAGCAGTATTTTTTTGTTTAAATAACTACAGGATTCTCGATTACATATGTTATAAGTGCAGATTGTAGAAGATATGTGGAGGCTATGAGGTGAATCTTAGTGGGATCATGATTTTATTGTGCAAGTCCTTAATCTTGTGGATCCAATATGTATTCCTTTGACTAGGTTTATAAGCATGCATAAACCAGTCGATTAAACATAGGCATATCGATGAGAAATGTTTGAAGACAATTACTCGGAAGTTCGTAAGTTAGCTGATAAAAAATTGACTTGTAAATTTAGAAGAGATTTAAGATCTAATTAGATGTCACGCTGTTTTAAACGTGTAAATTATATTGATGGAGTTGAATGACTCAACACAAACCAAAAGTCAAAGCCTCAACTAAATGAAGTTTTAGGAAATCTTAAGTTATTCTAGATTGGAACTTAATAGTGAAGGAGTATAGATGCATTCTAGATCAAACCAAGAGTTATATCATTAAAGTACCTAAGTTGCTCTTCTACATTCAAATGGTTGCCTTTGTTTCACTTGAATAAGTCTCTCCTATTAAGCAAGGCTTTTGTGAAAATATTATATAAAAGATTAGCTTTTCATTTGAATTCACAAGCATTGTGCAGTGGATCATAGAGTTGGGATCCAACAAAGACTACAATATCTCTAAGGTGAATAGTGATCAATGTGGATCAAGGTTAAGGGAAAGTCAGGGCTTGATTGAGGAATGTAAACAACACGGTGAAGGAGGAAGTGGACATGTCAAGCATTCATGAACCCCCTAATTTTATTGGAGCAAGCCAAATGTACCAACTTAGTGAATTACGTTTACCATTTAAAGAAACTTTCTAGCAATCATGGACCATATAAACAAGAAGTGAATAAGGTAAGCCAAGCTCATTTATTCAAGGAAAATAAGCCTAGCTAAAAAACTAGGGAGGCCAAATTCCACAAATCAAATTTCAAAGAGATGTTATCCATGATCAATCAACTAAGACAATCGTTTTAGGACTATACATCTCCTTCAAGTGCTTTGTCATATTTTTCACCATCAAAGCATTTCTAATTTCTTAGCATCCTTCCTTTGTGTTGGATATTTTTTAAGGCTACTAACTTCAAAGATTTTACTTCATAAATGGCTAACATCTATTAGTCTGGGTTGGAGAATCTTTTTGAGCTTATGAGTTAAAAAGTATTTTTCTCTAACTTTGCATTCATTAAGATAATGATTAATAGTTGCCCTTTTTGTCGAAGTTCTGTTGCCCTTTTTGTCGAAGTTCAATTATAAACACCTTCTTTGAGACACGACTTGAATGTAAGTTTTACTCTTGGATTTTTTGAAGTTTAAGCATAGAACCTACATTTAATTGGTGAGTGAATATCATTAAGTCCCTCAAGAGTTGCATATAGTATCAAATAATTGTGTGTTTCATCATCCATTGTTATCTTTGTCATCTAACTTTCTATAATCAATCATAAATGCGCTCAATTGTGGTATTCTCCTCTTTAGAGATCCAATATTGATTCTATTGAGAGTAGTGCACACAAGGTAAAGTAGTTGTTTGATCACCCTAAAAGAAATTCACCTTATTATTTCCTTATAACATGTTTAATCTAAATCTAATTTGTGTATTGCTTAAGTTCAACGCAATTATCATTGCAAAACAATCTCTCTCTCTCTCTCTCTCTCTCTCTCTCTCTCTCTCTCTCTCTCTCTCTCTCTCTCTCTCTCTCACATTTGGGAGTGATTGAACCTTACGCTCTTTATGTACTTCACATTTTCGAGTCTCTCCGTAAGATTAAGCAATTAGGTCTTGACATATAAATCTATCCAAAACACTTTGATAGGAGAAGCCATGTCCATTTTATACCTTACGTGTGAATTCAAGGATGAAAGAACAAAGTTTTATGTTGAGTTTTTCAAATGCCAAATAGTTCTTCAAAAGTCGTGGTTTTTTTTGGGAGGCAAAGAAAGCTCTTAATGTTTCATATCCCAAGTATGATGTCATTTTTTGTAAAGAGCTAGTTTCTATTCCATAAACAACAAAGATGGCAAAAAGATATGCATCATACATTTAGCACAATGTAGCATCATACAATCTTATGTAGATAAGTATGGCCACAAAAATAATTTCAAATAAAAGGTGACCGACACCCATACGAGTAAGCGGCCCATTGAAATGGGCCAAATCAAACTCTTGTGGGTATGTATATACATCACAATAGCACCCCATATACCACATGACATGTAAACATCAAGAACAATACAGAATATTGTAGCAGAGATTGTTTTTTATATCTCAATATCAAAGTAGAATGTGGCTTGATGCTTCTTGGGCATTAACGGAGTTAAAAAAATAGTATCCCAATCAAGAGGAGAATTGAATACTAGAGGAGGAGAATAAAACAGCATCCAATGAAGCTAACCGTGTAAGACATAAGTGAGGAGCATCCAGATAAGGGTATATACTCACAATAACAACCATATACTATATGCAATGTAAACATCAAAAACATTATAGAGTATTGGAAGAAGTTTTCTATACTTCAACATTAAGATAGAATGTGGCTTGATGCTTAATAAGGTTCTCTTCGGCATTAACAGAAGTGTCCTAGTCAAGGCGAGAGTTGTTAAAGGAAGAGAGAGAAAAGCACCCAATGAACCCTACCATGTAGATATAGGAAAGTAGGAGCATCCAAATAGGGGTCAAGCCAAGCAACAATTGTTCAAACTCCTAATGCTGGCATTTGTTTTCCTCATATCACAAGGGACATCCATGGTGGGAAACATTGCCAATCTAATTTTGATTTCCTTGACCAATAGGTTGTGCATCACCATATTAATTTCCTACATTGTAAGCCTCCAATCAAACTGAGAAATCGAGATAGACGAGGCCAAGACGCTTCGTATGCCCAAGTGCGTACTTGCATGGAAAAGCAGTGTTAAAGTACAAAAGCATCACCAGAACATTTTCTTTAACGAATTTTGTAGCTAAAAAACATGAGTCAGAATGCAACAAGTGGCACACTACAAATGACCCTAGAAATCTTGCTCTGAATATAGCCAGATTAAGCTCAGACTCCACGACATAAGAGTAATATGTTCCCAAACCATGCTACAAATTGGTACTGGAACAAGCTAAATATCATCATAAACGGTGCATGCCAATTTAAATATGAGCAATACAAGCATACGAAGATACAGCCATCTATGTTATATTCCAAATATATTCATGATGGGGTGGCATTTTGCAAATGCTCCTCATCAGCCAGCTTCTTGCTGTACAGAGGAAACTCAAAGAAGAACACTGTCTTTACAAGTCGTGGAAGCCTTCCATACACAGCAGGTGGAAGAGGTATAAGAGGACTGTCCACCACAGCATACAAACAAAGCCACGTCGTCAAAAAGAAGGGTTAACTTCTTCTTCATTGTCTATAAAATGGAAGCTACAACAGCTCCCAAGTTGGAAAATCCAACTAGCTACCCAAAGCTTTTTCATTTAATAGCATAGCAAAGTTTCTCTTCAATTAGCCTAAGAATTAAGGGGATCCTTTTAAATAGCCACAATCAAGGCAGCAATAACAGATCTTACAATACATCTATCATATGTAGAAAGCTTCTCCACAATTTTCAAATAACATCAAACGAAAGAAAGATATTATGCAAACATTGTGCTTGGAAAATTTACAGACATGTATCTTAGAGACAACAAGCAGGTAAAAAATGACAGCAGAGCACACCTTGAAGCAGCTACCTTATCCAGCTTAATGTTTGCCTATCAAGATGCTCTCGTTATCCAACATGGAAAAGGAAATTAGAACCCTTGGGGTACTTCTTGAAGGGCCAAAAGCTACTGTTACTTAAGGTCGTTACACTTCTAGAATTTAATAGGGGCTTCGGCCTGATTATCAATTCATGGCATTCAAACTTGAGAACCCCAGAAGACCAGCATGTGCTTATGTTAAGTACAACACTAATATTATGAGTCAAAGCATCAGTACAAAACCATATTCTAGAAGTTTAAGATCTGAAATGCTCTTAAAGTAGCGTACGGAACGAGCAAGTATGAAACGTCATTCTAAACGTGTTTCGTACATAATTAGATAATTTTTTTCATCCGTCACAATTGGCTGGGTGGAGACACTAACAATAGACTCCTCTATAACAATTACCCTGAGCTTATCTTCAAATAAATGAGGTTCAAAATCCTCCACTTCTTGCAAGATCATTGTGTAACATCTTATATCAGTGTAATATTGAGAGAACACTGTGAAAGGATGGATTTGGGCTTATTCAAGTGAATCGCAAAACAAAGCGGAAGTGAGACATCAACTCGGCCAAAATATTGACTTTTGATCCCAGAAAACGAATTTTGAAGGTGGGATAGCTGCCTCGTTATATGACTACCTTGTTTTGCAAACCATTGTCGAAGGCATGCCAGAGGACAGAAACAAGCTGTGACAAATCTGAAATTTGTTAGGACAGCCAAGTTCAAGTTGAAATGTCACTTTCTGAAGGAAAGTCGGCCTGCAGACAGTTGCACGAGTGTGGATCCATCTTCTGTCGAGAGCAGCCGAACGTTTCAAACGTTTGGAAAGAAAAACCAAACGTTTGAAAACTTTTTTTGACGTGCGGGCTTTCAAACAAATGAATATTTTAAAATATTGTAGGAAAAACTGCCCATTACTTGTTATACAAAAGTAAAAGACCACATTAAGGAGCATAACATTGTGCACAACCTTTTGATATCGTCGCAAATAGGCATGGTACCTCTTTCTAATTAGAAGTGGAGAGCTTTCTTTGGTCAGTTGCTTCATATATATGCCTTCATTTGGCATTCTCAATCCATGAGATTGGCATGACATTTAGATCTCTTAAGTGAAGTTATTAGGGCATTTTGTGATCTTTTGTTTTGTTTTAATGCCTTTATTTAGTATTCATGGGCCTTTCACATAGCACGATCATAGAACCCATGGTTCCCAGACCGTGGGTCCTGGGAACCATGGGAATTGTGGAAGGAACCATACCACGGTTCATGAGGTACGGTTCATCTAATTGATTAATTGATTTTTTTCTCCCCCAAAACCCACTCAATGCTCATTTTTTGTCCCTCATTTCACATTTGTTGTGGTAGAGATTGAGAAAGAGGGCGCTTTGGTTTGAGAGAGAGGGCTGCTCAGATTGATGAGAGAGAATACGGCAGGGTAGAGAGAGACTGTAGCGGCCTCTGTGGAGAGATAAAATTAGGGTTTAGTTGTAGGTGTGCTTTTTGGGGTAAAAAAACAGGTTTTTTAACATTCCCTCATGCAAATAGGTCTACTTTTAGGGTCTAGGGATTTCGGATCATAGAGAGAGAGATTGGGACAGTCTAGAGAGAGAGTGTACCAGCCTATCTAGAGAGAGAAGGTTAGGGTTTAGGGTCTAGTTAATTCTTGGACCAAAAAAACAGGTTTTTTGCATTATGGAGGGCCTTTTCTGGAGGTTTAGGGGTTTAGCTTGATAGAGTTCAGGGTTGGCATTCCCAGGTTCATTGCATTGCGTGGGTATCCACTTATCCAAGACCGGTTTCCTCTGACCGAACGGTAACTCATTTGTCTTTTCTTGCACTTCTTCCGTACTTCTTGCTTCCTGTACCGTCTCACACCATGCCTGCTGGAGATATGCCTGAGCTATGGGGTGAGGTAGACCAAGACCCCGAGTTCGTTAGGTCTAACATTCGGTCTGGGACGCGTGGATGGACCTGTAGGTTTTGTCATGCTCGTTTTGTCAAAACTCTCACTATACGGAGCACGATTGACGCATGCCGGTATGTCACTAGATCCTGATGTATATGTAGTAGTGTCATCCACCCTGCTATTGTATGGACCCCCGGTGCTGCACGTAGCATTGATCTTATACTGGGGGATATTGGTCGCTTGCCCTGGGTCCGCACATATGGCCCTTGCTGTGGTGACATTTATCACCTGGAAGAGGCGTGCCCTCGCCCTATTCCGCACCTTCAATTCACTTGATCCAAAGAAACCAGCTCCCACACGTTTTACATTCGACTGGTTGTCAAGCATAGGCTTATTAAAGTCAGACATCAGCTCCGACACATGGCCACTAGTGCTGCATTTAGGGAGCTGCCTTTCTCCAATAGGCCTGATGGTTTGATATTTTTGAGGATTGTATTTGACGATGATTTTTGGCGTCAGGCTGAGAACATTACATCTGTGATGAGTCCGTTCTACCATGTTCTACGGTTAGTTGACAGTGAAGGTAGTACTATGGGCCTTATCTACGTGTTCATGGACACCTTCTACAATAGCATTTTTCTCCGAGCACAGGTATGGTACTTGATGGTCATTTCAGTCATTTGTTGTTTTGGAATCTGTCTAGTGTAATTGAAATACGTTTGTTGTCATATTCGCATCTTCGGATTTATTCGTTGACATGTCATTAACTATGTGAAACAAGATGGTGGTGTTGCGGGACATCTGGGAGCGCAGGTGGAATTGGTTCCATAGGCCGATTCACGTTGTTGCCCACTTGTTGCACCCCATGTGGCTATCTGAGCGGCAAGCATCAGACATGGAGCTAGGTTTGGATTGGTTGAGACACTTGGATGGAGCCGCCAAGCGCTTTACTGACATAGATGTTGTTGAGACACAGTACATTGCCTTCAAGAGGCAAGTTGGTGTGTTTGGCCATCACGCGGCGCTAAATCCCAGTAGGCGGGAGAAAGCGGTGACTTGGTGGAACCTCTATGGTTCTGCATGCCCAACTCTACAAAAGCTGGCCTTGCAAGTGCTATCACAGGTATCTTTAGCCACCAAATTCTATGTGATTAAAGATGAGTGTTAAATGGATGAAATCAGCTAATGCGCTTTTTCGAATTTTATGATTCTCAATAGAATTGTTCCTCCAGTGTATGCGAGCGCAACTGGAGCAAATTTTCATTGATTCACACGAAATGGCATAATCGCCTTTCTATTGCACATATGGCACGACTGGTTTTTTGCAACACCAATGCAAGGTTGGGTGACAGACTTGCATCTATTGTGGACCCTCTAGAGGTGTTGCCCTCGAATTGTTTACTAGGCGTTGATGATCCCACTGATTCCACCATACCCATGCCGAGAGCTGATGTTGCGGCTGACATTGCGGCAGAGACAAAGAGAGAGATGATGCGGGTTAGACGGTTATTGATGGACAGAATGGGTCATGATCAGGATACAGGTGTTGGCCAGGGGACAGGTAGGGGCATGGGTGCTGATGAGGAGGATGAGGAGGAGGAGGATGATGATTTGGGTATTCATGCTCCAGGGTTGGAGACCATGGCTGAGGCAGAGCTTGAGCCATAGCTTGAGGCAGACCTAGACTATGGCCTGGAGGATGATCGATTACAGAGAATGATGGCAGGGATGTATGAGCCAGATCTACCAGAGCAGGATGTGTATCGACCTAATCCACTACTAGAGGATATACAACATGAGAGAGAGAGAGAGAGAGAGTGGATGCAGCACATGTTGGGGATGCTAACCATATGGCACAGGACGCTTTTGCAGGGGATACAACAGAGGGTGGAGATGCTTGTGCCACAGTGGGAGGGATTGATGGTGTGCAGGATTCACAGGCCCCTGTAGATGTTCATGATGATGATGCAGATCAGACCCGCCATGTTCGCCAGAGGACCATGTCAGACCTCCTTTAGTATGGACATGGTGAGGATGACATTGATGATCTAGGGTGGCTCTCACCACATGCACGTACTCAGCCACATCCAGCACCATCAGCTGGTACACATGCGACTGCCACTCGTACGGCTCCTACTCATACAACTCCCAGGCATACAGCACCGACACATACGGTACCTCCTGCTCAGCCACCCACTCCGGTTGCTGCATCCACATATATAGCTGCCCCCCACATTCCACCACCGGCACTTGCACGTTGCCTCCCTGGCCCACCTCGTCCTGTTACACCAGCTTTTCCACATGGTGTACAGCCTCGGCCTCATCTTACAGCAACTGCACCAAGGCCTACTCCTGCCATGCCAGAGGGTTCCACTCATAGACCCCTTCTTCCAACAGGTTACTATCTGCCACACCCATTCCTGCATCAGCGGTACCTCCTACTACATCAACCTTTTTTAGCGTTCTCTCTATCTATGTTTTGTTTTGCATTTTTTGCTCACAACTAATAACACTTCCTATCATATGCAACAAAAGGTCCTTCACTATATGCAACAAAACATACCATGTTGATCAACATCATATACATCATTGCAGTGTTAAACCAAACAATATGACAAGAAACTTAAATTGGCCAAGTTGAGTTTTGAAGGCGACTTTGTGAACTTTCTCTTCATGAATACCAACCTAACAATAGGCAATCTTAAGTCCATTTCACAAAAAAAATGAGCACTATGAAGAGCACTAGAGCAAGTCATACGTGGTACATGATATTTGATGCTTAGCAATAAACTTGTTGGCGTCTCACTAATTCACACACATATTCCAAGCACGCCAAAAACAAATCTAAGGAAAATACATGAATGGTTGAAAATTGTTTTGATAGTTTAGTAAGTAATTTGTGTGTATATGGCATAGTACCCTCTTGTACCGTCATTATGGTATCGCTGGTACCATAATGGTGGTACTGCCATTATGGTGCCGCCCTCAGATCCGCGCGGTACCAGGGCGGCACCATAACAATAATAAAAAAAAAATTAAAAAAATTTCCTTGTTATTTTCATAAAAAAAAAAAGAATTTGGTACCGCGGTACCGGGATCCGCGGTACCCGGTACCACGGGACCTATGGTATATGGATACAATATCTGCAAGAAAAAGAGAAACAACTACAACCCCAAAATTTGTTTATTGGCTCCACTGTCTAAAATGCAATCTATTTTAAGGAAAAAACATTAATGGCTAGAAAGATTTTTTATGGTTTAGTTAGTAATAAGTATCTTGTGTGTGTATTCATACAATATCTGCATGAAAAAGTGAAACAATTACGATCTTAAAATTTGGATATTGGCTCAGTGGAAAATTTTATAGACCTTTAAACTTTGAAGACAAAGTGAGCATTTGTTTTTGCTCTTCTTGACCATCGAACAGATTTAAATCTGAACTTTCTATAAAAGTCACTAGAAATAGTTTACCCAACCCTTGAGGAGGATGAAATCGATTCTTGTAATACTAGATTTCCTTCATGTGCCACATCTTTTCATGTTTTACGAGTTGTTGCCTCCTATAGCTTGAAAGAGTAGATATTACTATGAGCTAACTACTTACGAGAAGGAAAATATTTGTTGTAGAGTTCGATTCTATCATGCATCCTTTTAGCATTAGGATAAGCTTTGCAAGTTCTATTTACAATAGAATAATGTCAATTTGGACTCATTATCACTAACATGGCTCTCCATTTCATGTAGTATATGATGCTTTACCCATAACTTGGCATCAAAGCACTTCCTTGGGCTAATGGGAAGATCTTTCTCGCTTTTTACAATAGCACATCCTCTACAACGATTTTTGGATGGATCATGGCTTTTTTCAGGAGAACAAGAGTAAATAGTAAGCCTCAATCCATTGCAGGCAACTTGCTAGCCGTATCTCCAAGCATTTCTTTCTTCAAGAGTGAATGACCTTTTCTTTAGGCCCCAGTAAGCATGAGACCCCCCCCATCCCCCGTCACCGGATTTGTGGTCACCCTAACCAAGCCCCAAGGAGCACTTGTGTCAGAAATGGTGAACTCCTGCAACTTTGCCGCAACACGAACACGAATCGAAGGTCGAACGATTCGCGAAGGTCAACGTCCCTTGACTCGAAGGACGAACGATTCGCGAATCATTCGCAAATCGTAAACATACCTCCAGGACCGCAAACCGCAAAGGGACGGAAAACGAAAAGGTACGAAAGAAACGAAAAGAACGAAAGCAAACGAAGGAAACGAAACAAACGAAGGGGAATCTTTCGTCCTGCCAGCTGGCAGCTCAACGGGCTTGGAGTCATAGACTTCACACCTAGCTGAAACGAGTGGCAACGATGGAGAGTAACTGATTAGTTGATTAGCGTTAACTAGTCTTGAGATTCTGCGTTTAGCTATTTTGTAAACTCCACACAGTGGAGATATAAACTATCCTTTCTGGATCATAAAGATATAGAAGAATAGACAGAATTTTTGTAAGAGACAGGGAGAGACGTAGTGAGTAGAGCAGAAAAGAAAAATACTAGAAACGAAAGAGCTGTGCATGAAAGCCTACCAACGAGCAGAACACAGCGAAAGAGCAGAGTGTCATTCCGCCAACGAGCGAGACACTGACGATCTCGCTCTAAAAATTAAACTTATAATATAGTTGTCTATTTTCCTGCATCTCCTTGTCTTGTGTCATCTGTCTTGATTGCTAGAATAGAATGTGTTCTGTGATGTGCAGTCGCGTGTCTAGGTTCCTGTGAAGCTTCCTCGCAAAAGAAAATTCAAAGACACAAAATCGTTCGCGAATACGAAAAAGAAAACGAAATCAAAAAAGACAAAGTTTCGCGACAACTTGGACCTGCACCTCTGTCAAGCCCGATTACTACCACTGGTGCCAAATCAGGCCCTATAAAGCCCCTTCCAACCTTGTGCCACAATGCACAAGAACCCTTAGACATGGTCATCTCAGTCAAAGGTCCCCAAATTCCGATCGTTCCACAATAGTACGTTGACAATCTATCAGTATCCTCTTTTAGGATGGATTGTACCTCTAATATGCAAAAGTCACAAACATTTTTGAGCCTTTTTGAGAAAAATAGAAAGCTATTTCCAAGCAACAATGAGTGTCTTGGAAGAAAGTGGGATTACAACCCATCAATTTAGTATTATCTACCAAGAGTTCATCTTTATTCCATGATCACTTCATATCTTTGTTGGTATTCATATTAGCAGCAATTGCTTCAAGTGTAGTTTTTCTCCCACTTATTGGCACCTTCAGACATTGTCATCTCATAGTCACATATCTATCATTGAAGATATTTTGAGGTATGAGACATCATATGCCATTGAGGGTTAGAGGTCTCTAAATGCATATCAACCATATCCAATTGAGGTACACAAGCTTAATTATGAGAGGCAAAGTTTGAGTTGAGAGACACAAGCAATTTAAACCAACGTGAGAGAGAACTTCACACATGTAAGTTACTATTAGAAATAATAAATGATAATGTTAGTTTCCCATAGGTTACTTTGACCCAAAAGTTCAAGACTTGTGTAACCATGGGTTAGGTTTATTATTTAGATCATGTTAAGTTAGTTTTAGCTAAGTTGGACCCAATTTTGGTCTAGTAATAACTCATGGATCCAAGTAAAGTTTAATTATGTTAAGGGGCCCTATCTTGACTTTTGGGGGTGCCCTATTATTAGTAGGTTCTAGAACTTAGGGTTTGGAAGAGTCTAGGCCCTTGGAAGGCCTAATTATATGTACTCATTGTTCATTTGTAGTTCATTCCCTTTCAAGCATTGCTACTATTTTCTCTCTTCTTGAGGGCGCCTAACCCTCTCCCTCTTCTTCTTCTTCTTCTTCTTCCCCCTCTTCTTCTTGTATATGGAGATTGAATGTTAGAAAGATCTTGGCACTTTGATTTCCTACATCGTATCAGAGCCATGGATCTTCTATGCTTGATTTAGGGCGCCCTACCAAAAGAGATCGTCTTCACTTAGGAATCACAAAAATTCAGCACCTTTGAAGATCCGTTCAATTTTGACTCTTTTCCGTTTTGCAGAAGGGCCCCACACATCAAAGAAGATAATAAGATTTTGGGCGACCAAAAATCAGGTTGTTGTTTGCTGATTTTTCAGGTTGCAGGAAGGCGCCACTAATTATCTTCTTCGGGGCTGCTTTTAGGTCACCCACATCCGTGTAGGTTTATCCTACTTCCGTTGGTCCGCTGCTGCCCTATTTTTCAGATTTGCTCCTTTGCTGGAGGGCGCCCATCTACTTGCAATTTTTATCTTCTGATTTGGCTGAAAAATCCCCCCCTTGCTGATTTTACAAAGTGAAGATCTGTTTCTTTTTGCTTGTTTCCAGGTGTGGAAGAAGGCGCTAATTTTTTGTGATGATCCGATCACATTCCGAGGCTGAAAATTGGACAGCATACTACCATTTGTAGGGTGTTTGCAACAGCCCTATCCGTGTGTGTATTGTTCACACTTTTTGGCAAGAAAGGGGTTCCGGAAAAAGCTTTGTTGGAGGCTAACCTAATTCTTTGCTTGTTGGTTTTTTGAGTTTGTAATGCAATTTCAAGCTGAAATTTTCAGCACACAAGGCTTTGTTGGAAAATCAATCCACACTCTAGAGAGAACTATCAAACAGGGCGGATAGCTCAGTGGTAGAGCATCCCATCCGGTATGTCTATAAGTGCTTGGGAAACACTTTTAAAGATATACCGAATAAAGGATTCATCATCATGCTTTCTCCTCTCTACTTCATCCTCTTTGAAGGTAGAAGAGCAAAGGAATGCAAAGTTTGATCATTGTCTTTCTACAAGTCTACAAGTACAAGTTTGCATCGGAATGTTGGTATGGTAGAGCATTCTTCTTCTCTTGAGCCATTTGTTGCAACTTGCAAATGATGGTTGCATTAGTGAAGAACTTTATGAGCAAGCTTCTCAAGTTAATGTTTTGGAAAAGGCTGAAATCAAGCATTCTTTGAAGCCATTTTCTACTAATGGAGGAGGGGAAAAAATCATGTCATTCAATACATTGGTTCAAAGTGGTGTGTTGCTGATTTTTGGGGTGTTCAAAGTGGCAAGCTACTGGTTTTTTTCTTGAAGATGGTGGACAGCATATTCAGCCATGGTTTATTGATCATTTTCAGCCTATGTTACATCGTGAACATCCTATTATGCATCGGGAACGGCCTGTGGAAGGTTTTTGGACAGCAAGGTCCACATTTGGAACACTTTGGACAGCAAAGTGTTGGTGATTTTGTGGCTGTTGGACAGCCTGCTACAGCCTCTTGTTGGCTGTCCGAGTCTTTGCGGGATAGCAAAGCATCTTTTTACCTTGGAGGAAACACACACGCCTCACCAAAATCAGTACCTTATGCTGATTTTCCTGTTTTGATGCTTACTTCTTATGATGACGGTGTTGCCTTACCTAGTGTTGGTGAGCAGAACATTGATAGTAAAATTCGGGAGGATGTGATGGTAAAAGAGTATCATACTCTTCTTTATGTTTCTTGTGGTAAGAAGACTTATGGTGGGGAAGTACTGATGGATTGCAAATCCATATTTCGGCTTGTGGCTGGTTTTTTGGTTACCTACTTTGGATGAAGCATGCTCGTCTTCACTCTTCGACTTGATGCTACCGCACTTTGTATTCTACATCTCTTCTACATCGGGCATGATTGGGGCTGAGATTTCGGCTACTTCGAGTTGGAGTTTTTTTTTTGGCTACATGAAGTTTTGGGCAGCAAGCAACATTTTGCATTTTGTTGCAATTTTTTCCATTCATGTCATGTTATGTTTTTTATATTATCATTTAAGGAGGGTGTTAGAAATAATAAATGATAATGTTAGTTTCCCATAGGTTACTTTGACCAAAAAGGTCGAGACTTGTGTAACCATGGGTTAGGTTTATTATTTAGACCATGTTAAGTTAGTTCTAGCTAAGTTGGACCCAATTTTCGTCTAGTAATGGGTCCAAGTAAAGTCTAATTATGTTAAGGGGCCCTATCTTGACTTTTGGGGGTGCCCTATAATTAGTAGGTTCTAGAACTTAGGGTTTGAAGAGTCTAGGCCCTTGGAAGGCCTATTTATATGTACTCATTGTTCATTTGTAATTCATTCCCTTTCAAGCATTGCTACTACTTTCTCTCTCCTTGAGGGCGCCTAACCCTCTCCCTCTTCTTCTTCTTCTTCTTCTTCTTTTTCTTCCCCCTCTTCTTCTTATATATGGAGATTGAATGTTAGAAGGATCTTGGCACTTTGATTTCCTACAGTTACAAGCTTACAGATATGCAAGTAGGACTTCCAACTGACAAATAGGCACCCTAATTTGAAATATATATCTATAGATGATTCATAGATATCGTCTCATGAGTTGTTGGTGTCTACAAATGGGACATATATAGAGGCACATCCAGAGACATTACTACAAATAACCTCCAAGCATTAAGATCCATTGATGAGTAATAGACTGTTACAGATGATTTTCTAGCACTGTCCATAGTTCTAGTATCCCTTCAGGCTTACATGAGAAGATATAATGCCCAGTTCATAGCCCTTATTGAAACCTTCATATCAATATATAGCAAGTATAGTTAGTTACTTTATATTATGTTCGTTTTATCATCTTAATCGAAAAGAGTGGAAATTGTAATGGAAATTTTGTGTCTCCTCTCTCATGCCTCTAGGAATTAATTGATTGAGAATGATGATTGCTTTCATCGGACAATGAGATTTGCAATAGTATCTAAAACACAAATTGGTATCAAAGCTTAGCACACATTCCTAGTTAGAGGACTTATTGCAAAAAATTTGAATCTAACCTCGGAAAGAGAGATTTTTATTCGTGTTCGAGGACTATCGCCATCACAAATCACCACTACTCAGGAAGAACTTAAGTTTTTGGATGTTGCATTGGGTCTCACTTCTCCTTGCATGGGGAATGTGGAGACCCAATTTTGACTTCTAAACTATTTATTAGATTTAATTCACAAGAGAGGGGAAAAGCTAGTAAGTTTATAGTATACACAGATCACCAACCTCTTAAGTACTTTTGAAATCAACATGATCTGAGGGGTCGTAAAGCTCAGTGGGTTGAGCTTATGCAAGAGTTTGATCATGAGATCCAATACATCAAAGGTAGCAATAATCAAGTTGTTGATGCTCTCAGTCAAATTGGTGAATTGAATGAACTTTCATTAACCCAAACTTCCACAGATCTATACCTTTCATTCAAAGAAAACTATAAACAAGATTCTCATTTTAGTTGAGTATGGAAGTTGGTTCAAATTGAAAGAGATGAGAATAGAAATAAGACGAATTTACAAGGGCCTTGTTAACCAAGAAACATAAGAAGATTATGGGACAGTTCACCATTCGAAATGGATTATTATTTTGGAATGGGAAAATTTGTGTACTAGGGGATGATGAACTAAAGAAAAAGATTCTTCATGAGGGTCATGAGATACCCTGTGCAGGAATTCGAATTGATCTGCAACATTTTGTTTTTCTTAAATTGGAGACATTTTCACACTCCAGCCAACCAGACATTTAGATCCATTGTGACTATTTTGGCCTTGTAGACCATTCTACGTTGCAAAAGTCATGACTGTCATGTAAAGGTTCGTCCTCTACTTCTCTCATATATTTCGTCCACCTCAACCATGTTTTCATTTTGGAAAGAGAACAGGAATTGTTTAGCTTCACTTCTATCCTTACAAAACATTTCAAGGGCCTACCCTAGAAAAGCAACTTACCACCCACTATTTCATCCATTGTGCATCTTTTATCAGCATGCTCCAATTTCCATTTGGAATCAAGTTGGAACACTCTTCTCACAATTGCCTAATTTACCAACGTAAATGAGGGTCAACATGGCCATGGATGCTCCTATTTATGTCAAGTACATATCATCACTATATGTAACTACATTGTGTAGGTTTTTATGGATGCTCATAATTAAAGGCATCATCAATATACTTTAATTTTTTCAAATGGCACAATTGTGTCCCTTTCACTCAAGCACTTGGTCAAAGTATAAAGGTGGATTGCAACTTTTAAATAATAGCATAGGAGAAATGCTCTTTATTATTCCTAAAAAATGCTATGAGTGTACCCAGGTGACAAGACCACTCATTGGACCAGTTAATCAGTTTATAATATTATCATGTAGTAAAGTTAAGCATTGAATTTCTACAAATTCCAATGTTCTTCTTGAAAGCTTCAATCGGACATAAACTTCTAGTAATTTGATTATGTTGTAACAGTAGTCCATCCATTTGAAACTTCAATCACTTGCTTCTATGTAGAGGTAACTAGAGTTGGTATCCTCTTAAGCAAAAATGTATATGTCAATGCAATAAGAATTTTACTAGATATCAAATCTCACTCCATTTTGGTGTCCATGAGCGCCTAGTGAATTTGTATCACGCATCTACCAACTATGATCGCTTGCTCCAAAAACTGATTGATATTTTAACCTAATGCATCGTGTCTTACCTGGTTTTATTTTTATATTCTTGATACTCTCTATTGGACCCATATCGCTTATCTGCGGATGCCTGCAAAATTGTCAACAAGACTATCAAGTAAACTTCAATCAATGCAACAAAAATGTTTCTAGCAAGTTACCATCTTTAAATTTCAAGATGAACTATTTCTAGATCTTAAAAAACCTTACATGTTTAATGTTCCAATTTATGTTTACCTCAAGCAAAGGAATTCCGCTTAGGAAAAGTAAAACAAACATTGTGAAAATTGGACTAGCAATAACTGCCCATTGTCCACCTCTTAGTACTGGAGTAGCAGCAATAAAGATTCCCCACCACAAGAGAATCTGCACAGTCGAACTAATCGTTTTTCATCTCTACAAATGTGAAGGAGTTCTAAATGGACTAGCACTGTCTTCAATGCCAAACAGCTTGCAATCATTTGGATTTACGGAATCTTCTCAAACATAGAAACCAAAAAGGGCCACTTGCAAGCTTTGGATATCAAAATGCTTACCAAGGAAAGGAAACAAAACTGCATTTGTGAGTAGGTTACTGAAGAATACACTAACAAGGCTCAATTCACTAAAGAAATAAGGCTCAATTCACTAAAAAAATTGATCAAAATCAACGAAAAGTAGCAACATAAAGTTGATGTGTCTATGTCACTGTACTAGTTGTTACTTAACTTCAATTTCAATCATGTTTCATAAACTATCTTGCAAGCCAAACAGCTTGAGTTGTCTTCACGATCACCAACATTACATCTCGTGGGCCTCGAGTCCCACGTTATTTCATCAAGGTCTTTAGTTGGATATCAATCTACTACCATTCTCCACTGATTACATCATCTCATGTGCATTGAATTACCATTTGATAAAAGTGTTATTATGTGATATTTTGCTTATAACTCGGTATCATAGCACCTTGCTAAGCCATTAAGAATGAGTGCCACGTTCTCTACTGATCACATCCTCTGATATTGGATGCTAGAAAATCATAGGGCAATTCTCACCTTTTGGGGAGAAAAACATAGATTGAAATTTAGGCTTTGGCTCCAACTTTCTCAAAAGTGACCAGATCTCAATTATGTCATCTGCATTGGCTTCCTTGCATTAATTTGCTTAAGGAGGTGTGAAATTTGTCAAGATAATCCATTAGCTAGATTTTTCAAAAACCTTAATTTCCACTGTTAAGAGAGTTATTTTCATTTTATTCTGGCCAAAAAATCAAAAGATAAATAGATAAAAACTGTTGAACAAGGTCGCTCTTATAGAATAGATGGACTGCCATGTATTATCATACATGCACAATCTCCTATTGAATACACGGCATGGGACGTCGATCATGGTGTAATGGATGATATTGAAGGGATTGCATTGTATTATCATACATGCACAACCACGTGCTTTATTGGTGGAAGAACTGATAAAAGTCGTGCTTTGGCAATTGAGCTCCTCTTCTTAACTGGATGTAATTCAAGAATGACAAACCGTCACAAGTTTGATACTCTTCTTAATTCCTCACAGCATATTCATTGGGACATTGAGCTTCAACATCTATGCCATACAGCTTTTTTTAATGGGTATATACACAGTTTTCGGGGGGGTATTCCTGCAGTTTCCCTAATATTTCTTCAACAAAGTTGCCTATTAAATTTATTGAGGAACACATGAGCACTTATGGAAAGATCATCCACTTCCACCCAGAACGTCAGCAACATGCTATCTCCCTTGCCATTTCTTAGACCATGCCACCCTTATCTCATTTGCCTCATTCATCTCTTGTCGTTCAACCTCCTGCTCTTCCCTCATCATAAAAAATACCACTTACATTGCTCTTATTGATATATGCAGTACACAGAATTTTGTTGATTCTTCTTGCAGTTCCTTTTTTCACCCATGATCGCATCTTCCACATAAATGCACAAATCCTCTGTCTAACGGTATCTATTTTTCTTTGCATGTGCCGACTTTCATGTTCTCCTAGTCACAAGTTGAAACTTTCTTGCTTCATGTTGCTGGCTCTAGCAACTTTTCTATGGTATGTTATCTTTTTTAACACAGACACCATCCACCTCCCAAGTTGATTTTCTTGATTGTCAACCAAACATTGCAATCTAGCTTCAGCATTCTTAGTCTTCAACAAAATCCTATCTCTCCACCTTCACATGATGTCAACCATCAAATTGATCTCCTACCTGGTTTTATATTTGTTCCTACCACATACCCCAAATCTTGATGCAAAAATACTTAAGTGTCAAATCAAATTGCTTAGCTTATAGATGAAGACCTTCTAGTTCCTACAACAAGTCGTTTCGCCTCTCTTATTGCTCCTCCTTGTCAATAAGAAGGATGGTATCAAACACATTTCCTACACTATCAAGCCTTGGCATTCAAATTGGGAGGCTAGAAATTTCAACTTCTAAGCATTTTCCATATTTTAAGAAAACTGTCCTCGTGGCAAAAGCGATTGATGATTGGTTGTTGACACAATGTAACGGGCTACAGAATATTCGCTTACGGTTTACTAAACACCAATTTTGGAAAAATATTTGTTCACACAATCCCATATATTTGAGTAATGAGAGAAGAACACAACATTGGAGGAACAAGAAATGTAGACATAACAACCAAATTACTCCATGAATCTTGAAAATTTTAGGCTGTGTTGCAGCGGATCGCGATCCGCTGCAAAAACGCTCCGGATCGTGCGATCCGGAACGTCAGCGATCCGCGACCCGGATCGCAATTTTTTTTTTTTTTTTTTTTTGGCAGAAAAAGTAGTAATGGCCAATTTTTTTTTTCTAAGTTTAATACTAACTAAATCAGTTTTGAATGGTGTTCTGATGCCAATGGTTAGCAGATCTACTGATTCCGTTTTCTGTTAGAAAATGATAAAAAGAGTTAGAAGGAGCCTTCCTTAGATTGGCAGGAATTGTATACTTCTTTTGGAATAGCTGAAACAGGGGGTCCGGGGGGCGGTAGCCCCCCGGTGGGGGGTTTGGGGGGCAACGCCCCCCAATGGCGGGGTCCAGGGGCCCGACAGTAAGGCCTTTTCATGATTTGGCCTTCAACTCCCTGAGTGAAAACACACTTTTTGGTGTTTCGCACCCGAAACAGTCGGCAGACTACACAGTCCAAATTTCTGAAACCATATGAAAATGCAACCAGTTTTCTTAAACCATCTACTGATGTCCAGATTTCTAATCAATGTAGCCCGCAGCCATCTGAAACCAAGCAACAGATCTGCATAACAATTGCTTTTTTGATATCCTTTCACATGATACCCATATTGGCAACTATACAAAAAAAAAAAAAATTTGCGTTCCGGGAAACCCTAATGGGAAATCCCGGATCGTGTTCCGGAACGCAGACTGCAACCTTGATTTTAGGTTGTTTGTGGAAACTTGTCTTTGTACTATTTCAAAGTGAAGTAATGAAAGCACATTTCCTTAAAGGCCACTGACATTGTGTGTCATTATTACCTCACCAAAGTAGTTTGGATGACGGGACCACTTCCATACCCCTGCATCACACCACTTCCCCTGATTTGCAGGATTTTTCTTGAATAGAAGCTTCTGTTGATCTGCGACTGCCTCTGTGGCAAGCCCGATACCCCAAAAAATCCACCCTACAACATCACTCCCTTCAATCGCAGGATTTCTTTCACCGGCATTTACTACTGTTACTGGCAAGCTTACTGTCCACACCCACACTGCCTGGTTTCAACAAATAACAAAGAAGTTTATGTGTACAATCTTAATAGATTTTGCTAGCACAATCCAAGTGAACAAAGGGGAGAACGGTGATTGAAATGGCCTAATTCGTTGCACCATCCATTTTATAAAGCCTTTATGCTGTAAAATCTTATGAAAGACTATTTATACCTGAAAAATCCAAAAGACACTGAATCTTAGTGGGTTATTCCGCATGTTGTCAAATCGCTTATCCTCACCCCAGTTTAAGATCCTTAAAGCAATCAGTGAACATGAACAATCATAATCAGCAGATGTTTATATTTTTAAACAATGGAAGATGCAGCAAGCTTTTGAGCTAGCAGTATTTTTTAATCAGAACAAGTCAACTTTATTTTTAACATGATTGAATACACATCAAAAGGAGAAGCTTGAATTTTTAAAGAAAAATTGCACACGGTAAATGAAAGATTCCATTTGCAAACATGGATTTCCCTAACAAATCTGATTGATGTCTAAAATTTTATCCAGTTTTTTGAATGAAAATTAATAGTGAAGAATATAAACACAGCTCCCTCAACAGAGCTTCTGCTTAAACCCCTTAGTATGAAAGAAAAACTCTAAGTCAAAGCACTATAATAACGCTAAAGCTCACAACAATCTATAAGGTATACCGAGAAATAATCAAATAGATAGGAATCCCTACCTGAGAAACAAAGATGTGCCTAAGCGGAGTCCCCATGTAACAACAAGTAAAGTTAGTACCACCTGCAAAAGAATTATTTTTTATGTACAATAATTTATACAAGGATAGATGCAAACAACCACTACCAGAACTAGATGGTCATTTTAATCAATTTTCTACAGTATAAGCTCTAAAATGCATGGGCATTACATTATGTTATCTAGACATTGGAAATTTGCAGTCTTTATTCACACTCTTGCATATCTTGAAAAGAACAAAATCAAAATATCCTGCTGACACTGTTCAAGCCTTTTCAAGCCTTGTGATCTTTGTAGTCACTTGCAAATCAACACACCACAGGAGGATGACATTCCTGACAAATGATTCTACGTACAGGGGAAAAGGTGAAAAGCACAGGCAATGAAAGGCCCCAAAAAACTTTCTAGCAAAGTTAATAGTCAAGGTTTATAACATATGTTTTAACTCTGATCTGCAATTTTAGTATTTGTCATTTGAACCCTTGAGCTATCGATTTTGTTTATTCTGGATCCATCATATATTGTTGACTTCTGGACGTCTTCATTCTATCAACAATTCATATTCATCTGATCAACGAGGCTTCAACTTTTTCAATTTTTTGTGTTCCATGGGTCATTTTAGCCATAAGCACTTCCTGGGCCAGGAGAGAGTGGGGCCAGATTCTTTATCCGGTTTGCTATTTGAATCAAGAAGACTAAATTTTTACCTTTTGAGCTTCAAATTGCAGAGAATTGGTCTTCTCACATTACAATTTGATTTTGATCAGAAATGGGATCATCTGTGCAGTGTTTACTTAGGCTATAAAAAAGCAGAACTACAAAAATCACAAAAACTGACTTTCACTTTTTTATGCTCAGGTTTTGACATTTCTTTGGATATGGTTGAACATTCAGGCATTGTAGGGCAGTAAAAAGTTTGCTTGCAGATTGTCAATCATATATCTGGAAGTTCAAATATTGAGATGCATTTTGCAGCCACTCATTTCCAGTTGTCAGAAAAAAGAAAAAGTTCACATTTTAGGTTCTGATCAAATTTTTGGGTGTCCAGGGATCTATGTTCATATCTTTTGATTCAAATGTTTGAAAGTTCAGATATCAATCATCCATTTGTAAGCTCTTCATCTTGTTCCTTTTTCGCGTCACAAACTGATATCTTTTCTTGATCTGACCACCAGAAAATTTAATTTGATTGGAAACAAGGTTGTGGGTTTGGTTATTAACAGAGTTTTGTATAGACAGAACGTAACAGATGTGTTGACCAATGGCAACTTCACATTACGAGGAGTGAAGGTTAAGTGTGGTAATCAGTGGCAACTAGTTAGCAGCTGAGGAACTGATGAATTTATGTGCAATCCTTGAATCAATCAATGCAACATAAGTAATTGCTATATGTGATACCATTAGTATGTAAGAAACGTGAACAATGTGTCCTAAACAAGTCATATGTATAAGTGCAAATGTATTTGTAATACTGGAGCAGAGGGGTGCTTGTATACAGTGGATAGCTCAGAAACAAGGAAGGGCTAGGAATCAGAACCTAATGCCTATTTTGGCACCCCTTTTATAATTCATGTATATTTGTTGTGTATATACTATATTTGTGTTTATTAGTATTTGCACCCAAGTTGGGCCATTTAAACCAAAAAAATGAACCTAATGAAAGTGGACATACAAGTGAGCTAGAATAAATACTTAAATTCAGGGCTCATACTAGTTTCTTAAATAAAATCTAAGAATAACTTGGTACCAATCTCAAAAGTCATGGTGGACCTCATGGATCCTAACCAAAATGTTGATGGGCTACACTCAAGCCCTGTAAAAACCAAGACAAACAAAGTTAAATCTGTGTAAGAATATGCTGTGAGAAAGTCATGAAACATACAAGTCAAGGAGCTCATCATTGAGCTATTGTACTTTGTTATTTCTTTTAATAAACTTTGTTGTTCAATGACTATTTGAGCCGATTCAACAAGGTATTTATGTCATTGAATGATTTGAGAGCTAAGAAACCCCACGACTTATGTCCTCTCCTCAGAATACATGCTGAAAAGAATTTGGTCCGCCACTACTGGAACTACAACTTCAATGCAAGCCAACAAGATCTTCCTCGCTAGGTTCATGTTCCCTAACACATGATTGTAGGATGTTCTAGATTTCAATGTCGAGATCAACATGAGTGTTGCTGCCTACTTCTCTATTCTTGCTACATTCTCATATTTGGTGTGTTGTGATTTTGAAGTACACAGCTGCATTCATTGTATTGAAGCAGTATTTCCAGACTTGATTTGTTTATATTTTGCTATTCCGTGCTTCTTGCTTGGCAGCTGCAACAATGGATGCAAAGGAACATGACAAAGTCCAAGATTTCATTGACGATGTGGATATTGTGAATATCACAATCAATGGATTACCGACCTCTTATGAGCTGGTGACCACACCAATGGTGAGAGAAACAACGCCCTCTTGGACTCCATTTGATTGACGCAAGCCAAACACTAATCAACAAGGGCAAAATATGTTTAGTGGACAACAACAAAAAGGCAATTGTTTTCCTAGTGAGAAACAAGGTCATTATGCCATTAACCATCAGGGTAAACTTGGTCATGTTGCAAAAGACTATCGCATTAAACAATATGCACAAAGTGTGAGAGGAAACTAGAATAGGTTTTCAAATAAGACCCAAGATGACGAATAAGATGATCCAACAAACTTAGTGATGATAGTTATGGTAATATAAACAGATTCTTGGTGGATATCTTCGATCATGTTTGTGAAAAAAGTTCAAAACCTATTTCTTATACACAAAACTGAAATAAATCTTGGAGAATGTTTAAAACACAATAATTCAATTCATCTAAATGAATTAGTTCATGAAAAAGCTTGTCCGACAATAGAATAGTATCAACAACAACAATTGATGGATACAGGGTGAAGGACAAAGCTAACTCCCTTTTGGGCACAAACCACTTTCAAGGCTCATGAGCACAAGCCTTCTTTGGTGCTCAAGCCTCTTTGGTTGTCAAAGCTACATTTGCGGCCAAATTAACAAATGGGCCAATGATGTGAAGCCACATATGGGCCTTATCCTCATTCTCTACAATATCAAGAGTTAAGGTCTCTCTCTCTCTCTCTCTCTCTCTCTCTCTCTCTCTCTCTCTCTCCATGGCTGCTTGCTAGCGCCTTCTCTCCACGCTCCATCGCTTTATGCCTTGATGAACTAAAATTCTTGTCAGGCCTAAAGCCCAACATATTTACTATGACTACCATATTACATATTGTGATTGAGTTGTTTATTTCTGTTATTTATGCATAGTGGCTTGGGCACCATTTGTACGCATAAGTGACTTAATAAGTGCCTTCCACAAAGGATTCACTCTATTATAACTAGGACTTTCCTTTCAAACATTTTCAGCTCGAGTGACAGTAAGTATCATTCATTTGAAATCCATTCGTTCAAAAGAGATAGCATGGGTTTAAGAAATTGAAACACAATCACCCTAGAATCTACTAGAATTCCAAGACCTATTCATACAAGTAGTGATTCACATGATGATAACAGTCTTTTAGAAGAATAACTTCTTGCTGGAAAGTTACAGTATTGGCAAATTGTATGAAGGTACAATAGAATTTGCGGTTCCTTCAGTCTATTTGAGTTATATACAACCAAGAGATAACTTAACTTCAGTGAAAACACTGTGATCAAAATCTGATTGAATATAAACCTCAGTGTGTTCATTTCACTAATTTAAGTTCAACCCAGAGATGACGTAAAAAACTGAAATCTCGAAATTTCAAAAAACTCGATTTTTAATAGATTTTACATAACTCAAAAATTCTGACGAAAATAATGTTATTACAGAAGGCAATCAAAATTGAATATCGATATACTGCTTGATTCCTGATGTCACTAATCCAATGTCAGACTGGCATGCAAAGCACACGACATCAGTCACGAAACGTCATTACGGAATTTTTTTACATAAAACTCAGTTTTCAAGAATCCACTAGCCACTCACACTGGTCTATGACAAAACCGCCTAGTTAGGCTACTGATGTGTCCTAGTGAGGTGTCTTAGTTTACTCCTAGTCTAGGGAGGGCCTTGGAGGGTATAAGTATACCCATAGGCTTCCCTTTGAGGAGAGCTTGGTTTTAGTGGACGATAGCTACATGCTGCTGGAGTGCGCTCTCACTCTTTCCAGTATTGAGACACTACAAGCGTTCCATAGCTTGGGGACTAGATCCGGTTGATCTAGGTTTGGTTGGGTTGGATTGATCCACCATCCATTCCCTGTGTGTCTCACGATTTCTACATCCTAGTTTGATCCTTGGAATAGGACTTGATATTCGCCATGTTTATGTGGAAATGGCTTGCCCTCTCTCATTTGGATAGGTGCAACATCCAAAGTAAGATCATGTGGACGTCAATGTTCTTGCAACATCAATAGGGGGCAAGGCAAGTTGTCATCCCCCCAATAGACGTTGTAATAACTCATGTATGTGGCCACACAAAGAGAGCGAAGGAACTTTTTATCAATTTGAGTCTCGAAGTAAGCCGCACTACAACCTACATGACACGTATGAACTAACTAATTATGTCATTGAAAAGTGTGCAAAGTGTCAAATTATGGGGGAGTGTTATGGACATCCTAGGAAAACGTGTAGGGCTTTGACCATTGATTATGTGTGATGTCATTTGCCATTATTTGATTGTCATTTATAGCCTTTTATGCTTCATCGATATCAAGATTTGTGATTGTGTTCATAACTTGGAACACTTTCTTGAGCATTTGGAAAGGTGGCAATTTCTTCTAATTTTTCTAATTCTTCTCTCTCTCAAAATGCTTTCTTTCTAAATGTTTTTCTCTCTTGAATTGTTTTCTCTCTCTAGATTTTTTAACATTTTCTACCATAACTTTTTCATTTGAGATTCGCTTTAAGTTATGTCAATTGCATTGGCCTCCTAGCCATTGAGTACCCTTGGAAAGTAGATTTCTTGTTGTCCATTTTAAACCCTAACTTTTGACTTTTGCAGGTCATCTCTTTGATATTTTTTGGTGACAAAATTGGAAAGTACCACATGGCATATCAATCAAAATTCTCTCTTTACTGCAAAATCAAAATTTTGATCAAAGAAGGGAGTATTTTTTCATTTCATGAACACTTTTCCATTGAACATTCTAGATCTACATGTCTTGTAAACCTAAAGATCCATATCCTTTTTAACTTGCTAGAAATTATTCCAATGTCAAACTTTGGTCAAAATGAGATATTACGTTTTTTATTATGCAAGATCTTGTTTCAACTTCCATACTTGAAAATGAGTTCATTGCACTTTTAGGCTTGTCTATCGGAGTTTTCTATCAACATATCTTGAAGGTTAAAGTTTGGTTTCAATGTCGATTGAATCTTTACATTCTTTGTTGACCAACAAGTGCAAGAAACTTTATGACTCATCAATCGGATATCTCTATCTCAAAAGATCTCGATTTGATGATTTATATAGGGTCCCTACAATAGGTGTTTTTGTTTGGCTGCCCACTATTATTAGAGGTTTTTTAACGGGACAATGGTTTCTAGCCGAGTTAAGCTGACACACATACATACGTTGGATAGACTTGGGAAGCTATGGAAGGTGGGAATCAACACCTGTAGTGGATTCGGCTGGTTGAGCTGGTTCCACCCAAGAACCCGGGAAGCCCAGTAGGGTTCGTCGAGGCTTTTCGACGGAATTGAAGAAATGCAGCCAGTTTCACTATGTAATAGTAATCTGAATTTTCCACAATTTTTTAATCTGTAAGTTATTTTCAGATTATAATCAGTGTTGGAGCAGCATGTAATTCCCTAGTGATGAGGTGTGTTTATTGGAGAATGATTTCACTTGCCGAAAATTTATGCTTAGTGAGGTGCCTGCGTTTGTGTTGAAAAATGAAGATTGCTGTTATGAACCTGTCTAAAGTGCCATGATCCTTTCAAAATTGCAGTCAGAAGTGCCAGCAGCACGAAATTTGTGGATCCTGCAACGAGAGGTTGTGTGAAAACCATAAGTAGCATTAATGCCTAACTCGTGGAGCTCAACAGAAGTTAATGCAAGCAGCGCAAAACGGAATGAAATACGAACAAGGATAGCATCAAAAAAAGGCAAGTAGGAATGATATATGCAACCACAGCAATGATAAAAAATTACCTGCAAAATCAGTGTATTTGTCGATCCTGAAAGTTGCAGCAATTACAAAAAAGAACGACTGATAAGCCACCTGCACTCCACCCCGCCAAAATCCTCAAACATATGAAACAAGAAAAGCCACAGGCCATTACTCGTTCCAAGACAAAGGCAGACTACGGGGATAAACAAAAGAAAAAATCAAAGAGCAGCAATTGAGGCATCATTCTGCAATCCATCATTCGGCTTACCGTAACAATCGCCGTAATGAGCAGATAGTTGTGATCAAGAACGCGAGTCATTGGAAAGTTTGAAGCTCCACCGCTGCCTAGTTGCTGCTACTGCTGCAAGAAATGGTTGATTTGAATCTGCCGCCGCCGCCGCCGCTGCTGCTGCTGCTGCAAGAATTGGTTGATTCAATGATGCAATGAAGCAATGAATCCGCCGCTGCTGCAGCTGCTCCTTCTTGTGCTTCTGCTTCTGTTCCTTGTGCTGCATCTGCTTCTGTTCCGTCTGCTGCATCTTCTAATTCTACTTGTATTGCTGATTCTTCTGCTTGCTGCTGCTTGCTGCTGCTCCATAGATAAGATCTCCATGATCAAGCTTGCGGTGAAATGGCGAAAGGACGTGTTTCCACTGTTACCAAGCAAAAAGGGGCGGAGTCCTAGCTCACGAAGAAGCTTACAAGAATTTTGGTATAGTTAACAGTACACGTGGCAGGATCTGAAAGGTCTGAGGATAATCTAACGATGGTGAGCAAAAGAGAGAAGTACAATGATTTTTTGATACAGGTGGCAGATTCGGACCAATGACGAGCCAAGCTCTCGCCATGCGTTCAACCTAGTAGCATGGACCAACAAATTATTCGAAACCATGGAGCCAAACCACCCAACTGAATATAAGTCTTAGATCAACAGCCAAAAGCCTCATATCAAGCCATGGGGGTATTACATCAGCATTCGGAAGTCTCATCCTAAAGCCATTAGAGAGGATAAGATTGGTAACCAGCAATTGAATGTCAAGACTGATGAGGGCGAGCCACTACTAAGAAATAAATGTCTTAGAAGTGTCACTGCATGTGCCCATGCAGCCCTATTGCATACTATACCTAATCCAAATTACAACTAATGTCCCTCATCATGCATCTAATCATTACATAGCATATGTTGCTCCACATGTCACAATTGGAGTGCTTGGGTACTCTCATGCATCTAATCATTACATAGCTTGTGTTGCTCCACATGTCACAATTGGAGTGCTTGGGTACTCTCAAGATCATAAAATAAAAATCTAGCTTTTGTTGGAATTTTAGGTGTAACTAATAATCTTGGTAACTAGACATGAGCATAACATTTTTCCCTCCCTTGAGTGGCTTTTGTCCTTGGAAGTGGAATTTAGGAAAGTTTTTTTTTTATACTTTTTACTCTTTTCCGTGAATCATTATCCTCAGTCAAACCTTTCTATCTGATTAAACATTCAGAGATATAACAATTTCTTAAATATCTATCTCTGATTCAAAATACTTTCTCGAACTCTAGAGATACACTAAGCGATAAATCTTCTACTTGAGTTAGATCTTCTTCAGATCCAAATGCATCACCTTCATATAAAATCAATTTTAATCAACTTAGCTAAAATACAAGGTGAGCCATGGATCAAATCCACAGATCGAGTTCATAGGCTTGAAGAACCAATTTTAATCAACTTACCTGAAATACAAGGCAAACCATGAATTTAATCTAAAGATCAAGTTCATAAGCTTAAATAACCAATTTTCTTTACAATGTGAAATGAGTTGCAACTTCTTGTAAACAATTTATAATGCTTTTTTTAGTATGTATAACCCTAGAATCTTTCGGATCCTAGAATATTTATGAGCATCAACCCTCTTTAAATCTCAAGAAAATCCTTTAAGATTCACATATGGTTTTCCAGTGTCAAAGCATTATGAATACTCACATGAACAATTTGCAACATTTCTTGCATCTCATTCTAAAACTCTCCGACCTTAAGTAGTTTAATAAATTTAGTCTCCTTAGTAAAGTATTATTCCCAGTGAGATTGTTTGTGAGACAAGTATGTTCCTCAATAAATATTTAGGTGTTAAGATAATTAGATGTTCCCAAAACACTAATCTAATTTTTTATTCCATCTAAGAATCAAAGAATTACTGATTATTTTTAAGATTCATTGCATATTCTTACAATCCCCTAACAATAACCAACTATACATTTATAATTCATCCCTCATAAATCAAGTGTACATTTATAATTCATCGCTCATAAATCCTTAGAATATGAATCGTTATTTGTTAATCATAATCTACTGGATTCTCAGGTCACTCATAATTATTAAAAAATACATGAGTGTATGTTCAAAACACATAATCCAACAATATATAAGAATTATTCCAAACTCTCCTTTCCTAAGAAAGTTCTGGACCTCAAAGAATATTCTTATTATTGGATTTTTATCATAAAATACGAGTCATCTCAATCTTTCATCTAGCAATCAAAGACAAAGAGCATACCAAAACAAATTTTATATCAATCCTTTTCAACCACAAGAAACTTTGAAGCTTGATCCATAAAACAATTTTGATATCAAAATTTTTTAGAGTGAAAAAAAATTATCATATCCAATGGAGCTCTCTGATACACTTACACTTACAAATAAGTCTTATTCTTTAGTATATAAACATTCTATTTCCAAGAATCCCATTTATTCTATGCACACAGCATTTCTGATGAATCGTGCAAGTTAGAAAAAGGAGCATGTCTTCCGATAAGTAGAGAGTTGGTTAAGATTGGGTTTCTTTTCTAAGAGGGTAGGAGTTCAACTCCAATTTATCACACAAGTGAGGATATACAATAGAAGAAAAAAGTGAACAATGTGAATAATATTTCACAAAGAAATGATGGCATATCCGTTTATGAGGTAATATTCAAGTAAGGTCTTGTGGTAAAGGCTACCGTGTTGAGTTGGGTAAGAGTGTCATTGTGGCTACACAAGCTCAAGCTTTGACTTGGCTTGCTATGATATTAATGTCTTGCGGCCTTGTGTTGTATGTATCACTAGACATTCATGGTATTATTGTACTTATTAACAAGTGCTAGTACGAAATGTATTAAAAAAAAGGAATCTTGTGCATTTGTCCCATGGCTAGCGTGTTGAGTTGGGTAAGAGTAACAAGTGGATTCTAATTCAACACTGATGTCTTGGAGCCTTGTTGTGATGGATGTTTGAGAAGATGTACATTATGATTTGTAATAACAACTGCCAATACAATTGGTCTCTAATGGATTATTACAAAAATAAGGTCTTTTGCATTTGTTTCCACCAATTTTTTTTTTGTGCAAGGATATGCTTTGCACTAGCATCATTATATATGGTAATTACAAGGCAAAATGTAAAAAGAAACTTGTGGTTCATATTAAATTGTACCCGTTGCTCCCCTTTCAACTTCCACAAATAATTTTCACGAGTGACTAGATGTCTACTTGTGCATTTGTCTTGTGGTGAAGGTGAGCGTGTTCAGATGAGTAAGAATACGAGTGCGACCAAACTAACGCAAACTCGAATTTAGTTTGATGTTGATGCCTTGGAGCCTTGTGTTGGATGTATCATTAGATGTACATCATTTATTTTTAATAAGAAATGCTAGTACCAATAGTCTTTAATGAAATATTGCATCAAAGTTTTGTGCATATGTCTTTACCAATAAATTTATTTGCACTAGCACCATTGTATATATTTGCAAGAGGGGCTACAAATAAGACTTGTTTCTCATTGTATGTTGAACTATGGGAAGGATGAGCCATGTGGTTTAGATTAAACCACGCTCGTTGCTCCCCTTTCAACTCCCCCAAATAGTTTTCACGCGTGACTCGATGTTGGCATAAGTTTTTTAATGCGGTATTCTTCTTTGAACTTAGGAGTGCCTAGTTTAGGAGGGTTTTTTGTTTCTATAAAGAGAGGGAGGCCTCCAAAAGGAGAGAAGTTTCTCTCACTCACTCATCACACGTGACAAAACTAGTTCCTTTGTTTCATGTTTTCAAACTTTCGATGCACTTTAACATGTGCAATATGCAATGCATCACTTTATTAAGTAATTGTAAATTTTATATGGTGTGCAATAGTTGCAAATTGCATGCCTCAAGTAGTACATCGTTCATCTATATTTATAATATTGTCCAAATTTGCAAGATATGCATGCAAGGACTCTAGGAGACGTCACTCTTAGACTAGACTAACTTTGGGCTTGCGAATCAGTGATATGGTAGATTTCCATTCATAACACTTAAAATTAGGATTCCCATATGGAACAATTGTGTAGACAATGCTAATTTTTGGTCCTTTGACTTGTAAAATATCAAAATTTTAAAGGTAGATTTCCATTCATAACACTTAAAATTAGGATTCCCATATGGAACAATTGTGTAGACAATGCTAATTTTTGGTCCTTTGACTTGTAAAATATCAAAATTTTAAAGGTAGAATCGCGTATGAAGCTAGAGTGTAGGATTTGAGCTTGGGTCTCAATTCCTACATGCAAGACTCTTATCCAACTCATCTATTGCAAGATACGTGTCCACTAATCAGGAGGCATGTTTTTCGACCAACATATTTGTGAGCTTCGTTGCGACAACAATAAGCTACGTTGATGATTATCTCAAAGGCAACGTGTATATTCCAAACGAATTTGAGGTACAAACTGCATTTACTCAAATCCCTCAAAAATTGCAAGAGATTTTTGTTTTACAATATCCAGCCCTCGTGGCAAAGATCCGGAGATCTTTTCAAAGCCCTTGCAACACAGATGCCGAGTTCTTCCAAAGATGGCGAGATCTTCCAAATCTCCTTGTCTTTCTCTCTTGGGCCATCTATTTCCACCCAGTTGCTACGTTGCTACGGGTGTTTTGAAATGGGAATTAGAGGCCTAATTCCTCAATTTCAGGCCCCATGCAGGGCTTGACTTTTAGTTTCCAGTATTGTGTTTTTACATGTCAAGTCAAAATGACGTCTTCCAAGGCTTTTGACGTGCAATGCCCACGTCCCAGAAGCTTTTCCAGCCACTCAGCGGCCGTCAAGACGGGCTTTGACGTGCATTACTGCCCGTCAAACTTCAACATAGTCGGCCAGCTCGCAGGCGGTATGTTCGTGGAAGACTTATGGCACGGGAATATCCCCAGCCTCAGATACTGTGGACTCCGTTTCCACCGTTCAGATTGTGCCACGTATCCGCAGTTAGTCATTGGATAGATGACAAGTGGCGGTGGAGTACGTGGCGAGATCTGAGCGGTTTTAGATGGAGTACTCCGTGCCGGCAAGTTTAACCGGAGGGTGGGAGCCGGCGACGTGGCAGCCGGCCGGCAAGAGTAGGCGACCGTAGTACGATGGATCGTAGACCCCCGGACAACGGCAGCTACCGCCGGTCCGTGGTACAACCTGTCTGCCGGACTCTCGGTTTGACCCCATCTCTCTCTCTCTAGCCTCTAAGCTGAGTCCGAAGGTTGCAGCCACCGGAGGCAGAGGCGCTGTGGCGGCAGACATCCGTTCGGCCATATGTCACTTTCGCTTCTGCAGACGCGCTTTAGCACTTGAACGAATATATTTATCGTTGGTGAAGGCCGCCACCGGTGGCAGCCGTCGCTGTTCTTGAGGTATCTTCTGCAGTTGGAGCTACCTCTACGCGGCCGCGCGTCCACCGGGGGCTCCGAAACACCACGTACTTGACGCCCGACCCCCGGGATGCTTAACACGTGGTGTAGGACACGTGGAGATCTTACAACGGGCGATGCGTGATCGGGGATGATGAAATCGGGACGTACGTGACGAGATCTAACGGTGGAGAATCTCCTTGTGCTAGTGTGACTAGGATGCTAGGCCGACTCTCTCTCTATATCTCTAGCTCGCCATTTCTCCTTTTCTTTTCTTCCTGTTTTCTGTGGCGAGAGCTTTTCGACGATCCTGCGATGGCTGCTTCGATCTTTCCTTGCTTGCTTCCTTTTGCTTTTCGTCTGCTATTGCTAGCTAGCTCCGTATCCACGAGCTTTCGATTGCCTTAGAATTTGCTTCCTGGGTTCTGCTTCTGACCTCACCTTATGCCTGCTTTGCCCTTTGCTTGTGTGTGAATGAAGCGAAGCGCCTGACTTTTGATGTAATTGTAGGTTTTCAAAGCCCTGGATCTGCTGCACATGCTGCGCAGCAGCATCAGGGATGCGCAGGGGATCGTTCCCTGTAGGCAGAGGGAAGCTGGTGTTTAGCTTTGGGGCATTTTCGTGTTTTTGCATCACTCTTGGCACGAGTATGGTAGGCGTCACGGACTTAGTTGTGAAGTCTGTTCGTTGACACTTGTACGGATCTCTTGGATGTTGTACCAGTTACTATGTCTCGCTAAAGTGGGTGCATAGGATCTTGGAAGGTCGTTATACGAAGGTTTTAGGATTCGATTGAAGGTATTGAACATTTACCCTGAGAACCTTGTGAAATTTTCAAGTTTTGTATGTTTTGGAACTATCACTTTTCATGAAGCGACACCTTTGCATGCTGGGCACGTTAGTTTACTAAAAGTAGCATCTTTATATGTCAACCATTCGGTTTGGCTTTAACTATTTCAAAGCACTTAGGTTTCATTACCTGCCTTCTTGCATGCAGAAATCTTCACCCCTCTTGAGGCTACTTAAAATTTAAAATATTATGAGACCTAGCTTTTTGCATATGGCAGTTGCTTCCCTTGCCGATGCTGCTTAATAACCTGCTTGTTACCTCGAAATAATTTCTCAGTCTAACCAAGTAGGTTAGCATATGTATTGAATTCTGCCAAAGATTTGAACAAACTGGTATGATAGGACAATGTTGTTTACTTTAAATTGCCACAAAAGTAATGTTAGATATGAATGAATTCATATGCAACCTAATGATAAAAACGACCAGGTTTATATCGTGGCATGAAGGTCGATATGAGGCATTGTGGGTGCAGATGCATATACTTGAATTATCCTTCGTCTATTCGGCATTGGTGACAATACCGTTAGATAGCAATCTCTCTGCCTAAGAAAATCGCAGTAGCAATGCCGTGGCATGGGGTTATGTACTAACTAACTGGCTGGCTACATTAAGTGATTTGAAAAGATTTGTATTGTGTGATCAACCACCCATTAGTTTCCTTTGTTATTACGGGTTTTTTAGTTGTGCTTCATAAGTGCTTGTTCAGTTGAGGCTAAAATTTATATTTTGCAGGTATTCAGCGTTAAGTATGTGAATTATGAAGAAAGGTGGTAATTCCCTTGGACCCCGGTGACAGTGGGATTGGAATTTTTTTTGGACAAAATGTAATGTATGATGAAGTTGTAAACAGGCCCTTTGGAGGGCTTGTGTCACACTGAAGTTTGCGAATGTTCTGTAGTTGAAGTTATTGTTGTGAAGGGGCTGGGCAGTACCTGAGTTGGGCTCTTAGCCAGTAAGTGTTTATCCTGAGAAAGTTGGGCATGCTGGTATTACTTAGCAAGGTAATTTTAAGCATCAAGCAGGCAATCCACCTAGAATGGAGGGTGAAGTGGGTCCACGAGTGGCCTCTTTCGAAAACTTTAGCCAGAATGGTTCGTTTTTCCAACATCAGTTTTTCCCACATAGTTGTGATCATTCACAGGGTGGGAAACAGTTGAGTCTTTCTCTTAATTCATCGGATGGACATTGGGCATCAGCCAATCTGGAAAAGCATCCTAGAACTCTGGAGGTGAGGGACTCTCATAACGAGAGAGGCAATTGGGATATGGGAGCATGGAATTGGAATAGTATGCTGTTTTTGGCACAACCCTCTACTCAAATAAGGTCAAGTGAATCATTGCTCCAAGATGACATTGATGACAGTCAGAAGATTGAGGCTGATGTTTTGAAGCACAGTGTTAAGGATGCTACTTCAGGGTTAGGATTCGAAGGTTCTAGGAATAATGACGAGTGGAGGGCTAATTTTCTAAAGAATGAAACAGTTCTAGGTCAAGATGGTCTTCTTCCTGTGTCGAATGATACAACAAAGCATGTGGTTGCAGATGATGAATCTTCTGATGACGTTGAGTGCTTAACACTGAAGCTAGGTGGACGTTCCTATTCGTACTCTGAAGATGCTGGAAATGGTGCTCAGAGTAGCAAGCGATCTCGAGTATCACCTCCTAGTATTCAACACCCTACATGTCAGGTGGATGGTTGCCAAGCTGACTTAAGGGGTGCTAAGGATTACCACAGACGTCACAAAGTGTGTGAAGATCATTCAAAAGCTGCACAAGCACTTGTTGGCCGTATAATGCAACGATTTTGTCAGCAGTGTAGCAGGTATGTTCGTCCTCAATGCTCAGCTGCGCTTTGCTATCTGCTTCTGCTTGTTTGTTTTAGATTTCTCTAGATGTTGTACTTAATGGTTGTTCTGTTTATTAAGTTGCTGTTTGAATGTTTGTAACATATTTGAACGTCTTGTAACAGAACTTGTCCTTACAAGCTACTAGTAGTTTTAAACTTCAGTTAAGGAGGTAGGAACCAAGTATAGAGGCTCCTAGCATCTTAATTGAATATATCCACAATCTCGAGGATGCTTTTCCTTTATGAATGGATATTTTGGAGTGACACATATTTACTCTAAAACTTGCTTGACTTTAAATTACCTCAGGTGCGCTCTACATACTCTTCCTCTACATTGCATAATTTTGAATCTGGATGCAGGTTTTTTTAAGTGTATGTTAGCACTATCACTGTTTCAAGCGGTACTGCATTCTTCTAACTTTGGTGTGAATTGTGCTTCTGCTTTGTCATAATTGATGCTAAACTACATTGAGATTCAATCAGCATGCATATACATTGGAATACCAAGGTTGCATATCCTGCTCGTCGAATGTCGAGTTTTTTTATAGATAAGTTTTTTTGTAAGAGCTGAACAGTAGTTGAAGTTGCTTGTTGCTTGTGCACATTACAGATTTCATCCTTTGCAATTATTTGATGAAGGAAAAAGAAGTTGCCGCAGAAGGCTAGATGGTCACAATAGGCGAAGAAGGAAAACACAACCTGACACAGCAGCGGCTCGAGCCTATTTTCTTGCAGAGGAAGGTTCTGGTGGTAGGAGTGCGGGAGTTTTGAGCCTTCTTAACATATTATCACGCCTGCAAGGTATTAATCTGCAACTGTTGACATGCTAGATTATTATAAGGATATGTTTGAACTTTGTATGAAACTGATTATGTAACTAAAAGAAATTTCAGTTAAGATGGCATATCAAATAGTTGACTGTGAAAGTTCAGCTGACATCATAGTCCTGGAACGGAACGTGTTCTGTACCAGAACGGAGCCTGAACTATATATATATATATATATATATATATATATACTAGTTGTGAGTGCCCGTCGTTGATGGGCAATGGCGGCCGCTATAGGCGACGGCCGATGATTATTTGGAGATTGAGTATCTCGTTGGCGGGTGATGATTTTCCGATGATTTGGAAATTTAGTATGTCCTCGTTGACGGGTGGAAGTTGTATGTGTGTACGTGGCCGAAGTGTGCCAGCCGACGTGTCGCATTGTTCGGGAGGGGGAGGCATTTTTTGCCAGGGGAGGGGAGTCTCGCATTTTTCTGGAGGGGGAGGGCCAATGTTGCGAAATTTTTGCGAAAATTCCCTGAAGGTTTAGCGAAAATTTTGCGAAAATCACATAAGCTTTCGCGAAAATATCTCGAAAAAATCCCTTGAAGGCTTCGCGAAAAGTCAAGACACTTTGTCTACCTCTTCATCTCATGCTCTATATGTCAACAAGGGCTTGAAACGACAGAAGCAGAAAAGCTCCAAGCAGACTACATCGAATCAGAAATAGACTCAAAGTCATGAATCATCGAATCCACATTCGTCAAAGAAGAAGATGTTTTGTAGGTATTGCAAACACAATAACCATGAGATCCAGGATTGCCGAATTCTCAAAGCGAAGAATGCAGCCAAGCAACCTGATCAACAAACAAATCTAGTTACAATATCTCCTGAAATTGAAATGGACGAAGACGCTTTTATGATCAAAGACAAATATGCGAATTCGGATGATTCATGGTTTCTGGATTCCGGAGCTACTCAACACATGACCAATCATCGTGCTTGTTTTTTTTTACCATTTTCAGAAAATGACTTGTGGGCAACCGATTCAGGTGATGTCTGAGCCTAGAATGCATTCCCACATGCCTGCAGAGACTCCTGTGACCTCCGTTCTGCCCGTCTACGTCCGTACCACAAATTTCAATTTTCATGCCCTAATTCCATGTGTTTTACGGTTTAGGGTTAGAGCATCGTGCAAGCATCCGCCAGTAGCATGGTTCTGCAAGGACTCCCATGCTAGCGTCAGTCGCCCGTTTTCGCTCACATTGGAATTATTCTATCCCTCGCCCTGTCTCGTGTGTTTTTTGGCACTTGCTATGATCTTACTAGAATCAATGTGACGCGTGCTCGAATGTCTTTCTTTAGCTTTGTTTTAGGCTAGTAATGTTTTTCAATGCAGTGTGTTTTCTTCTACTAAACGGTTGTCTGCTTGTTTTTGTTCGCAAGTTTGATCTCATGTTGACACGATGCCGGTGCAGGGCCGAGGCCTTTGGGGCGAGGTTGAGCTTACTGAGGGGGGTGTGGCTACACACCATGGCACGGGTGTCCGTAGATGGAGATGCTTGTATTGTGGTGGTCTCTTCACAGGATCACTTACCAGGGTTAGGGCTCACTTACTGAGGGTCAGAGGGCCGAGTGGGCGGGCATTGGGCATATCTGATGGCCCCCGGATTTCCGATTAGGAGAGAGAGAGGTTGTCTATTATGTACGGGCACGGTGGTGCATCACAGGTTTCCGGACAGGGACAGGGACAACAGGGACATGGACAGGGAGTGAGGGCAGGAGCAGCTGTAGGTTCACAGGCAGGGCTCACAGGTATGCAGGCACGGCCTACGGGTGCAGAGCCTAGTACAGCACGCTATGGGCAGGGTTTAGGTGCAGTGCATGGTCCAGGCGGGGCCACTCCAATTCCACCCGCAGCAGTAGGGCTTACTTCAGAGGGGAGAGCGTCACATGAGCAGGTTGGATAAGTGGCAGCGGGTCCTTCTCGTCCCTCCTCTTCTTTGGCAGCAGATGCAGCACATGGTTCGACAGGTCCTCCCAGAGAGAGTGACACACCCACAGATCAGCCATCCGGTTCGCGTCTTAGACCACGAGCGCCATGTGCACAGTAGAGAGAGGTTAGGCCCAAACAACAGGCCCTTGATCGATGCGGGTGGCAGAGAGAGCAGCAGGCCCAGTGCACTCGACTTGCTGGCCAGTTCTTTTACGAGTGCGACATTTCCTTTGCCGTTGCTGACACTTGGGTGTTCAGGGAGTTTTGCGCACAGATGGCAGCCGTGGATGCTACATGGACGCCTCCCAGACGAGAGGCATTGCGAGGCAGGATGCTTCGTCAGGAGGAGGATACCATCACGCGGGAGCTGAGTTCCATTCGCTCAGCTTGGCAGATGTAAGTACTTTGTTTCCATAAACCCATTGCATGTGTTTAGGGTTGACTCGTGGTGCAATTTTTGCATTTGGCTAATGGGTGTTTTGTGGCAGGTATGGATGCATGATATTGAGTGATGGATGGACCGACGTTCGTCGGCGATCCGTCATCAATGTCTTGGTTTCTTGCCCGCTTGGCACAGTATTCCAACGTGGCGTGGATGCCACTCGAGGTGGTGACGCCATCATAGCCGATTTCATAGGGGAGGTTATTAGAGATGTTATTGCTGACATTGGGGTGGAGCATGTGGTTCAGGTTGTCACAGACAACGCTTCGAACTGCAAGCAGATGGGAGAGATTATGACGAGGGAGCACCCCACCATTGTGTGGGCACTCTGTGCTGCGCATTGCATGGATCAGAGAGGTATTGATTTCTCCATTGGCTATGCTATCTTGATTGACGCCTGCTCCATGCTGCTAAACCCGTCTCAACTATTGTCTAAATTTTTTACTGGATGTCTGTGTTGCAGGTCACTTCTACGGCCATGCACCTGGTCACTTTTGTTACTAGGAAGAGGCGTGTGCTGGCCCTATTCCGCACCTTCTCGCACCTAAACCTGAAGAAGCCATCACCCACACGCTTTGCCTTTTACTTCTTGGTGCTAGAGTGATTAGTTGTAGTGAAGGATCCAGAGCCAGAGCACGCAGCATAGAGACATCACGCGGTAGAGCCAGGGCCACACCACGGCATATGGCTCCCTCCAGTTCCGATTCATCTACAGACCCTTTGGATCTGCAATCAGGCACAGATTCAGATGATGGTTCCTACCATGGCTCTAATGAGTATTAGTTGTGTAGTTTTCATTATGTTCATGGAACATCATTGTACCCCATTTTGGTGCCATGTGGCCCGATACTATATATTACAATGATCCTATTCACAACAGTGTAACGATTCAGTAGAGGGAGGGAGAGAGAGAGAGAGAGAGAGAGAGAGAGAGAGAGAGAGAGAGAGAGAGAGAGAGAGAGAGAGAGAGAGAGAGAGAGAGAGAGAGAGAGAGAGAGAGAGAGAGAGAGAGTATATGTTTGAAAAACGATTCCATATGGTTGAAGAATGCTTCAGGATGATGCATGGTTTTTGTTTAGCAAAATTCAGCATTTTTGTTTAGTGTGTTGGATCTGAGAGAGATAACGAGAGAGAGACAGAGAAAGAGAGAGAGAGAGAGAGAGAGAGAGAGAGAGAGAGAGAGAGAGAGAGAGAGAGAGAGAGCGAGAGAGGAGGGAGAATTTTGGGGCATCATGTTTTTTTATTAATTTTTTATATTAAACACAATAAAGCGTAAACCTGGGAGTTAATGCACCTAAACTAGACCATCCTGCACCCGAAACATTCGGCAAAATACACAGTTTTTATGCTCTTAATTAGAGCTTTCACTTGACACCCATATTGCCCAAAAAAAAAGCAAAAAAAACAAAAAAAATTTAAAAAAATGTTTCTAGGAATTTTTTTGATATTTCAGAAACGCGTTTCAGAAACACAGTGCAACTATGCCTTGAACAGGTTCTGTCAAGGATAAAAATTCAAACTAATGTCTAGCCTGTTCGTTACGATCACAGATGGTCCCAGTAAGTGTGTTTTCGCTCAGGGAGTTGGAAGGCCAAATCATGAAGAGGCCTTATTGAAAACTAAAGCAAATAACAACCAAATAGCTATTGAAAATAAGATCTATTTGTGCCCCATCTACTGCACTTTTGAGAGGCAAAACGTTGGTTTGACCATTGATCCCCTAAAAAAATTTCAGCCATAAGCTATTTTTCCAAAAAAGAACAGAATTTTTTTTTGTAAGTACGATTCTAGTCTGCGAAATGCGTTTCTCAGAAACGCGGTTTCTGATAAGCGTGCCCTCAGAAACGCGTTTCTGTGCATCTATAATATAAACAAGTCGTGACCACAAGTTGATCTAGTCTCAGATCTGAAAATCGATTTCCATCTGAAAATGGAAAAATGCAGTAATCCATTCTCATGACTCTCATGAGTCTCAGAGAATATCACCACTCGTCACCAACTCCCTCAAGTCTCCAGTAGAAGCCGAAGAGTGGATGCCATTACAGGTCCATAATCCAATTCTAAGTAAAGATGGGTGGGTTGTCGGGTTGTTCCAAAACCCAGGGGACCCAACTACCTATTTTCTGGCATTAATTTTTATGCAATTACCTAACTTATCCATCTCGATAAATGATTGTCTTGTCTGAAATCCTAGCATCTTGAAATTCCTTCCTACGTTCTTCTACTTGCATCATAAGTAAGATCATCATCTAGAAAAGTATGAGTCCCTTTAAGCTTGGCTTTTAACCTTAAAATTTTGACCACCTTTTTTCAAGAGATGTAAATGGAATGACAAGTGTAGTATTTTCTTTTTTCGTACTCCTTGCTCTCTCCATGTCATTGCTATGGTTCAGTGATGCGTTCATGTGCACTCCCCGTTTCGGATTGTTGTCCAGAACGTAGTAATTTTTTTATTTATTTTATAAATAATACATATTTTTGATATATGTTGTATTTTATAACAACAATGCTTTGGGCAGATTCCTGGAATGTGTTCCAGAATGTACAATGCAACTCTGCTATGGTCATTGAGTGTGTTTCTTAAAAAGCGATTGGCTTCTTGAAGGGCATCCTTAGTAAGTTAGTATCCAAAATGCCCCTTACTTGCAGTAGCATTGTTGCCGTTGCAGGGAGTGGGGAGCGAGGTGGGGAACAAGGGGAGCTGGCTTCCCTCCTTTTTCTTAGTGCCATGCCTTTTTTGGTGGAGGGAGATGGAAGGAGTGGGATGGTGTTGCTAGGGTGCCACGGAGTCTGAGAGAGAGAGAAAGAAAGATAGCTTCATTAACGTCTTTTCCATGCCAAAAGGCATATAAGACAAAAAGTACATATGAAGTATTTGGTGCAATAGGAGCTGTAAAACGTCTCCAATAACAATAAAGAAAACATATATGAAGTGTAGCTACTAAAAACAACTACCATCTCATAGCTAACAACCATGGGCATGCTGGATCCACATCACCCCGTAATGCACTCCATGCCCTCAGGATATGTACCACCATAGGTACACTCCATGCCACCTAACTCCAAGTAGGCATGACCCGTCCCTAGGTCACCACATGATGCACCAGCTGAAGATCATCGTCCATACATCAAATGACATATCATACCTGAGCAATTGTAGCATCTCCCTGAGTGCCACCCCAATGGACTCGTCATCCACATACTATGCTCACCTGATGTCTCCGATCCTGGTCACCATCCTGCTAGACAAGCCGAACTCCAAAGCATCACCTGCTCCACCTGGCTCCTAGCATCTGCTCGCTCTCCCTGGCTATGTGCCACCCGACACCATGCCAACGCAAGCATATCCCTGAGTCGCCGCTCACGGGATCCCGAGACTATTGTCTCCCTGATCGTACTGAGGTATATGGCTCTGAGTGACTTCCTCTAGGCTTCCCCATGATCTCACCATTTGAGAATCTGCACCATGAAAATTCCAACACCTGTGCCAATCCTAGACTCTTGCAAATACAGCCAAATGCATGAAAGCTATAGGTAGCTTATCCCACGCCCGTGATGGTAGATGTCTCCCCATCGATGCCAATGTCCAATGACTGGCCCCCTGTTGTAATGCCAACCTGTACTCCGAAATGAGCACACCATGAAGTCCTCGCCATCAGTGTCCCCTACAATAGATCGCTAGCAAAACACCCATCATGGTGCTTGCCCTCCGATCACACCCCGTGCGATCTCCATCAGCTCTCCAACCTAGAGCTGGCTCACAAAGCTTCACGCTTTGTCCATTTGCGTTTGCAGCTTCCTGATTCCATCATGAATTGCACCTGTAAGTCCTGTCCATGCCAATGACTCAAGTCCAATATGAAATAGCTGCCCCTGATGATCATCCCATGTCATCCTACAGTGCTATCCCTACCAGGTATCCCAATGCCATCCCTGATCACAAAGATCTGAGCATCTACCCTGTAGTGCCCAACTGTATTCTCCCAAGCTAGCTCCAAGCTGCTCCTGTGAATGGTTCCAAACCACTCCCTGAGAATACATTGAGATGTGAACTTCAAAGCCACCATCAAGTCCCTCATATGACTGTGCATGCCAATATCCCTCCAAGTGAACCTGTGAGATCTTCCATGGCCCAAACCAAACGATCTGCACCCTGTCATCACTGCAATCTGCATCCCTGATGCAATATTGATATGGCAAATTGACTTGACTTATCCAAACTGGCAGTTGAAGTGTATCTCTTCGATGACAAACCTAAGACACTGCTTCACAGCTACAATGGCTTGATCAAAATTGACTTACCGACTGCAAAACCACAAAATCATCACACTCACCACTCATTAAGAGCATCCAAAGTGTGATTATTGACCCGTTCTTCATCCTCTGTGTGTCCCACACACAGCTCGTCCAATGCAAGTCTGCTATCTTGCCCAATGGCTTCCAACTGGCACCACCTCCAAGCTAGCTCATATTTCCCTCCGAAAGAGAAATTTCCAAGATACAGATGCGTGTGTCAATGTAGCTATCACCTGACTCGACAATGCCACTGCCGATCATGCCTGTGAGAGCGTTCCCCCAAAATGCCACTTGACGTTGGTCGGTTCTGACCCCAAGAGTTGAACCTGATCACGAGAATTTTTCTCCCGTAACCGGCATACCATGCCTACCTCTCACCTGTGATTGCTTGCCCTCTCAAATTTGTTGCCAATGATGAGTAGTCACGCCGCCAAACTGCACTTCCGTTGCCAAAACTAGCTTTCTCCACACAATTCCACTACCATTCGCTGCCATACTGCATTTACCACTTCCAAACACCCGGTTACCCTATCAGGAGTAAATAATAATGATTTCAAAGTAATAATGCCTCATTGTACTGCCCTGTAGCAGGTTTCACCAGCTAAAAATAGTCCCAAATTTGGCCCTACGGTACCCAAATAGCGAATGTAGCCCATCACTAGGTCACCCGCACTCTGCTCGATAGAATGGTGATGAAAACTCCCCGAAACACGTTTCTCCCTGCTCTGTGACGTCGCTCTGTCCGCTGGCTCTGAGCAGCCAGTTTCAGGGGTCATTTTGGCCCAAGAATGGCCAAAAAAGGTGCCTTCTAGCCAAAGATAGGTCTCTCCAACTTTCGAAGATTTTTAATGAAGAATTGCCCTTCTGGCACTTCGGGTCCAATTTAAACTTCAATGTGAAGATTTTTAATGAAGTTCTTCATGGAAATGGCCCTCAAGCCTTTCAAGGTCCTCTTAAGCCATATCTAATGGCTAATTCAAATCCCATGGCCCACACTTCATGCTTGAGGGTCGATCTGTACCACCCATCTTCGTAGCGTCCTATCCAACAGTCCCGATTAGATCTGCGCGCTGATCCCCCACCATATAGTCGCTGGACTCCTCCAGCCGTTGCCGCACTAGCAACGTTGGGCGCGCGCGACTGCCTATGGCTCCTCCATCTTCTTTCCTCCTTTGCTCTCCTCAAGCAAGAACCTTTCTTGCTAAAGCTATGGCTATGGTTCAATCCAGCTCTCTGCTCTGTGCACGGCCGCCCATGGCCTTTTACCATCTTGTTGTCAGTGGCAAGGCGCTCCTCTAAAATGCCTTACAAGATCAAATTTAGATGACCACAGATAGAGATCCACCACCTTCTGCTTGCAAACCCTAGCTCAAGGAAGAATGGAGGTTTCTTGGACTTTGCTCAGTGTTTCTAAGGTCGGGCCCAATATGGCCAAATTCGACCGACAAACTTGGGACATACCCCCAAGTATAGCAAGTACTGTAAATAACTATGTACAAGCTAATTCTTCCTAGTGTGGCTACCCGGCTAACCCAAGTAGCCGTCTACGGGATCAGTGCTCGATCAATATATCCTAACGGGTCACGTCCCGAACACAACCATATACGATAAACCAAATAAACTGTACACTAATTACATCATCACGTTTAGAGCTTATACTAATGAATCAGATCACAAGCTGATTTCTAACTCTTCAGTCTTATGGTAGTTAGAGCAAAAGGGGAGGAGTAGGGCATTTTCTTAGGTGTCTTATGGCTTACAAGCCATGTGGAAAAGTAGGTAAGTTACATATTGATAAGGATGGAAGGTAGGTAGCTTAGCATTTAATGTTAGCCACTTTCAAGTTGAATCAAGTGTTTTTCATGACATGGGAAAGGCTTTGTATATGTCCATCTTACCGTGCATAATTTTCATCAATCCTAGGCCCTTTTTTTCTAGGGGTTGCCCATCCCCAATCATAGTGGAGTGTGACACAAAGGGTGATCATTCCTTTGGTTTTTTCTCCCAATCTTTATAGACTCGATTGAGCCTTCTTTATAGACTCGATTGAGCCTTCTTCACCGTCTTTAAGCTTTAAGAAGCTTATTTAGATTCGTTCTTCAGGTACTCTTCTTAGTACCTGCACATACCTTTAAGAAAAGGTTTGGAGTCATACCATAAAATGGTTCATCATTACATTCTATTTCTAGAACCTGCATATCAAACTGTTAGCATTGATCTACAGTTTCATTTCTTGTCTTCAGGTAATGATACCTGCATTCATATTTCATCAGTTAGAGTAATAAGCTCTAATATTCAAAATACGTTTCATACAAAAAGAAGGAAGACTGGATAGCCTTTATTTCTTGGTCAATTTGGTCTATACAATTTTACACGCCTCCGACGCATTAAGCGTTGTCCTCAACGGACATTTCTCAAATAAACATTTAAAATTTCTGGATATTCTTGGAAGAATTCTTCTTTTCCATCTTGCATCCGTAGTAGGATAGTTCTTAAACTTAAGGAGGTATAATGTAGAAGTTATCCCTTTTCTTCCAATTCTTGTCTTGTGCATCAAGATCTGCTCAGGTTGAAGGATTTCTTCGGTTCCTTGAACTTCTGGTGGTTCGGAATCTGTAAATTCTTCTGGTTCTGGACCATTGAATTTCTTTAGCAAGCTTACATGGAATTTGTTATGGATTTTTCAGGTAATAGGCAAGTCAAGTTCACATGTAACCTCATTGATTACTTTCTTGACTTTAAAGGGTCCATAATACTTTTGGGCTAGTTTTGGGTAGAGTTTCATGTTGTCCTTCTTTTTCCTGAGCCTTTTTTTTTCAAATTTTAGGAGAACTAGTTCTCCTTCTTCGTACTTGATTGCCCTCCGACGCATATTTGCACTTTTCTACTGTTTCTGTTGTGCACTTGCGATGGATTGTTGAACCTTTGAAAAGTTGTCTTGATAATCTTGCACAAATTCATCTGAGGCAAATATCTTTTCTTTAGTCCTTAATACAGGAGGCACAATAGGTTCTCCGTACATTACTTCAAAAGGCGCTTTACCAGTAGAAGAATGAACGGTGTTATTGTAAGCAAATTCTTGCATAGGGAGATAGTGTTCCCATTGAGCCTTTTGATCACTTACATAATTTCTCAACAAATCTATGATGGTTCGATTAGTAATTTCACTTTGACCATCAGTTTGGGGGTGAAAGGAAGAAGAGAATTTAAGGGTTGTCCCCAGGTTATCAAAAAGGGCTCTCCAAAAGTTGCTAGTAAATCTCGTATCCCGATCAAACACTATACTTTTGGGTAGTCCATGCAGCCTAAAGATGTGACGGATAAACAAATGAGCAGCTTCGGTCCCTTAAGTTTTTTCTTACAAGGAATAAAATGAGCCTGTTTGCTAAATCTATCAATGATAGTCCATATCATCTCATTTCCATTTTTGGTTTTAGGGAACCCAGAGATAAAGTCCATGGTAATATGTTCCCAGGGAGCTTCAGGAATAGGCAAGGGATGAAGTAATCCTGGAGTTTTTAATCCTCGCTCATCTTTATTGTGATGACAAACTAGACATGCATTTATATAATGCCTTGTGCCTCGATGCATGGTAGGCCAATAAAAGAATCTTTTCAGAGCTTCCAGAGTTGAAGGGATTCCCCTATGTCCAGCATAGGGTGGACTATGGGTTTCTTGAAGGATCTTGGTTCTAAATGCTATGGGATTACATAGCTTATTTTCTTTGAATAAATATCCTTCTTTCAAAACATAGTCTTTATGACTTTGATTTCTTTCAAGTATTTCAAAGATATGCTGGAAGTCGGAATCACTAGCATACATACTTTTCATAGGAAGGAAATCTTCATGATATGCTAGGGAAATATGGTTGACCTTGGGGATTCTTGATAATGCATCGGCGACCTTATTGTCCTTTCATGGGTGATGAAGTAGCTGAAAATGGAAAGTGCTAAGGTAGTTAGCCCATTTTAGATGTTTTTCTCGAATTAATTGCTGGGTGAGAAAGTACCTAAGGCTTTGATGATCTGTTTTAACTAGGAAATCATTTCCTAGAAGATAGTGCTTCCATAACTTAAGGGCATGAATAATGGCCAAAAGTTCTTTTTCATAAATGTCATACTGTACTTCTGCCCCTTGAAGTCGTCTACTTTCAAAGGCTACAGCATGACCTTCTTGGTTTAAGGATGCCCCAATACAGTCTAAACTTGCATCCACTTCCACAAAGAAAGGCTTACGAACAGGTCCAGGGTAATGCATGCTTCAAAGTATCAAAGGCATTTTGCTCTTTTTTATACCAATGAAATTTTACCCTCTTCTTAGTGAGTTCATGTAGTGGTGAGGCTATATGAGCAAAATGGCGAATAAACTTTCTGTAATAGGAACATAAGCCTAGGAAAGACCGAACTCCTTGAATATTTTTTGGTTTAGGCCAGTCTTGTATGGCTTTAATCTTTGAAGGGTCCATTTGGATTCCTTCCTTTGAAATCACATGTCCTAGAAAGTGTATCTTTTCTAAAAAGAATTCGCTTTTCTTGCCTTTTATGAGACGTGAGTTTTCTTGCAGGGTTCTAAAGACGATATCTAGATGTCTTTTATCTTCTTCTTCATTTGCATTGATATCATCAAAGAATGTTCTTACAAATCGTCTATGGGGTCGAAAGATTCGTTCCATCATTCTATTGAATGTTGCGGGAGCATTAGTAAGACCAAATGGTACCACTAAAAATTCATAAAGGCCAGAGTTAGTCTTGAAAGCAGTTTTATGGACACCTTCAGGTGCTACTCTGATCAAGTGGTATCCACTTGTCAAATCAATTCTACTAAAGATACAAGATCCATTTATCCTATCCATAAGGTCATCTATTCTTGGAATAGGAAAACGGTTCTTAACTGTAATCTTGTTTAAAGCACGATAGTCCACACACATCCAAAAACTCCCATCTTTCTTTTGTAACAAAAGTACAGGAGAGCCCACCATAGAGATGCATACTTATCTAGATGTAACGTTGCAATTCGAATCTTGGAATGATTTGAGTATCTACTTTTCTCAAAGAAAGTATCAAGATTTCAAATCCAAGCAAGCAAACTCTCTTAATTGCTACTATCTCCATCGAACTTAGATGAAGAGGAGCTTGAAGGGCCTCGTGAGGAGCTATCCATTTTTTATTGGAGTTTTTAGGATTCACGTGAAATACACAAACTCAGGGCAAAAAGTACGAATAGACTTGTGATTCAGAGAAATGTCATTCTCCAAAAAGGAAGATAGAAGCTCGCATTAACAAAGCATTGTCTCTAAAATAGAAAGCAAGTTGGAGATCCAATTCTCGAGGATCCCCCAAATGGAGTCTATCAGCTCTAATATTAAAGAGATCTTGTAAGAAGAAGGAAATTCGAGCGGAAGGGAAATCTATTCGAAAGTAAACATACACAAGGCCTTCACAATCAACTTCACAAAAAAAGAAAAATAATAGACCTTGGCTCTGAAACCAAACTGTGAACTTGAAGTGAAGGTCTACTAATTCTAAAGTCCTGACTTTAAAAGTTGTGACTTAAAAAAAAGAACAAATTAACAAAACACTGTTGAATAGAACTTGAAAAGAACTCAAAACTTAGTGAAGAAATTTAACATTCAATCACAAATTCATTCATTCATGAGACTTGCTGAGGGGTCAAGATGGGGACCCCCCCCCCCGGAAGGATTTTTCTTTCAAATTATGCAAGATCAAATGGCCCAAGGCCAAATACATATACAATGGTTTTGGGAAGATGGATTCTTAGATCTTTACATCAACCAGAATTTAACAAATTTTGGATCTTAAAGAATCTTGTACCAAGAAAAGTGGTTTCTAATGACATGCAAAAGCTTATTGATCAAGAAAAGAGCATGCATAGGCATTCGACATTAGGAGGCACAACATGCATGAATCAAATCTGACATGCAAGCTTCAATTCCATCATGAAAAGTCATTTGGCTAGGGATGGTATGACATGCAAGCTCTAGTTTCAACATGCAAGCTTCAAATCATACATGCAAGTCCCCAAATCAAACATGCAACTCCCAAATCAGACATGCAAGTTCCAATCAGACATGCAACTCCCAAATCAGACATGCATGACCATTAAGCTATGGATGGTGTGACATGCAAAGTCATCAAGTCATGGATGGTGTGACACGCAAAACTATCAAGTCATGGATGGTGTGACATGCAAAGCCATCAAGTTATGGATGTTGTGACATGCATGGCCATCAAGTCATGGATGGTGTGACATGCATGGCCTTCAGTCTTATGGATGGTGATGAAAGTTTTAGAGAGAGAGCGAGAGAGAGAGAGAGAGAGAGAGAGAGAGAGCGAGAGAGAGAGAGAGAGAGAGAGAGAGAGATGTGAAAGAGGTAAGAGAAAGTGAGTGTGTGTGTAAGTGGTTCCAAAAATGTTTCCAATCCAAGCTTGATAGATCCTCCTCAAGCCATAGCTCCAAGCTTTCTTCCAAGTACCTACACACATAGAAGCAAGAGCAAGAGACAAAGCAAAAATGAATGGGAGATGAATAATGAGGGAGAGGGGCGAGTTAGTCCTTTTATAGGGAATGTGTAGCCTTGATGGAGTGGCTGAGGTGTCCAAAATAAGTGTGAGAGGTGTAAGGGAGACTCTAGGAGAAGTAAAGTGAGAGGGTGAGGTGTATAGGTATGAGAGGGTGTTTATCCATTAGTTATAGCAAAAGGGGAAGAGTAGGAGGCCGCATTTTCTTAGGTGTCTTATGGCTTACAAGCCATGTGGAAAAGTAGGTAAGTTACATATTGATAAGGATGGAAGGTAGGTAGCTTAACATTTAATGTTAGGTTTACAACATTGGGATTCACCCAAGTGTTTTCATGACATGGGAAAGGCTTTGTATATGTCCATCTTACCTTGCATAATTTTCATCAATTCCTAGGCCCTTTTTTTCTAGGGGTTGCCCATCCCCAATCATAGTGGAGTGTGACACAAAGGGTGATCAGTCCTTTGGTTTCTTCTCCCAATCTTTATAGACTCGATTGAGCCTTCTTTATAGACTCGATTGAGCCTTCTTCAGGTACCGTCTTTAAGCTTTAAGAAGCTTCTTTAAATTCATTCTTCAGGTACTTTTCTTAGTACCTGCACATACCCTTAAGAAAAGGTTTGGAGTCATACCATAAAATGGTTCATCATTAGGTTCTATTTCTAGAACCTGCATATCAAACTGTTAGCATTGATCTACAGTTTCATTTCTTGTCTTCAGGTAATGATACCTGCATTCATATTTCATCAGTTAGAGTAATAAGCTCTAATATTCAAAATACGTTTAATACAAAAAGAAGGAAGACTGGATAGCCTTTATTTCTTAGTCAATTTGGTCTATACAATTTTACAAGAGCGAAGGATAAAGGCACGCCAAAAAGCACCTGTAGAGGAACTGGAGAGAAAGTTAATAAACCTTTTTGCTTCATTCATATTATAGGTACGCTTTTTATTGCAAAGGACCCTTCGGTGTGTGTGCAGGATATCATGGAGGAGATAGGGTGATTGACACTGGATAACTTGTTGATGAAGGAAAAGACAGTCAGAGTCATACCAAGGTTGTTTAGCAGCACGGGTTTTATGTGAATGAGAGTTGGTTGGAGGGCGATGAGAAGGGAAAGCAAGTGTGGCCGCTGTACGAAGAGTAGTGATGAGGTAGGTGGCTTGAGCCTCCAATGAAGTGTCAGTAGGGAAATGGTGAAGTAAGGCAGTGAGAGATTCCCGGTATAGAGGATTGAGGATGGGATCAAAACGGTATATATGGGTGCACGCTCAGGAGCAGTAATAGGAATAGGATGTATGCTAGACCGTGCAACATGTCCAAGACAGAAATATAGGCGTGAACGGTCGGATAGCGTAGTGGGAGAGATTGTGAAAGTCAGAGATGAGAGAGATCAGAGAGGGGGATCCCATGAGATAATTTACCACACTATGACCACCACTATGAGGGTGGCACATGAAGGCACCAGAGTTAGGCCAACAGGAGAGGCCATTAAAAATGGCTAACTCATGAGTTGCTCCCAGATGAAGTAGGTACTCACCATAATATGTGACTGGACCTGCAATATCAGCCAAAATCTTAATACCCATATCCACATCTCTCTGGAGAGAGAGAGAGAGAGAGGAGGTTTCTTCTCCGTTGATGGCTCATGTTAATGTTTCAACCAAAGTAAGAGGTTAACTAACAAAATCAATGAAACAGAGAAGGGATGTAGGTCTTTCAATTTCTATCTGGTAGCCACCTTGCTGAGCTTAAGCTCTCAGTAAGTTGCCTGTAAGATGGTCCCTGATAATCAATTTCTCTCTTTGCTCTTGATTGAATTTGCAAATTGAATCACTTGCTCAGCTACAGGGTTCCCATGTTCTGTATTCTTTCTGCAAGATGAACTGGTGCCTAAGGCATAGAAACCTCGACTTAGATCCTTGGCTCAAAATTTAGTCTATAAATTTCAATGTAATGGGCCAGTTTACATGTTAAACGCCAAGTGGTTTTATGATAAGCATTAGCATTTTGGCCGTGTAAAGATGAAACTGTCTATTAACCACATTGCACCAAGCTGACAGGCTTGTACAGGACATCTTATTCCAGTGACTTTCCTTTGCCGAATTCTGTTTTGAATGAGAAGGTTTTGACAAACTTAAGGTAGCAGATCATACCCAAATCAGCTCCTTCTGACTTATATATATGTTACTGTTGCATGATGAGGTGGCCAACGTATAGCATTAGAGCTTAGAGCGAGTCATTGAATCATTGTCAAAAAGATTTGAGGTTGGTGTCGCTTGCATATGTTCGTCTGTTGCAGAAAATTCGAGTGAAAGGACTAATGGACTCATAAATGAACAAGATCTACTTTTGGAGTATATCAAGAAGGCAATCACAACTTCTGCTTCAGCTGATTCTCATTGCACTACACCTACAACTGGGATTATGTATAATGCAAATACTCATCATGAAGCACCTTCTATGGAACAAAGAAGTGATCCACAACCTAGTTGTGGACCAATTGGTGCTCATACACCTGGTCCAGCTGCAAGCCAGGTGTTTTCCTCAAGTGCAGATCCACATGTTCTATTGTCTTCAAGCCCAGGCATAGAGCGTCTTGCATTGTTGCTGCATGGTTATCTGAAGGGTCAGGTGCCAACAGTTCCTAAGTTGGTCCAGGAAGCCCTGTTGTCACACTTGCTTCAAAATCAGCCTCGAAGTCATGGGCCTGCTGAAGCATCTGCTGTAGAGAAAAATTCTGCAGCCATGGAGAGGATGATGGATCTTCCTCAAGTTGGAAATATTCCTAGCAGTTCTTCACCTTATCTTGGAACAACATCTGATTCTCGACAGCTATCTCAGAGACTGTTGGAATTAGGTCAAATGGTACATCATTCTATAGGGAGTCATGCTGTCCATCAATCACTGCCTGAGAAGTTTCCCCAACAGTGTCTACCGGACTTGGAGAAGATTTATGCTCTGCGTGGTGTTTCAGACAGCAGAGGAATGGAAACCATCAGTGGAAAGGAAGATCTGACCATGACTAAAAGCAGTGCTGCTACAGCTCTTGACTCAAATGCAGACTTGACAAGGAAACCATCCTTTTCCTGTACTGCAGCAGAAGATAGAAGAAATTCTCACTATGCTACCTGCAATCAACCTTTTGCAACATCTGATGTACCTCCAAAAAGCCATTCCTTGCGAGTGACTGCACAAACACAGTCTAGATCAGAGCATCCACAAGGCAGTCCTTATGCAAATATTCAGGTATCTTGTATTCCGAGAGAGGATATTTTCTTTTGGATTTAACTTGTGTTACTACAGTTAGTTCTGTTCAATATCAAGTATAGAATTATCAGGATAAGTTTGAGTCAACATCTCCCGCTTTCTTTTTGTAGGATCGCACGGGGCGAATATCTTTTAAGCTATTTGACAGAAATCCAAGGGATTTTCCACAACTTTTGCGTACACAGGTAAAGATTTTTTGAAATAAGAGCCTGACATTATGCAGGCTGCTTACTCGAGTCATCCAATGGTGGGATCTTTTCCTAGTTTTGAAGTTTATAGGCTTCCATTGTTGTTGGTGGCTTTCAGACCCACCAGATTTTCTGAAGTTTACATCTTTCAGCTCTTTTGAGGTAACACAATGATGATTTAGACTAGGTGGATGGTGCAGCTAGCTTTCATTTTTGTTTGCTGTTCGTTGTGGTGAAGTTAATGTATTCTGCTGTTTGCACATGGGAAACATTTAGTGCAACTGACATTGTTTACGAAAATTTCACAATGTTTATAAAATTGGCAGATACTCGAGTGGTTGGCTCAAGTACCTTCAGAAATGGAAAGTTACATTAGACCTGGTTGCGTTATTCTTACAATATACTTGTCCATGTCAGTAAAGATGTGGGAAGAAGTATGTATGCACCTCTTTTGCTAGACATTCATCTTATTGTCCTGAGTTTCTTGGAGCCAGGCATCATAATGCTTTGGATTTTTTGCGAAAATATGAATCAACCATAGAAATCTCTGAAATTTTTCTCATTTAGCACTTTATTCATAGCTTAACTTGTTTCATTGTTTGTGTGTGTTGCAGCTTTGCCAAAACTTGCACAGTAGCTTAAAAAGGCTTCTCAACATTTCCAACTCCGATTTTTGGTGCACAGGTCGAATATTAGTTCAAGCTGAGCACGAATTGGCATATATTGTAGACGGTGAGTCTTATTAATGTTGGTCACATGTTTATGTTAACCAGTTAAGGAAGATTCGTTGAAAGTGTGTGAAAGAATTTTTTTTGATTAGCTTTGTTTCCTAGAGTTTGCATTTTTTGACCATATTTTCTCTGAAAAAGGAGGAACATGAAGCTCAAATGGAAACATTGCCTTTTGTATAGTTGAAGACTGTTTGCATAACTAACTTATTTTTGCTCCTCTTTGGGGATTGGGTCCAAGCTTAAGCCCTCATTCTTGTGCTCCACGGGGAGGAGCTGCAGTAGTTTATTGTCAGCCTGTAGGAGCTCATTTTGGTTGTGAGACAAGTCAATCGGTTACTTTCATCGTTAGCTGTGCAGAGAACGATTTTATGCGTGTGGAGGGAAAATGCAACAAGATGGTTTCAGAATAGGTTTTTGCATATTTTTTGGTCCATGGTTTGGAGGCTATATGCTCATGATATTGATTGATTCTTGTTGCTCAATATGTATTTGGTTTGAACTTTGGAGGCCATATGCTCATCATATTTTGTGTTGTACATTGATAGGAACAATGCTATGAGGTTTTGTTTAGCTTAGTTGAGCTTCTAGTGTAGCTTCAAGAATTTTCGGTATGACGTGCACACTGAAGTAGTGAAATGCTAACTTCAATTATTTTTTCATGAGAAAGTAGATTATCTTTGCTCTTGAGCCTTCATAATGACTGAGTCTGGACTTGTTTTGCGGTAGGTATAGTCGTGCATATGTGGATTTGGAGATATACTTCAAGTTGAAGATCATATGTGCTCTTTCTTAGGGTGGGTACGACCCTAGACCTAACATGGACATATTACGTTCAATTGCAAAATGTCCATGCTTTTAGCTATCCCACAACTATCTCTTCTTGTAGGAGTTGATGCCGAGCTACTTCCTCAAATCTGTATTGCTTTTCCCTTGAAATTATCTCCTATATTCCTTATCTTGAAATATATCTTCTAGTCTCCTCATGCTACAACCATCCACAGAATTCTTCAGAGTTAGGAGTTCCTTTTCTTTTTATCAGACTTGTGAAAAATTGTGAAATTGCTCGAGAAATCCTCGGAGTAGAGTAGGTACAAGGTCAATATTAGAATTCCTCTCTCCTCTATTAGCTAATTGATTTCTTAAAATTTTTGCCCTTTAGATTAGATTAGGCTTAGTTGGTGGTCAACGATAGGTGCTATACAGTATTGGGACTGAGGGCTCCTTGGAGACCTCAATATGCTCTGATCACCCGCGTGATTGGAGCACACTCTTCATCTTCAATTCTACCAGCAGTGTCGGGACTATCTATCCTCTCATACTTCAGCAGAGTTCAGCTTTACTATGACATGATATCTGATATACCGCCCCATTTACATCATACTTATTGTTATCATTATATCATTGTATCATTAACATTATATTCAGTCTGTGAAGAGATTTCACTCAGGTGAGCAGAGATTGATTCTTTGATTGATTTAGTCTACTAATTTTGATATGATCTTGGAGACATATTTATGCTCCTATACAAACTATCACAATGTGTGATTTATGCTTTTTGACATTCACAGACATGTGTAAAGCTTTCTTTCTTTCTTTCTCCCTCCGTTCTCTCTCTCTCTCTCTAAAATTGTTGTGGGGCTATTTCCTACCCTAGCCTCAACCCAAGTGCCAAGCACACAAGCATCAAGGGGAAGAGATTAGAGGTCACACGGAGGTTCGATCCCATGAGAGCGATAGCATAAATCCGAATCCAGCGTGCATAGATGATCCACAATTAACTCTAAGATCCATTAACACTAAGCATTAACCCTATTACAATCCACAATGATAGAGACGTACCCTTCTCTCTCTCCCTTTCTCTCTCGCAAAGAACATAAGAATGATCAATCCCAATAAGTATCAAATCCAATAATCAGCAAACACAAAGAAAGCATGAGAGATGGAGGAAAGAGATAGAGAGCAAGGGCATTCCACATCCACTTCATAAGAGGGCCTACCTGCTTGTATTAGAAACGAAGATGAAACGTGTTTTACAAACTCGAGTTCACCTATTTATAGTAGCCAATTCTAACCTAAGTTCCAAAAAATGGAAGGAACTCAATTCAAAAATTGGAAGGAACCAATTTGAATTTGAATATTAAACCAGTTTTGGTGGGAACCCCAACTTTATTCACTAACTTGACATTTACGCCCTTCGACATTAAAAGTCCCGCAAAAAGTCCTGAAGTCCTTTTATTGACTTTCTAACTAATCAAATAACTATGTGATCATCGGGTTGGACTTACACACGCAGGGTGCCAAATCCCTCTCACTTATTAACTAGGGTTAGGGTTGCCTTGGGATCCCCAAACCCTCCGACAGTATTGTTAGAATTAATGGTTAATTGTAGAGGCCAGCCTGCGTGCTAGAAGGCCTATTTCTATTTTTTGTATAGGTACTATCTATTTTTAGTATAGGTACCTAAGTTAGTACCAATTTTGCTAGAATAGTATAGAATTCTATTTTAACCAAGTTAGCATAGATTTCTATTGTTAAGACTTCATAATTAGCATTTCAATTGCTATTGTAGTAGAATAGCTTTTGCTTTTCATTGTGGACAGCCTCTATAAGAGTATAGATGGGCGCCCACCTCCATTGTTATCTCAGTTTCCAGCTTATGAAGCATAGCTTCTTGCAGTCTCTCTTCTTCTTCAGCTTGTGGTTGATGTTTTGTGTGAGTACTAATAAGATTAGTCTACTCCGATTAGAGAATCTCTTCGATTCTAACAAGTATCCCCACCAAAATTGGTGGCGGTCCCACGACACCTCGCGAGATTATTTGCTTCGGGCTCTGATTGGCCTCGCGTCGTACCTTGATTAGATGGTATTGAACCTTTTCCATGAACTGCAGGCGGGCAGTATTGAAATCAATATTGTGCGGTAGGAAGCACTTATTTACACCGGCCAACTACTTTGACGTAGTCCATGTTGTAAATCTTGATTTCCACGAGCCACCCTTCATCGCGGCACGATAGTACAACCTTGCTATTGGCAGTTGATCTTGGACGTTGTAGGTCGAAAGCCAAAGTAGGAAAGCAATCATCCCATCGTGTAGCGACTGACAGTCTTTTGTGAACAACGCGGATTGCCTAATTGTCGGATCTGGTGAGAACATCATAAAGCCACTGACTATGCTCTAAACGTGGATTTCCTCAAACCTGTAGCACATCTTATCTCGCCCTTTATTGCTCGCGCTTTTAACACTGCTGTGACCTCTGGCTTTCCTACCGCATGGTGTACTAATATTCTTCATCCCATTCTCAAGGCAGGTGATCCCATAAATGTAGAAAACTACCGTACTATTATGATTGGTCACACTTTGGCTAAGATTTATGGTTCCATTTTACAGACGGTTACTGGATCTTTTGCTGAGATTGAGGATTTACATGCTATGGGTCAGGCTGGGTTAAGACCAGGATACTCTACCTCAGATCAGATTTCCATTTTGCAATGCATCATTGAGGAGGCACGACATCAGAGACAGAGAGTTTAGTGTTGCTTTGTGGACTTCCGCAAAGCTTTTGACTCAGTTCCGAGACACCTCCTTTTCCAGAGATTATCTTCGCTTGGCTTCACAGACGAGACTATTGTCGTGATCATTACTTTATATGAGCGAGTTTGGGCGCGGTTCAGGGACGGTAGTGGTTGGCCCTCGCTGATCCATTCTACTATTGGAGTGAAGCAGGGCTGCCCCTTATCTCCTACTCTCTTTGCACTATATATTGATGACCTCGAGTGGATTATTCGAGAGGAAGGTGGAGAGGGCTGTCCTTTAGCAAATATTATTATCCCCATTCTCCTATACGCTGATGATGTGGTTCTTCTCTCATCCTCTGTAGCTGGCTTACAGAGACACCTTTCTGCTTTACATCACTTCTGTCAGCTTTGGGAATTGATGGTTAATACTAAGAAGACCAAGATTATGGTGTTCAACACCAATAGACAGCATATGAGAGATGTGACCTTTTGTTATGATGGGCTGTCGATTGAGATTGTGACCTCTTACACTTATTTGGGAGTACTTTTTTTTGGTCCGCTACTCACATTCTGACCGGCAGCCCTCACCAGACTCCGTAAGGGGCACACTTCTCTTGTTCATATGGAGAGATTCTGTTCCACATATTATGTACAGGACCCTGCTACCAAATGCTTACCACTGTCGCCCCGGTTGTTTTATACTCTGCTGAGACTTGGTGTCCGGATTTATCACGTGATACTCGGAGGGATCTTACTCGTATCCAGAGTCTCATGCTTAGCAGGATGATTAGGGCTAAGCCCTCGGTGCCACATGATATCATATTAGCGGAGTTTGCTTCCCCTCCCCTGGTTATCGGTGCTATGTTTCAGATCATTACCTTTCTTCACAGGATATCAGAGTTAGACACTTCCAGATATATTGTTGCTGCTCTCACTTCATCACGCACCATTGCTGGACAGGGGGCCAAGCATTCTTGATTTGGCAGTGTCTCAGCCCTTCTTCGGACTTGGGGCTTATCTGTACTTGATCTTCCGAGCGGGACTCATGCGTATATCAGACATCATATTTATCGTAGTTGCATACACACTATATGGTCACAGCCCGACCCTGATAAGGTCAAGATACATCTCTATGGCACACATCTACTACGGTTGGATACTACGGGTACCCCTGTCCTTCCAGCATATCTTACACAGCCATTATCTTTTGGTCTGCGGTAACGTATGGGACAGCTCCGAGTCTCTTCTCATCAGCTGGCTATTGAGACGGGTAGATACACGAACACTCCCAGATTGCAGAGGATATGTCAGCTTTGTTCTCTTCATGAGATGGAGGATGAGTTCCATTTCATCTTTCGTTGTCCAGTATATTATGAGATCAGGGGGCGTTACCATTGTTTATACAGAGATACCCCTCTCACGTTGCGATCGTTCCTCGAGTATCCAGACTCCAGATGTGTAGGTCTTCTATTGAGAGAGATGTATACTTTACGAGCTTCACTTCTACCTACCACAAATATGGATCACAACCAGGCTCATATTACCCAATTTTTCCAGAAGCGAGACAAAGAGGACATTTCCGTTTTGGATTTTGAAGTCCCCACTCGGAGATCGAAGACACAGAGAGTCTCACATACTTCTGCTGGATCCAGGATCGCTAGATCTTCACGGGCTTCTTGCTAGTCTACAGCACGCTCCACTACTACTATCACTCATTATTTTCAGCTTACTCGTAGCTAGTCTCCTCCGCAGAGCAGGTGGTTAAGCTCGATGGCCCATGAAATTGGAGAACTATATTCCCCAATGACCAGTTGCTGTATAAAAGGCATGTCTCTAACCATGCTCACTGTTTCAGCAACATAAGATTTCTGTACTTTGTGTGCCCAAATCGCCTATGCCATTGCTCACTTACAGAATCAACAATATCTGACATTCCTGATTCATCCACAACTTCTACTTTGAGTCCGTAGATACGACGAACTTTGACTCAAATTGCAGCTGCCTTGTAGCTTACGTGATTCACAAGTGACCACTTTGGAGTTCTTGATATCTTTGACCTCTCATTTGAGTTCAAAAAACTTGACTTCTAAATCTTGATAAAACATAGCACCACCTGACAAGAATTTTTTTGTTAAGGCTGATACATAGAGAAGATATCTAAACTGTTTCACCTCACCATCAGGCAACTTAATATGAATAACACCATGGCCTGCTATCTTATGAATGAAAATATCGCGTAGATTTGCAGCCTGACCTTTTTTATTTTCCTCTAGGTTGGTAAAGTACCCTATTGTTTTGAGGTGCACAATTCACAATAGCAAGAACCTTGGAGTCTTGATGAGCAATCGAATATGTAATACATTGTTTTGCATGTTTTTGATCTTGGCTTTCTTCTTCATCTACATCTTTGAAATAATAACTTATATGTGCTTTCATTCCTTATATATGACTTATATTTTCTTTTGGAATAAACCGTAATCACTACTCAGACAAAGAGGAGGAATGTACAGAAGCTTTGTTATAAAAAGGAAAAGTAGACTCAGCCACAATTACACTTGGGTCCAAGTTTCTTCAAAAAGGGGACCCACTACTTTGTATTAGATGGAATGGCACAAGTCTCAAGAGGTGATTAGGGATTAATACCTCGATAGTGTGATGTACAAGATACATTTAACAAATAATAAAATGAGGGCCCCTTCTAGTAGCTCGATGGACTAGAAGGTTCTACTGTACAATTGGCCCTTACGTTGAAAATAAATATCTTCTACTTTGCAGGCACAAATGTACTTTAGTTTTCGGGCCCCAAGAACAATCTTTATCAATGTACAGCATGTAACAAAGTAAACACTACTAGTAATCTCTAACACTTCACAATCATTATGAGTACTTTTTTTTAGATACTTGAACCCCACTCATCGGCCGACTTTTAAACTGCGCTGCTTATTTTGGGCATAGCCCACTGCTGTGACAAATTGAGCAAAGATGGCTCATCTGCAAGCATATGGAGCGGGTGTAAGCATGAGCCAAGGCTAGCGATAGAGCGTTGCAAATAGTGCTAGTGACATGATGGGGAATTGTAGGTACTAGGACAGAACACTCCCAAGTTGCATCCTCACAGACCTATGCATCTTCGGTATGTGGAGGGCTGTGGCTGGCCATGAAGAGGTAGATGCAGAGGCAAAGCATGTCATTTGGCTTCAAACAGAGTATTTAATCTGCATTATTGTCAGGAAAGAGTAAGGAGCTCTTGTCCAAAATCGAGAACAAAATGTATAGATTTGGCTGCTCACCTTGTGAAGGCTGGAGACTGGTGCTTTGGCTTGCGTCTGGGTCAGCTTTTGTAATATTGTATATTCTATCGGCTTACTAATTCTTCTAAGCAGCGATATCATGGTGCTTGGCTAGTTGGCATGTTTTATAATTTTCGTTCAAGGCAACATTGTTATGATTCTTGAGTTTTTTATCCATTTATCCATGTAGGGAATGTAGTGTGTCTGACATCTTAAGAACGAAGATCAATTGTTGCTACGCTCTCAATCCTCATCCTCTGTCCAAGTATTTTGAAGGAAAATTTACGATATAAACTCCCTTTTTGAATGTAATTGGAAATCTTTTTGGATAGTGCTTCATTCAGAATGCTGCCTTGATTTCGAAGTTTTCTGAAGTGCACAATACATCTGCATTCTGGAATGTAGTGCAGCTTCTTACGGTCTTTGGGACAGGATCGTCCCCTTTCACAGCTCTTTTATAAGCATGTTTCTGTTCATACGACTAGCCATGATCAGTTGTCTAATTTTACTATAATCTCTGCATTCCTCAAAAATAGTTTGTGTACCAGTTGCCTTTTAGCAGTCCGCATTCCTAAAATTGGGCATGAAAAGGTCTTGAAAATATGACCACTGGAGACAAATTTTTATGTAGGTTTTGTTACTTCTTCTAATAGGCATTGCCATATTTTTGAATATTGGTCTCCTTGATTGTATGTTCCATGGAGTTATGATATCTGTTACCTTAAGGTTTAAACTGGTGCATTAATTTGGTAGTCGTGAACGCAAATACGGTGCTTTTGATTTTAAACCTTTTTGAGTATCATTTGTGATCAGTACTGATGTTTTTTACTAATTTTCTTATGCCACTGCAGGTGAGGTACACAAATTAGGTCCAGTGAGACCAACGACAGCCAAAATATTATCTGTGCGTCCTCTAGCTGCTGTCGCTGGTCAGCCAACCAAACTTATCCTGAGGGGTTGTAATTTTACGGCTCCTGGCTTGAGGTAAGTTGATTGAGAGCATGGATTGGTGTTGCTTGCTATAGACTCTAGAGATCTTCAAAAGTTCCATACAAGATGGTAACACGTCTTTTTTGGATTCGGTTTTCTTCTCAGAATACTTGGTGCATACCAAGGCAAGTATGCTTCTCAAGGCTCAGCTTGGGTGAAAGAAGAGGGACAAGGTTTTGATAAAACAAACAGCAAAACTGTGATGATTGAGGCTGGAAATGCATATGAAGAAAAGTATGTTAGCTTCATCGGAGGACCATGTAATGCAATTGGTCGATGTTTTATTGAGGTAAATTGCCGTTTTCTGTCTCCAAGAAATTTGATCAGATTCAGACAATCTTTTACTTCCAGAGATACTGTGAATGATGTGACCAGGAAAAACCTTGTAAAAAGATTTTCGAGGTTTGAACTTTTTCAGCATGTTGTGTCCATGTTAAGAAAGTTTGAAAGAGTTGTGCTAATAAGCATAACAACACCCTGCAATTTTACATAATGATCTTAGGGGATGAGGTAGACGTCCCTTTTACACGTGACCACAGATAACGACCTCGTCATATTGTTAGTTCAGAGTTGTTTGTGCATATTATTTCTATCACTCATAAATTGCTTGAAGAATAGTATACACACCTATACATGTTGTACTAAAAAATCTAAAAACAGTAGTGAGTACTGAGGCCAAAAAAGGATGTAGCCAAGGTCATTGGGCAGCTGTAAAATATCAATTTACTGATGTCCAAATTGACAAAAAGGTACCACTCAAATGAGCCACAACAGTAACAACAAATTCACTACTACCACAAATGTGACGTATAATAAAAAATGCATCTCATTTCATTTAGGAATAAAATTAGATGGTTTTTAAAGTATAAGAAAGGACAAGTGTAAGGAAGTATTTATGCGTAGGCAAATTACCAGTCCATGGTAGTAGCAAGAATGAGCAACGTAGATCAAGTCAAGAAGCTCATGACTCTTTTGTAAGTTATGCGAATGGGTATTTGCCACTAGAAATTTTGCCTTATGATTTGCGAAGTAACTTCCGCTCTTGAGAAGTTTATTTAAGCTATACTATATCTCAAGAACATACTCTAGAGTGACTTCAGCATGTCAAAATCCTTATTGATTTATTTGCTTGAGGTATAAAATTAGGGTTTTAATGAGCCATGCTCAAGATGGTATTCAATGTGGTTGAAAAACAAATAGGAAAAATATGTTTTTTACTAGCTTTTTGTAGAAAGTGGCGGCGACCAATTTATGCTTGAGCCGATAAGTGCATTTCTATTAGTTGGGAATGTCTCAAGCTTATTGTACTCTTGACATTAGTGAAGATTTTAGTTACTAGTATCTATACAAGATGAGCAAACGTGTATTCAAAATTGCATGCATTTACAGTTTTGGACTCCATACAAGAGAAGCCCTAATAGCATCTTGTCGACTATCTTTGGTCTTGGACTCCATTGGTTTGGACATTATAGTTGCACTACAATTCAGAATCGCGGTTCAGAATCGCAGTCCAGAATCGCGATTCGGATGTTTTCCAAAATCGTCTTTTCCATGCCAAAAGGCATATAAGACAAATAAGTACATATCAAGTACGTGGACCACATGGGAGCGTATCAAAAACGTCTCCGAGACTGAGAGAAAAGCATGTAAAATAGATCTAAATACAATTACCAGTGTTAACTAAACCAAAAAGGTATAAAGCAAGAAATAGCTATGTATAATGGGAGCAAGCCGCAGATCATGTCCTGGAGGGATGATGATACTACTGCTACTACTGAAGAAAGATGTAATACAAGCTGTAGTGGGGAGTGAGATTGTGATCTGCTGCCGTCGTCGAATGTAGGGAGGACGTCTCCTCGTGGTAGGACGAATAGGTCTGGCTGCAGGGTAATGTTGGGAGGTGCACTGCCTCTAATCTCTGTGGGAAGTCGTGTCCTCATCATCGACATCATCAGGCGGGACCGCAAACTCAGCAAGGATGATCTGGTGTGAAACTGAAGGCGTAGCCCGAATCATGCGTGAAAGTATAGTGATCTGTAATCACGAGATATTGGCCCAGTTAGATGAAGTAAGACCCGTGCACCATACAGCTGATGTATATAGCGCGGTAGGAGAAACAATGGTGTCAAAAAGCCGACACTTACTCGTGGCATCTCGAATAGACTTACGAAAGCAAAATCTCTCCATCTGGGCAAGGGAAGCATGGCTTTTCCCAAGGCTACTAGAAGCTGCCTATCTCATACTAAATATAGGACCAGTAAAAAGTGTGCCTAAGTAAGTGTAGGATGGAACAATCTCCAGTGGCCGACTGTCAAAAAGGAGCTCCTGTCTCAACATAAAGCTCCTGGAAGTGTTGAAGACCATCACCTTGGTCTTCGCAGTGTTCACCCCTAGGCCCCATCAGGAACAAAAACCATGAAGACAATCAATCTATCTCTGTAGCCCCTCTCTAGTAGGTAAAAGTAGAACCACATCATCTACATAAAGAAGAATAGCGATCAAGATGTCCCCAAGTCTGCAAGTAGTTCCGCCACACTGCTCAATAACCCTCTCCCACTCATCAATATATAATCCAAAAAGTGTAGGAGAGAGGGAACATTCCTGTAGCATTAACAATTACTGAGAACCAGAGCAAATAACAACCAAATAGCTATTGACTTTTATCTGTTTGTGCCCTATCTACTGCACTTATAGGAGACAAAACGCTGGTTTGGAGCATTGCTCTGCTAAAAATTTTCAGCCATAAGCTATTTTTCCCAAAAAAAAAAAAAAAATTTGCACGTTTCGCGGTTCGAATCACAAGCATTTAGTTATCCAATAGTCCCAGAATCAAAGTGGAGGCACTAACATATTGTTAGAGCTGAAGGTGTTTTCAAATCAGAAGTAGAAGCATCAATATCTCGAGATAGCATCAATCCAACTGTTATAACATTGCATGTGTATGAGAGAGAGAAAGCTTTATTGTCTTTCCATGCCAAAAGGCACATAACACAAAACAATACATCCAAGTATGATGTAACTAAACTGGACAAGCGTCGGCCATGTCAAAACATGAAACAAAATGGAAATGAGGGCACTAGCAATGGCATCTCCATGGACGATGGTAGTGAGCTATATCTGTTGGTAGCAATGGGAGCGTGGAGTAGCACCGTTGAAGCTATGCCATGGAGGCCAAAGAGAGAGAGAGAGAGAGAGAGAGAGAGAGAGAGAGAGAGAGAGAGAGAGAGAGAGCTTTATTAAGGTCTTTCCCATCAAAAGGCATACAAGACAAAAAATACTTGTCGAAAAATGTGGTGCATATGTGAGCATATAAAACGCCTCCAATAACAATAAAGAGAAAAATGTACGAAGTATGACCGCTAATATCACAACATGAAACTAGAAATGAATGTCTAACTACCAAAACTGTGTGATCGTAATGGTAATGGCATGCTGTCGTCAAATCCTGCTGTGACTGAAGAAAGATGTAATGGGTACAAATGGACTAGGTCCAAAATGTATGCAACGACCGTCGTCATGGGAGTCATCTATGAGTGTCTTCTCATGGTGTGACTGGTAACCCTACAAAGAGTAGGACTCTGAGCAGTGAGTAGTGTGTGTCTTTGGTCTCTATGTCGGGAAACATCATCGTCCTCGCTGACATCTAGGTCTGGATCAATCCGCGATCTCTTAAGAGAGGAGAAGGACGTGATCTGGAGCTGTGTGACGGAGTGACTCGGCTGAACCAACTGGCATAGATCCTGCCGTTGTAGAAACATGTCTTTGACCATGAGTGCAGCACAACGTGGATCCTCATATGCTATATTGGATCTCACTTTAACAAGTGCATCACGGAAAAGGCTTATATCTCCTTCCGATTTCATAGTATATTGGGCATCTGAATGAGAGATGTTCCTTGGTCTCCACCTCGGATAGGAAACACATATGACATATCTGCTCCTCCCGTGGGATACCCCGAAAACATCCAGTCTCAATCTCAAGCCGGGGCGATGAAACCTGAAGTTGACCCAATACAAATCTTAGACCATGTGATAATCTGGAAGCTAAATAGTGGCATTGGGACCCATACATGTCCCTCTCCAAAAAATGAGTCCGATAATAGCTGGTTTTAACCCTTAACTGGCCTTGCCATGCTCGATCAAGATATGCTCTGTATAGGAATTGTCTGATGTAGTCTTGATGGGAGATATATGATAGAAATGCCAAGTGTGTCAAGTAAGCGAGATGCCTGAAAGAGCCATGATAATCGAAAGCCCTGGTTATGAATATGCTGAGATGAGGTGAGTGCTCTGTGTGTATCTCTGCTCATCCAAGGAGAACAATCTGACTCTTTGAATATGCATGAGAAGTGAGTCGAAAGACAGCGTTAGTTGAAACTGCAAACTCTGCCAAGTGAACTGATATGGGCTTAACCTAGTTCCTAATTTTAGCCTTCATCATGGAGGAAATCCAGCACCCATCATTGCAAATCGTTTTGGGAAACTCTACGAGCTTTACAAAAAGAAACGTCAGAAAGAAAAACTTTGCGTATAGATTCTGGAAAAATAAAGTGTATTGCCTGTTTGATATGCTACAGAACTATGATCGACAGTATCAAAGGTGTCAGCATAAAGCGAATACACTCCCTTTGAGTTTAGAGGTTAAACTTCTATGTAATCTGATCAGCAAAAAGTCAGGAGAAACATATTCTGGTCCATCAGCAACCTATACTGCCCACTTTAATATCTTAAGAAGCCTTTCAGGTAACAATTTCAAAAACTTTGATCTCTCTTACCACCAATAATCTTTCTCAGCTAATTCAGCTTTCTGAATCTGCCCCCCCTATCTATACAGCTTCTGAACACTACCCTAAGGGATCTGAATAACCTAAGGCTGGAAGAGTTATGGATCTGGACATTCAATGATTGGTAAGTGCCAGGTGTGTCACAAGAATCATCTGAAATGGGAATCAAGAAAATCTGTTCGAAGCTTTAAAAGGATGGATGCATGAGAAGGTTGGTGGTAGAGAAGTAGCATTCTTAAGGGCTAAATGAGATGGTTGTATTTGCTTGAGGATCGGTTGTAGGAATCAAGGAAAGCCAAAAATCCCAGAGGGCTTGCAAATCTAGTGATGGAAGTGTGCTTTTGAACAGCTTGTCTAGTCGCAATAGGTAAAGGTGACAAAACCAATTAAATTTTTGGTGTAGCCATCCATGGAACATATAGCACCCAATTCTATTTACCAATTAATGAGAGATGCTTATAACAAATAGATTTTGTAAGAAGCAGTTTCGTAGATTCAGCAGTAGGTCATCCAGTGAACAGCTTTTGGGAGCTCTGGCCCAGGAGGAAATGTTTTATCGCAAGAAATGAAAGGAAAACAAAGGAGAGTAGATATCAAAATTCTGAAGCTTGTCTACAGCTTGGTTCTTCAAGGTAATAACAAGACTTTAATGTGTCATGTGAAAATTTGCATTAATCGTCATTTGACATCTGATTTTGAAAGCTTGTACCTTGAACCCTATTTCTACTATGGCCAGCTTTTGAAGCACCCAACTAAAGTTAATTTCATGTATCTTGGTGTTAACTGCGTTTTTTAGGTTGAAGATGAGGGTGTGGGAGGAGGATTTGTTCCTCTTATTGTGGCTGATGACAAGGTTTGCTCGGAACTTCATACGCTGGAAGATGAAATTCAGAGAGTCTCATCAGGAGCAATAGCAATGGCTATGGAAAATGGAATTTCTCCAGAAGAAGTTTCAAACTTTGTCAATGCAGCTAGATCTGCAATAGAGACAGAAGCAACATACTTTTTGCACGATCTGGGTTGGGTGTTCCAGAAAGCCTTTTGGAAAACAAATGAATTGGTTGGGGAGAAGCATGCGGGTTTTCAGTTGCCAGCTGCTACGATGAAACGATTACTGAAGTATGCAGTGGAACATGACTGGTGTGCTGTGATACATAGACTTCTGGATATACTCTTCAGTGTCAATGTGGAGCCTGCTTATCTAACTTTTATGGATGCTTTAGTGATTATTGAAGAAGTAAATCTTCTTCACATTGCTGTTAGAAGGATTTGCCGCCCTATGGTGGACCTGTTGCTGGCTTATGAACCTTGCACACAGCCAGAAACTCCTAGAGATTGCAGCTCTACTGATGGGGAAACTGTACTCTATACACAAAGAAGCAGGAAATTTGTCTTTACTCCGGACATGGTTGGTCCTGCCAGGTTGACACCCTTGCATGTTGCTGCTAGTATGAAGGAGGCTGAAAGCGTGATTGATGCTCTAACAAGTGATCCCTTAAAGGTAATTGCCTTTCAGTCATCCATTTTGACATCACTTTGCCATCTAAATTCAGGTCAATATTTCTGCACTTTTGATAATCGAACATTCAATTAATGGTATTTTTTTGTCAGATTGGTCTGCATGCTTGGAATCATGCTCAAGATGCAGCAGGGAAAACTCCCTTTAGTTGTGCTTTAGCTCAAGGGAACATAAGTTACATCCAGATGGTTTGGAAGAAATTAGCCCAAAGGAGAATCCTAGGACAAGTCACAATTGACATCCTGTCAGATTCTTCATCTGCGGTGCAGCAAGAGGACCTCAGTAGACCAGAGGAATCGAATTTTGTGGATGGAGCTGTTAATCAATGTACATCTACTCATTTGGGAAATTATGGAGATTCAGGGTCCCATGAAAGCAGTATGGAGCATACACGATGGGGCGTGCTTCACTTGGAAAAGCCTTGTGGAGATGCAGCACCTTCCAGTCAGAAGCGGTGTATTCAACAAGCCAAAAAGTCTCTAGGATATTTGGGGGGTGTGAAAGGTCGAATGTTCAAGCCCTTTCTGTTATCAATGGTTGCAATAGCATCTGTTTGTGTGTGTGTGTGTGTTCTATTGATGGGGCCACCTGAGGTAAATTTGGTTTCTACCTTCACTTGGGACTCTGTGCGATTCGGACCACAGTGAAATTTATCTGTTAGACACTGGCAACACAATCACAAGTAGTTCTGAGGGCCATTTGAGATAGTGACCGACCCCCATGAAATGATAAATGTTCCAGGTAGCTTGTTTCTGGATGATGCAGATGAAAGCAAATACGGTCAGGCCCAATAATGTCAGGTTAAATGCTTGAGATGAAGCAACCACTTGCCACCATTGGTTTGGTTCAATCTTTTCCTAAGAGCCTTGTACTATTGGACCTTTTAATGTTTGTTGGTTCTCAAAATTTCATTTGTGTGATGGCATGATCCTTGCAATTGAACTAGTCAAAATTTCTGCGTTACAATGTCTTTGTTCAGGGTGATTACTGAGCTCTGTAACAATTTTTGAAGTGTCACAATATTTTGTTCTTCCAACACTGTCATGTTGCTCTCTGCTTTTGCAAAAGCAAAAGCCATGGATTATCGAGTCAACAAACTGCAAATGATCCATGAACGTCAACATATGTAGCAAGGCAATACATACACATGGAGCTTTGTGCCTTCTGAAGCTTATTTTTCACACTTCCCCTGTCAATTTTACCTTTCACCATGTTATCAGCGAGGATTGGTGCAATTGCTATGAGAGATGGAGTAATGACAGAATGTAACTTGACTTCAATAAAACTTCCGTGAAGCGATTGTGTTATTGGATAGTGTAGTGTCAGCTCCAGTACTTGCTAAGAACGGGCTCTTCATTGAGGCATCGCAGGTTACCATTATGTCAATAAGTACTATTCTTCAGGTGACTCTACCTATGTTCACTTTCAAGTGCGACATTTCAGATCTAGTGCTCGTCGATGTTTATAACAATTTTTTTTATAGATGTCATGGTCGCCAAACAGGCTCAGATTTACCCCCCATACAATATTCCTTAAGGTGCCAATTCATGTTACTTGATTCTCATATGAACTGGACAGGCTGAACTGGTTATGGAGCTGTCAGAGATATTTTTTGCCTCTTCATAAGGTGGCATATGAAATTTTCTTCTGGCTTCAAGCTTATGCTGATATCTTTTTTTCAAAAAGTATCGATAATGAGGAAATGCAAAAATCTAGTTCACTGAAAAAGCTTGCACTACATCAGGCTCATGAGCAGATGACTAACTAGATTTGGCTTCTCATATGCTGGAGTGCTGTGGTAATAGTTGAAGAACACAGCACAAAATATATCTCGTTAACTTGTGAAAATAGATAATCTTTGTGGTTGGGAGTGAATTCATATAGAGTTCTCTCAGATTGAATCAAGATTCTGGCTACGATTCACCATAATTTTCTAAGATTTCATTGAGGTACCGTAGTCATTAGGTGTCTTGGGCCCCATTACAACAACTGCCACGGAGGTACTTACTGGAATCAAGGAGCTAACGACTTTGTGCGAGTCCATATATTTATGAGGCTTCCTGCAGATTCAGTCTGTTAGCATGTCTAGGAGCGACTCATTCCAGTGGCATGATCATCATGTGCACCTACTTAGTATGCTGGTACACTTGTTACCTGGACGACCAAAAAGAATTCTCCATTTGAGTTACTAAGTCTGCTTTCGTCTCCTTGTAGTGGGGAAAGATACTGCAACAGAAAGTTTTAAGTATGCTTGATACTTTTTACTTTCTGAAAAGGAAACTGTGGAATGATTGGTTCCAATCGTCTGTAAAGCTATCTTATATGTATTTTTTCAAGAGAGCCTTCTGACGTAGCACATTTGGATTGAAGATATATAAATAGAGATTATCGGAGACCATCGTAGATGTTAGTTACAGATGATGAACAAACATGTTGCTAGGCTCTAGAAGATGGATTCTGTATTTTCTATTTATGAACAGGTCTCACTTCTAACTTATACAATTGGAAGCCTTGGCTACTATAAGATGAATTTTGTAAAGATTGCTTTTTGTTTGTGAAATCTTGAGAGTATCAGGAATTTCGAACACTTGCTAACATGCTCACAAGTGAGATAGTCCTATGCATGTAACTTCCACGCTATTCCCTTGTGAGCCTGATTGAGTGATTTAATAAATTTTTGAAGTTCAAACATTGCTGAGACCAAAATATTCAGCTGAACTCGCAAACTTGCGTAGCTGTACTGTGGACAGAGGGGAAAGCAACAAAATACACTAGACATTAAAGTTGAGATCTGGCTGGCCATGTTACTCTTTATCGTTATGCAGGTTGGAAAAGTAGGAGCGGTTATGGGAAAGGCAACTCTTTGCACTTCTAGTAAACTGCTTAGTTGTTGACTCTCGACTACAGAAGTGATGAGTTCAAATTCACATTTACCTATCAAAAATGAACATTATCTTTTTCTTTGTGAATCATCCATACTCTATGACTATCTATTTGTTATTGACAATATCGACATTTAGAAAGTATATATTATTTTTTACGCCCTCAAATGGGTGGTTGTGAGATAGACACCGATTACTGTTAGTTGTGATTCACTGATTGTGCCTTGACAATAACCGAATTTGCATTTCAAGTTGTCTATAGAGGTAAAATGCAAAGCATGGTAATTGGAGGCAGGAGTGTTACACGTGCCCGTGGGTTGAGTACATATATTGATTGAATAGCAAATGACGTATGAGCGGTTCACCTATTTCTCATTGCTATGCACATTGTACTTCTAGATATGCTTCTTGGTTTCCAAGGGGAGGCTCGAACCTGGGACCAAAGAAACTTTGGATGCCAAGCCAACCAACTGAGCCAACCCCGTTGGGTACTACTTCTAGATATGCTTCTTGGTTTCCAAGGGAAGGCTCGAACTTGAGACCAAAGAAACTTTGGATGTCAAGCTAACCAATTGAGCCAACTCCCTTACTACTTCTAGATATGAGCCAATGCTTGAATTAAAGGGATGTTGCAAAAGCATATTTTGCTTCAATTAACATATCTGTGCTTATTAAAAGACATCCATGAGACTCACCACATTGATCTTTGACAATCACCACATTTGCATTTAAAGTTGTCTATAGAGTTGGTAATTGGGTGTGGAACCATTCACATACTGGGTTGAGCAGATACATTGATCCAATAACATGTCATTTGCATTCTATGTTGTGATCTTGAAAACTAGTATTCAAAACTTGTGTTATCAATGTATTGGTAATATCACTTCGAATCAATCTAAGCTTGCACCAACAGATGCAAGCTTATATTTTGATGAGAGATTTCTTCAAAGGTCCAAAGGATACAACCAGCAACGAACTTAATCAATCAGATGTTTGATGCAATAATATCTGCATCGAGGTGTACATCTATGTGATTATTGCAATTTGCGCTTTTTTGGATTGCATGGAATAGTCTCCTTTAGGTTAACAACTTACTATAATAGATGCAATTGTTGAGTCAGTTGTGTGTGATGGTATGTTTATGTAGTATTCAATGATTTGGTCCACGAAGGAAGTGCACCAAATGTCTAGAAGCTTTTGTTTTAGTAAATATTTGGCCAATCAAAGCGAAGCCTTTGATGCAACTAGTGTCCTTCCCAAAACGTAGCTAACTTTAGAAAACCTTTACTATGATGCTGCCCTCACAAAAATCCCACTAGTTAGTTGAATATCAAATATTAAGAATGGTGAATGTTTTTTCTTTTCATGGATATTATGAAAGCTTGGGCTACTATTGAACATTTATGACATTTAATTCATAAACATTCCCTTGTAACATAAATCATAACATATGTTTTGTATACCCGTGCAAGTCATGAAGTCAACAAAACTTTCAAAGAGAAAGCTATGATAATGCACATGGTTATGTATCTAATGAATATATATATTTGAAATAAGCTCAACTTCTTTGCATATTTGAGTACTTTACATTGATCGACTTAATAGGGCACAATGTAACAAATGTTTGGAAAATTGTTGACCATTTTTAAGTGTTTTTTTGGAGTTTTGATCAATCCAAGTGCTACTGTAAGGGTTGGAAGGGTGATATATCATACAAGTGGTTGAATGAGCATGTAGGGTGAACAAAGGCATTCAATCTATTTCAAGCTCCTCATTTCTATAGGCCAACTCAGCATTTGTTTCGCGCAGCTCTGTATCTTTTTGGGTGAGGTCTGTCCGGACTCTTTCATACTTGGACCCCAGCTTCCTGAATACCTTCTCCAAGCTAGCAAGATGCTGAATAGCTTCCCGAGTATCTGGCAATAGTGTTCCAAAAACCTTTTGATATAACTCGGCATCGAGGATTGGTTTCTCGACGTTGCTTTCGCTACCCTGCTGGTCATCAGAAAGCTATTTTCCTCCTTGTGGTTCTGGCTCTTGTGGTATTTCAGCCTGATTATGCTCCTGATCAGCAGTGTCCTCCGCCTCCTCTTCTGTATTACTATTGCCTTCTTTGTTGGACAATTAGCTTAGACCAACTAGACTAATAGAAACTTTGGCATAGTCATAACATGCAACTATGTACACATGTATGGAGTGCCTTAATACTTTTTTTAAAAATGGTCACAATAGAATTATTACCCTTAATACTTTTTCAAAGAATGGTTACAATAGAATTATGACATGTTTTATTATGTCATCCACAAATTAGCTCATATGGTAAAAAGGTTGAGAAGCATCACCAAGAACGGGATGAATGTGATAATTGATGTTATAGGAAGGAGACAATTAGGTAGGCTTTCAAAGACATTATTTCGATATGAATGCAACAAGCTAAAAACAAGGTTTTGACCAATGCAAGAACTAACAAGTGGGAAGAGTAATCTTTATAATGATCAAAATTAGAAAATAAAGGCTATTTTGTGAAAAATTGCAAAATACTAGCTTGAATTACCATATATGTTTGTAAATAATCTGATCCCACACGTGTGGATTGCGTTCCCAAAGTGTAGGCCTAGCCTAGACACATGTGACTAGTAGATCTGGAATTTCAGCTGCTAAACCTTGGGGAGATAGCTCATTTGTACATACGTTTGGAGAGAAAATCCTATGAGGTGATTATGGCAGTTTTTGTGAAAATTCACATGTGTGGAAATGCCCTAATGTGTGAGAATGATCTCCTAAGCAAAGCTTATGCAGTTTAGATCAATACTAGATTGAAATCCAAGATATAGATCAAAATCTAAGGAAAGAGGCAAAGATAGATGCATAGATTGACTCACCAAACTAATTTCACATGTAAGAGAAGTACTTCATGAAAAATTCTAAGTAAAATTAAGCTCCTTTCCTCGGGTAGAGAGAGAATAGACTACTTTTGGTCTTGGGGAGAGAGAGAGAGAGAGAGAGAGAGAGAGAGAGAGAGAGAGAGAGAGAGAGAGAGAGAGAGAGAGAGAGAGAGAGAGAGAGAGAGAGAGAGAGAGAGAGAGAGAGAGAGAGAGAGAGAGAGAGAGAGAGAGAGAGAGAGAGAGAGAGAGAGAGAGAGAGAGAGAGTGCAATACAAGCAAAATTGACAAATCTCAAATTTGACTCAAAAACTCAAGTAGACTATGATTGGTAATCAAATTACATATGAAACTCATGGAGATCCATGACTACATCCTATTGGACCCCTAATCCTTGTCTCTCTAATCCTATTGGATGAGTGATGCATCCATCTTGCAATTCTATTGGACCCTTCATAAGGATTTCTCAATTTTGATTGGACCCTTTGACCTTACTTTGACTTGATCACTCATCAATTTTGGCCCTATCAAACTCCTACACAAAGATGCTTGACATAAAAAAAACTTAGCAAACCTCTAAAGCTATGATAGATAACTTTTTATAACTTTCACACTCCTCAAAAGATATCTAATCTAAAAAAGATATGGATCTATGTTTGATGAAGGAACTCTTGAGTAGAGGCTTGGTGAGTAGATCGAGAGATAGTCTCTTGCTTTTTGGAAAGCCAAAATATGAGATTTCCTCCAAAAAAGATAGTATATGCACTTGTGGACTTTCGATCCATCTTACCATTTGCAAAGTCCGAATCCAAGTAGCCAATAATAGATAAACATTTACTCTTGTAAAGTAAACCATAATCATATGAAGATATATACCTTAGCACCCTCTTGGCCATCTTCCAATGTTGGATCTTTGGATCTTGCATAGATTGGCTGAACTTGTGCACACAATAGCTCAAGTCGGGTCTAGTGATGGTAAGCCATATCAAGGAGCCAATAAGACTCCTAAAAAGTTTGATGTCCTCAAAGGATCTTCACCTTTATTAGGATCTTTTACAATGTGCTCCATTGGTGTATCAATGCCCTTACAACTTTCCATATGAAATGTCTTCCACATAGCAAGATCGACAAATAAAAGCATAATCAATCTCTAGGCCTAATATGTAATGGATCTCTCCTAGATATTGCATCTTAAACTCTTTTCCAACTGCTATTTTGGTCTCTTCAACCAATTTGATTAAACTTCCACAAAGGATAATGTCATCTACATAAATGAGAAGAATAACAATATCACTAGCAACAAACTTGATGTACATGGAAGGATCATAGTCACTAAGAGTGAATTCTAGTGAGATAAGAAAAGAGTTGAGTCTCTCATACCAAGATCTTGGTGCTTGCTTGAGTCCATAAAGACTTTTGAAAAGCAAGCACACCTTTGATTCATCCTTGAGGTTGTTCCATGTAAATTTCCTCTTGAAGATAACCATTGAAAAATGCATTGAAAACATCCAATTGGAACACCTTTCACTTGAAATAGGTAGCAAGAGATATAAGAATCCTTACTGTCACCATCTTTGCCACGGGTGCAAAGGTCTCTTCATAATCAAGTCCATGGATTTGAGCAAATCCCTTGCACATAATCTTGCCTTGTACTTGTTGATAGTGCCATCTTGATTATACTTGATTCAAAATACCCACTTGGATCTATTGATATGCTTGTTGGATGGAGGATCCCCAAGCTCCCAAGTGTCGTTGATGATCAAGGCTTCATATTCTTGCTTCATGGCATCATACCACTCCTTGGTATTGAGTGCCTCTTCAGCATCCTTTGGCTCTTCATGTGAGATGAAATATGGAAAGTTGGTGGAATCAAGCTCCACTTGCTTGCCTTTGTCAACATAAGAAAGCCTCTTAGGCTCGGATCTCTCTCTTGCAACCCTTGTACTTGATCTGTCGATCGATTATTGGTGCATCGTGAAGATGTGAAGAGGTACAACAAAAGAATATCCTTCGTACGCATCCGAAATGTGAAAATGTGGCGCCATTCAATTTCCTTCGGTTTGCTATCGCAATGGATTGTAGGCTGGAGTTTGTGGTTCATTGCAGTTGACTCCTTCCGTTGGTCTTCGTATCTGACTGTGAGTGATAACTTATGGTATCTTGTGGTGCCTTTGGTGGTGAGCTATAGTGGTTGCTTCATTGACCATAAGCAAGACCTTGTAGTGTCTTGCGGCTCATTCATTTCGTAAGTAGTCGTAGGCGAGACTCTGTAGTTTACTTTGGTTTCTTTCGTAAGTAATCGTAAGCTAGACACGTATGGTTCCTGGCAATGAGTCTTCGCATGTGACCATAAGAAAGACTTTATAGTTTACTTCGGTCTCTTTCATAATGGACCGTTTGCAAGACTCTATGGTTGTCTGCGGTGCCTTCGGTAAAACTGTTTGCAGGAGTCTGTGATTGCCTTTGGTGGCCTTCGTTGAAACTGTATGCAAGAGCGTTGTGGTTGCTTGCGGTGTCTTGAGCATTGGACATTATGAATCGTGCAGCTTTTAACAAGGTCCGACTCTTTCATTCTGCTACTCCGTTCTGTTGTGGAGTATAGCTTGTAGTGAATTGATGGTGCACGTCGCATGAGTTAAGTAATCTGCCATTTTATCAAACATGTACTCTCCCCCTGAATCAGACCGCAGGGTCTTGATCTTCTAATCAGTTCGAGTCTCAACAAACTATTTGAATTCCTTAAAACAGTTAAAAGTCTCAAACTTGTTCTTTATGACCGTAGTTCTGGTAAATCGGGAGAAGTCATCAATAAATGTGATGAAATGTAAGGCTTGTCCCAAAGAGGGCATGCTCATAGGACCACATAGGTCGCTATGGATTAATGCAAGAATGGACTTAGCCCTTTTGGCTTGTCCCTTAGGAAATTTAGTTCTAGGTTGTTTTCTTAGTAAGCAATTTTCACAAACAGTCTGATTTCTACTAGAGACAACCGTAATATTCTTGACCAAGCTATTATGATGCACATACAAGATCCACCTCATGTTTAAATGACCTAACATTGGGGGATATTAGAACTCAAAATGGGCCCTTTGTCAAGATGTTGTTTTTTACTTTGCACGCTTTCAAAGCTTATGTGTCCCAATGAATGGTGTCCATCTGTGACGAACTGTAACATTGGTTGATGGACGGAAATTGCATTTAACTTTCCCTGCCAAATTTTCGTGATTTTTCTTGTCATTCATAGGTATAGCTCTCATTTTCTTCATTCTATCTCTTATTTTGGATTGTCATTCTTAGGTGTACCTCGCAATCTCTACATTCTCTCCGTTCTCAGCTTGCGTACTCGTATTTTTGACTAATGGCTACACATAATTGAAGACCAAGAAGATCCATTGATGCAATCAATATTTGCAATGAAAAAAATGCAGAAGATCAATGGATACCAAGAATATATCAAAAATATCAATGGATCTTGATGCATCCCTCTGCAAAAGGCTCATTCCGAAAAAGAAAAAGATTGGATAACATATATAGAAGCTCTTGGAAAGGCAGGATAATGGATTTTAAAGTATCATCTGCCGGTCAATCTATCACGGAAGTTTTAGTTCAGCATGCTTATCTTCACAATGAGCTCAAACATTCATGATTTGAATCCAAATGATAGAAGAAAATGCAATTGTCAGTTTTCAGATTTAATTTCTTTAAGGTTAGCATTTTCTTAAATTATATTTTCCTTGTGATATTTTTCTTGGTTTTGCAGATTTGTATCCATCAAATTTCATTGAATGGCAAACAGTTCAATCGATTGCAGGAATAATCGATGTCATACATTCGGATATCGGTATTTTACAATATAAAGATCATTTTCCAAAATCACTTTTAGAGTCAAGAGTTCTCTTTTATGATCACATCTATTTTCCTGATAAAAATGGTTTAGTTGGTAGATTAGAGCCATATCCTCTACCAGATTTTTCGAGTGAGGAATGTTTTCTCTTGATGCAGCAATTTCATAAACTTTTTGATCTAGGCTATATATTGATATTCAGAGTATAGTAAAATGTGGCATTGGATCAAAGAATAATAGATTAAGTTGGTATCTACCTTTTAATATTTTTGTTGATTGTTTTTCCAAATGCAATGTTTGGAGAACGAAAACAATGTTTATTTGTAAGGACTTGAGTGCTGAAATAATCGTCGAGTTGTTGGATGATGGTTGGGATACAAAACAAAATTAGCAAGTTGAGTGCAGAGTATGTTACTCATCCATGACATTTAGATATCACATCGAAAAACAAATGCTCACTTTGCTGCTGTATTATAGAAGATGAATTAAATACAAAAATGTATGGAAGCCACTTGATCAAGATTTTGGTATAAACCTTCATGACAACATTCTTGCAATGGTTGAGGTCGAGGAAGATTGGTGTCTCAATCACATTCGATCAGAACTAGACATGTTGCAATTCGATCTACCTCAGTACTATCAATTTCGATTGAATGGTGTAAGGTACATTATGCCATATAAAAATATTCCTTTTTTCCTATTTCTAAGTGAATCAGTTTCATAAAATATATTAACTAAAACAATTTCTCTTGTGCAGGTAACAGTAAGGCAGGAAGAGCATATAAAATGCAAAGATATTGGAACATTCATTGAAATTGAAGATCCATAGGTTATGAACTATGGAATTTTGTATTATGTAATACAAGTATACATCAGTTTTGAAAGTATATGAACCACTTTTTCTATGAGGCTCTTTCATTTCTATGATCTCCATTTACATGGTGCAAAACACAATGTAATTGCAACTGGATAATATGAGTTTTCGATAACAAGATTCATTGTCTCCCACAGGAAATGCATTATCTCCATTGGAAAGATCTTAAGTCACTTGAACTCCAATGACCGCTACAATCAGATATCGAATCGACGCTTGCCCTTGTTGATGTCTTGTATATATCGGTTGTATTTTTTGTCTTCATTGCCTTGGTCTGTATTGTCCTTGTCTTGGCATATTTGGATATGTTCAGAAGATGATCTGATCAAACATTTGTTGCAACAAATCTAAGTTTGTCGCATGTTTGGATTGGTTGTGGCAAAGGTTCGATCAGATCATCTTTCTGAACTTATCCAAAAAAAAACCATGGTAAAGGCAAGGCAGACCAAGGCTATGAAAAAAAACATGTCAAAAAACCGTAGAAATTGAAGATGAATGAATCATAACCTGAATTAATAATAGAAAAAAAAAAAAAAAACAAGTAAGAACAACCATAGAAAAACTGTAAATATATTTCTATTAAAATTTTCTATACATGTGTCTCATCCACATCAAGTGAGATGAATATTTAATCAGTATCAACTATCTATGATCTCTAAATCCATTTCTTCAGTTGGAAGTAGCTTGGGTGGAGAACACTCGGCCACTACAACTAGATATGAATTTTCGATCACAAGCTTTATGGACTCCTTTGCCTGAAGTGCATTATCTCCATTAAGGAGACCTTCGGGCATTTAAACTGGAAAAAAAAAACATAAACACAGTTAAATGTAGTTAATCAAAGATCAGTTAATAGGAATTTGAATATGAAAAAAACAAAAACACAATTAAAAGTTATTAATCAAAGATTACCTCTTCCAGATTTGGAAGTCCATCTTGTAGTGCAAGCCAATTACAAAAGTGTTTGCCATTACATACGGTATACCAACCACAGCTGACAGAATCAACCTGCTGGGAGGACTGCAGAATCCAAATTTTAACATTATGAAATATCGGATCAATGCGTAGGATGTTACAATTAAATCTACAACGAAAACAAGCGCGCATCAAACCGATATCCAAAAAATATTGTTTGAATATCGGATCAGCACGCACGTTATGAAAAGAAGCCAAACAATAACTACAAGGGCGCGTTGAACCGATATTGATAAATTTTTACCTCTGCATCAACAATTTTTAGGTTCGTATATGCTTTTGCATTTGGTACTGGAAAGAGTTCCAGTATTTTCTGGATATGGCTCCTGGCAATTTTGTGTGTGTGTGTGTGTGTGTGTGTGTGTGTGTGTGTGTGTGTGTGTGTGTGTGTGTGTGTGTGTGTGTGTGTGTGTGTGTGTGTGTGTGTGTGTGTGTGTGTGTGTGTGTGTGTGTGTGTGTGTAATAGAGTTCACCTTTAAACAAACAAGATTACACACACCCTCATCATTGACGTATAAGGACAACACATATAAGCTCCAATGATCACTGCAATCAGAAAACAATAGATTCATGAGAATCAATGTGAAATCAAAATTCATATGAAAAATTCAACATAATAAAATCTGAAAAAAAGACACTTACTTTGTTATATATGGCAGCACGAGAATTGGAGTCCCCAGTCTGACGTATTGGAGCATATCATCATGCAGACTTTTGAAATCAAGGAAATCAAATGTAACCATGAATTGAAGGAGAAACAATGCTACATCTATAAACAATGGGGTCTAGAAAAATTCCATCCAATACGAAATGGCCCCACCTCCTACATTGTCACCTAGCATTTTATCCCTACTTTCTAATTCACCTATATCTAAACTAGAAAGGGGGAGACCAGCATTGGTCTTCGGCATCCTAAAACTGTATCGAGGATCTAAAGCTTTGAGATACGTGTTTAACAATTGGTCATACTGTACATATTGAGGAGTATTTAAAAAGGCAAGTGTAGGGGGTGACGGAAGTAATACAGATAAACCAGAAAAAAGAATTGTCGTTCAAAATTGATTCTACCTTTAGATTAACAAAATCATCTAAATCATTTCCTAGAACAAGAGGAGGGGACTAATATTCATGGGGGTAGGAGGAGGAGATTTAGGAGGAGAAGATTTATTGGGAGAGGAAGATTTAGTAGGAGAAGATACAGATGGAGTTCTGGGAGGAAAAAAAGGAGACTTAGGGGGAGAATTGGGAGGAGAATGCCTAGAAGAAAGAATCTCATCCAGAGGAGATGGCTTGAAAAATTCCCTCATTTTATCTGGAGGGTCAAGAGACCTCATCTTCTTTGAAATGCTCCCGGTCTGTATACAAATAACAAGCCGGGATGGTTGAGATTGCTTTCGTTTTCTCCTCTCTAAATCTTGTTTTGGAGGAGAGGAGTATTCCGCAAATTTTTCATATGTGTCCCGAAGCCTTAACACAATGTTGAAATTCTTGGGCATGATGGTCACCCTCTTGGCAGGACAGCTGCAGCAATAGTATCTGAAAAAAAAAGTTTCTTGGAAATTCTCATATGTAGTGTGCAGCGCCTCAATTACCGTTACTATCCATCTCACATCTATAGATAGACTTCTTGTAACGTCTCTGATGGATCTCTACATGTGAGCTTTCAGAATCAGAAGATTATTTGTCTTCTGTAGCTTCCAAATATCCTTGAGCCAGAGTGGGTCTCTTCTTTTGTCCCTTGGCCTAGGAGGAGGTGGTGGTGGTGGATCTCCCTAACCCGCTCCTGAGATTATGATTACTCCAAGGCTTGTCAATCAAATCAAACTAAATATCCATCTATCATCAAAATGATTAGTCGATATCGAATAAACCAGAATTAATTTCAACTAAAGTATGGTCACATCTACAATTAAAGTTACAAAAGTATGGTCACATCTACAATTTATTGCTGAAATTGACAAGGTTAAGCTATAAATATCTGACCTTTTTTATATTCAATCATTATAATATCGAAAAATTTCAACGACCATTATTTCACCCAATAGCAAATTGACGCACATATACTGCATGTGAAAATCAGAGAGGCTATTCTCGCGCGCTGAACCGATATTGAAAGATAATATGAATGATCAAAACTTGACTCGATAGATTCTCCTTAGCTTTGGACAGTATGAAGAGTCTATCGAATCAAGCTTTGATCATGCAAAATACCCTCTAATATTTCAAAAAAATTTCAAAATCTTTTTTTCCTACAATAGTGATTCGACGCACGCAATCCGAGTGAAAAATTATTGTCTTCTCCAAAGGCGCGCTGATCCGATAGCTAGTATTTCACCCGATAGCTAATTGACGTGCATATACAGCATGTGAAAACCAGAGGTGCTATTCTTGCGCACTAAACTGACATTGGACGGAATATGAATGGTCAGAGCTTGACTCGATAGATCCTGCGTAATTTTGGATAGTATGAAGTGTCTACAGAATCAAGCTTTGAGCATGCATAATGGGGTCCAATAGTTTCCAAAATTTCAAAAATATTTTTGTTCTTGCAATAGTGATTCGACGCGCGCAGTCCAAATGGAGAATAACCATCTTCTGCCAGGGGCGCTGATCCGATATCTGATACGTAGAAAAATTATATTGGAGCACATTATGAACGACTAATAAAAATGTTCTGAATAAACATTATTTCAAAAGAAAAAAATCTCGTCTTTACGGTGCTTAAATGGGGCGAGAGATTGTAATGATTTTTCTCGTATACATTTTTCAATGACGTCCATTTATCATTTGTTTATTATTTGTTTAATGATTATTCGAGGAGGCTACTGATTGAATATTTAATGTACTCCGGCACAGGTACAGATTCTAGGATCAGGGCTAATGATGATTCATTGAATCTAGTAATAGACTAGTTAATGTATTCCGGCGTAGGTATAAATTTGTCTCACTCTGATTGGTAGATAAATATAGGATGTGTTTCTCAATTCATTACTTGACAAATGTATGACTGTGATCAACAAGAATTGGCTATAAATATGGGCACCGCTTGCCATATTTCGATTTCGTGATCTTTTATTCTGGACTCACTAGCCTTTTTGTTTTCTTTCTATCTCACGATATCGAATCGACGCGCGCCTTCCCAAACATTGCATGGTGAGATTCATTCAAGCACACGGAATCGATATCACCCACTTCTGACGTGTTCTTGCGAAAAATTTCAATCTCGTTTTAGCACACCTATAGTTTCAACATCCTCACATCGATTTTCTTTCATAGGAGACTGCGTACAGACCTTAGATCAGATGATAGCGATGGCGACAGTGACTCTTTACGACATAGAAACCAGAGACGACGTACTACACATATTCATATTGCCCGCAGAGCCATTACTCAGAGACGACCTTCTTGGTGACGTCAGCAGCATGTATCGAGGCCATCATCACATTGTTCTTTAAAAACAACAATACTTGAGGACACTGAGATATACCGTTATCATATTGGCAACATTAGACATTAGACATATTTTATGTTTATAGCTATATTTGTAGTACATTGACATTTATTTTCTATTATGGAGATGTTTCGTACGCTCTCGTTGTACCACACACTTGATATGTATTTTTCTTTCGTCTTATATGCCTATTGGGATGGAAAAGACATTAATAAAATCAATCTCTCTCTCTCTCTCTCTCTCTCTCTCTCTCTCTCTCTCTCTCTCTCTCTCCATGCAATGCTTTGTTACTTCTTATTTACTTCACTAACAAGCTTGGCCTCTTACTACAATCACACAAGAATTTTGTGCATGATTAGAAGCCATAAGCCAATATATCAAAACTGCTACGTATATGCAACCACAAGCCTAATCACAAATTATAAACTTATTTTGATATAAAATCTATATTGCATGACATCATATGATTGGGGCCATTGATTCTACTTATCATGTTTGGTTTTGGTTGAAGAATCGGATTTGTAAACTTCTGAATTTGCATGGACATCTATTGTGATGCATTATGTAATATCTGTAGATTAGAGGAATTGCTTCACACCAATCAATTATAAAGTCATACTTTGCACAAAATATGTATTAGGCAAAAAAATCACTTTTACTTAACAATTTATTTTATGTGGAAGAAACAAAACTCTTCACATGCCATGTCCCATCCTAGTAAGATTTTTTAACATGTCAATATGAATCATCCCTTAAATTTGAACTCTTGATATTTTTTAATGCATTTCAAAGTCTTTTTGTAAGCCAATTGGTATCAATCATGCTTGCTAATTCTAGTATAGTGTCTTCCCAATTATAACAAATACTCATGTTCGTGGTTAGCACAACTGTCATCCAAAATATGTATTGCGTAAATTGTCAATGATAGTACTATTTTTTTAAGGCAATATAGTATACTCAAATCCAGCATGAGCTTAACAATTTAAAGTATCATAGATATCCAAACTCTTTTGCAACATGCCTACTTTATTATTGTTTTGTACACAATCTTACAGTGCATTTGATTCCATTAATAAGCATGTCTTCAACAAGCGCTACTATAGAAGTGTCATTTATACCAAACTTTGTCCCCTGTAAGTGTTCTCTATATTTGTGAAAATCATCATTCTTAACGGAAACCCAAGCACACACTCTCATCGCTCTTACTGACATCGGACAATGTGAAATTCGATCATCCACAATGGAATGGGATTATAAACCTGAAGATGAGAATCATTCAAATTGTGATGATAGTTTCGACAATGACATGGAAGATCAGTGAACCAAGATGAAGACTACATGATGACTATGACCAACGCTGGTGACCAACATGAAGATTTCACTAATGACTGTGAGTCTGTGACCAAGGTGAAATTTTCACTGATGACTGTCAATATCAGGACTATAATTCTAAACCTTCAAATGATTCCTCCAAATTTACCAACAAACATTCCATCCATATTCCTAGGAGACTTCACACGGACATCTCAAATGATAACGCTTCAATGCTTACAAAACTGCCATCTAAATACAAATTAAAAAGTTTCTGAAACACCTCATCTGGACCAAATCTGGACAATTACTCCCTGAAACTTGCATATCCCAAACAGCTAAAGCATATTGGTCCAATCACCATCCCACATACTTCGCCTTAGAGTCTAGAGACTACCAAACAAGCTTCCACAATTCAAGAGCCCTTGTTCAGCGATAACAAACACAGCGATTATGCGACTACTGCATTGTAAGATAACGCAACAAAACTAATCTAAAAAAGGGAGCAACATTGCAACAGCCAACAAACTGCTACTGCCTTCTTACACATTGCAATGTTTACACACAACTGACAGACAAAAAAAGGACCAAAAAGCCAAGGCAGGGCCTCTCATGATCTGCTTCTATCACCTTGTTATAATAAACCAACACTAGCACTTGAGAGGGATAGAGTCTTCGGTGAATTGTCAAACATTCAATCTTTTCGTATTTTAGAGCATTTGAAAGAACAAAGTTACAATATTTGAGCCTTCAAATTAGAGATGATCTGCTAATGATACCATCCACCAAATTCCATCAGCTATAGCCATCTAGAGTTGAGAAACTAAAGCTTAAAAGTCATTGCATAATTTTATGAAATCCGTGACAAATGTTAAGATGCTCAGATGCGCAGTTTTGCACCTTAAACATGTCCAGTTTTCTAGAAGCTTTATACAACTAAAGTTGTCTTACTCAGGATTACCTGCCTGCTGCCCAGAGGCTACAGCTCCACATTTTTCATGTTCGTAAAACCAATCGCTCTCAAAAACCAGCAACTGCAGTGAAGTAGTATTTTAGATATTCCAGCCACATGGAAGTTGGAATATGCCAAGAAGCTCATTTCCTCCAAAATCTCCATAGCAAAAAAAGGTGCATAAATTCAGAGCATACATGTGCCGCAAATTTGTACCCACATAAGTTGCTATGGAGTACATCCATGTGTGGAGAGAGCAAGCCTCCAGTTCAAAATTGGCATGTTTTTCTCACGATCAGCAAAAATATTTCTGACTGTTGGCAAGGTGTTCTTACCTTTTCAGATGCTGAACAAAATAAGCATCCTTACCATGGTTGAACAGTGCATGATTGAGTAAATCAGCAGCGGTCGGCCTCATCTTTGAAATTGGGTGCATGAGACCCTAACAATTGAGATTGAGCATCAATGTGTTAGAGACGGCAACATGAAGCAGCAAATGTTACAGGACAGTGTTATTTTGTTTTCTATACCTTTAAAAGATTTTGAAATGGCAATGAAAATCCTGGAAGCAGAGCGTGCTTTCCCTGCCGCAATGCCTGGAATTGTGTTCCTGAGGATGTCAAAGGAGATCCTCGTGCAAGCTCATAAAAAGTTGCACCCAATGCAAAAATGTCTGCTTTTTGGAGTTGACTGTAGTCTTCATTCAATATTTCCAATGGCATGTATCTTGAATCACCTTCTTCAACTGATATGCTGCCATCCAGCCGTGTTGCACGTCCAAAGTCCCCTAACTTGTATATCCCCTTCCGCACATAAATGTTGTCAGGCTTTATGTCCAAGTGAACAAGTCCATGCGAATGAATGTGAGCCAGGGCTTTAATAATCTGCAAAATAACATCAATGAGTTAAAACCAGGAACAGCAGGACGTACATTTGATGATGTCAGAAAACACATTCTTTGATGCCTATTCACTCAAAATCATCATTGCATAGTCCAATGATTTACTTATAATTATCTGAATCAGCATGCCAAACTTCATACCTGCAACATTCCTCCAAGTAATGATTTTTCTGGTGGAGGATAGGCTTCAGCTTTCCATGACCTCAGAGAATTGTCACAGAGCTCCATCTGTATGTAGAGATAATCGTTTTCAAACCAAGCAGTGTGATACCTGACAACATTCTCATGTGAATCTGGAAAAGAACAGAGAAAGGTCGTCTTTCAGCAAGAAGATTCTCTCAAGACCGCCAGATAGCGATAAAACCTTATACCTAGTAACCATAAATGAATGTATCCGACTTCAACTATCTCATTCTTAGGATATTTGCATACTAACAAAGTGTCTCCTTGTTGTCCCTTATTATGGCCATACAATGATTTAAACCCAGTTTTCCTCATATACACAAATCTGGGATAAGGTCTCGGCACCAAAGCTCAAATTTTCCTTTTACCAGTAAAAACGTCTGCCATAGTTTAATTCCACCAGCTGGCAGTTACTAATTGGAAACCACACTCTTTTGAAATCGAATTTTAGACATGCGTGATTCAGCCAGTTCCTCGTGGAGAAAAGTGAATAAATAGCACAAGTCAGGTTGCATGATTCACCTATAGCTGCCAAGGCCTGCACCTCATTGATAGCTTGTCTCCTGCAAGAAACCAACCAATCATTAACATATCGTGAGTAAAGTATTGCACTGTAAAATATGCAAGGCTGATAGAGCTTCCACCCAACTGGAAGCGATCGTCGTAAAGCTTCTAAAGATCAAGGTAGAAGGATTAGGTAGCATGATATAATGCAAAATTGTTAGCACAAAGATAACAAGTATGGAAACATTCTCTAGCATACCACACCTTTGACCATCTTGTCTTAACTGATGAAGAGATCTTTTTATAGCATAAAAGCATCCATCGATACGCTTCAAAACTTTGAACACACGACTGAAATTGCCTAGTCCAATTTCCTGTTCACAGTGGTATGCCACATTAGATTAATTTGATCATGCTTAAGGAGTTAATGATATACAGTGTCCAGTTAATGAAGACTTCTTGTAATCACAAACTACACTCATCCAATAGCACATAAACTTGAGTGTTTCGATACACCATCAGCCAGATTAGACTAATCTTGACCTGAATTTCATGAAATTCCTCTCGATATCGAGATAAACAGCTTGTACCAGCACCTAGCGCACGGTAAGGATCAACTGGAAGTCACCAGTGACAAGCACTTTCAAATGTATTAAAAGGAACAGTAGAAGATGTGAGCTAATACATCACAGAAATGAAACTCAACAAACCCTATGTGGTAAACAGCACAAGTCTGTATAAGAGTATACTGCAAAACTAAAATAAGAAATGGCATGAATAATCATATTCGTTCTAGTCATCAAACCTTGAAACTTTGCCCTTAATTTGTTTGTGGATGTTCCAATCTCTGGATCATTATATAAAAAAGGATTTTTTATGCAAGGAGGAGATAGTGCACGGCGTCTTAATGCAGCCAATCTTGCATTTGTGCTCGAGGGACAGCTAGCAGTATCATCATATAATTGTTCACACTTTGAAGCTGAAAAGCTTGAAAAGTGGGCTTCTAAAGGTAAATCTGAACAATAAATCTCCAACTCAGAGTGTGGATGGTTTCCACTCAACCAGCCTGACAGAAATAGCACATCAGATAGTGAGAAATACATATACAACACAAATGATGATATCTATCAAGAAAGCATAAACATTGCATGCTAAGCTCAGGTCAAGTCACTCAAACAAATGGATATAAACTGTATAATTGGTTTGAGTTTACAGGAAAGCCACCTACTTGATTAAAACAGGTAGCATAGCATAGGCCCAGCATAAATAAACACCATAAAATAGCATATTTTTCTTGTATGGTGTTCTTTTCACTGTTATAAAAATGGTTTACATGCTTACTAGAGAATTACATTAGAACCACTTTTTAATGCATTCATAAAACGGAAGCATTCATAAAAACCTTCCAGCCTAACATGCAACCAATGGTTCACAATGTGCAGAGTACAACACATTTGTGGTCCCATGATAGATTTTCACAGCCTTTGCTTTAAAATTCCATCATGATTTTAGTACATCTATGATTGGTGCAACCAGAATCCTTGATACAATTTGAAGCTGGCAGTAGCCTCAAATTTCAATGACTTCTGAATGAGTTGACATTTAAAATACAGTATCACCCTCAAAAATTGTTGCACATATGTTGTCGCTCTTCATAAAGCCTATCACAAGGGCGTCGAGCCAACTTCACTTAATGCAGAAGCAAAGTCTCTCGGTCTGTGTTCAGAGTGTCCACACTTTGAGTGCCAATTTTCTCACAGCATATGAAATTCAGAGAAGATGATAAGGACAATGAGATAAAACAAACAAATTAAACCCCCTACTTCCTAGTAGATAGCACTACCTTTGATTAATCGGCGATTAACACACTTAGACTTGACTGTTCCTTCTTGAGAATAAAGAAAATGATGCAAACAATTCACTACTCAAGCTGCTAGAACTATTGGCTCATCCGAATTACATTCAAACCATACACACATGAAAAGTCACATATGACATGCAGCCTCAGTATGGCTCAACAATTTTCAATATTTTAACCTACCAGGCCGTGGCCTTTTACTTCTCATTGGTGTGAGGCCTTTTGGTGGTGATACGTTCCCCTTCTCCTGCAATAAGAGTGTCAGACTATCTGAAGCTCGGAATGAATACCATTATAGTGTGATGTTTGAAAAAGCTTACAACCTTTCCAATTTCCTTTTATTTATTACAAGGAACTCGGAAAAAGAGAGACAAAAAGTGCACTGAAGGAGGCAAAACTTTTACACTATCTCACTACGTGCATTTTGCTTGAATCACTACAAGATTAAAAATATAATCCATGCCTAGTTTGAAGAGAGTGCACACAACTTCACACAGAAACTTGATATGATTAAGTCATTTTTTATATGAGTTTTTCCATATCTTTCATGTAAGTACAGCTAATATATAAAAGCATGAATTAGTGCACAGCCAATAAACATGTCCCAAAACTAGACAAAAATCACATAAATGCAAGTACATTCACAGTCGCACCTCTATGAATGACTAATCAAATGACGCACTATATTTCATAGAGCTACTTAGCAACGACATTGAACATAGATTTGAAACAACATTGAAAAGACTGGCATTGATTTTGACAATTTTCATAACATTTCTAGCATAATGTATATTCAGCCTGTTATCTTCTATCCAAAGGCATTGATTACATTTGATGATGTATTATCACGTGGGACCTGGTTTAGTGTCCAGCTCTAAGGATCCTCCTCAACAACACAAGCATCCACGACCAACAGACCACCTATTGTACTATTTCCTACTAAGTAGCAAACATTGTGGAAGGACCTACCATTATGGACCAATACCATTTTGCATTTCTTTCTTACTGTGAGGCAGTAACAATGAGAACACCAGATCACATCTTGGGTTATCTTTAATCGAGAAAGCTAGTACAACCTAATAGCACGCTAAGCTAGTACTATGCTTCTTCTTCAACTCGTTAAAATAGCTCAACACCTTGAGTATGATTCCTCATTCATCCAGGACTTCAAGTATGAAGTACAGTTGATTATTTCTTATAGTTCAACAAATAGCAACAAACTGGTGAAGTATGGAACTAATCTCAAAACTCACGAAAAAAAAAAGTTCCTATTCATATTGAATAAAACTCTCAAACAAGCCTGTGTACACATAAGGAGTGCCCATGCATGGTCGTCAATAAAAGTAAATGGGAAGTTTCAAGCAAGATCTGCATGCTTTCTTGATAAATTTTAGGTAGTTAACCCAACATTAGCAAATTTAAGTGGTTTTTTAAGCAGATGAGTTCAAAAAAACACTAAAAGATATTCTGAGCTCTCATAACGTCTTTCAGAGTTGATACATCTGCATTTAGCACACATTGCAGGTGAACACTTCATTGTTGAGAAGGAAATGCTAACATACATAATTTTGTCAGCACCCAAGCCCTGTCGCACAAGCAGAACCTAGTTCTTGGCTAGTTCAAGTTGCTTCTGCTCACAACCCTTACAGCACACAAGGTGTGATGTTCTGTCGAATTCGATAATATATACTCAGACTAATTTTCACATATTAGCACTTTTAAATGATATTATCTTCTAGAAGAAATCTCATCTTTGATAGTAGGAGGTGTATCATGTAGTCCTCAGCATTGGCAAGAAGAGTCTGGATAAAAAAAACTGGGTAAACAATATCTTTAAAAAGGAACTGCTACTTGGTAGTCCAACACTCTCCTTAAGGTACTAGTTCAATCATTTCTGTCATCAGCTATTCTGTGACTTTTTTTACAACGAATTTCTTCTCATTGGTTCAACCCTCTCCTCAAAATACAAGTTAAATCATTGCCATCATCAACTATTCTGCTTGTATGTGGTACCTACTCTTGATGCCTTTCCATGACAGCACACAGGACATCTTCACTTTACGACATCTTTCTAAACATTCCTTTTTTCAGACACATGTCCCTATTCATTTTTTCCATCGTTTTCTTTCAAATGCCCTCTCCGACATTTCTGCTGACATATTTGTTTTTATGGCTTTCGCACTTCACCTAACATTAGCAGGTCGGAAAAAATAGCAGAGACTTTTTTTCTTTATTGTAGAGAAGAATTAAGGACATCGCTTACACTTGGGCCCCTAAGAGTATTTTCGTGTGGTATATGTGTGTTTCGGGAAATGGGCCGCTCATTAGCACAATCAAACCCTTACACCATGTTAACTCTATTTTGGAACTTATTTGTCCACTGAATCCCTAGATCAATGACTAACCCAAATTTTGAGGAGCATCCGACCCTCTAAAGAATATAAATACCCTCATAAGGAGTATTAGGGAAACGCGTTTCCCGGCCCTTTTTGGCTGGGAAACACCCCTGGGAAATTGTCGTTTCCCCATCAGGAAAACGTGTGTTTCCCAAAACACCTTTTGTTGGGAAATATTTGTTTTAAAACCCTTAAAAAATGACCCAGAATGCTGCAAGGAAGTATTTCTGCCTGAAAATGGCCAGAATCTCACCTGAAGCAGGTCGGAATCCTGCTGGGGGGTCCCACAAAAACTTTTTTTTCAAACTCAAGCCGGAAATACTCACGGAAACGCTATTTCTTAGAAAACGGTAAAAAATCGACCTAGAATGCTGCAAGAAAGGTTTCTGCCAGAAAATGGCCTGAAGTTTTGAATGTAAAAAAAGTTACTTTTTCAATGTTTCAAGCTTCTTATGTGCTATGTAACATATTGTATGATGCATATTCTGAAGTTTCTATAGTATCTAGATTCTAGATTATATGTCATATGATGTGTATCATTTCCCCGTTTCACATATCCCGTTTCCCCTTGCTCGATTCCCGAGGGGGTTGCATTTCCCGGGTGGGAAACATTTCTCAAAACCATGGTCACCAGGGTCCTTATTTGATAGCTTTTTGCTTCTGGTTCTGTGAATCTCTATGTGAGAAAATTTAGTGAGCTGTTGTCATGTTTTCTTGAGATTTTGTTGAAAAATTAAAATTGCACAAAGATATCACATGGATGTGTCCCCAAGACTTAGACTGATATTTTAGCATTTCATGTATTTCCGTTGTGCCATTTCAACACCAAACAGATCCTTACATTACACTTTCAGATTAAATGTAAGCACAGGAAAGATGAAGTTGTAATCATGCATAAAAGCTACTATGTAACACAAAATGGTAGCAATCTCTAAAAAACTTGTATAACAATTTGCTGTTTGAAACTAACAATTTTGTATTGTGCACAACATAGGTATGAATGAGTCTCTGTGTGCACGTACACATACAACAAGGTAAACTCATATGCACGCATCATTCTTGTCACAACATGAGTGCAAGCAAAGCTTCAATAGATGATATAGCTAGGGTGTGTTACCTTGTTCCCATCAAAATCCACGACAATTTGTTGCTCTGTTGGAGTGACAAAATCTGGAGTACTGCACTCAATGTCATTTTATCACACCTTGTTTCAGTTAAGACAAATCTTCTAACACTGAAGGAGCCCTAAATTCAGAATCATTAGTTCAACAATCTAACTCATTAAATAGCTTCATTTATTACCACAAATCAGACATAGTATATTTAACCAGTAACATCAAACATTCATTTGTTAATGTTGTCATTATTATCATGAAGTTACGATCACAAAAAAGAGCACTTACTTTATATTGCAATATTGAGCATGACGGATTACTTCAATTAGCACCGAACTACTAATCTTCAACAATTGGCTCAAACATTAAATAAGTTCAGAAGTTTGATAAGATTTGCACCACTAACTTAACTAAATTTAACACACCAAAGACAATACGATCTTCTGAGCACAACAAAGCAAGCTAACAATCATGCTAATAAGAATGTGGACAAATTTCTCAAATGACTTCAGTCAAATAGGTCACCTTAACTAAAATTTATATCCACTGTCCAGGAAAGTACAAACCTTGGCCTGGAAGATTGCCTTAGTTGAAGCAAGATATTCTTTCAATAGGTCAAAACAACAAAGCCAATTTATTGCTCCTAGTTATAAACTCTACGACATAGGTTATGTACCATCAAACATCCTGCATTTCACATATTGCAATCTTCCTTCCAACATAACACTTTCTCAAACAATTTGTAGTGATCGAGAAACAAGAAAACACGGCTTCTTGGACATCCCATGCATTCCCAAGCTAATTGTGGTTTAGAATGTACATGGAAATGTGCCTTGGAAGTAGGGAGAAAACTAAAGAATTCTAGAGGTATGTTACATATGTTTTGATAAAATAGCTTTGCATAGATATATTGGACTAGTCCTCTAATTTTTTTTAAAAGTGTAATTTCAGAATATAAATTTCAATTTCTATGTGTGTACTATTTTAAATTTATGTTATTATGATGATGTGACATTCTCATTCTCATTCTCTCATGGACATTTTATTTCTATTCCTCATCCCTATTCTTGTTCCCATTTCCTGATTACTCTAAAATAAATATTAAAACTCCAACTAAGGGAAGGAATCAAGATGAAAATGCATTCTTAAAAAATTACAAAAAGTGGTCAAACATCACTTGATCTTATTGTTTTTCAAACCGCTAACACATCATTAGTTAGACAATTTTGTTCGTAGGCTCTTGAGTCCCTACTTTCAGCTATATTCTTTCTACTGAGCCCTATCCACAACCTCATCAAAAATGTTATTCCATACTCATCTTATATGGATGTGCACGCATGCACTAAGTCAAGGATAGTACACTTCATTCGTTGTCCACTATACACACATGGAAATGCACGTATACATTTATATAAACGTACACCATAGTTGTAGTGCACGAAACAACCTCATACAAAATGTTGCTCCATACTTATACTATATGCATGTGGACGCATGCACTAAGTCCAGGATAGTACACATCGTATCATAGGAGATATACATACTTCACCTCTATGGAGTCCACCCACAAGTTTTAGTTCTTGGATGAATGCTAGTTACTTTGTAAATTGATTGCAATAATTTTCAAGCAAACTATGTTTTAGAAACCATGTTCTACAAGTTTCAATTTGTAGCTTGCAAATTTGTGGGATCTCTCTTCCTAAATCGTTGGCGATATTCAAGAAGCTACCAAATTCCAATTGCAAAAAAAGTACAACATTGGAAAATCAAATTTGTTGCAGCATTATTTTCTATCATTGTTTAACTAGCTTGCATTTCTAGATTCCTACTAAGCACTCTTCAAAATATCATATTCAAAATGGCCCATTGCTAGCCTACTTCAAAATACATTTATTGATTTGCTATCATCTTCCCCATTTCTAATAATTTGAGGCAATTTTGATACAAAGCTTCCGAACTAAACGATCATTTCCATTTCTTGTCAAACGTTCATTTGGGTATATCTTGAAACTCTTTTTACACCCATAATACATATGTATTATTATTGTGGATAGTTGAGGCTATTGTTGACTTACTTTTTGAGATCTTTGTTGCTCTTTCGTTGTCTACATATGGACATTACTTCACGCATTTCATCAAGTATATGATCAATTCAAATTTCGCAAGCTTCTTCTTACAATCCTTGATGAAGTGCCCATACCTTTTGCAATAATGGCACTTTCCTTTCTTCTTTTGAGTGGTGACATTTTGACCTCCAACGGGCTTTTGCTCATCCTTGGAAGGAGGCTTCCCCTTTCCTTTTGACTTGCCTTTGCCCTTGCCTTTCCTGAAGAAAGCTTGATCTTGTTGAGTGTCACCCGCAAAGTTTTGCCTCGTTTGCTCCTCTTGAAGAAGCAGCCCAACAAGTTCATCAAAGGAGAGTTGTTATCCCCTAAGAGAGATACTCAAAGATGAAACAAATGGAAGATAAGATGAAGGTAATGAGTTGAGAGTAATGGAAACGAATTGAGCATCCTCAATTATCTCATCAATATTGAGAAGCTCTTCACAAAGATCCTTGATCTTCGTCAAGTGATTGGTCACTTGATCCCCTTCTTGCATCTTCAACAAAGAAAGCTGATTTCTAAGATACACCACTCTTGCTGGATTTTTGACTCTATACATAGTATAAAGTGTATGCCACGCACTTTTAGATGTCTTACAAGACCTAATATGAGGTAAGATAGATCTTTTCACAGCAAGAGCAACCATAGAATGTGCTTGTGCATCCCTTCTATCCCACTTCTTTTGTTCTTCCGAAGATGTAGAAGATGATGTTGATGATGATGATCCACGAGGTGTAGGAGGTGCCAAAGACGGAGGCCTTTCCTCATCACCATTGACCAAATCCCACAGCCCTTTCGCTATGAGAAGATTCTTCATCATGTAACTCCACAAGGAGTAGTTTGTGCCATCCAACCGATCTTCACTAAACAAAGAACCAATAGCTTCCGATTCTTTAGCCATTACCTCCGACAAAATTTCAGCTTGTAGTAGATAGGAAAGAGAGCCTTTCCACAACCAAATCTACTCAAAAATTTGCAGCAAACAAAGAGCTGAAAGTAGGAGCACAAGATGTCTTTCAATCTGCAACCAAAGTGTCCAAAAGATAATGGATAGATGGCTGTCCTTCTGCACAAAAAACCAGCTTCTTGAAAATTAGGTTAGCTTCGATTGAAGCCTACACCGAAACCCAATTAGGAAGCCAAATAGCGTGATCAACACACACTCCAATAGGGCTGTTGAAAGCGCCCTACTACTTGCTGAGAATCTGCAAATTTCCAGCCACAAGTTGACCTAACCCTGAATAGGGTTTGCTGAATTTTGGGCGCCCTCCTACACAAATGCAAACCTGAAAACAAAAACAGCAAGATAAGGAGACACCACAACCAAAAATCGGTAGCAGATTTTTGGGCGCCCTCCTCCAAACAAAACTTGCTGAAAACTGGTTGCATAGAAATCAAATTTGAGATTCTGATTTTTGGGTGCCGAAAATTGCTCCTCCAAGATCTCTGATGGCCGCCCTCCTTCAACATGAAAAGAGACAAAAAAGCTGATCCAAACTCCACTTGAAAAGATAAGCAAGTTGCTGAAATTTCACAACAAAAAGCAAAGAAAATCCTCTTCTGGTAGGGCGCCAACAAACAAGCTTGCTGCAGATCCGGTAGCTCTGATACCATGTAGGAAAGAAAGAGTCAAGTCACCAAGATCTAGTTATCAATCAATCTCCAAGGAAAACAAGAGAGAAGAGGCTGAGCGCCCAACTCTAAGAGAGAGAGAGAGAGAGAGAGAGAGAGAGAGAGAGAGAGAACAGCAACAAGAGCAATGGAGAGCAATGCTTAGCCAAACTGTCCAAAATGGAATACACAATGAGCATCTAAGTACTCTACCTGGATGTGACCAAATGCCACCAAACCCTAAGGTTAACCACTTACTAAATGTAGGGCACCCCCAAAAGTCAAGATAGGGCCCCTAAACAAAATTAGACCCCTAAGGACCCACGAGTCAATACATGACCAAAATTGGGTCCAACTGAACTAAAGACAAACTTAAGATGGCCTAAATAACTAAATACCCATGGTTACACAAATCTCGACCTTTTGGGTCAAAGTAACCTATGGATTAACTTTAGCATAGTCACTTATTTCTAACACAAAAAATCGTGCCAAAACAAAAAAAACAGATTATATGTATTTTTTGCCCTGAACCATGTTGTAACCAACCCAACTGTGACCGTGGATGAGGGGTGCATCTATGGTTCTATCCAAATATTGTTTCAATTGGATGCTTATATTGTTTTTGGTAATCTTGGATCTGATAGCAAGATACAATGCCTTGTTCTAACAAGTAAATCAATAAATGTTGCGAGGGAAATGCCCTTTATTAAAAACCTTAAACTCTAATCCTCTAGCATCTAGCAACAACTTTTAAATTCCATTCTTGAGACAAATATTTCATGCACAAACAAACTAGAATCGAGTTAAACTCAACAAACATTTCATGCACAATCGGCCTAAAACTTAAATTTTAAGGAATGGAGCCAACATCAGATAGTCTATGATTCCATGGGAGTGATTTATGAAAGGAATGTTGGGTTTATTTACCCATTGTTTTAGCATCTTACCCTTTTTTTTGTCATTCTTTAACTTTTCAATGCTTTGTGATACTTTTGCAAGAGGTTCAATAAAAGAAATTTGGAATGGCAAAATCAAAGTTGGAGGAGACAACTCGTTGGGACTTTTTGGACTCTCTTTGTCCCAATTTTGGGCGTTCCAAACCTAACCTCAGATTTGTAATTCAGCGGATCCACCTACCACAAGAAAAAAAACAAAAAATCATCTACCTTTTTCATTTGGTATGTGTGCAGTCTCACAATATTGTTGATTTCACACGTGGTACAAAAGGGTGGTCAGCTCTGCTTCCCATTTCTGGCCAAAACAATACCCTACAATATTGGCCAAAACATGACCTACAATGCATAAAGAAGGGTTTTACAAGGCATAAATTGAAAAAAATACTGTTAAATTCCTGGTGTTAAGACCTTTCATTTGAGACTCATTATTTCTCTAAAAGCATTCCAGGCGTCTAACAATTCATATTTACTGTCTTATCATTGGTGATGTCATTATCAGCACTAAATTTTTAACTGAATAATTGAATAGATAGCTAAAACATTTCTAAAGGTGGGACTGATTAGCCATTTGGATATCTAAAAGAGATGAAGAGTCCCCAATAACTAAGACATTGCAAAACTTGCTTAGTGATATTTTCATTGTGACTACTAGCGATGTGCGCCCGTCGCCCGCAGACTTGCGGGCGGGCATGCGTTTTGGGTGGGCAGGGCGGTTGGGCAAAGAGCTTCCTGTGGGAGGAGAGGGAAAAAATTTTGAAAAAAAAGGGAGGGGGGGGGGGCCAGGCAGCGCGAGCTGCCCATGTGCAGGAAAGCACCAGGGGGGGGCATGGGCCCGTCACGCGTTAGCTGGGCAGCGTTAGCGCTGCCCCACTAAAGTTCTAATATATACAGATTCTCTTCTTGGAAAGGTCAATTCTTGCATTTGTCTCAACTTTGGGATTATTCCGATAATTGTATCAATTTAGAAAACTATTTAGTTGCCTGGAGTGCTTGGGCAGGAAAGTTCCACACCAATATAGACTAATCTTAATAAATGGATTGATCAATTCTGTTTTCGCGTATTGGAATGTCTGTAGAAAGAAAATGGATATCTGGAACTGAACCGAATTGGTGTCAGCGGACAAACGGCCGGCTTGGGCAGCAGCTGGCTACATCTAAACAACTCTATTACTTATACAGAAAGGTGTGTTCAAAAAAATGTATAAACTGGCCAACTGCAAGCACGATAAAATACATTACAAGACGGTGAAAAGGAACATGCACCAAGGCCTGAAGCTGCGCAATAAACAGGAAACCAAAACAAATTGAGAAAGAGTCAAACGCATGATTTCAAGCAAACCAAAACAGCAACAAGCCGCTGCATTGCAACATAGACTCAGTGAGGCCATACCAGAAAAAGTCTTGACTGCTCAGCATATCCAGCACTTCATTCTCCGAGATGGCAGTCAGACCATCTGCCGGCGAAATAGAGTGATACACATTCCCTTCCGCAGACCTAGTCGATGCACTGGCACTTGCACTTGTGGTAGCAGTATCAAGGCACACTTGTCTCAGCTTTTGGCTCAGGCAAAGCCTTTCCACGCTCTCCATTCACCTACAACCACAATCATCCTCAATCTCCCATCACATTCCCCTCATCGTCATCGCCATCGCCATCGCCGAGGAAAATTAAGCGCACGTTCTCTCTCTCTCTCTCTCTCTCTCTCTCTCTCTCTCTCCTTTTGCTTCTGTTTTCGATTTGTATAAGAAAAAGAGCAAAAAGGAAGGGTAATGAATATGGGTCACCTGCCATAAAATAGAGGTGAGTGACCTTTGGCGTCGGGGTCAGTGGCCAGGGCCAATTGGCATGCACGGACCATTAATATTACCACGTCACTGACCTGGCTGTAATTTTTGTTAGGGCCCTTTTGCTTTTGCTTTGCCTTGCCTTGCCTTGAAGTAAGGTACAATTGCATACATTGAGTTTGGAGCTACTTTGAATATGGTACCAGCTATATTTGTTATTAGAGTGTGTGAAGGGTGTGATCTCGAGATTAGTATCATTAGGATTCATCGAAAAGGATCGTTAAATAATGCAACTTTCTGAGTTTTGCATTTTTAGTAGCACAAGTGCAATCTGGGTATATTTAGAGGCATTTGCCTAAATAGGAAAACTATGTCTTTTTTTAAGTACATCTTCTCACACATGATGCATTGGTGTATCATCATTGGGTTGGGCTCGCCTACATGTGTCTAGTTGGTGCATTTTGCCTGGGCTGGGCTGGCCCACCTAGGTTCGACTGTAGAATATGATCCCTTGAGTTGATTATACCAAAAAGCAATTTGTTTTAATAAAATATTATGAAACGCTTTCTTTAATAAATTGGGAGATTAAAGAACTTGTTTATCTTCTCTTCACATATGGACTACATAATGTGTGTTAGTTGGCACACTATAGGTATCTAGTGGCAAATCCTCTTGTCAAGTCGCAATAGCCACTTCACTCTTTTTCCTTAGAGCATATGGAGTCACACTGTAGGATATAATGGCAAGTATTTTCATCAAGTCACAATAACAACAAGACAAAAGGACAAGTTATTTAATGCAACTCGACGAGAGGACTTGCCATTTCAAAAAGACGAGTCATTTTTGTTCTAAAATGCACCTCCAAACACACATTATCAAGCATAATATTGCTAAAAATAAAATTGGGATTACGTACAATGCTAATCGCCAAGATCAAGCTTACTTTTTTCTCTCTCTCTTTTCTCTCACAAAAAGCATAACAATATTCCATCCAAACAATTAGCAAATCCAAATACTAACAAGATAAGAAAAAACATGAGGGATGGAGCAAGAAAGAAATAACAAGGACATCAAATTGCAAATTGGTTACTAGAGTTTCCACCTTCTTGATTGAACATAAAAATGAATTACAAAGCACCACTTTATATAGTGGATTCTAGGTTACTTGGCCTTAAAGCCTATTGGCCTATTCCTCCCTCCTTATTTGAATTTGAAATTGGGGGAATTCCACTTTTATTAACTAACTTGACTAATAGGCCATGACATTTCATTCCCGCATTTTGGTCTAATGTCCTATTAACTTCTAATTAATCAAATAACTATGTGAACATCGGGTTGGACTTACACACGTAGGGTGCCAAATCTCTCTCACTTATGAACTACTTACCCGATATGAAAAAAACAAAAGCTATGCCCTCAGCTATAAACCGACAAGATCTTCTATGGGATTCACAATATTATACAGGCTACAGCTCGTCAAGCAACCTCCTATCATGCTTGTGCTTAGCTTCAAATTGGGCAACAATCAATTCCTGTAAATGAATTGATTTGAGGCCATCAATAACAAGACAAGAATCTTGGATGCTATTCCAAAACTTATCAGACTTATGCTCTAGCACAAATCTCTCGACATCAAATTTCAGACAAAAAAGAGAAGAGAAATACCGAGACTGGTCACTCTTGAAGGAAGCATTTATCAAACGCTTCAAGCCAGTTCGCTTGATTGAAAGTCCTTTTGTCAAGTTTAGTAACATCAAAATGACAAAAGATGAGAAAGTGCGTGACTACATTGAACGATTTAAAAGATTAAAAATTCAGGTCCAAGAGCAACCAACTGAATCTATGCTCATAATTTGGTTCCTCGTTGGACTTCCATGATGGATACGACATGAACTTTGCTCCAATGATGAATACACATCATTGAAACAAGCCATGTCTGATGCCATTCGGGAAGAAGACGAGAGATCAGATGTCGATGAGCCACGTGAACAGAGAGCACATCGTGTTGTCCGAGAAGCTCGACCAAATGAGGAAACCCGAGAACAGTTGTGGAAAACATAGATAGAGTTGCTTAACCAGCAACACCAACAACAGATGGAAAAACTCACGAAAGAGTTTCAAAACACTCTTAAGTCTATCCAGAGTTTGATGCCAGGTCAGTTACCCACTGGCCAAATCCACCATAGACGAGAGAATACATGGTGCCCTCATTGTCGAGGTGCACACACTGGCAATGAGTGCCCATCATACCAACCGGTCCCAGATACTTCATTGATCAAATGTGACATCTGTGACTTCATACATCTCTCTATTGCTATTATAATCCGAGGAACCAGCCTCACAACCAGTCAGGGGGACATTACCAACTCCTAGACACCAGTTTGTTTCACAAACTCAAAATCAGCATTACCCATCAAGAAACAACCAAGTCCATATACAAGAGTTGCCTAGACAATCTAGACATGAACCTCCACCACAGTTGGCGCTCTTAGGACCACCTCCAAGGGGACAACCTGATCTAGGAGCACAAAAACATAGACACCCTCGAGAATCTGCACAAACACATCTTGTGGAAAACTCCTACAATCACTCATATCATCACAATACAACACTTCCATCTGTTAGTTCTCAACAATATCCAACCGACAACTCATGCTCGTGCAAACGGGGTGAGTATTCCACACCACCGGAAAATCCAGCACAGCTAGCCATCCAAGATGGTTATGTTATTGCCACAGGACCAATGAGCAACCGCTGTTTTATTTGTGGCGAAACTGGCCACTTCATGGTTGACTGTAAAGTTAAGAACCAATACCATGCGGAGTGTCCATACTATGTTCGTAAACACAGTTTCAAAGACTGCCCTAAACAACCTAACAGGATCCTTCCAACACGTCATAAAAAACTATGCCATTCCATAGTGCGCTCAAATCTTTCACCGGACTTCAATGATATATCCATCGTAGTTTTCCGCTGCCTACTATTGCTAGTGACCAACGAAAAATAGAAGAGATTCCTGAAATTCTCCAGATTCCTATGAATCTACTGAATATAGGTGTTGCTAAGGAGACTAGCATCACCCTGTCTTTGTCCTATAGAGACTATCCTGCAGTATCTGCTATTCTTGATAGCGAATCAGGCGTTAATATAATGGCTTTGTCCTTGGCAAAGTCATTGGGCTTCCATACCCTCGATCAACCACAATACAAACTTCGCATGGCTGATCAACGCGTTACAAACCCTACTGGTCATTTATCAAATTTCAAAGTTCGAATAGCAGGTGTCAAATTTGTAATCGATTGTGTCATATTAGACTTACCAGAAGATGCTAATACTTATAAACTCCTTCTTGGTACACCCTGGCTCCAGATGGCAAGTGTTGTTCAAGATTGGAAGCATAGCAAAATCACCTTTGGCAATCACACAAATGAGTCACTGTTGATTCAACACACATGGGATGTGTATCCAGACGAAGTCTGGGATACAATCGATGACGACATGATAAGTGAGGCCACAACACCGCCCACTCAAAACCCACAAAAACCTCGGTTACAAAAAAATAAAATTATCGATACAAAATTAACTGAGCGTCAAAAACAGATGCCTGAGAAGCTTAAGCAGCCGATTAAGCCCTTGTCTAAAGAGACAGAAACCAAACCATCAAACCAAGCTTCCACGTCCGGTAGTGACTCAACACAGATGATTCCCAAAGTTCTAGAAAACTTTGTGGAACCACCTTTTGATCTTCTACAAAAATTTAAAGATTTCACACTAGATGACATCGTTATCCAGTTACCGCAGCCACACCGGGAACCTACACCAAGTTCCAACTCCTTTGAAGGACCAGCTAAAATGATGGCATTAAACCGTAAAGATCATGACGAGGACATGGATCGCATAGTTCATGTTGGTGCACACCTTTCCTCCGAACAATTCTCTGATCTAGAAGCTTTAATTTGCAAATATCAGGATGTATTTGCATGGAACTCTACAAAAATTAAAGGAATTCTACCTAAAGTCGTGGTTCATACGATTCCTTTAGAAGACAACGCTAAGCCTATTAGGGCTAAACCTTATAGAAGTAACCCCGTCTATCGCGAGAGAATCGATGAAGATATTAGGAAATTGTTGGATGTTGGCTTCATTTAGGAAGTCCAACATACTGATTCGGTATCACCCATTGTGGTTGTTTCAAGAAAAACGGCAAACTTCGTATCTGTGTCGATCTCAAGAACCTTAATGCGATTACGAAAAAAGACCATTTTCCCTTGTCTTTAACAACCCAAATCTTAGAGGAAATGGCAGGAGTTGAAGCTTTCAGCTTCTTGGATGGATTTAGCGGTTATTTCCTTGTTCAAATAGCCCCTGAAGATAAACATAAAACGGCCTTTGCCACAGAGAACGGGGTTTATGCTTATAATGTCATGCCTTTTGGCTTATGCAACGCCCCTTCAGCATTTCAGAGGGTCATGCAACTGGCCTTCCAAGACTTGTTACATCGGATTGTGTAGTGGGTTTCTTTCCTTGCCTAATCTGAATCCAAGATCTAGTTAATATAGCATCAAAGAGACAGAGTTAGTTGTCACGCGTAGGTTCGTTCTCATGAGAGCGATAGTATAGTTCAGATTTCAACATGCATGGAGGATCTAACACTAACATCCATTAACACTAAGCATCAACACTACATCCGTTAACCCTAAATCCACAACAATGATAGAAACTTACTCTTCTCTCTCTCCTTTCTCTCTCACAAAAAGCATAAGAAATAGCAATCCCAATAATGATCAGATCCAACAATTAGCAAAATCCAAAGAAAGCATGAGAAATGGAGGAGAAGAGAGGAAGATCAAGGACATTCATCAATCCATTTCTAAAGAGAACCAATCTGCTTTATTGAAATGAGGAAATGAACATGAGGAACAACTCGAGTTGGTCCCTTTTTATAGTAGAGAGGAGGACCCTGGCCTCTGAATCCTATTGGTCTAGTCTTGCCTCTCTTTTTATTCAAATTTAAAAAAGTGTGAGAACCATCAAAATTGGAGGGAAACCCAACTTTATTCACTAACTTGACATTTAGGCCCTGCGACATTAAAAGTCCCGCAAAAAGGCCTAAAGTCCTTTTATTAACATTCTAATTAATCAAATAACTATGTGATCATCGGGTTGGACTTACACACGTAGGGTGTCAAATCCCTCTCACTTATTAACTAGGGTTAGGGTTGCCTTGGGATCTGCAAACCCTCCAACAGATTGTCGAGATTTATCTCGGTGATCTGGGTGTGCATTCCTCAGCCACTACGCACCTTGATGCACTGGAGAAAATCTTCATTCGCTGCCGTAGATTTGGAATTTCACTAAACCCTGATAAGTGTCAAATCTGGGTCACCCATGAGGTAGTACTCGGACATATAATTTCAAAGGATGGTATTTCTACCGACCCTTCAAAAATCAAGGTAATAGTTGAAATGCCCTTACCTGCAACAATGAAGGAAGTTTACGTCTTCCTCGGTCACACAAATTATTATCGCATCTTTATAATCGATTATGTCGGCAAGGCACGCCTCTTTTATTTAGTTGTGGTAGATCCTCGGTGGACCGAAGAACGCATTAAAGCCTTTAAGGAGTTGAAAACAACCCTTACCACGGCACCCATACTCCGTTTGCCAGACTACACAAAAGAATTCCATGTGCATACCGACGGCAGTAAGTATGCCATTGGAGGTCTTCTTGCACAACCTTGTGAGTATGGCAAGGATTTCCCAATACGTTTCTTGAGCAGACAACTGGTGTCTACTGAAGTAAACAATACAACCACCGAGTGAGAAGCATTGACGATGGTCTATGCTGTTCAGCAACTAAGACATTATCTACTAGGCCAGACCCACCGGAAGAGTACGCCATACTATCCTAGATGTAATGGCTAGGCCGAATCAACTAACAAGACGATATGTAAGATATTGACGAAGATAGTTGAAACCAGCCGCTTTGATTGGGAAACAGAACTCTTCTCAGCTATCTGGGCTTACCGCACCACCCCAAAGAAAGCCACTGGATGGGTTACCCCATTTTATTTAGTGTATGGTCAAGAGGCGGTAATGCTTGTAGAATTCTTAGTCTCTTCTCTAAAAATCATGACATCCTTCTCTATAGCTCTCTGTGAGAAAGCTACAATTGAGCCACAAGTCAAAACCAGGCTGTTTATGTTAGCCCAGTTATGCGAGACAATACTCATATCTTACCACGCACAACTAGTCAACACAAGACTTCAGAAGGCCTGGCATGACCGTCACTTGCGAAACAAGGATTTACACTTACGTGACCAGGTGCTTCTTTATACATCAAAAAGCACCCCGACAAATTGAAATTCCGAAGTGAGAGACCATATATTATCAATAAAATCTTTCCTAATGGTGCAGTCCAGCTACAAACACTTGACGGAATACTCCTAGACACTATCGTCAATAGTGGTCGTCTACAGCGATATTACGAGGAGTTGTTTTTTGTTGACCCAATTTAACACTTTTTCCAGGCATGTATTCTATATTTTTTATTTTCTTATTTCCTTGCTTGTTATTCTCTTTTTACATGCCTACTTTTTTAATCTTCTCTTGTTTATAATTCATACCTGTACTTATTTACTTTCTATGCATTTTCTTTTTCTATATATACCCATTTGTCATGAATGTTCTAGGTCAACAAATGATAGACTACACCATATGAAACAAATTTATCACACTTTAGGCCCATCTCATTTCTGTTTGTCTGATATCTCAATATTCCCAATTAAACATACAATCATTCATTGAGATGCTTCTTTCCCATAAGAACTTCTACTTTGAGCCACAGTCATATTTTCCCCCTGAAGTTCTTCACTTGCATCACACAGCTCCATTCCTCCATACTAGGTTTCTGTCAGATCTCAACCGATGAATTTCTGTCAGATTTCAATCGATGGGTATCTATCAGATCTCAACCGGAACGTTTCTATCAAATCTCGACCGAAGGAATCATGTCAGATCTCGGCCGAAGTGTTCTATTGGATCTCAATCGAAGTCATCTATCAGATCTCGACCGGAGCACCTCACTCAGGTCTTGCCCAGAGCGTTTCTGTCAAATCTCAACCAGAGCGTTTCTGTCAAATCTCAACCGGAGCATTCTGTTGGATCTCGACCTGAGCATCTTGTTGGATCTTGACCGAAGCGTCCCGATTGGATCTCGATTGGAGTATTCTATCAGATTTCAACCGGAGCACCCACTCCAATCTCGATCGAAGATTCCAAATTCAGAACTCCACGAACCGACACATCACATCTCGAATTGATCCATTCTACATGCCACTCAAACAAAAAGATCCATGGTTGGCAGAAATCCCTGGTCGGCAGAAAAGCCACGGGTTGAGTTGGTGAACTGGCCAGTGATTCCGAGAATTTCAGACAGAATCTCCCCGGATGACCTGAGGCTACAGTTACTAGACTTCGGGCACAAATGCAAGACAAGTGCCGATCTATGTGTGCAAGAAAGTGCCGAATATTGCCTATTCATGGCCTTTCTAATGCATCAAGAATGTTTCTGGGATCGTGGTTTGGATCCGATCAGGATCAATTCCAACGTAGCCCTCCAGTCAGAGGCAAATCATGAGATGATGGCTCAGCTATACTACAGAGTGGCCTTCATGTCATCCCGATACGTCACCATGGTAGAAGACTGGCAGAAGATGGGCTTCATCGAAAAGATACGAGAGTACCTGGGGCCACTAAATTACAGAAGTAAGCTCCGCTTCCAAGTGTTCGAAGCCCTGGGGCGAAAGATGAGCGAGTGGAAACAAATGACAAGACGACGAGGCAAGCAAGTTTCGCAAGAGGTTCTCAAGAGGCCTAGAATGTAGCAGCCATTGAGAGATCTTCATTTTTGAGAAACAATTTTGTGGATAATAAGCACCTAGTTTTATGGAAGCGAACGAAGATCCACACTTTTCCAAGTGCCGAGCGGAACGACATCACTAGTGTTGCAGTGGGTCCTGAACAGTTCCAACTTTGTGAGGGAGTGCTGGAACTGTGATTATAAGTCCATTTGTTGGATGAAAAATCAAATTTGAGTGAAACACTACAAGTGTGAGACCTTTGTGAGTTTCAAGTCAATCAAATCTATTTCTTGTGTGTAGAATTCACTAGTAAGATGGAATCTATTGGAGCATACCTTCTAGAAGCTAGTGTGAGATTGAATTCTACTAATTATGCTATTTGGAAGGTTAGGATGGAGTCACTCACGGTGCTCCAAGACCTTTACGAGTTTCTGATTGAAGATGAAGATGAACCTCTAGGTGCATAGGAGTTAGCTAGATACAAGAAGAGATCTAGGCTTGCACTTCATTGTGTGAAGATGGATGTGAGCAATGATTTGTTGAGAGAAGTATCAACATGTACTAGTGCTAAAGAGGCTTGGAATTCTTTAAAATCAATCTATGAATCTAGTAACACTTCTAGAGTTTTCATGCTTAGAAATCAAATTTTGCAAAGCATGAGAAGAAGTGAGGAGAGTGCACAGGATTATGTGCTTAGAATCAAGTCTCTAAACAGGGAGTTGGCTTCCATTGGAGAGAAGATTCAAGATGGAGAGCTTCTTGTACAAATTGTAGAGTATATGCTTTACGACTAATTCTTGAATCATCACATGCTCCTTGGACAACTTTTGCATCCAAGACCTCTTTAATGCTTTATATAATCACTGCAGTAATATCAATCTTTACTTTTCATAACGAGATTTTTTCAACAATTCTTTTTGTAGATTTTGATGACAATATGGAACTCAAAGATTTTCAATACTCATAGAATCTTTAAATTGTGTTTAAACTATATTTATTTGAATGCTTGAATCCTTTTCTTCTTGTTTCCACTTCTCAAAGACATGTCATCTATGTCTTTTTTGGAAGTCGTTTGCAGTTTTTTATATGTATTTTTCTCTTGAAAACTTCGACTTCAGAAATAGCACATGTTTTCTTTTTTGAAATTCTCAACAGCTCTCAACATAAATTGATTGGGGACATTTGAAGATATGTAACAATAGTTTGCAATTTTGATATATTGGAGCTCAACGTCATATTTTTGCATATTTGTTTTACTGTCGTCGTCAAGCTATTCATAGAACACAAGAAAGGACGATACATAGAATACAATTACAATGTGATAACACTCAGTGCTTCCACATCGTGTATTCATTTACAAAGCTCTAGACTCTCTCTCTCTCTCTCTCTCTCTCTCTCTCTCTCTCTCTCTCTCTCTCTCTCTCTCTCTCTCTCTCTCTCTCTCTCTCTCTCTCTCTCTCTCTCTCTCTCTCTCTCTCTCCCCTCCAAAAAAAAAGACAAAACTTAAATAATCCTCCTCCTCCAAAACCAACAAAAATAAAATCTCCTTCCATCACACCCCCCTTTCAAAAATAAAAACAAATACAAACCTCTCGCTATTAAAAAGAAGACAAAAGCAAAACATATACTATGTGCCTCTTAAAAAAAAAAAAACTTGAATAACTCTCTTAACAGAAGAAGAAAACGAAGAACATAATTCAACCTCCTACCCACATCATCATAACGATAAAAACTCAATCGCAACCCCGCCTCTGTCTCTCTTTAAAAAAAAAATTTAACAATACTTCTACCTTTAGACACTCTACTTTGTTAATCAGATATAACTTTTTTGAATCCTCGGGTGTCCCGCACTAGGGCTATCACAACATTCATATAATACTTAGCACCTAAAATCCTCTAAGTTGGAAATACATATTCTGTTTTTGTAAAGTAGGTACTCATCCTAAATGGAATGAGTTTTCATTCGAATCCTAGAGAACTAGATAACACAACCATAATTCTATGTCGATAGACTCAGAATCCTCAACGCAATTTGACATATGCTTGGACTCTTCATCCTCAATAAAAGCTATTGTATACTTGAAAGAATATTCTGTAGCCCTGAGAATTGATTCAAAAGTCTATACATTGCTACTCTGAACTATTATTCATACTATGGAAAATTACGCATCGTCTTTGCATTTATTCCTCGAGGACTAGAATAACTCATAACAGATATGGGTAACACTTAATTCGTTTATCATTGGTATCCTAAAAAGAGCATCTTCCACTGTATTAAATATTTCTCGTCTATATCTGATAGACAAGTCAAATTCCTGCATTAGTTCAAACCATCAAGCTTTTCGACCTCTAAGCTCATGCTAATTACACAAATATCTAAGACTTTATGGTCAGTTAGAATCTCAAACTAGGACTATACAAATAGTGCCACCAAGCTTTAAGGGCATGAATAATTGAAAAGGGTTAGAAATTGTATCTAATCTGGACTAGTTCAAGCTTCTTACTTTTGAAAGCCATTGGTTGTCCATTTTGGTTCAACATCGCACCTACTAGAAAGTCACTAGCATCTGTTTCAACCACAAAAGACTGGGTCTACGAAGCTGTAACCAATGCTGTTTTGAGAGTGTCAAAACTCTCATGTTGCTTTGGCCTCCAAACAAACTCCTTTTTCTTCCCCTTAAGAAGATTTGTCACGGGAACTAGTACTTGAGAAGAATCCTTGACAAATTGTCTGTAATATCATGAAAGACTAAGAAAGACCTGAATGTATGAAATACGGCTTGATTTAGGCCAACTAAAAATGGCCTTGACCTGATTTTTATCCATTTTAATCCCATCTTTCAAGATTACATCACCCAAATATTTTATATCTTTGGTAAGAAACTCACATTTAGGTTTATTTGAGAATAATTGATGCATTGGGAGCAATTAGAACACCTTTATGAGGTGAGCCAAATGCTCTTTTTTTAGTTTTATTGTAAACTAAAATATCATGTATAAAGCCTACGATAAATTTTTCCAAATATGGCCAAACAACATTGTTCATCATGGTCATGAAAGTCGAGCATTGATGAGCCCAAATGACATCACCTTAGACTCATAATGATCATGATGAGTTATGAGAATTGTTTTTGGGACATCTTTCGCTTTGACACAAACTTTATGATACCCTGACCGTAAATCTATTTTACTAAAATATTTGGCCTCGTCGAGTAGATCAAACAACTCATCTACCCGATTGGGGACTTATTCTTGATTATGATTTTATTTAATGCCCTTTAATCTACACATAAGCACATAGACCCTTTCTTCTTTTTAACTAATAGGACATGTGTTGCCCAAGGTGAACTGCTTGGTTGAATTTGTCTCTCATTTAGATATTCAGTTAGTTGTTTAGTTATTTCTTGGTCTTCTAATTGACTCCTAGATAACTCAATTTTGATGGTTGCCATTTGAAATAGTTTAATTTGGATTGTTATCACTGAAGATTGTCCATTGAGTAATCAAAATTAGAGAAATTTTAAGTTTTAGGACATTCGTATAGCTCAAATTTGATGTCTTTTGCTTGAGATAGCTTGAATTTATTGCCTAACATGTGATTGTGGTCCTTATTACATGACATAACTCATCAAGTAATAAAAATTGACCAATATGGAATTTAGTACATTCATAATGCTTGAGTTTGACTCCTTACCAATGGAATTGACATGTATCACACACGATAGCTCAACTTTGATGTCTTCCAATTATGATAGTTCAATTTTGGCCCTTATCACTCAAGGTTGATCTTAGAATGATGAATTCAAAGAATCTTGAGCTTACGAAATTTAGGTAGCTCAAATTTGATGCCTATCACTTGAGATGAGTCAAATTTGATGTCTAGCATGCGATTTTGGTCCTTATCGCTTAGCACGACTTATTGAGTGATCAAATTCTCCAATATCAAATCTAGTACTTGCTGGAGTTTGATCCCTTGTTGATGAAATTGACCAATATAACATGAGCTAATTAAAATTTGATGTCTATCAATTGAGATAGCTCAATCTTGGTGACCACATGCGTGAAGGCTTGAGCTCTCGAAACTTTTCCTCATGTAATTTGGGGTTTTTTCTTTTGTAATTTTTTTTGCACTTGTCCCTTGAAATTTGCAAGAGACATTTGGGCACACAGACTTGTTGGAGACAACCGCTCACTATCTGGCATGTAACACATGTAATTTCTGGTGGAAGGACTCTTACACATGCCAAGTTGATCCGCTAGACACGTGTCCTCAATTTTCATTTGTATTTGAGTGCTGGTTTCAAAATTGAAATTTGGCTCCAAATGAAAATAGTGTCATTGTATGCCCAAATCTGTGCACGAAGGTCTTAACCTAGTTAGACGATGAAAAAGAAAACAATTTTTTTTTTCACATGTTGGCATGGAAAGGTACACATTCCTCAAGCCTTTTGCCTTGGTTGGGTTGTGCAGGAAGACTCCTCCACCCCCCAAAAACATATAATGCTCATTGGTTAGAAAGACTTAAATTGGAAACTCCCTAAAAGGTGTGGGCGCACCAGCAAGCCTTCAAGGCACCTAATCACACATGGGAGGATTAGGGCCTCGACTCAATGGCATTTGGTAGCTGAACCATCCAAGTTCCCGCAAAAAATTTGTCCCAACATCTAATCTCTCGTTGTATTAGAAATATCAATAATGAGATTCCATCAACACCCAGTTCTACGTGCACCCCACGACCATCAACACAGGAGAAAAGGGTGGGGTATTGTTTATAGTTTTACTAAGCAAAACTTTTTTTTAGAGCTTTGCTTATGGAATAATTTCCCTAGCCTCGGCACCTCAAATCAAAAAGAAAAAAACATGTAGTTGAAGGCGTGCGGAGCTCAAACCCCCCAATGTGCCTCCAAGAGGCAAAGGTGTGGGGGCATCCCCACTCTCCTGCCCTCCAGCAAAGGACCTTATTGTAAGGAAGGTCCTACAGTCTAAAGTCTTCTCTCTCTCTCTCTCTCACACACACACACAAACACACACACACGAAGAGACTCTATTTCTCGATGAATTGCTGTCGCTGCTGCTGCTACGGCTTTCCCTTTCTGCGCACGATCCATTTTTCTCAGCCTCCAAGGACGATCGACTACTACTCTCGGAGGCCTCTGCAAACCAGCATTTGTAGCAGCGAAGGTTTCTTGGGTAATGCAGGAGCTTATCATAAGCAAGCTAGTCTTAGATCGAGTGAAAGTGGTAGATTGTCTGGGATTGAAGCTTGGATTGCATCTGCGAGGCGCAGTTTTGGATCACGCAACTGGAAATGCGGGATGAGTGCAATGGCAGCAGTTGGGGACGAAGAAGGAGGTTCGAAAACTTGCGTTCAAGAGGGTTCGGAAGCGAAATGCAACTTGTTGGATGATTTTGCAAGCAGAAGAGATTGTGGCATAGATGGATGCTTATCCAATGATTCATTAATAAATGATACTGATTCATATTGCACTCACGTTGATGGTGATAAGCAGCATAATAATTTGGAAAAGCTACAGGATGAAGAGCTTTTAAGAATTTGGCAAGCAATGACCAGAAAAAATGAGGTTCCTCATTTAGTCAAAACCCTAATCTACAATCTAAAGGCTTTGGAGGAGGAAATGGGAGAATCTTTTAGTCACAGAGGGCCAAGGGGAAGGATACAGGTACATTTACCTCAGCTTGAATCGCGTTTATAAACACGGCTAGAAACAGGTTTGTCTAGGTGTCTAAATTTACGTGAGAATATGGGGCTCGAAACCTGCTTAAATGCCATGTTACTACGCCTAAAAGTAATGTACAAGTTCTGGTTTAGAAAAGCTACCAGAGTTACAGAAATATTACTGCATAGCGGCCAAAAGCAGCTCCGAAAGTGTGTTATATGTTCTTGTTAGGGACAGTAACAAAATCTATGGTAGACTTGACTAAATGCAAGTTATGTTATAAGGCAGTTATCTCCAAATATAACTTGTCTAAAACATAATCAACCCAAAAGATAAGGCAAATCTTGCAATGACAGGGAAAGAACCCACCGTATGTGGTGAATTGCAATCAGATTCCTTAGCTCCCTACTATATGTCTGATTTGCATTGAGAACTTGAAAATTGTACTCTGACACATAAAGAGGTGAAGATTCAGTAAATCCCCCTATGGATATTTCGGGGTCTCCTTAATTTTTGGATATCCAAAGTTCAAACTGCACACTGAAAGTGGATTCTTTATTGCCATACTGTAGGAAAGCCTATTTATGTAATCAAATCTCTCAATTGGTTCAACCTTGTGTGCACCAAAGTTAAAGCGATTAATTGTTGATGCACTTGATGTTTGGGACCCCACTTTCCAGGTCTCCAATACTTGCCCATCAACCTTTATGTAGGAGTCCCCAAAAAATTCTCTTATTGAAACTCAACGATGTTTTTTTTGAAATGGAAAAAGTGAATCAAGGGTTGAAACCCTTGTCTGCTTCTTGCATACAAAATTGTGGATCAAACTGCGATCAGAACCTCCTACCCCACTCCAGCAATCAGTAGTAGACGCAAGTTTGGGCTGTTGCCCTTTTTGCCAAGCAGAAATCGATCGACTTGCTGCAATCTGGATTGAGTGTTGGCGCTCATTCCAAAAAGCTCAAAAACTTCCTCCTTGCCTTAGAAAGTGGCCCCATACCAAGCTTAATAACTCATGCACACAAGGCAATCCATAAAATAATAAATAAGATGTCTATTGAGTCATCAATCTCCAACTAAGAATTTAAAGACAAACGACAGTAAACTGGTTCGTAGGTCCTCTTACAAAGGAACTGTGCCACAAAGTTCTCCCTCGAGGCCCTTAAATAGTTATAAACTGAGATGAGATATCTATATATTAAAAGTTGGAAGCCACTTAGAGTTGGGTTGTCCACTTAGTTCAGGGCACAGCCAAAAAACCAACGAACACATCTTAAAATGGTCTCAAATGACCAAAAGACTTGAAGTGGATCCATCGTAATCAATCACCACTTTAGGGGTCTATATATCAATTGTACTGTAGAATAATGAGGGCCCTGATTATGTATCCACAGCTTCAACTTCTTCAATTTCAAAGTTGTATGCCTTCATTGTTATCGTTGCAATTCAGAAGGTACACGATGCAATCTTATCAGTTTTTAGTAGCAGTGCAGGGTCGACCTGGGGGTGAAGAGGATCATAGACATCGAGCATCTTATCAAGCTATCTCTAGTTCAGAGAAAAAATTGCAATTTTTTTCAGCTCGCCAAGTGGCCTGCCGTGTCTTAGGAAGCAAAGATTATCTTTGTGCAAAGGTAAGCATCCTCTTTTTTTGGCAATCACATGATTTCACATATTGAATTTGACAAGTTCAATGAGGTTATACATTTTCTTGTCGTTTACATCGCGTTATGTTGCTATTATCATTGCTAGGTTCTTATAGTTATAGATGTGAGTAATATTATCTTTTCTCACAAAGAAGGGCTGTTTATGATGTACATGATCCTTAGGAAGCAATGAAAAGTACACAAATGAGAAAATAAATCAACTTTCACTATGCGTGATTCATAACTTATGAGCTTAGTCCATTTGGTTTTTGAACACATGCTCATGAATACTATGGTGGATTGAAGGATGACATACAACATGTTGCCACATTGATGTATTTTTATTGGTGTATTTGTGTACATAAATCTCTCTCTCTCTCTCTCTCTCATCCATCCTTTTGCTCGCATCCATCCATTCTGGTACTATTTCGCTTGCCCGATCGATCTCGTCAACATGCCCATCCTCTTGCAAGTCTATAGCACCGATCATCCTAGGCCCCAAGTAGGAATACATTTTGATGTTATGTCTCGGATAATACCCGACATCACAAAGGAGACGTGCAACCTTTAACGCTATGGAGCCCAACCATAGACTCTTAGACCATGAGGTGCTTGCTACAAGATATAAACTGTAAAACTACATATGCTAGACATTCATCGAAGAAAGTTGATCCCGTCGTTTACAAGCTACAAAAGGTGCAAATGCTAACAAGTTGCTTCATGTAGTATCCATGGTGAAATATTACTTGTTTTTGGTACTGAAAGACGTGAACATATCATATTTACATATTATATTCTTCTTACTTCTTATTCTTTCTCTGTCTATGTGATGTTAACATTAGTAAATGGTTGGTATATCATGATGGGTGACTTTTGCTCTTGGATAGAGTGAATTTGTTAGTGATTTATGATTCTTCGAACTAAAATATTAAAAACAATCAATAATGCACTCCCTTGCATGCTCTTCTTATAGGAAAGTTTGCTCTCTAAGTGCTCTTATAAAGAAATTACAATCTCTATTATCAAAGCTACCAAATGAGGGCCCACCCAGGGATATTTACGGTCTTGGATTAATAGGCTTTATCGCACCCACAAAATTGTCTCCTTCCACGAAAACTAGTTGGGCCCAAATTCAATCAAGGGGAGTTTAGGATTCCAAATATGATATGTAAGGCCAAAAAGACCTAAACAAGTTGATAGGCCCACCGTAACTATTTGTTTGTAGTTCTCCCCTACAAAAAATAAATTTGTCAAGTTCCCATATTGACAGAGAATAATCTGTCAAGCTATGTCAAAGAAGATGCTACAAGCATTAACAAGTCAAAGAAGATACACTACAAAAGGTAGACGATGTCCGAAAAGGTCATGGAGGAACAAGAAGAAAAATGTGGCTTGCCCTTGTTGTACATGCCAAAGAAGCAAGACACCTAGGACCATCAACATAATTCGTCCATGTGGTAATTGATCAATGATTCACATGAAAAGCTTGGAGTCATCCTTGTCAATGTCAAGTCTATGAAGAGTAGCTTGGGGTTTTCGAGGCTGTGAACAATCTCGTGCATGTTGCAACATCTTGACATCTACATTTGAAGCAAAATCTTTGAAGGGATGTTAGCCATCTTACTAGGTGAATATCTACTAATAAACAATTTTCTCAACAGAAGTTTGTGAGAGAAGGCGAAAATCACAAATGTAGGCAATGTAAGGAAAGGGCTTGAGTTGCTAGGTGATTCAGTTGGCACTAGAAGGAAATCAAAAGACTTGTTGGAAGTATGACCTTCACATCCATGATGGACAACGTCAGGACGTAGCAGAGTAGTCGATATGGTGCCACATAAGCAGTTACAATGTCCATGTCTTAGTTAGTCACAATATAATACATTTATTGATGTACTCAACATATACTTAATAATGTAATAAATGACTACAAGGGCCCAAGTTCCAAAAGTGACTGGACCTTTTTATGTGTAAAAGGACTACGAAATAGTGGACTATATGTTAGGGACATTAGTGGTTACATAGCATGTGACATTTTCACCATTGAAGCTTGTGTGCTTTTCTCCAATGCAAGAATTTTGTCTTTTCTCTCCTCCTCTCTCTATGGCTTGAATGAATGCTACCTGCTTTAGTCATCAACATGGTATCAGAGTTTGTGAAGGTTAATACCTACTAAGATCTTGCATGTAGTAGGTTCTATTTCTCTTAGAGAGATAGAGAGGTAGAATGTGTAAGCATTAAAGAGCGAAGTAATTTTTGGGAGGGGTGGAAGAAGACCCCTTAAGCTTTAGTGGATGATGCTTACCCTTCTTGTTTAGGAGATCTTGTCCATATTGGTACCCTTTGTTATGGACATCCTGTCCATACAGGTGTTGTTATTCATATGTTTATTCATATGTTGGCCATGGGTCCTAATTCATCTACAAGCCCAAAGTCCCTTCTTATGCATTTATACTTTGGACTAGCCAAGGGCAACTAATTCAGTTGAGTATTTGGGGTGGGAGTACTCTTGGAGGGCACACTATTTTCCCTCCAAAACCCTAACTTGTGGATAACGTTTGCCAAGTCTCTAAAAACTTCCATTTAAGGGCATCTATTGGGTATAGATAGGGGCTGGAGACACTCATTATTCAGGTTTTGGAGATTGGTATTACTTGAAATCTTTGTGGGAGAGCTCATTGTTATTGCTTGTAGTGCTTTAGCCATTAATTATATGTGATAAGATTTGCCATTCTTTGCAGGGGATTGCTTTTTGATTGTCATTTATGGTCTTTTATGCGTCATTGATATCAAAATCTATAATTGTGTTTGCAACATGGTATTAGAGAACTTTCCTATGTTTGTTATTTGCTGAATTGCTTTCCTCTTTGTAGCTACTTTCTCTTTTGAGTCATTTTCTCTCTTTGGACATTTTCTTTTATCTATCCATTTCTCTCTCTCTAGCCTTAGATTTTTTTGCCATAACTTTAGAGTTTGTAATTAGAATTGAGTTATGTTGATTGCATTGGTTTCTTATTAGTTGGGCACCCTTGGAGAAGTGATTTTGGTTATTGGCCGTTTTTTGGAAATCCTAGTCCCAAACACTTGAAATTTTGACTTTTGGACAAAGTCTCTTTCACACTTTTGATGACAAAAGTTATAAGCAAGTAGATTTTTGGAAGTGCAAGATCAAGGTGCATGAACATAAGTAGATGGCACATCGATTGGAGTTCTCTTTCAAAAGTTAATGTTTTTGGATTGCACTTTTTGTTCATCGTTTGAATGCATCTACATGTTCTATGATGTCCTAAAGCCTGGAGATCATTTTTGACTTGCTAGAAGGGAAGTTATTGCAATGTCAAACTTTGGTCAAAATGAAATATCCCGTTTTCTATTGTGCAAGATTTTGTTTCAGATTCCTTGTAGATTTTATATTCCATACTTGAAGACATCGCACTTTCAAGCTTGTAATTTGGAGTTTTCTATCAAAGATCTTGAAGGTCAAAGTTCGGTCAAAATAGGGGGGTATCTTGTATTTTTGCAAACAAATTTTAATTCGATGCTGAGTGGATTTTTGTATTCTTTGTTGACCAACAAGTGCAACAAACTTTATGACACTCATCAATTGGATATCTCTATCTCAAGATATCCTACTTCAAAAGTCTTTTGATTCAAAGCGGGTTTGCATGACAGAGAACAACCATCGATGGTCATTGATGACAAGTAAAGCAATTTTAACACCTATTTTACTTGCTTGTTTTGCAATATTATTGGACAACCTATATTAACATGAGGCGCTTACATTTTGAAGGTATTCTCTTAATAGCCCTTTTTGTATGCTGTTTTTACAACACTTGGACAGCCTCTATTGCCGTCTAGCATCTATTTTTGGAGGGTTTCTATGGGGGGTGAATATGCGTGCTCATTGTTCAACATACATTTATCACGTTCATAGTAGTCATTTTTCAGCCTACTACCGTTTATGTGTGGACCTAAAATCTATTTTGGGTGATGACAAGAGTCCTCTCCCTCAATAGCTTCTCATACTTGTGCTTTTGCTGTAGGAGATGACCAGGATATATGTCATGTGCCACACAATATTCTTGATGCTAAATAGGTTTATGTAGACGAGGTTGTGGATATATGTCGTGGGTGGGTTACAAGACATTGGAGATGAGCTTCTTATACATGGTCTAGATGCTATAGAGACTCTAGTTGCAACAGAGGTCCTAGTTGGTACTTTTGATATGCTAGTTGTGGCAAGGTTGAAGGGTTACATGTACGAATGGGGTAGAATCACCCCGATTCTCTTGTTGATTTTACAGTTCAAGATCAGGGACACTTTAATACTTTGTTTCCATTTTGCTATTGTCCAAATGCTACAAATGGAGTTCAGATGGTAGAGGATGCATATCTAGGGTAGTTGGAAGAGTTTGATTTTGTTGAGGTTTATGGTTTTTGTGATGGAGCACATGTTTCTCAGGTTCATACTATCCTTCCTTTAGTTTTGGCAGAGGAATACGACATTCCTACAATTTTGTCAAAGATTCATGTTTCTATAGTAGTTGGCATGAATGCTAGTGTTCTCTTCATTCTATCTCAGTTCCTGGTTTATGTTACCACTTCTTGTTAGTATAGTGCCATTTCTATTGCTCTCTCTTCTATGTTAGCAGTTTGGAGATGACGATTCCCATTTACTGGCCTTATGGATCGTTGGGGATACCTATAGACTACCATATCCACTTGTTCATAATGTTGCTATTTGGCATTCTTGATCTTTATGATCTACTTGGGATGTACCTATGACATTTTCAACTCCTGGTGCCAGACATTCTTTCCCTTTATGAATTGCTTGGGACTCTGGTATATCTATATCTCCTCTCTGACCTGTTGCTACTTGGCATGCTTGGTTGATGTGGATAGCTTGGGATGCTTACCTTGCAGCAAAAGTATGGTGGTCTTTCTATAATACCTCATTGGTTATGTGTTACGAGCCTGTAGCCAGAGCCGAATCCTAAAGGACACTGGAGATCATACACCATAATCAGGGGCGTGTTCAACCCACACGTCCACCAGGGCAAGACAGTGTGAGTAGCATGCACTGGTATGGGCCTACAGAGAGCTAGAGAACCAGGGGCCGTACCACAAGCATAGAGGGCCTAACACAGCTTAGGGACCCTATCAGTAGGAGCGGCCCTCGTCGGGGGCACCGTCGGCCACGAGGCCCCGACACTTGGCAGCAGGCTGGGTGGATCAATTAGTGTTTGCCCTGCTATGGTGTCTAGGTCTCTAAAACTGGTATCAGAGCCTCGTTCTAGAAAGAGAAAGTAGAGAAATCTTCAATTTCTGCTTGTTTCTTGAGGATTATGGTGGGGGAAAGGTGGAGACAGCTTCTTAAGGTGTTATAGAACCTCTAGTGTTGCCGTTCCGCCCAAAAAATTGATTGATTTGCTGTTTTTGGATCATACTTCTCAAAAACGTTCTACAGGTCCATCGCTGCCTAGAAAAGGGGAAAAATCAGCACTTTAGTTGATCATAACTTCTCCTATAGGTGTCAGATAATTATGAGATTTTGGCTGTAGGTGGCCAGAATTAGGGCGCCCTCCACCGGCTTGATTTCATTTGATTTGGAGCTGTGGTTGTAGAGATATTGCCAAAAAACAGCTTTTGAACGTTTTTCAAGGTTGTTGCAGTTGAAGTCGCATAACTTTTGGGTTTTTGTCCGTTTGACCTGAATCATGAAGAATCCTCAGATTAGGGCGACCTACTTCAGCTATAGCTCCTGCTCGTTTCCAAATCGTAAATCAGGCTATTCACCACTTTTTATAAGCTGTTTTTCACCTTTTTTGGCGAAAAATCGAGTTTTTCAGCAGTAACCAGCGTACAACCAACCCCCAACTATAGAAAGACTGAGGGGTTTTCCTGCTTTTTTTCTCTAGAAGTATAGACCTGAGACAGAACTAAGTATTCTACCCTTTCTTTTCAGTTTCAGTCAGTCTTTTTTTTCTTTTTTTAGTCAGAACATTAGGCATATTCTCTTCCGTTTTGAAAATGTCCACTTCTCATGGACCTGATCAACCCCTGGAGAGAGGCATTGACGAACTGGAAACGGAATCCTTGAGGTTCAGTAAGGGGAAAGAACCCATGGAGGTGGAAGAGCAAGAGCAATTCGTCGATGATATAGACGAATTTGTTACCAAGGAGCAGGATCTCTAGTTGGTAACAGAAGTGGACGAGTTGAAGTTGGCCTTAGCCAATTTTCAATCTTGTATGGAAGACTCGTTCGCCGAACTCAGAAGTTTGATTCTAAGTTCCTTCCACTTCTCAACACCCCTCTCCTCGACTTCCATCAGCAGAGGGTGAGCCCATTCGGTCTCATCTCACTCTTTTCAAAGATTGAAAACCTCCTACTTCTAATGGGGAAGAGAAGGACAGAAATGCAGATATTTTACACACCTTCCTCAGCAAATGGAAGAACATTCATGCTCTTAAACAGAACCTTGACCATTTGCAAGCAATCGAAGCCAGTCTTTAACTAGGGCCCATGGCCTACAAGTGGTGGTTGAACCTCCAAGAGACCGAGCAGAGTCCCCGGTCATGGAAGGCTTTTGAAGAGGCCTTCCTACGAGAGTTCCTACCGGAAAATGAGCTTGATAGAGCCTGGGAAGCCTGGGAGAAAACAGCCATGGAAAAATCCTTAACCCAGTACATCTCATTAAAAATATGCATGACTATCAGAAGCCATATTAAAGATTAAAAGTATGGATGACTATCAGAAAGTCAGAGGGTTTGTCCGTGGACTTTGAGATGAGTATAGAGTAGAGGTTCAAAGAAATTCGCCTACTTCCTTAGAGAAAGCTATAAGATTTGCCCAAATCTATCATGATTCAGTGGGCAGGAAGAAGGCGAAACACCATCCATCTTTTGAGCAACCTTCTTAGAAGGGTTTTCAATTTAAGAAAAAAATTTTGAAAAGAAAGAAAGAAGAAAAACCTAAAAACGATGCTCCTCAGAAACGCCCATCACTCATGAGTCATTCAAACCTTGAAACAAGAAGATTTTGAGCCAAACAAGAACGTTTGTGCTTTGTGCATGGGAAAGGGACACATAGTCAGGCAGTGTCCCAAGGGGCCGTTTATTAAAAAAGATAAAAAACAAGTTCATCTTGTACAGACCATGAGCTTCCCAAATGACTCGGCATTGGGCAGTTATCGAGATAGAAGTGTTTCATGAAGACCATGAACACTGTTGCCAATTGACCTTTGCAATGCTAGGGAGGCCCTCTAGCTTTGGGCCACATGATCTAGTACGTATGCATGGTAAAATTGGCAACCAGTCATTTAGAGTCATGGTTGATGATGGGGCAACCCATAATTTCATCAACTACAGCCTAGTCAAGAAACTCAGACTTCCAGAGATACCTAGTAGCATAGGTATATAGTTTCTTTGGCCAAGGGTGAAGACAAGAAAATTTGGGAACTATGGTAAGTAGCTTAAGTCTTGATATTCAGGGGTATCAAGATCAAATTAACTTTCAAATAATGCACTTGGATCACGCAGATCTTGTTCTCGGGAGAGACTGGCTCTACAGTTTAGGGCCTTCCCTCCAAAGAAATCATCAAGAGAACACCCTCAGCTTTTAGTGTAATGGCAGGAAAATCTAGTTGCATGGGGAGCATGATGTCCCCAATAGTCCTATGGTGTGCAGCTCAGAGCTCCGTCAACTAACCGGGGATAGCGAGCACCCAGGTATTCTTATGTGACCTTCAGTTTGTTTCAGAAGTTTCTACTTTCAGTTCTTTGCAGTCTCAGGTAAATAAATTAGAAACTTTATTGTCTAAATTTGAAGATGTTTTTCTTGAAGATTTACCGCATAGTTTACCACCTAGCAGAGATGTAGATCATGTTATAAACCTAGTACCTGGCACAACACTTGTTTCCAAACCTCCGTATCGGGTTAGTCGATCAGAGGATGAAGAAATAACTAGGTAGTTATTAGATTATCTTAGGATTGACCAAATTCAAACCAGTAGTTCACATGGGCATCGCCTGTGCTTTTGGTGAAAAAAAAGGAGGGATCTATGCGTTTTTGCGTAGATTACAGAGTCCTCAATAAGGTCACAATCAAGAGTAAGTATCCAATGCCTCGGGTAGATGAGTTGTTTGATCGACTCGACGGGGCTAAGTATTTCAATAAAATAGACCTCAGATCTAGATATCATCAGGTCCGTATAAAAGTGGAAGATGTCCCGAAAATAGCTTTTAGGACTCGTCATGGTATTATGAGTTTAAGCTGATGCCATTTGGGCTCGTCAATGCTCCAACTACCTTTATGATCCTAATCAACGGTGTCCTTAGACCATACTTAGGCAAGTTCGTAGGTGTTTTTTTAGATGACATCCTCGTGTACAGTAAGACGAGGAAGGAGCATCTTAAACACCTCAGAAAGGTGTAGGGAAGTGTTAGCATGATGCTTACTTTTCCACCATCTGGAGGTCAGTCTAGAGCAGACAGTTACAGACTTTAGAACCAGTTCCCGGGGCTCATCCAAGCAAACGGCAGCTTCCGTTGAGGATGATGAGTCCAAGTATACGTCAGATGTCGTTGAGGACTCAGCGTCTATTCTACCCAAGCAAACCGCGGTGGTTGAGGGTCAATTTTCTCAAGGATTCAAATGGAAACACTATTCCATTCAGGATGAGTACCTGCTCTATAAAGATAGACTATGTGTCCCTAGTTCAAAGGGATTATATGCAACAAGTCCTATACGAGTGTCATGACAGTCCTAGTGCGGGGCACCCAGGCATTCAAAAGACTTATGAGCTTCTTCGGAGGCATTCTTCTAGCCTAGCATGAGAAAGGACGTCCAGCAGTATGTGCTTAGTTGCCAGAAGTGTTAGGTTAATAAAGTAGAGCGTCTTAGGGAAGGAGGGGTCATGCAGCCCTTAGATATACCAGCTAGTAACTGGGAAAGTATCTCCATGGATGTCATAGTGAACCTACCTAAGACCCAAAAGGTTCATGACACTATTTGGGTCACAGTTGACCGGTTGACCAAAAAGGCTCACTTTATTCCAACCAAAACAACCATTAGAGCTCTAGAGTTAGCAAGGTTGTTAAGAGAAGGGCTATTTAAATTATACGTTCTTCCTTCCAGTGTAGTCAGCGACCGGGATAGTAAGTTTGATGGAAATTTTTGGAGAGCAGTATTTCATCACTTACATACCAAATTAAATATGAAGTTTTGAGTTTTGAGGTGGTTTTCGAACATCTCTTTCGACATAATAAAAACACGCTGACAACTAGAGGGTTTTTCCATGCAGCTTGGGGAACAATTACATAAATGAGTGTCAACATGGTTGGGTACTACAATTGAAGCAGCCAAAAACTTTTTAGAGGACGTAAACTAAATGATAGAACACGCTAAACATAGCATCAGGCAATCCCAAGATTATGCAGATTTGCACAGACGGGATGTGCTCCTGGTGAGAAAGTCTACTTGCGAGTCCCAGTTGACTCTAAAACCCTCAAAACAGGAGTGTGTGCTAAGTTGTCTCCTAGGTATTTTGGTCCATTTACCATCAACTGGAAACTAGGTGAAGTCACCTACGAGCTAGAACTCCCACGCAGCAGTAAGGCTTTTCCAGTTTTTCATGTAAGTCAGTTGCGAAAGGCCTTAAGCTAGATCAGATGATCTGGTAGGGGACAATGTTCTAGTTCCCCCATTGGCTTCCCAACAACTTTCACATGAGCCAGAGGAGATTCTTAGTAGTAGAGAGACGTAGGCCCATCAGACTCTATACCAGAATATAATCAAGTGGAAGGATCAGCCTGTTGAGAATGCCACTTGGGAAAAGGGCAGCGTTCTTCGCAAGTTATTTCCGGATTTTGTCTTAGTGGACCAAGATGGTTCTTAAGGGGGAGGGAGTGTTACGAGCCTATAGCCAGAGCTGAACCCTAAAGGACACTGGAGATTAGACACCATAGTCAGGGGCGTGTTCAACCCACATGCCCACCAGGGCAAGATAGTGTGAGTAGCATGCACTGGTACGAGCTACAGCGAGCCAAAGACCCACGAGCCGTACCACGGGCCTAAAGGGCCTAACACAACTTAGGGACCCTGTTAGCGGGAGAGGCCCCCGTCGGGCACCGACATGCAGTCGGCCACGTCAGAGCTACAAGGCCGACACTTGGCACCATGCATGCTACCGGTCCCCACGTTGGGCTAGGAGGGGCTTACTCCATATAGGGAGTTGGCAAGGTTGGGTGGATCAGTTAGTGTTTGCCCTGCTATGGTGTCTAGGTCTCTAACAGTACAGCCCTGGATTCTATGTTTTAAGTCCTTTGTTGCCACTAGGGGTCTACTCACATGATGGTTACGTATGCATAGATGGCTTGTTTTCTTCTACCATGGTTACGTATAAAGAGATGGCCTGTTTTCTTCTACCGTGGCTTTCCATTCAGATATTAGAGATTATGGTTCATGTGTGGCTTCTAGGGGGTCTCTCCTCGAGGTCATTTGTTATAGTAACTTCTCGCCATTTGCCATCTCTTTGGTTCTCTTGGACTATCATTGAATGCCATTCCCTTGGGTCCTCTATGTTTTCTAACGTACTATTTAGGTGGCAAGCTTGGTCTATCCAATTGGCTTAGTTGTTGGAAGGACTATTAGATTGTTGCTTGACTTGCATACTTGTAGTTTTGAGATTCACTAGAGTTTCTTGTCACTAATTGTAAAAAATTATCTCAAGTTTCAGCTTGCCCTGAACTTTTTCAACAAAGAAATTTATTTGCTAGGACATGATCTTATTTCATCCCTTTCAATGATTTGCATTCTTAGATGTGCTCAAAATCTATAATATCAAGCTACTCCGAGAATCGTACTCCACATGTTAACTCATTTCGTCCCTTTCAATTATTTGCGTAGATGTGCTCAAAATTAATAATTTCAAACCACTCCTAGAATCATACCCCACATGTTAACTCATTTGTTATGGTTGCAGTGCTGGCTTCCTCGACAACAGGATTGCATGTGTGAAAAGTTAGAAACAGCACCTCTTTGGCATGGAATAAAGTTTTGGGTCTATATGCATCCAAAGGTGCTTCTGTTTGGCAAATTAACTTTTGTTGATTTCTGAGTTTTTAGGGAAGTGGTCTTTTTACTTACTGTGATCAGTCTTGTGGAAGTTGTGGTAAAGCATGAACTACTTGCAAGTTAATTGTCATAGTTTTCAAGTTGATATTGTACTTCACATTTGTTGATAAATTCGGATTTTTGACAAATATGTTAATTATTGCTATGAACACTTGTCATAAGATACATCTTAAAGAGCGTATATTGTAGTCAACTCAATATATACAAATGTCTCAACTTGCTTGAGGTGGATATAGTCTTCAAAGTTCATCCTACATGTCTTAAAATTCAATCTTACCAGCTAGCTACTTACTTGCCACATGAGTTTTCATGCATTTAGGAATTACAGGGTTCTTGTATAGTCATAGATTATCACTCCATTGCAATACATATGTTCTTATGTGATTGACATGGTTTTAACTTAACTCCTAGATGTTTGTGTGTGGTGAATGTGGTTAAGTTCATAAATTTCAGAGTGAAATTTTTGACAATCAAAAGCTCCTTGCATACTAATCCATACACAAGCATGTGTAGTTTAGAAAGAGTTTTGACTAAAGCAAGACACAACTGCTAGAAGTATTGAAAGAAATGAATGTAGATAAGTTACCATGTGGATCAAATTTAGATTGAAAATGATGATCTACTGTTGAACAGAAAGGTGGAAATCATAAACAAGAAATAAGAGGAAGAATTTAATAAGCTAGACTTGGCTCAATTGGTTATACGGATGAAGACATACTAAATTACTTGTAGCCTAACTAGATGCTGTATAGGACTATTGGATGTATTTTTTTCACAGATGCCACTTCCCATTATGAACATTGAAAATTTCAGGCTTAAATATTTGCAAGAACCAGTATGTGGTTGTTTTCAATTTTGACCAAAGCTTCGAGTTCATTTATTCTGAACTTAGCTCCAATGTAAGCTGTCTTGAGAACACGTGACAGCAAAAGATATGCATACAGCCTTATCAATTTCTGTCCACTTCTAACCAACTTATCATATGGTTGTTTATATTCTTTCTGAACTCCAAAGTAAGCTTTTTGTCATTATAACAATTTTCAGCAGTACATATGCTTTGGAATTGCATTCATAAAAATTTCTCTGCTGACATCATATAATATACAAAAAAGTTCAAGAGTTTAATTTTTGAGATTTCAAAGTGTCGAAACCCTTATTGATCTTTCATAAGATGCCTAGCTGTTACGAGATCTCCATTTTTCAGGCTGTTTTCGGGTGAATATATTATTATTCCTTTCTGAATTTGAAGTGCCATAATTTTCTTATTGAAAGTATTAACATAGAATGATTGGATAGATGCAAGCCAGCATAAGGACCAATCATTTCCATATTGTCAGTGTGCCTAACAATGTACTTATTTATCTACAGCTTCCAGCAAGCTACAGAATATTCACGAGCTCATGAAGTTTTGCCTCTTATTATACTAATTAGCTTAAATAGTTTCAGTACCACATACCTGCTGGAGCTATTTTTGAGCATGTGGACTGTATCTTAACTGGGAATTGAGGCTTGATGTCTTTGTAGGACTTTTTAAGAAAGAACAACACTGGCAAGCTGCTTTGGCAAGTGTTTGGAGCAGACTCTGTCCATCTTTGTCTTTATGGAGTAGAGGAGCACGAAGCATCTATGTGGAATGCCTTCTCCCAGCCAGGTTCGCTATGATATCAATATATCCAAACCTTCTAGAAAACTGGTACTTAAAAAACATTTCTTGAAATGGATGTGGATAGGGTGCAGTATGCATGTACCATTTTTTTCCGAATTATTTAATGGGTTGCAACTCTTTTTTGGTGCTTTTGTATAGGGAGAACTTTGTCCTCCTATGCAAGCTGTATTTCCTGAATTAAAGCATAGATCAACAACTAATATGTTTCACAGAGCATTTTGCTGCTGAAGATCTTGGAGACATTGGTTGTTTATAGGGATGGGCTATCGGTTTGTCCACTTGTGCATCTGGTGGCTTAATTGGCTCACCTGTTGCACCTGAGCCACTTCCTGAGCCCCTTCCAGTTGCACACACAAATGCTCCAATTCTGCGTACAAGAATATTCTTTGGCATGGTGGTACCAATGGTTCTGCTGAGTATTGGGAAACTCATCAATTGCAACTCTTTGCTCACCAATGTGGATTCAATATAGAGGATCTGCCAGAATATGTTTTCCCAACGCTATGTACACCTTGAATTGAAACTCTTGATTTAAAATTAGCAATGAGCTACTCGACCGATATTGAATATTTGTTTATCACAGAAATAATATTTGTTTTCCAATAAATAATGTCAACATTTCCATATGTTACATACCCGTAAGGGCATGTATTAACTCAGTTGAGGCGATGGTCTCATTATATGGGACAGAATGCTAGTCCCCGTTTAGATGCCACATGTCAATGTTTAATTGGCACGGGGTAGTTCAAAGTTATTGATCCTTTGCAATATGCGCAACTGACACGTGTTTATGGTTGTGACATGATCATGTTAGCAGAGTGACCCCATCTGAACTATGTATGTAGTGGTGGATCTCCATGAGCTTGGTATCATTCTCACTTGGAAAGTGAGAAGCTCTTTCCATGTAGTTAGAGACCAGGACGATATCTTGCCTCAAGATGTAGGTATGCGAGAGTTGAAGCTAGGATGCGACGGTATGGGATACCATAGCTTGGTGGAGACCTAAGCGTGCTCGATGGTCATCTATAGCTCCAATGCTTGGGGGTGAGGCGACAATATCTCTATGGATGACAATGAATGATATCACTTCCAAGTTTAAGAGGCTCATATCACTTTCCTAATCTAGTTGACATTGAATGTTACCTCAGCTTTTTTCCACTAGATGCCTTTCTTCTATAATAACGTTGATTCAATATTTTTCTACATACTTGAATGCAAACTTGCATAAAGTGGCAACCTCGAAAGTTACAAAATGTTTTAGCTAAACACCTTAAGGGACAAGAAAATAGGTAACAGGACCCAAATTACAAAACAAGGTTGAATTCAAGTACCTTTCATCATGTTGGCCAATCAATACACAAAAAGTTACATTATTCAAAGCTGTTAATAACAACATCATGTCACCAAGAGGTCACGAAAGTCAAAACCATTGAGGATGAAGAACACTGGTCCCAAGAACAATCGATTTTTGCTGTATCAGAAATCAATGAGGCCCTGGTAATTACTTATGAAACCTCTATTCAAGCCTTTTTAACTACCAATCTTTTGTGAGTTCCTTTATAGATCTCTTCAAATTTCTTTGCGCTTAAATGGAGGTCATCTGAGGGGGATAAAGAGCACATTTCATGTTTCTTTTTTCTTTTCAAATTCTAGAACAAGCGGATAAATGTGTAAGTTTGAAAGAGACAAAGTATTATGGAGCTTTTTTCACTAATGGCTTAGTACTTCTGTTTGTTTGAGATGACCTACAAATTGATTTGATCTTTTATAAGTTGGTATATTATGATTGTGTTGACTGTGGATGGATTCTGTTTCTGGCTTGATGATTACAACTACTTTTGCCGATTTGGTGTCCTCACCTAATCAGAAGATCTTTTCCTGGAATTCACTATGCAGGTAATAATTCAGTTTGGTGTGTCTATCCAGAACATGATGATATTCCCTATCATGTTCATGAGCTCTCTTTTCCTCAAACAATCATTGCAACAAGGAACAAATCAAAGGTAATTGTTTTTCACCCAATTTTTTTGAATCGTAAGACTTCAGTTTAGTGTCTATCTAAAAAGGACGATTTTCTTTTGTAGTTCATTTTGAAATCCTTATATTTTAAGATTTCTATGAGATAATTGCTTGAGATTGAGCTTCTGATTTCTTCTCTTTAATAACGTTGAAGGCTTAAAATGCCACCCCTCACGAGAGTTAACAAAGTGATATTGAAGTTGGCAATTCTCTACACAATAAAATAATCATAGAAAGGAAATCCACAGGAGCAACTCTCCACCCAAGCATCTCTCCACAGGAGCAACTCCACAGAAGCATCCTAGCACCTGTATTCAAGCCAAGCCATAACTACAAGCTAAGTACTGATTAGGGGTTTTATTAGGTAGTAACCCATCAATCTAGTAGTCTAGAGAGAGAGAGAGAGAGAGAGAGAGAGAGAGAGAGAGAGAGAGAGAGAGAGAGAGAGAGAGAGAGAGAGAGAGGAACCATAAAAGAATTAAATGGTTAAGCATTGTAATTTTAACTCTTCCTCAATGATTAACGTTTACAAACTCATGGAACATGCCTCCATGCTAGCATAACGACTTCAAACGTAATTTAGAGCTATATCAAACCAAAATGTTAAGAAAAGGTAGAATATGAAAGTTCTTAGAAGCTTCCCTCTTCTCAAGCTTCAAATAATAGCTTTTATGCCAAGTTTAGTTATAAAGAACTCAAACTTGTCTTTACTTAGGGATTTGGTAAATATATCATCTAGCTGTAGTGTTGTGCTACATTCACATTGAACATAGTTTTTCAAATATAAAATGGTACTTTACGTCAATATGCTTTGTTCTAGCGTGAAATACTAGATTTTTCCCTAGTTGTATTCCGCTCTGGCTATCATTAAAAATGGTTGTACTTTGTGATTGTCTCACCGAGTAGTTGTCGTAGCCATATCGCTTCTTGAGTTGTTGAACTCAAGGCTTTATATTCAGCTTCTGTTGTAGAAAGTGATATAGTACCTTGCTTTTTACTTGACCAAAAAAAGCAACCATTTCCAATACTAAACGTGTTGATCTTCTATCATGAATGCTACTAGCCCAATCAGCATCAACATAACCTTGCAGCTTAGGCAAAACATATCGTCTCAAATAAGCCAGACCAAAATTAAGTGTTCCTTTCACATATCTCAAGATTCTTTTGAAATTTGGTGGCTTTCCAATGATCCATCGTGGGTGCTTCCATTAATTGACTAACCAAGCTCAAAACATAACAAATGTTTGGTTGTGTGGTGGTAAGATATATGAGGCTTCCAACCAATTGACGAAACAATGTGACATAAATTGGGCCACTAAATCAATGCGTGATAACTTCTTACCCACCTCACTAGGTGTAGTTAATGGCTTGCAATCAGACATATATATGAAATCTCTTTAGAGTTTTGTTAATATATTTTTCTGATAAAGCCTGATATCACGCATTTTGCCATACTTCCAACCCTAGAGAGTAGTGCACAAGATCTAGATCCGTTGTCTCAAATTGTTTGCATAAATCAATTTTGATGGTATATATAAGATCTCGATCATTTCCAGTGATAATAATATCATCAATATCCATTTGCAAGCTCATACAAATTTGGATTGAAGTAGTTCTCACAAAGTTATTGGAAAGAAAGTAACTATTGATGTGGTCATACCATGCCCGTGGTGCCTATTTAAGGCCATATAGCACCTTACGCCTCGTAGTCGATTCCTTTGCTTTGTTTATAGCCTTTGACAACTATCTGTGCATTGTACTTTATGATAGAACTGTCTGAATGAAACTTCGTCCAGTAAACCCACTTATCATCGATGGGTTTCTTACTTAAAGGTAGATCTACAAGATCCCACGTACCATGCCTCTCAATGCAATCCAATTCCTCTTGCATTGCCTCTTGCCATACCTTTGAATCTTTCACTTTTTTATCCATAATAATTGAAATAGGTACAAAAGAATTAGCACGTGTTTTTTTGTAACAACAAATTAAATCAAAAAGAAGATGCTACACTTTGCTAAACTCTTGTATTACTCAAAGAGCTTAAATTTTCTGCTCATTATATAACTTTCATGAATGATCAGAGTTGCTATTATTTATCTTTATATAATTATACCCTTCTTGAAATTCTCATTCTTGGTTTTTGTCTGTGGTTGCAATTGTGCTCCATGCAGAATGAAGACAATCTTGTTTGCCATTTCATTTTATTGGATGGTACTTGGAGTAACTCTAAAGCCATGATTAGTCGCCTGCAGGTTTGTTTGCTTATATGTGGTTACTACAGTACCTCAAAATTTGCAAGTTGCTGCAAGAGCTCGCTTAAAATTAGTAAATAGTCATTTTTTGTATGCTTGAATCTACTGGTTAGTTAAAGCGTAACCTTTTCTTCAGGTTTTCATATAAGCATCCCTTTCTAGCATGTGCATCCAGAAAAAAGCTTGAATGTGTAACCCATTGGTTTCTGTAGAAAATTCTAGCCTAATCCGTATGTTTTTAGCATAAGTGATTGCTATTATTTGCTTCAAGCTTAATGTCACTTGGAATAATCGTCTTTGCAAGTGTTTCTGAGGAAGAACCCAATGCAGAGAGTGTTTCTCCAATATGCCATGCACGATCGTGTGCATGTTGCTGATATTTATTGACTTGACTGATATGGCTGCACGTAATTGAATTCTGCTCCTAGAAAGCAAAAGCAATAGCCACACTCATTGTCTGCTTCATTAATTTGGAAGAACAGTGGGCAGCCCTTAGACTACGAGCCAAGCTTAGAGGTACATCCATTTTCATGGACGATGTTCTCACCCCTATGCAGGTGGTAGATTGGAAGAAGGCATTCAATGAGACAAAAGCTTTGGGGAAGAGGGTAATTTATCGGGATGGTAGGGCTCGGTACATTGATCCCCCACATCCTGAGAAATAGGGATTAGGACCCCCCGCACTAGGGATGGTCCAGGGGCTCCTCACAGAGCATTGTGGTTGAGTCTATGGAACTTCAATGGTATCCACTCTTCAGCTATAGCAAGGGATTTCAGGGATTTTTGTATGGATGGTGATATATTGCTTCTCACGGAGACACATGAGAGTCCTGAGAGGGGACTCCCGGCCATTGAGGGTTTTTGTTGGTACTCTGCGCATCGGAGAGAGACGAGAGCATTGATAGACCGAGGTTCAGCTGGAGTGGCATGCTTGGTCGGAGATTCCCTTTAGCCTTGGGTTGAGTTGGTATATACTGATGAGCAGGCTCACTACATATGGATTAGGGTGGACCGTGAGCTGATGAGCCTGGATCGAGACCTCTTTATTGCCATTTGCTATTTTCCACCGGATACATCATTTTTTACTTCAGATGAAGAGTCACCATACATGGATATCCCTTCAGATATTATCAGATATGAGGAGCGGGTAAAATTCTTTTAGCCGGAGACTTCAATGCCCGGACGGGGGTCAGGCAAACGGAGTTCCATAAAGCAAACGATGATCCACAGCGGATATATTGCATAGATTGGGACGATCTTGGCCTCCAGCGATGATCAGCAGATGCAGAGGGTCTACTTACCGCGTATAGAGAGCAGATGCTTCAGTTGGGTGAGGCTCATGGATTGGCCATTTATAATGGCCTTCTACGGTGGCCTGGTTCAAGTGATTATACTTGTTTCCCACACATTGAAGGACATAGTGTTGTTTACTATTTCATAGGATCGCCGTCTCTCCCGCCCTTCATTGCATCCTTTTTGGTTCACCACCCTACACTCTCTGACCATTCTATCTCTCACTCTCTATCGGCCTTCTTTGCACCCCACATACCCGTCCATTAACCCCCATCGTGAAGACCAAATATTGCTATACCCCTCAAAACACTCCTTTGCACAGGGAAGCCCCATCGGAACTTCTGACTCAATTTCCATATGAGCGTACTTTAGCGGACCGGTCTCTGTTTCTTGTCCAGACCATCCATACCGCTGCATCTCTTGCTTTTCCTTCGCCATGGTCCAAGCATCCACGACACCATCGAGCACATAACCCATGGTATGACCATGAATGCACCCTCCTTCACCAGAATTTGATCTATGCTAGCTGCCACCTCCCCCATCTGGTAAAGGACTTATCTTGTGTATACTGTAAAACCACTCGAAAGAAGAAAATTGCATATGAGATTTGCCAGGGCAAGTAGATGATAGACCTTCTCTTTAGTTCCTCTTCGCGATCCTTTTGGAAGAAATTTCTAGCCTCCACTTCCCACGCCCTTATTTGTAGACGCTTTTGATATTTTCTCCCCAGACATGGTTGAAGAGGCCATCAAACGATTACACTCCCATATGGCTAAAGACATTGATGATTTAGAGGCTAAACTTCTGAAGTATGCCGCTGACATCCTCTCTCCTTTCCTCTCTATCTTATTTAACTGCGCTATCACATCTGGTTTCCCCTCTCCGTGATCCACAAACCTTATTCATCCTATCCATGAAGGCGGTGATCCTATGAAAGTCGACAACTATCGTACCATCATGATTAGCCGCCTCTTTGCCAAGGGTAATGGCTCTCTTCTTCAATCAGAGATCAGTGCAAAGATGGATACTAGAGCATTTCATGCCATTGGTCAGGCCGGTTTCAGACGAGCATATACTACATCTGATCATATCTTTACCCTGAGATCCATCATTGAGGAGGCTAGGGCCAGGAGAGAGCGTGTACTTTGCTGCTTTATGGATTTCCGCAAAGCCTTTGATTCTGTACCTAGACATTTGTTGATACAGAGGCTTTCAGGAGGATATCATAAAAAGCAGTTGTGGCTTTGTATAGGCGAGTTATTGGTAGGATTCGGGTATCAGGGGTTATATCACCATAGATGGATAGTACGATTGGGGTTAAGTAGGGATGTCCACTTTCACCTACAATCTTTGGTTTATACATAGACGAGCTTGAGCAAGTTATACAAAGTGTTGGAGGGCAGGGAAGTACCTTGGGTGACCTCATTATTGCTATTCTGTTATATGCGGATGATGTGGTTTTACTTTCGCGGACGAGAGAGGGTCTACAGTGGCATCTGGATGTGCTTCATTCTTTTTGTATACAGTGGGGATTGTCAGTGAATGTGGCCAAGACCAAAGTTATGGTGTTTAACACCTCTAGATCCTTCATGATACAACAAGAGCTTCTTTGGGATGGTCATCCACTTGAGATAGTTCACTCTTACACCTATCTGGGTGTTGTATTCTTTGGTCCCACTTTCAGTATGAGGCAGGCAGCGGTTTCCCAGTTACGGAAGGGCTATTCATTGTTGGTCTATCTGGAGAGATTGTGTTTCAGATCACACATGGGATGCGACTAGGAAGTGTCAGCGCTTTGACACCATGGTCGTCCCCTCAGCTTTGTACACAACAAAGACATGGAACATTGGATTGGCAACTACTGAGTGGGCACGCATTTCTTGACTACAGATCCATATGCTATCTCGGATAATACGGGCCAAGCCCTTTGTACCACATCATATTATTCTGGTAGAGTTTGTTGTCCTCCCTTATTCAGATTGAGGCCTTGTGCCACATTGTCACTTTCATACAGCGTCTAGAGGATCTCCAGGGTGGAGATACGCACTATGCTGCATCAGCTTTGTCATCATCCCGACTTTAAGGGAAGCTCCTTAGATCATGCTTACAAATCCTAAACATAAAAGGATAACACATTGTGGAGAAACCACCCAACCAAGTAGAAGCACCCAATCAATCTCTAGAAGCCTCACCCCCAAGCCAAGGAACAAGAAGCATGAATGTAAAGTGAGAGCCTGGCAATGAATCAAGAACCATGATGAGGAGTAGGGCGAGTTTGGACCCCTTATATAGAGCCTAATGCATGCTGGGCACATAGCCATGCATAGCCCTATGTTCCCTATAAATAGATTCACCTAGAATAGAGTCCTATGCATGGACCAACTATTCATAGAATTGCTATTGATAACTCTACACATGCATTACCTTGTCTAAACTCCACTTAGTGTGTTCTGGGCCTCACAGGGATATTAGTTACTTTTGGATCACGTCCAGTATGACGTGGCATAACTAACAGCTTGTTTCACTGGAGTACCGTGTATCCAAGACTAGGAGTATACTGTATCCTATGTACTGGTCATGGACATAACACCGACACTTACATTTTGAGGGACACTTTGTCTCATGGTATTCCCAGGCCCGTCGTCGCCTTTTCACATTGGGTATTCAGATTACCGACCTACCTGTTGGTACTCATTAATATATTCGAGGCCATCTGTATAGAGCGTATCTTCAGAGCACTTGGCAGGGTACACTAGGGACCGAGACTGGGTTCTATCATACGAGCAGTTGTGGCTTTGTATAGGCGAGTTATTGGTCGGATCCGGGTATCAGGGGTTATATCGCCAGAGATGGATAGTACGATTGGGGTTAAGTAGGGATGTCCACTTTCACCTACAATCTTTGGTTTATACATAGATGAGCTTGAGCAAGTTATACAAAGTGTTGGAGGGCAGGGATGTACATTGGGTGACCTCATTATTGCTATTTTGTTATATGCGGATAATGTGCTTTTACTTTCGTGGACGAGAGAGGGTCTACAGTGGCATCTGGATGTGCTTCATTCTTATTGCATACAGTGGGGATTGTCAGTGAATGTGGCCAAGACCAAAGTTATGGTGTTTAACACCTCTAGATCCTTCATGATACAACAAGAGCTTCTTTGGGATGGTCATCCACTTGAGATAGTTCACTCTTACACCTATCTGGGTGTTGTATTCTCTGGTCCCACTTTCAGTATGAGGTAGGCAACGGTTTCCCAGTTACGGAAGGGCTATTCATTGTTGGTCGATTTGGAGAGATTGTGTTTCAGATCACACATTAGGGATGCGACTAGGAAGTGTCAGCTCTTTGACACCATGGTAGTCCCCTCAGCTTTGTACACAGCAAAGACATGGAACATTGGATTGACAACTACTGAGTGTGCACGCATTTCTTGACTACAAATTCATATGCTATCTCGGATAATACGGGCCAAGCCCTCTGTACCACATCATATTATTCTGGCAGAGTTTGTTGTCCCCCCTTATTCAGATTGAGGCCTTGTGCCACATTGTCACTTTCATACAGCGTCTAGAGGATCTCCAGGGTGGAGATACACACTATGCTGCATCAGCTTTGTCATCATCCCGACACTTACATTTTGAGGGACACTTTGTCTCATGGTACTCCTAGGCCCGTCGTCTCCTTTTCACATTGGGTATTCAGATTACCGACCTACCTGTTGGTACTCATCAATATATTCGAGGCCATCTGTATAGAGCGTATCTTCAGAGCACTTGGCAGGGTACACTAGGGACGAAGACTGAGTTCTATCGTGCACATCTTCTATCTTTGGATCCAGCTGGATGTCCTATAGTACTTACGTATTTGGTGGAGAGTATCTCACATAGACTTCACAAAGTGATGGGTCAGTTGTGCGTTTCCTCACACCAGCTAGCCATCGAGATTGGCAGATATAGTGGCAACCCACGAGAGGCTCGATTCTGTGGTATGTGTGATAGACATGAGGTAGAGGACGAGCTCCATTTTCTCTTCAGATGCCCAGCTTACTATGAGATCTGTGGGAGATATTACTGCTCCCACCACATGCAATTTTTGTATTTGCAGTTATTGTTTCTTTTATATGATTGAGCTTTTAAGCTCCTGTTGTGCATACTTGACATGCACCTTTTAGTAGTCCTATGTACCTTAGGGTATTTCAAGGACATTAATAAAGATCTCTCTCTCTCTCTCTCTCTCTCTCTCTCTCTCTCTCTCTCCATATTGATACACACTGATATTGTCCTATCATGCTAATTGGACGCAGTCTTCTTGAATAGTCTTTGTTTTATTTTGGGGCAGCTTAAAGTTTGTTCCCACCAATTGTAGTTGGTAGTTGGTTTTTTCTAAGGGATTCCTAGAAAGGATAGATTTGTCGTTGGTGTTCCATGGGTGAGATAGAGACAGAAGAGAACTTTATCTTTAGTTGCCAAAATGCTATGAGGCTAGAGGGAGATACTATTGCCTTTTTGAGATTATAGCTATTTACACTTCACTCTCTTATACCTTTCGAGAACCAGAGATGTGTTGTTTCGATGATATGGGAGATGTTCTGTTTGAGTAGTGACCTTTGTCAGACCCATAATATGAGTATCAATCAACCAAGTGCACATTACCTCTCCCTTTTCTAGGTAAGACCTTTGGTCAGATACACAATCAGATTCATAGGACGAGGCAGAGATCCTCTTAAACACAACATTCCTCACACCATAAAGCTCCTCCATCTGTGACCATCGACAATTCTTGGGCTATGATATATGATCATTTGTTATGGCTACATGCATGCCCGTAGTTATGGTTGAGAGTCATTTTTCAGATTTTGATTTTTGTATTGGCCTTAGTTTCATCCTCATTTTCAGTTTTAATTAAACTATTTTTCATATGGGATTTTAAACTCTCATAGCATGAAACATATTTGAAACCTTTTGTATTTCAAGACTTCAAAAACGCTTTCCCCAGTATTTCTCTAGACAGAGGAATAAAGTGGACTAACTCATTCCATTCAAACATCGGGATCAACAACTGAAAGCTCTACCCCAACATGTTACCCATCAACAAGCACCATGCCGTTCCAAGCGGGCATTTATAGCAATAGCTCTAGCCCTGGAGGTTCACATGACCTATATACTTTGGCATTCTAGGAGATATTAGACAATCAGAGGGAGTCTTTTTTTACAGCATCTACTGGTTTGTGCCAAGGTTTTCTTAGATTGAAAAAGGAAGAATGCACTATGGCTTGACCTTGGAATGGGACAAAACAGAACATAAATCAATCATCAAACATGAAATCGAGTAGAAAATGTTCTATCGTGTTATTCCTAACAAAAAAAGAGCTTTAAATCTCTTGGGGAACTGAACTTTCATTCAGAGGGATGGAGTAATATCATGACAATAGATTCTTTAAGGGTAATTGTTAGCAGCATACATATATATCTGCAATTTTATCTGCTCAGTTACTTTCAAAGTTCTTTCTACAATGGACAACACTGATCTTTGTTGGCAGTTGGAATATTAATACCAATGTTTTCTAAAGGACCATGCACGACTGTTATGGAGTGGGAGTGAATTGCCTTGTGTCTCTCTTGCACCTACGGCTCTTTCAGTGATGCATAATTTGAGGTAAATTTCCTTGTGACAGTTTTTCAGTGTTCTAGATAACATTTATGCATAAATTTTCACTTATATCAAGCAAGAACCTAGTTATTTAATGCCATATTTAACTGGTTAGGCCACAACCATCAAGGGATCGCACCTGTACAGCAGCAGCTGCAGCGCTTCTATTACGGGAGTTGAGTTCAAGACAGGATTTATCAAGCCTCAAGTTAGACAAATCGGCCGATGCAGTCGATTCTTCAATACAATGCTTATTTGATGCTCTTGGAACACGACGAATGCGTGTAGGTAGATCAACGTTACGTCATTCTAGAAATCCTTGTTAGGACTTCTGTTTTGCACTTTAAGAAAAACCTGCTGCTTGTCCTGCGAATTTTCAGAGAATGTCAGCTTTCTCAATTTGCTGCCATTGCTAGGACCATTGTCTGTTTAGTCCTTACATTATTCGCTGATATGAAGCTATTCCCATCCTATGGCTCATTCTAGCATATTCAAGCTTTTTGCCAATATCGCCAAACAGTCATCCGCCTAGCCTGAATCACCCTTCCGTCAAAATATTGGATGAAAAATCAGATGGACATGGTAAACTGATCCTATTTTCTAGCTGCTGGGCTTCATTATTTCATGGCATGAAGCACAAATAGCCTTATAAAATGTCTTCACAACGCAATGAAACACCACAATTTATCTTCAGCTACAATCCAGCACCTTCACCAGTAGATTTGTCAATTGGCTGTTCCCAAGAACGATGAATGGGAGAAACAGCATTCAAAATGATGTAAGTTTTGTGAGACTAGGTATGTTTAGGAAGGCTAGCAATTTTTGAGAATATGTTATGCACTGCTGGTTCTAGATAATTTCTTGTGGCAGCTTTGTGATTTATCATTTTTATTTTATCTGTTATTTGTATAGTAGAAATACTTTTGACAAGCTTGTGAAGGGACCACCAAACAAATTCTCCCATTTAAAACTCGGGTTATTGCCAATCTTCTAACCTCTAATTTCTAATTCCTATTTTTTTGTGCGCACAAGGTGTTGGCCCAAGTGTTTAAATTTCTTCTTTCTTCATAATTTTTCTAACCATACATTCGTATAATTTCTATTTCTACTTAAAATAATATCTATTGAGAACCTTATATTGGAATTGATGGTTCTTGATAACGGAATAATTATCATATTGAGAACTGTCAACATTTATTTTCTAGGATTCTACTGAGAACTGGTAAGAAAGAAATTTTTTAACTGTAATTTGATATCTTGAACTGGCGGTTCTCAATTTTAAGAATAAAGACTACCAGGAACCGGCACGTATATCAAATATGTAGGAACCACCCAATGTTGGTATGTACGCACCCACGTACGTACAAGGTATTACCTTATTTATACTGTGTAATGTATATTAGGCAATTAAATAGGGGACTCTCTCATATCACCAGCACATGCCATGTCGATGTCTTCCAGTAATCTTCGCACGTAAATCTCAAGCTAAAGTGAGGTATGATCATGATTTAGAAGATACTTCCGTCTCATACCAGTAGCATATTTTGCTAACTCGAGTTGAGAGATATACCATCTTTGGTTAACATATGAAAACACCAATTTCTAAATATTTTTCTCATACATACACAGAGAAGTTCTTGGTATGTACTCTATATGCCCATTGCTCCTTAGGACATTTGGCATGCTCTAGTCATATTCCTTGATCCCCATATCAATGATCAATCCTTGGCTCTGCTTTTTGTAGCTTTTGAGTTTCAATGTGTCAAAGCATTTGATAAGTTCATTTATCAATTGCTCCAATGAGATTTTTCTTGCCATTCACCACTCCTTTAGATGTTTAGTCAGGGCCAAGTGAGTCTTGCATAATCATGTGAATCCTTGGAATGATTTTTATGAATTCAGATATTATTTAGATCACTCTCAAAAGCTTTTCTTTTATAATGAATCTTTGATCTAAAGCTGAAAGCATTTTGAGAGGGTTGATTGTTGATTCTCTAGCATCAAATGTCAAATTATGAACAAGGAAATTCTCATTTGAATGTATTTCTATTCCAAAAATTGGAATAACTTCTTTGTTTTAATTGAAGTACATTACTTACAATTCCAGATAGAAATCCCAATGCTAGAGACTAAGGGCTTATTGGTAGCCATTGTACCATTCGATGCATCTTTTACTTAGGCTTTATGTGGATTAGTGTCTTTGTCTTCATCAAATGAATTATCATCTCTTGATTTAATTTTGGCAATCTTTCTAGGACCCAACATTGGCCTCAAGATAAACTATTATTTTTTTCACGAGGACACAATATATCCTTCCAAGTGTGTACAAGGCAAACCAATTCCTTATATCTAGCCTTAATATAATCAACGGTTCATTTATACTTGAAGGTACACATACCCCGTATGTACCTTAACAAACTATCTTGCACTTTGATATGCACTCCCAGATACCTCATTAATGCAAATTTACTACAAAAATCTCACCATAGTATCGTCAAGTCTTGGCCAATATTAGCAACTACTCTAAAGTTTTTGCATAATGTGGATTGCTTTATGGTTTTCCTTTAATGCACATAGTTTCAGTCCACATAAACAATACATCATTTTTTAGATTGATTTGTTCTTAGCATGCAAATCATGGATAAACTAGGTTACTAGTCATGCATCTTGCAATGTGAAACCACAATTTTAAGTTGTAACCTAGAATTTCTAGATAGGCATGGAAGCTTCATTTTCATGCTACTCATACTAGAACTTATTTGTATGCTAGTTGACCTTTGATCTTGCATTTAGGAACAACAAAGTTTCAAGGTACCAAACCAAACCAATCAACTAGAGAGTTGTCCCACATGTACTCTCCAAACGCTATTGAAGGTTGGTTGCTAGATGGACCAAGATCCCAGTTAGTGTTGAGATAGTTAACAATGGCCAAATGTTTCAAAATGGGCTTGAGTGGCCAAATGACATTATAAAGAGCTCAATTTATTTAATTTGAACTTTTGGCCCATGGGTCTACTTGAGCTAATGAAGCCCCAAGTACATTAAAACTATCAATCTATGCCCTAGTTGCATGTCCATAATTTTAGCTCTTCTTTATTGAAAACAATGTCCTCTAAGTTTGCAAATATTATATATATATATATATATATATATATATATATATATAGATATATCTCCAGTCATAGAATGCAAGATAACATGAATTAAAGATTCTATAGCAAAATGTCGATGTCACATGAAAAATCATAATACGGACAAATTTTATAAGCAGTAGCAAAAGTGGGTACATATGTTGTTGGACCAATGCAAGTTAAAAGTTACATTGGCATACAATCATATAGTAGGAAGTAATTGTGTCTACAAAATTGAAAAGGAATTAGCTACAACATGAAAAGAAAACCACATAATTGGGCATGTATGATATTGAATAGCGATAACAAATTTTTTGTTTTGTTTGTGAAGCTATATGAAAGGGCCAAAGAATACCACTTGTTTAAAACAATTGAATAGTAGCATACACACAATGTTCACAATAGAAGAGGAGAAGCCACACACAAAAGTTCTATCACATTGTATTATTATGAATAATGAGTACAAAAATCTTGATAAAGAGAAAGGAGTTTATGGATTTAATAGTTGATCTACAATCTCGTCTAGAGTACAACTAGCTAGTGAAGAGTGAAACTTGACTTTATAATTTTAATATACCCTCTCAATGATAGATTTGTATTGTTCTAAAACTGATTGAGTGCAAAAATTCTCAAATTCAGTTTTATCTACCTAGTGCAACAATACCAAGATGCTATGGCCGTCGTTAGAGAGTTAGGTTCCTTCGATCTATTTATCACGATGACCGCAAACCCAAATTGGCCGGAAATAAGGAGAGAGTTGAAATACAGACAAACAACAATTGATAGGCCTGATTTGGTATCAAGGGTTTTTAACATAAAGCTACAACATTTGATGGATTTGTTGAGAAGGATGGGATATTTGGGTGCACTATAGGGAGTCTTCATGTTATAGAGTTTCAGAAGAGAGGATTGCCTCACACCCACATTTTGATTATATTGGAGGACCCATCATCGTTGGAGATTACGATTCTATCGTGTGCTCAAAGATTCCAAAGAGGGAGGAAGATCCGATACTACATGAGATAGTGAATAGTTGTATGATGCATGGTCCATGCAGAGCATCCTTTCCAAATGCCCCATGCATGAAAGATGGAAAGTGTTCAAAGAACTACCCAAGAAGCTTCATTGATGAGACAACAATGGTAAACGGATATCTTTCGTACAAGCGTAGAGACGACGACGAGAAAGTACGATCACGTGGAGTAGAATTAGACAATAGATGGGTGGTCCCATACAGAAGGTGGCTAAGTCTACATTTCAAATGTCACATAAATGTAGAAGTATGAGTGCATATACGTAGTGTGAAGTATTTGTACAAAGGCTGTGGACCGGATATGATAACAGCAGAGGCTGTGGAGAGTGGTTGTCAGCAAACATCAGGTGCGGTGAATGAGATAGAGCAGTTTTTGAATGCACGATCTCAACGAGTGAAGTCGGGTGGTGGCTATTTGGGCTTTCTATAGGTGCTCATAAGCCAGTAGTGACCGCTTGGCAATTCGTCTTCCTGGACACAACCTGATGTTCTTTAGTGTGATATAGCAGATTTGGAGGAGGTTGTAGGAGGAGGGGCAGAAAGCACTTTGACAACATTTTTTTGAGTTAAATAAAAGTGGGGATTCACAAGCTCGGGAGTTACTTTACGAAGACTTGCCAAGGTTGTATGTTGACAACAAAGGGTCGCATAGCTGGATATGTCGGAGCAAGACACAAAAAATCTCTGCCATTGGACGCATGTATTTTGTCAATCCATCCGAAGGGGAGCGGTTTTATCTACGAGTTATTTTGGCTCACGTTAGAGGTGCATGAAGTTTTGAGGACTTACGCACAATTGATGGTCAGGTTTTTCCATCATTTAGAGATGTGTGTAAACACAGGCTTTTTATAAACGATGCGATGGAGTGGAGTAGTTGTTTGTAGGAGGCTATATCATAGAGGACTCCATCCCAACTTTGTCTCATGTTTGCTATAATCTTATTGACCTGTGCCCCTGCTGATCCACTAGACCTTTGGAAGAGTGTAGAGCCATATTTGGTGGAGGATTATGCACATGAGTTGGGACAACCAATAACATTTGAGACCGTGAGATATTTCTTGATGAGAGCATTCAACAGGTGAAGGTTGAAGTGGAAAAATTAAATGTGGAACAACGCGCGATATTAGATCGTGTAATACATGAGCAAGTGGACAAACGAAAGGGTGGAGTGTTCTTCGTAGATGGTCCGGGTGGTAACGACAAGACATATCTTTATTGTGTCATGTTGTCGTATGTTCATGCGTGCGAATGGGATTGCATTGGCTGTTGCACCGTCAGGGATTGCTGCAATGCTAATTAAAGGTGGTAGAGCAGCGCATTTCAGATTTAAAATTCCTCCGATGGAATTGCATGAGACCTCGACATGTAATATCTCAAAGCAATCCGCGTTAGGTAAGCTTTTGATGACATGTCAACTCATTATTTGGGATGAGGATCCAATGGTCCATAAGCATGCAATGGAGTGTTCAGATCGATCTCTAAGAGATATATTGTCCAATGATACACCTTTTGGTGGTATTCCTATAGTATGTGGTGGCGATTTTCATCAAGTACTACCGGTGGTACATCGTGGTAGTCAGGCGCAAATTGTGAGTGCGTGTCTAGAGCTTTCGCATTTGTGGAGACATATTGAGGTCCACAAATTGTCAATCAACATGCGTGTAATGAGTGTAGAAGGTGTTGATAGGGACGAGCAGTTGAGATTTGTTGATTTTTTGCTTTGTATTGGAGATGGCCATGAATCCACATTGGTGCGTCATGGTGTTGATATGATTTGTCTACCTGAGGGCATGTGTGGAAGGATGGAAAATGTAGAAGATTTGATCTCATTCACTTTTCTTGATATTGCACAACATTACAAGGATCTTGATTTTTTTAGGAGTCGTGCAATATTGAGTCCATTGAATGAGGATGTAGACGAGATGAATGCAAGAGTGGTTTAAAGATTCCCTGGTGATGCATGCACATTTTATAGTGCTGATAATGTGGTTGAGCATGAGGGTTTTGAGTTGTACCTAGTGGAGTTTTTGAACAACTTACAACCAAGTGGATGCCCTCCACATAAGTTGGTTCTGAAGGCTGGGATGATACTGATGTTGTTGCGATCGATTGCATCACACAAGGGATTGTGTAATGGAACAAGATTGATCATCCGTAAATTGGGCAGACTGGTCATAGAGGCAGAGATAGTAACTGACAAAATATAGGTTTTAGAGTCCTCATTCCACGGATCCCTATAGTGCCCAGCAATTCAAATTTGCCGTTTGAATTGTAGAGAGTTCAGTTTCCCATTAGACCAGCTTTCGCCATGTCAATCAACAAGGCACAACGACAAACTATGGATATGGTTGGATTGTCATGGTCAACTCTATGTTGCATTGTCAAGAGTGTGAAATGAAGCAAGTATGGATGTGGAAGGAGTGGCAAGGTACACTCAAAACATTGTATATTTGGAAGTGTTGTAGTGGTAAGAATTTCTTGCTACTACTATATGTTAGAGCTCTCTTATTGTACATATAAGTTTTTGTGAAGTAATCTACGTGATACACCTTGTTTTTTCTCATATTTTGTCTCTACTTGAGGGCTCACTCACTTTCTCTCTCTACCTGAGAGTAGGCTATTTTTCTCTCTCTAAAAGCATGTCGAAAACTTAGTTTTTTCATGTACTTGATTGCTTTGAGTGCCAATTGAATGTGGATTCATTATGCATGAGATTGTGCTATTGCCTTAGAATCAATCTAAGAAGATTGTAGGATGCAATCTATGTGATAGACCTATGTGCAATCACAAATTATCTTAGAAGATCATTGTGGGTGTTGGGCAGGCCTTCACACGTGCGAAACCTTCACATAGTATCAGAGACACCCTTAGGTATGATCTTCATGCATCATAGAGTGAAATTCATGATTTTAAGTGTGGTTAAGGATCTCAACTAGCTTCCAAGGGATTTTGGTATCAAGAGGGGCCAAAATCATGATGATTTGGATCTGAAAAGTATAGTATGGACTATTGTGCTCATAGCACATGTGGGATGCCCCACTTTGAGGATTTATTGTGTTCTATGTGGTGATCCAAATTGTGCAAGTATACTTGTTGGAAAGCTATTTGAGTGTAGATTTAGGTGCAAGAATCTCAAGTGAATTGGTTCGCTATAGATCAAGTTATTGGCATTTATTTGGAAGTAGGTTGGGCACCCAACCTGGTGACATTTGCCGAAGAGCACCAAATCTCGACGATTGCATTAAAAAAAACTCAAGTTTACATTGTCAATGTAGGTTTTGAGAGTTCTAGATGAGATTTTGAGATCCTAGTCACATTGTTTCACTTCTACTCATAGTTCTTGAGTATATTTTGGCTTGAAATATATTAATAGAGGCATGTGAAACTTGTGTTTGGCTTGTGATTCAAATTTTCTTGGAGTTCCTTCTTTTGTGAAAGGCAAGATCTAGTAACTCAAGTTGATTGGCATTGGTGGAGGGATTGGTCTCTCCTTTGTGATCAAGATCTTACTAAGTGGATCTAGATATTTGAAGCACACATCTTATTGAGAGAGAAGAATCATGTGAAGAATTTCAGATCATTTGGATCCAAAATGTGTCCCTTGATCTTTGGTTAGAAAGTCGACACAACATTCAACATTGCCAATGTAAAAAAATCAACATCTACTTAATGAAAGAGATGCAAACTCAATAAGAACTTGATCAAACATCAAATATATGATAAAATGAAGTTGCTATCCATACAATAGCAGTACCCTAATGTACTTCCCACGTGTGGATCCAAAAATAACAAAATATGAGCATTCTCCACTTGTAGCCATGTTGACGTGACCTGATCTTCTCTTTTCAACCTGTTCCAATGCTCAAAGCACTATTTTGAATGACAACAAATGTATTCAAACAGAAATCACAAAGGTATGGAAACTCTCAATTCTCTTCTAGCACTATAACTAGCAAATCAACACATAGAATTAAGAATTCTTGATCAACCTATGATCTACCAACAATCGCATGAGATGAAGAGATAGATGAAGTGTCTTGACTTCTTCGATTTTCTTCTTGCAGCAACATAGTGATAACTCTGGTAAGAGTTAAATCTGAGTGTGTCGTAATGATCATCACCCAGTTCTCATATGTAGAGGACAGACTTGAAAGCAATGTCATGATTGCGTCTTGATCGTCTATGACTGATCTGACAATGGCCATCTGTCGCAAGAGCTTGATGTTGTATGTGTCTTTGAAAGAGTTCACAAGATGTCATTCACAAGTGTTCCTAAAAGATCATCACAATCTTTCCATTCTATCTGCTTGGTTTTTCACTGTCAAGAATCTGATAAGCACTCACAATCATTCATCATAAGCAATCACTATAACGAGGAGGAAGAGCACACAATCACTGTATATCACACTAACGGAAAGAGAGTACAATGAACCCTAAATATATAGAGAGAGAAAACTAGTAGTTGACTATAGACTAGCCTACAGCTACTTACAACTGGTAACAGCTGTCAACAGTAAATTGTAAACAGTAAGAAGTCTATCATTGGTTTCTAACACTCTCTCTAAATTACATTCTTCTATTCCTAATAAAGTACGAAACTTTTCAAATCTACATCTACCTAATGACTTAGTAAAAATATCCGCCATTTGACCTTCAGATTTACAAAAAACAAGATCAATGGTTCCATCAAGTATTTTCTCTCGAACAAAGTGATAATGTATTTCGATGTGCTTAGTTCGAGCATGTAGAACTGGATTTTTGGCAAGGTGAATGTAGCTTTGGTTGTCGCAAGAAATAGTAGTTGCATCCACCTATGGTTGGCATTGGTGGCCTAAATTAACAAGCAATCTTTGTATCCATACCGCTTCCTGTGTAGCATTGCTGAGTGCATGATATTCAACTTCCGTCGAAGATAAGGCTACTGTAGGTTGCTTTTTGCTGCTCCATGAAACTATAGCTGTACCATAATTGAATGTATGACCACTGGTAGATCTTCTATCATCCCCAATCAGCATTTGTGTAACCTACCAACATTGGCGCTTCAAGCTGATCATACTTCAAACCAAAATTCAACGTCCCTCGAATGTACTTGAGAATACGTTTAGCAGACTTCCAGTGTGCTTGACTAGGATTTTGCATAAATTGACTAACAACACCAACAACATAAGAAATATCAAGTCGTGTGTGTGTCAAATAGATCAAATACCCACCAGCTGCCTATACAAGTAAGCATCTACTTTCTCAGATTCATCATATGCAATAAGCTTCATGTTGACATCCATCGATGTACTCAAAGGCTTACAATCCTGCATATTGAACTTATAAAGCAAATCTCATACATATTTGCTTTGTGTAAGAAAGACAACCTCTTCCTTTTGCCATACTTCAATGCCAAGACAATAGTACATCAATCCTAGATCGCTCATGTCAAAAACATTGGAAAGATTTGATTTGATTTCATCAATTAAGCTCTCATTACTTCCTATAATAATCAAATCATCCACATACAAAACAATGAACACTATATCTGAATCTTGCTTTATAATGTAAAGATTAGGATCAGCCTTACTCTTTAGCATTCCCTTCGCTTGAAGTGTTCATCAATGCAAGAGTTTCACGCCCGTGGTGCTTGCTTCAATCCATAGATAGCTTTGTTGAGCTTACAAACAAGATGCTCTCTCCCTGGCTCAACAAATCCTTGAGGTTGCACTAAATACACCTCTTCATCCAGCACTCCATGAAGAAAAACATATTTAACGTCCATTTGCTAGATCTTCCAACCATGGAAAGTAGAAATAGCAATGATAGAACATATAGTTACCATCTTAGATACGGGTGCTAAGGCTTTCTCAAAATCAATGCCTTCCTGCTGCTCAAATCCTCTCGCAACCAACCGTGGTTTGTACTTGTTGAGTTGCCCATCTGCTGCATATTTGATCTTATAAATCCATTTGCAAGTGATAGGCGTCTTACGATCAGGTAGCTCAACCAAGTTCCACGTCCTATTTTTTGATATGGCCTCCATTTTTGTTTCCATTGCTACAAGCCACTCCTTGTGCTCCTTTGCTTCATGAAAGGTTTTTGGTTCTTGAGCTTTGAGCACAGAACCCATTAGGGCTAGATTCATTTCTAACCTTGCAGGAGGTTTTCGATTTCTGCTTGGCCTTCTAAGCTCTCCTTGTTCGCTAGATTTTGGAGTATCTCCCTTCTTAGCATCACCTGTGACTGATAAGTACCATTTAGGTACTCTCTTAGGGATTTCAGCTTCAAACTTATATTTTTCCATTGGATCTTCTGCATCAAAATCCACTTCTTCTTACCTGTACTTCCGCTCCCTCATCGAAAGGTATAGTGATTTCTTCGGATTGTTCACCTTGACCCATCTCGTCAAATGTAGCATCCCTAGAAATCACAAGCTTCTGTGCATTTGTATCATACATCCTATATGCCTTGGCCTTCTCATCATATCCAAGGAAAATACACTTGACAGCTTTTGCATCCAATTTTCTTCGTTTCTCATCAGAAATATGAGCATAAGCATCACAACCAAATACTCTCAAATGAGAAATATTAGGTTTTTTTTCTAGTAAAAGCTTTATGAGGTGTCTTACCTTCCACAGATTTTGTAGGACACCGATTCAGGATGTGCATAGCTATACTGCAAGCTTCTGCCCAAAAGGTGTTTGGCATACCCTTGCTTTTGAGCATTACCCCGACCATTTCAAGAATGGATCTATTCTTTCGCTCTGCAACTCCGTTTTTCTACAGTGAATAAGGTGTTGTAGTCTGCCTCTTGATCCCTTGATCTTTGCAAAAATCAATAAATTCTGTCAAAAAATACTGCCACTGAGTCTCCATCAGATCTCAAAGTTTTGATGTAACTTCCTATTTGCTTTTCAACTAATGCCTTGAATTTCTTGAACTTAGCAAAAGCGTCTGATTTCTTGGTTATGAAATAAATCCAAATGCATCTGCTATAATCATCAATAAAGATAATAAAGTAATAGCAGCCACTAAGAGATCTAGTTTGCATTGGTCCACATAGATCACTGTGGACAAGATCTAGGATGTCACTGGCTCTCTTTGCTCCACTTTTGGGAAACCTCTCTCTGTGTTGTTTTCCCAAAATGCAACCTTCACAGATTTTTCCTTCAAAAGAAATATCAGGCAATCCAATAACTAGATTACCTCTTTTCAGAATCTGTGAACTTTGAGCACTGATATGACCAAATCGTTGATGTCAAACATCACTTCGACTATCAACAGTGCTTACCATAGCTTGAGTAAAAGATCTCGCATTCAATTTGTAGAGTTGGTTTCCGTTGACTCTAGCTCTTGTAGCAATCACTTTATAGTGATTTTTTATGTCCTTGATGAGACATTTGTTGCTATCAAACTAAACCTTGAGTTGTTGATCAGCCATCGTCCCAATTGATAGTAAATTGTTCTAACTGCAAGAGCTTGATCATAGCCCTTGTTGCAATGATTCAAGTTCTCTTGACGTTGCTCTTCCTGCAAAGAAATCCACCTAGTTCTTCATAGGTTGGAAGGTTCTCTCTTGTGGCTATACTCGTCACAAACATCTGATGTGACTCACTCAGACTATTCAATGTCAAATGTAAAATCTCACGATCTTGAACTCGCTCTCCAACAGTGGGTTAGGTTAATGGTCATAAAACCCTAGTAACAAATTGAACTTGAGTAGTATATACATGATGGATCAAACCAATATTCATAGTGTGGTGAGTGAATTCCAAGATTGTGAGTTCATCAATCTTCCAATTTACATTGTTTTCTGATAGCAACTTTGCATTGTTTTGAAGCATGGTTTATGATGGATATGCTCCAAAAGTCTTGAAAGTGATTTGGTTTCAAATGCTCAACTAGATCTATTATTTTGTGTTGCATTGCCCAGAAAGCTAGAAATTGACTAGCTACTGGAAATCCGAGTGCAATAGGTTCTTGTGAAAACTCACCCACTTAGATTCTTGTGCTTAATCATTTATGGCACGTAAATCTCTGATTTCTATCAAAATATAATAATGTACAAGCTCTTTCTATAAGTAGATTGCTGGTTTCTGAATTTTCTAATAGAAAGGACACTCCAATGGGCCTACTCTCTACTACTAGTTTTGAGAAGTTTTAGGACAAGGTGAATCGAAACAAATTAGTACTTTAACAATGGAGTACAACCAGATCTAGAAATATTTAGTTTCTCTTTCCTTATATAGGCGATGATGCAAGATTGACATACTACATTTAAATACGAAGTTCATAATTACCCCCACGTTAGCCTCACCTCAGTTATCAAGATACAGTTTGCCAACTAAAAAGTCCAAGAATGTCCATTTAGCCATGCTATGTTATTGAGGTCTTAATGCACCTTCAATCAGCCATTTTGCTACATAGCTCATGAACTCCAGATTCCAAAATTCCAGATGAAACTGTGTCGGAGAAATAAAATTGAAGTTCTTTAAACAGATTGCATCCTCTGGTTATAGAGTTAGGCCACCATTAAAACCTATCAGATTTATTCACCATTTCCTGAGGTGTTGCAATTACTTAAAAAGCCCACTGGCTAAGAAGCATAATACAATCTGCTCATCCAGTCTAATGCTACTTCAGAACCTTCAGCTCAGCAAGATGAGTCATAAAATAGTGCAGGTAGAAAATTATGCAAAGCTACGGATATACCAATACAACACCAAACACAGTTGAAGTGCTTTGGATGACCGTAAAACATTTCGTATAATTGTTAGTAGCAAGCACTCTACCAAAGCTAGCAAGACAGCTCCTAACGATTAGAGTAGCTGCTCATATTAACAAGTGTTTTGTACTCTCTCTGCATTCAGGCTCCAAATTCAAAACCATGACTGCTAAATTAATGTATGAATAAGTGTGCTCACGTGTGTGTGTGTGTGTGTGTGTGTGTGTGTGTGTGTGTGTGTGTGTGAGAGAGAGAGAGAGAGAGAGAGAGAGAGACATGTGTGAAGTGTAGCACTACCAGACATTCCATTTCCATGTTGTAGAGAGTTGCTTGCATCAATTTGGATCTGTAACCCTTTTGGAAATTTGCTTAAGGTCGCACCCAAATATGAACTCCAGGCATGAATTCTACCACAAATCTTTCAAGTCCTACAAAAACTCTCCACAAAGGTCAACAGCAACAAATACTGATTGTGCTGGTATGCCTTCCTACATCCCCCTAAAATCACTAGTCAGACACTATCAAGGGCCTCACTATGAGACTACTAGAGAAAGATTATTAATAAGGCCAATGGATTGATCATCAATCGACTGCTCCACAACCTCTAGAATCATAGTCGAATTCCCTCAAAAGCATAGAAAAGTACCATGCTGATCCAATGGTAAAATAAAGCTGCAGTTGTGATCAAATTCAGAATGGAGGTTTGTCCCATCCCAAAGCATATGTGACCAGTAAGTTGCACTGAAGAAATGGAATGCTCATTCAGTTGATGCTGCATGTAGGTACATAGCCAAGAAGCTTGCCTTGGTGAGAGAGGTTGTATTATGCTAATCATTGGGACTTCCTTGAAATGTTTAGCTGATGTTAGCAGCTTTTCTTTTCCTGCGTTTTTTTTCAATAAAAGCAGTTAAGCGATCACATGCCACTTGTAATTGGTTTGGAGGCATCGATGCATAGCATACACGGAAGAAACCAGGTTCTCCATAATGGCATGCTTCTCCTGTAAATTATAAAGTCTTAGTATGCTTACATTGTAAGCTACATCTCCATAATAGAAAGATAAAGTGCAAGCTATAGGGAAATGAGCATAGCAACCTCCATTGTATATGAAACATTGTTCTTATGGGCCCAAAATTTCTGTAGACTTACCTGGTGTAAGCACAATGTGACATTCTTCAAGTATTTCCTTCCACAGCTCACTTTCAGCTTTGAATGTAGACTGCAATTCGAGAATTAACATTTTTTCTCTTTACAGCATTTGACACCATCAGGGAATATATGCAAACCAAAGTAATAAAAAGGATTTGGTGCTTACATTGCAGAAGTTTCAAACTCTTTCACTTAGTTAAAATAAAGATATGCAAAAAGAGACAGCATCCTTGCAGCTGGCATCAAGAGCATCAGCTTTTGAATGCTAAAAAAGTGGGAAAAATTTATCTTTGGTTGTTCATATAAATTTCTGTGAGAAAAAGAAATTCACCTCTGCTAATACACTTCTGAGATCAAGCCAGCAGAACATTGCAGCACAAGCAGACATAAAGTGGAGATTTGCTGTCTTGAAATTTGTAGTAAGCAGCTCGTAAGATTTTTTTAGTCGCCTGTCATAGGAAAGCAAAGTTGGATACAGTGAAGGACTCCAGACCGAACCAGATGTCTATTGGAAACAGCAGTTCCAAAATATGGTTATCAAGAGAGCTACAGCAGAACTTCCGATTCTGATGGAAGATTCTTGTTACTATCAAAGAATGGCAAACATTCAGAAAGCTCTAAATTCCTTCTCTATCTATTGTCAAAGCTTGATAATAGTAATAATTATAAAGCAAGCATCAAATGAAGGCCTTTCACTAATGGCCTTGAAGCCTGGCATGCATAGATTAATAGAGGCCCATCATTGTGCTACACAGCAAAAAAAGAGAGCATGCTTAGCTTTGCTTGGACAAAGTAACTTGAGAGGACAATAGGGAAGCCTAGATAAGAGCGAATGTGACAATTACAAAAATATAAGGATCTGTACAATTATGATATCATATTGTGGCTTGATGTCACAGATAGAAGGGCCCCTATAAGAAGAATAGTTGGGAGGTCCATACCATAGGAATAATGACTAGTTTATGCCTTGCACATTTGTTTTTCAAACGTTTATTGAACTTGGACCCACTGGGCCCTTTTCTATTTTAGGATTATTTAATGTTATTGATTAGTCAGTGCAAAATGATTCTCAAAACTCTCATTATGTGTCTTTTTCCTGATCTGAACAATTTTGAATTGGAATCTCTCTATATATATAATAATATATATATATCATAGAATCCCCTGGTACCGCCATTATGGTGCCACCCTCAGATCTGCGGTACCAGGGCGGCACCATAATAAAAAATAAAAAAATAAATTTTTTCCGTGTTATTTTAGACAGAGATGCCGCAGTACTAAGAACCACGGTTCCCGGTACCGGCACCATACTGGTGCCGCAGTACCATAATATAACTATTAATAATATAAATATTATTTAATATATATATATTTTTTAACCTGATATTTTTTTCCCTCCCCCTCACTTCGCCTCTCTCCCTACCCATCGCGCACCCTCCATGCTGTCCGCGCCCTCCTTGCCTTCACATTGTCTTTGCATACGATTGTTGCCTTCCGCCCCTGCTACTGGTGTTTCCGCTGTTGCTGTGGTTTTTCCAGCCTTCCGCCTCCTATTGCATTCACGATCATCTCTGACTTTTTTCCCCAGTTCCTTCTATCGAAATGGTGCATTCCAACCTTGCCGATCTATGGGACGAGGTGGACGTTGTCAGGCGGGTTGCCGACAAGTCCCTGAGCAGGCCCAGGATGCTAGTGACGAGGCCTTCGAGGATGTTGAGGAGATCCCTTCCTCCCTCCCTTCCCATCCGGATGACCTCACTAGCCAGCAGCTTTCGTATCCCATGCCAGATGTTGCCCCTCCAATGCATCCCACTTATGTTGCTGCACCCATCCCTGCCAGTGCATCCCACTCTCCCTATTCCACGTCTACAGCCGATGCATCCACTAGTGCCCAGCCTATCATGTCATCATCCATTCCCATCACAGTTGGTGCACCATGTTGAAGGACCACTACCCGTCGCCCAGCTGGGAGAGTTCTTAGGTAACAAAGCCAAGGTTGCATCGAACCGTGGTTCGAACCACCGAATCGTTAGGTACCGGTTCGAACCGATTCTGCTGCATTTTTGGCCCTCATGGTTTCTGGCAGCACAGGCCGTGGCCAGTTTGATTTATGAGCTGAACCTTCCATTTGCCATCACCGACTCTGAGCCCTTCGGAAGGGCCTTCCGCCTTGCATCGTCTGTCAACCCCAGTTGGAGAGTCCCGGGTTCAGAGGTTGTCTGCACACACATGCTAAGAGATAGGGTCTAGTCATTGTCTAGAGAGATGGAGCCTCTACGCCGCCACTGCGCCACATACGGTTGCAGCATCACGTTTGATGGCTGGACTGATGTCAGGAGGAGGCCGATCCTCAACATCTTGGTCTCCAGCTGCATGGGCACACAATTTTTGAGGGCCGTGGATTGCAGCACGGGGGGGAGAGTCATATCTGCAAAGTTCATGTTTGATGTCATCAGGTCTTCCAATCTTGTCCATAGGCTGCAGTATGTCGTTACGATGGTGACGGACAATGCCACCAACTGCGTTCAGATGGGTGTCTTGCTAGAGGCCGAGTTCCCTCACATCGTCCATACCCCTTGTGCAGCGCACGACATAGACCTTCTCATGGGGGACATAGGTGCACTTCCCTGGGTTAGAGCCATCGTCCGTGAAACCCTCTTCCTGGTGACAAAGAAGAGGCGTGTTCTTGCCATGTTCTGGGTGTTCAGCCATTTGGACCTCCGGAAGCCAGCCCCCACACGCTTTGCATTCGACTTGGTGGTGACCGACCGTCTGATCAGGTGTAGGGCACAGCTTCTACAGATGGTTGCCAGTGATCTTTGGCGTGCCAGTACATTCCAGCACACAGAGGATGGGGAGCACTTTTCTTCCACGGTGAGGGGAGACCAGTTCTGGAGGGACGCGCAGACATTGTCAGGACGCCTTCGACCACTCTACATTGTTCTTCGCATGGCTAACAGCAAGGGGTCCACACTCGGACTGGTGTATGAACTCATGGACCGGATTGGACATTTCCTGCAGCTGCCCATCTTGCAGCCAGAGAGGTAAGCAGTATAGCAATGTAATTGCGCTTTAACTTTTTTCTGTGATTGCTAGTTTTTTTTTGGGTTGAAGTTACGTTTTTCTGTATTTCGCTTCGATCACATGCCTGAACAGATTAAACCACATGCCTCTCACATGCAGGATGACCGAGCTGAAGTTCATCTGGGAGACGCGGTGGAACTACTTTCACAGGAGTATCCATAGCGTTGCACACATACTGCATCCCCTCTTCCTCTCTCCGACACAGATCGCAGACAGGGAGCTCGAGGCGGATTGGCTTGAGTACATCCACAGGGTGGGCCCACATATTGGTTTGGATCCTATTAGACTCATGGAGGAGCTAGCTGCATTTCGTTTCGGCATGGGCACGTTCGGTCACCCGGCTGCTCAGGATCCAGAGAGGAGACAACTCCCCATTACCTGATGGACCATGTTTGGTAGCACCTATCCCTCCATACAGCATCTTGCACTGCGGGTCCTTTCACAGGTATGCAGTTTTATCTCATCCTCTTTAGTGCGTTTGCTTGACATTCCACCCGTGCAGATGTGCTGAACCATTTCATTGCACGTACCATAGGATTGCGCTGCAGGATGAGGCCCAGAGCCCAGAACATTTGAATGCGCCGCACAGCACCTCCAGTGCCACCGATGCCATTGAGGCCTGCAGCCCCTCCATCGCCATCCACTTCTGCAGCACCAGGTTTCCATGGCAGGCCACCATCTGTGCCCAGGTTTTCTCTTGCAGCGCCCACATCCACAGTGGCTCCTCCAGTGGCAGCACCCACTTCACATCCGCCTCCTTTGGCAATACCCAGTCCACTCGCTCCTCCTTTGGCAGCACCCAGGATGTACCAGTACTGGCCACCATATCCCCCCTTTCAGTACATATCGCCGTTATACTTGCCTCCTGCAGGGATGGTCCCTCCACCAGCATCAACCCCACGGGCACACACTCCACGGGCTCATCCTCCTCTCTCAGCTGCACAAGGATACCCCTCTTTGGCTTCCCTATCCCAGCCGGCCTCAGCTTGGGCCCAGCCTAGCCAGCCAGGTGATTTGCATGGGGGTGATGAGGCATTGACAGCTCCCCTCATCCACAAGAGACCAGGAAGGCCCAAGGGTGCACCGAACAAGAAAGGCAGAGCACAGAAACAACCAGGGAAGAGAGGACGACCTCGCAGGGCTCCAGGTACAGCTAGAGGTGCACTATGACATTCAGCTGGAGCACGTCTAGTTGGTTTGGCTTGCTTGGGGGCTGATGTGGAGGCAGATTGGGAGGATGTGGATGACGAGTCCTCCTCGAATACACAGCCCATGCCAGTTCCAGACAGGCACAGATATCGGCTGCGAGAGTCAGCTCGGGGCCCTGAGTTGTCCCCGGAGCATTCTTCCGAGTCAGAGCCAGAGCATTGATTGTGGCTCTGTTATTTTATTTTTTAGCAGTTTGATATCATGTTCCATGTTTGGCGGCCAGATGGTCGAACACTGTATTCAGACCATTTATATATTATAACCAATGTTGGACGTACTTTATTTGCTGCACTTGTGTATATGTCGATTTGTAAATGTGATGCTCTGTTTTCAATTTTATCACAAATTGTATGTGCGTGTGTGAATCGTATTTTCAATTGATTTCAACTGCAGAGATTGCTAGCAGATGCACTTCACAAAAATGCACCCCCCTTGATAGCATTTCATAAACACATACATTACATTGCATTACACCAGGCGCGCGTTGCACAAAAAACACATCGTATATTAATTCAAGAGCTGTATCAAAATAACAATACGTATCCCGCCATCGTCGGCTGGGGCTGTTCTTTATACTATGTTAGACACTGAATGCTGCCTCATTTACTGCCAAAAATTACATAACAACAGTCCGCCACATACGGCTGGAACTTATCTATTCTAAACATTCTTACGGATCCTCCACTGACTCCTCACCCTAGTCAGGTGCATTGTTCTGTCGTTCTCGCTCTGCCTCTTGGTTAGCCCAACGGCGGGCCACCCTTTCCCTGACCATGATGAGCTGCCGTCATGTGAAGTTCATTCCAATCTGCTCATCCAAATCCAGCTCGACAGCGGGGGCGGGGGGCTCTGGCTCCGGGTTTCTCTGCCGAGACTATCGCAGCATCTCTGCAATGTCTGCCTCTTGCTTCCGATGCCTTTCGTTGTGCCTTCAAACATCTTCCTCCAGCTTCCTCCTCGCTTCGCCCTCGGGCTTCGGTGGTATGCGCTCCGCCATCTCACGACACCCTGGTTCTCAAACTGGCTCTCACAGGCTCTCTCACAACCTCTGAAAATGCCTCTCATAATGCCTCTCACAGCCTCTCACGGCCTCTCACTGGCTCTCACTGGCTCTCTCACAGCCTCTGAAAATGCCTCTAACAATGGCATTGTGAGTGCCTATTTAACACCACGGACAACACCCATGTGCAGTTGTTGATGATCCCTCCATTATTATATTTTCCAAATTGATACCAAACACAAAAAACAAATTTTGCTCCTGAGGATGGAAAAAAAGAAGAGTTCTTTTCATGGCAAATGAACAAATTCGTGTGAGAACAAGTCCTATGCAGATTTGGGTGCACCTTCTCAAGTGACTTCACATAAAGAGTGGTTCTCATCATACATTACTGGGAACAGCAAAAACAAGTGACTCTTGATGAAGACCCATTTGCTGGTGAAGAAAGACCACCAAAATGATGAACCAAACCTAGCCCAAATACAAAATGATGAATTTGTACAACACTGACTACCAAAGCCTCAAAAGAAGTTGTTTGGATGGTATGTTGAGACCAATGAAAAGGCAAATGTCACAAGGTGATACCAGTCAAGAGGGTGGTTAAAAAGAACTCCAAGAGAGAGGATAACCACAAAAATATTTAAATTGCGAATTTATAGCTATGGTTTTGAGCAACTTAAACCACATACTTATAGAGAAGTCACTCAACAATAAGAGTGAAGAGATACTATGAAATAGGACTACAACAATATCATAAAGGAGCTAGTCAAGCCATAAAAGGAAAAGACCATTGAAAAAAAGTGGATAACAAAATGAAGTCAAATTCCAATGGAAGTGTATGTTATGAAAGGACTTGATTAAACAGAAACTTTTGCTCCCATAGCAAAAATGGAGATCAAATTGGCATTCTTAAATGGATACTCAAAAGAACCTAAGGTCTGAAGTCAAAACTGAAGAACATTTTCTTTGTCAAATGGTCACTTCACAAGAAGCAAAGCTGATCTGAAGTTGTACATCTCACAACAACAAGAAATTCTAATGGTTGAAGCTGCTACACCTGCAACATCAAAGCTAAGAAAATAAAAATTATCTGCAAATGTAGACGTTCGAGGTAATATCAAGCCTACAAATGTCAAGCTCATATTTTCCGCATGGAAGAAAGGTTATATCATCACACTCCCTTGGCAAGCAAGGCAATGACAACTATGAGATTTAATAGATATATGACAACTATATAAAAGTTCAGCCAACTGAACCAATTGTGAAGACAACAAACTCCTTTCGTTATATTTTTTTGACTGATTACTAATTCACATGGTTACAAGAATGCAGCCAATTGAACCAATTCTGAAGACAATTACCTCCTTTCGGTATATTTTTGTGGCCAATTACTAAGTTTGGCGACTACAGGGAATTAGTGCTGCTTTGTTGAGATTCTTGGTTGACAGCTGGAAACATTGATAAGCATGATCTATAACTCATGCATATCACTATGATAGAAGTGCAGCCAATTGGACCATTTGTGAAGACAACCGGCTCATTCAGTATATTTTGTGGCTGACTTCTAAGTTGGACGGTTACAGGGAATCATAGCTGCTTTGTTGAGATTCTTGGTTGATAGCTGGAAACTATTGACAAGCATGAGATACAATGCACATATAATCACAGAATGAGAGTGCAATCAGCTGAACCAATTGTGAGCTCCTTTGGAAATGCTGAGCTTGATTTTAGCTAGACTCCTAATAAAAATGTCTGAAAATCTGAAGGTAACAATGGCAAAAGTATTCACTTCAAACATAGCTTTTTAAATCTTGTAAATGTAGCTATTCCACAATGCCGATGTGATGACAGAAATAAAAGATGGGTAGAGAAACCTTTTGTTTTCTGAGACATATGAATCCACAAAATTTTCGTCTTCAAGCATGACAGCAAGAGCATGCTGTGTATCGTTTGATACAGCTGCAAACATGCCCATATTTTGCCAGAACTGCCATCAAAGAAAAAGTTCAACTAATAATAAAACACTGTCAAAGCTGTAAACCACTAACCAATAAATGACAATGAGTCCCACAGCATAGAGAAATATTGAATAGTCTCCCAAGATAGCAGAGAAATTAAGATGGTGGGTCTCACATTTAGCAAGTCTTTGCTTCTGGTATGAAGAGATCCAACACGAAAACCATTCATGCCAAAATCTTTGCTCATACCATATGCTGTGTGTACAAATTCTGCGACTAACTCAGCAGATAGCAAATTTTCCAGCACAGCATTTTGAGCAACCTTTTCCATGCTTATAAACTCATCTGGTGATGACCTATCATTATTGAGACATTGAAGCATGAATGGCCAACTCCATAATACTGAGGTGATGACCTATCATTATTTTGACATTGAAGCCTGAATGGCCAACTCCGTAATACAGTTGTCATCCACAGACTATCTTAGTTACATCCATCACCTGGTATATGTTCCTATAAAGCAGGAGTGTAAGATCAACAAAATCTAAAAGCAACTTACCCAAATTTGGAATTTGCATATATTTCATCAGAAAGAACGTGCAAGCCACGATTAACAGCCCATAAAAGAAGCTCCTACATAGACAGATTCCGTGTCAGGTTATGGACCTAACCAAGAAATTGAAAAACCAATCATTTATTTTCTGACAAGAAAATCTACACAGTTTAAAGATATTACAATTCAAGAGTGTCAGGCTGGGTAAGAAAGAACCTTCAATGTAGCTTCTGGATAGAGAGTTCCTAAAGGATTTCCTGGATTTGTGATCAGAAGAACCCTTGGCTTGACACCTCGCTTTGCTGCCTCTACAACAGCTTTCTCCATTTCTTCGGCTGTAGGAATGTAAGTGTGCGTATCTGCTGGTTGTACAGGTATGGGCTGTACTTCATTCTGCAAACGCAGGTTGCAGAGAAATACCAAAATAACTAGAGTGGTTTTCATAATGCTGAAAACAAAATTGTAAACAGCCAGAGTTATTCATAGCAAAGTGTAGGATCCATCGCATGGAATTTTGAGCGATGCTAGATCTGCCATTAAGATATATTGTGCTATGTTTGATCCCTCAAAAAATAGAGAAGTGTAATGCGTTGAAGGCCAGATTTCCTCGAAAAGGTTCGAAGTTCGACTCCCGTTGAGAAACAATAAAACAATCTACATTCAATAGTAGATGTAGAAGCGACAAGTTGGAGAAAATCTCTCAAAATCCATGGCTATGACTTTGCATTGTATTGACGTTTTCACAAGCTATATTATGAAAGAAGGCTTATTCATGTTCAAGACTTTCACTAACTTTAAATCAAAGACTAGTTCAGTAAGCTAAATCTTCAAATAATCTTTGAAGAAAGAGCTCCAATAGTTACTATTATATTTTGTGCCTGTCACCTGTGACCTGTTGTATTACCTACTTACCAAGATATCTCACAAAGTACGTCAATTGAGAAGCACATTCAGATGGTCCTTTACCTCCAACATCATCAGCCTGAGTTGTTAGGACTTGGAAGTGTTAAATAGAACTCTCTATATTTTGTGTTTTTGAGCAAAAACTGCCTATAAAAGATACACGCATCTGTCTACATTTCTAATGGACATCAAACTTCATTTGGTATGGAAAACACACTAATAAGAATGTATGTACTATGTAATTCCATTGATTTCTTACAAGCTTCTTACCCAGAGTAGTATAAATAGTTGGTTCTTTGTTCTTAACCATGCGCACATTTTATTCTTCTCTATAAAAATGATTTAGTCATCATTGGTAGCAATAAAAGTCTTATTTCTACCATTCAAAGAGATCTTTGACATGACCCTGATATGAAAGGTTTAGGTTTGCTTCATTGATTTCTTGAGATAAAAGTTTATAAAAGAAAGGATAGTCTCTTTATTTCACAAGCACAATATGCACATCAGATGTTGAAGACATTCATGTAGGATTGCAAGCCTATAAGTAGTCGAATTGACACAAGCAACAAGTCGTCCAAGGATGATGGCACACCCTTTGAGACAAGACCTTTTACTTGTAGTTGGAGGATTTAGGGTACAAGGCTAGGCATTGCATCAAGTCAGTTCAGGAGTAATCCAACTACAGTCCATTGAGAAGTTGCCAAATGAGTTCTAAGGTACGTTAAGGGGACTTCAAGTTCTGGGATAGGAGACATTGATGTTAATGATCTGGAGAGTTGTACTGATTCTGATTGCAGCTAGTGATAGGGATGACTATAGGTTAACTGTGGGCTATAGAATAGCATAGGTTCTAGTGCTATCTCTTGGTGTAGTAAGAAGCAACCTATGGTGGCATTGTCATCCACAGAGACTGAATGCAGGGCAACTATGAAGGATACCTAGGAGGCTATATAGTTGAAGTGATTACTAGATGATATACAGATCACTCAAGTAGGTCCTATGATTTTGTATTGTTTTCAAAGTTGTATTCGGTTGGCAAAGTATCCAGTGTATCATGCAAGGACAAAGCATATTGAGGTGGACCAACACTTTATATGGGCGACAATGCATAGTGGAGATATATCTCGATCATTGGCCCTTCGGCCCCTACTCACAAGGCCCTAAGGCCTCAATAACTACACACAGGCCCCTAGGACCTAATTAGTGATGGTTGATCACTCACAATCTAGTCTTTTTGTACACTGTATCTTTGATCAGTTTAGCTTGGACTTAGCATAGATTCAGCATAGTTGCACCAGATTTTCAATGGAGATTGGTATCGTGTTACTGTGGTTAATATAATTAGTTGTTACATTTGTAGTATACTCTCAATGTCAGTGTTCTGTTCTTGTTTGGCTCATGATTGAACGGAAAACTCTGAGCTGAACTTATGAAAGGCAATTTGAGAGGCCTCAGCAAAATCTAGCCACCTTTTCTAAAATGTATGGGTGGCCTGCGGCACCCCAGTCTGCAATCTGCTGGACAAGGGAGCTGGAAAAAGTCCCCTGAGAAAACATTGTTCAAAATTTATAACCAGATGATTTCAATAGCACTGAATCATGAAAATGGAAGAGGTTCAGGAGCAAACATCATCATGTAGGTTTTATTGGCCTTCTGATCTCAACTAGACCCATCCACATGACAATCCTATATATACCTGGACAAAGAAGGAACCCACTATTTGAAAGGATAAGATTCAACACTTGAGGACTTGACGAAAGGACATAGACAAACAAGCACCAAAATGAGATCTATAGAGAGCAATGCTTGCTTGATACTCCACAATAATCAATGGAACGTATGGAGCTTCTTCTGAGGAACTAGACTCCTTGTAAGCTCGTGATATGTAGATGAGATATATACATGTATGTATGTGACACTATGCGTATATATGGGGATGCGTATGAGTTCTAGTTACTTGATGGATTGTTTGACAATACTCCGCGTTCTAGTAAGATGAAAATGCCTGTGTGTGTGTGTGTGCGCGCGCGCACGCGCGCGTGTGCGTGTGCGTGTGTGTGTGTGTGTGTGTGAGTGATAAAGAGATACATATTACAGACTGACTAACTGGAATATATCATTCAACCCATGTTAACAGTTGAATCTACCAATTAAGAAAACTATTCCCATAAAACATCTGAAACTCCTTAAGCCTTAAATATTTGGACCTTGAACCATAGGGAATGATGGAGGTCTATAACTCGAAAAAATTATTCCCATGAAACACCTGGAAAGTATAGAGAAGGATGGCAAGCAGTATAACAAATCAAGTTCAACAAACTGTCACGTTCTAATTCCAGTATCAGAGATTAGGAAATCTGATTGCTTTTTGCAATGTTTTCTTTTACGAGATCTAGCACACGCAATGAGACAGATAAAAGTTGCCATGTTGAAAATCCCGCTCATCACAGCATGTCTCAGATTACAAATATTTGTCAAAATCTTTAAAATGGCTTCTGAAAACATTGCTCGTGTATAAGAGCTAAAAAGTGCACCTTACCCTAATGGACATGTCATTGTCAAAAGCAGGGAAATATGGAGCTGGTATTAGGCAACCATCCCCTGGATCACAGGTCGCAAAGAAAAATAGGTCCAAAACACTGCAAAGAAATACTTGAAAACTTTAAACAAGTAAAACAATTCCCTTTTACAGAGGATTCTAAAAGGACTGTATGCTAGGACATAACCGTGTGTTAAATGGTCTAATAGAAGTCAAGACGAAATTAAATCAAGATAAAAACTTTGAATATCTCGTACGCTGTTACGCCACTAGATATGCATATGTGAGCAGAATTAACCTGCAAGAGAAAATAAGTACTTTTACAAAGAGCTATTCAAGTTCGCAACATTTTGAAGGGCTTAAAGACAGATACTTGCTATCGTCACTTGTATGAACACAAGAAAAATGCACCTAAACTATAGCACAAATACAAAGTAAAACTACATCAATTCACCTCTACACCCATAAAAGTCCTCTCCATCATTTTTGCAATAGCACTCCGCAACCTGTCTCCTCCCCTAAAATTGCCATAAAGACCAACAGTGGCTGGGACTTCCCGACAGGTCCTGATGCATGAAACTCCTTTGCAAATTAGAAAATGCCAGTGTCATAATCTCTAGACGGGTAGTTATCAAAACGAACTCCAAACTAGTGCATCACATATTAGAGACCCTATGCCATATGAAGCCACAAATATCTTAAAAGTGGCATTGTACTACCAGCTGTATGCGAAAAAAAATGCTATCTGTACAATCTGGTCGGACTGCCAATCGAGCCCCTCGTCTGCTAAATAGATATATACTCTTATGGTGTTATTGCAGGATAAAATTGCATAGTTACCAGAATAAGAACATGTTTTTAATACGGCACCCAAAAAATGGGAACGCATATGGCAAGTTCAAATACGCATACAGATGAATATGCCACATCATCAACATTGTCAAATTTATGAGATCAGCAAATTTTCAGCTACATAATTAGAGCTTGAAGGGTCCCAAAAACAGCCCAAAGACAGCCTAAAAAATTGAAACAACCCAAAAATGGCTAGAATACAGCTGACAATGACATTTGCAGCTATATTCAGGGCCGATAATGTTTGGTTTGTGTTTTTAGGCCCATAATTCCTTGAAAGCATTCAAAGGCATTAACTTTTTCTGATACCTGCCGGGGATGACAATTTTAAAATTTTATAACCATCAGTTATAGGCATTGCTAACATAGAACATGCAAGGTTCTGATTTTTCATATTGGGGCCAGTACTGACGGGTATCAAGCCCCCCATGTTGGCCAGGTTTTGCATACGACATTAGCTGGGTAAGTGTCATTTTTTCATATCTACTGAATATCAATATTAGATGGCTATTATTAATTGCAGGGTCCTGGTGTCGATATTTTAATACCCATACCTCCCTGTTTGGAATGTTTTCAGTCTATAACCGCCCAACATTGGTATAAATGCCATATTCAATAGAATATGACGTTCTGGTAACTACAAATAATGGTCACACCAAGAGGTTCATGAAAGACAATCAACTTAAAAATACAAGTCTGGATGCTTGTGCCACTATGCAGTTCATAAGCTTTGTCTTCCAAGCCAATTGGACAAAGATATTGCCAACCAAAAGTTTCTTCACCTATCACAAAAACAAGCTTGTTGAGCGGGATGCTGCAAAATTAAAACATAACTCTACTACATAAGTGTCACAAAAGTAGCATAGGTCCGAAGAAACGACTTTTTGAAGGAGCATCCTAAGAATTGTGTTTTAAGTCTATGCAGGGAATATTGCCCCTTCCCTTGTCTGGCTACGACTTCTCATTCTGGCATAGAAGGTGATATTTTTACACCAGGCTGATTATGATGATAACATCTTTTGTGCTACTCTATCAAAATATCAGACTTTGTATGCATGACAACTATAACGATCATACCCTTGTTCTTCTGAATGTTCACCTCTTAAGTCCTTTCATGTCACAGAATTGTTTTAGTGCATCTATATGTGCTTGAGGACCTACTTAGGAATGAAGATGCTAGTAGTTTTAGAGCCTAAATCATGGACAGAGAAATCTGTAAGGACAATGTGTCGACACTTGTTAACACAGTCATTCGGACCATACCCTTTGCCTGCTCTATCATTTGCTACTGGGAATCTATAGGACACATGACACATCTACAGTTCATATGGTCTGTTTCAGAATGTGACCTAAGAAAAAGTATTGAAACACATTTTTCATATAAAAATAATGATGTGAAATTTTTACAATCAATGAAAAGAAGGAAATGGCATCGGGATGCCTTAGATAGACTACTTCGACAATTTAGCTCCCTTAAAAGACTATTTAAGTAGCTCATATGGTGATAGGGATATGTCAATCAAAAATACAAAAAAAGGTACTTTGCAAGTTCATCGTCCAAGTGACAAATAAATGACAATGCAACCAGAATGACCCTGTAATCAATCAACCAACCATTGATAAGGAAGCCCGAAGGCCTATATATTTTGTTTCATACCCATGAACACATGCTTCTTATCGTTGTAAGCAAACTCTATCAAAGGCCAATACTTCACCCAATCCGATTGTGTTTCACTTACATATTCACAAAGCATGTCTTCCAAAATCTTGTTAACCCTCTCGGCCTAGCCATGGGTTTGTGGATGCTCAATATTGCTCATCCGCAACTATGTTCCCAGCTTGGTGAACACCTCTATACACCAAATAGCTCAACTAGTTGTGAGGCCATAATTTTCTTTGTAGTTGCCATGAAATGGACCATTTTGGAAAATTGTCTACAACCACCAAAGTGAAATTTAACTCTGTTTGGAATCTCGATAGACCAACAATAATAGTTTTACTTTCAAAAGCCATAAGTTGACCTTCTTGACTTGTGGTTAACTTTGTTGATGACATACTTGTGTACGATTGTGGTGATGTTGCGGATGTGAATAACCTTAGAAATATTTTGTTAACTTTGAGGGATATCACTCTATTTGCTAAAAACTGAAAAAAGAAATTGTCTAAAAAAGAAATTGTTTAAAAAAGAAATAGCATATTTGGGTCTTATTGTGTCAGCGGGGGTAAAACTGAATCTTAAGAGGTAGCCGTTCTTCTTGCTTGGCCTATAACTACAAACTTGAAAGCGTTAAGACGCTGAACGCTTTCTTAGATTGGTTGTGTTTTATTGTAAAGTTGTGAAAGTCGGCCAATGCAAGTACTGGACCAACATCAGAGGCGCATGCACAATTGGCTGATCCATGAGCACTTGGTCACATGGTATCGCCGACCTTCTTTTAGATGCTACTTGGGAGACCGTGCACAATACTTGAATTTTGTCATTGCAAACATGTCTCTTCAAGGGGAATTTTACATGACAACTGTACATTTCTGATTATTGAAATAGCTTGGCATTGACCTGTGGTGACCATTGTAATTATGCCATAAACTAAACCTCAAAATTCGTGCTTAGCTTTGGCATGGGGTACAGGGTCATTCATCAGGACTGGTTGGGCTAACCTCCTAAAAAGTAGGATAGTTGACCGGTCAACAGGACACATGTCATATGCTCACTGGGACACTTTGTCCGATGTATGAGTTTGCCATGTCTTGACGATAGGACATGTCAAGGTCAAGGGGTGCTTGAGGATTGGGATATGAGAGCCCAAGAGAGGCATTTCTTATCACTTTCTAGGCAGCAAAGGTTGGGAGGAGACAAAGCAACCAAGTCTTATAGTGTTGTGAGGCCTCGCATCTTATGTACTATTTGAATGAAATAGATAAAGTTTTGCCCTTATATCTTACAAGAAACTTAGACTGCTTTCACCTTGACTTTAAATCCAAACTCCCTACTCACCCATTTCTCATGATTCAAGCACCCATTTCTCACAATTCAAGCATGGATTTGATTGCCTGGTTGTGTGAACCATTTCAAACATTTGCATCCACTCTCATTTTCATCTAACAAATAGTGTTTCTTTTACTACAATTTCTAGATTCATTTTAATTCACACGTTCCTAGATAGACTTTCTTATTTGAATATTTCTACCAATTCAATCGTAAAGCTGATTGCATTGCTATCTTTTATTTAGCTTGGATGAGCGATTTTTATTGAATGCATGCACTCTTATTTTCTTTGCCAGGATGGTAGTTCTTTACTTCACAAATTTCATAATGATTTTGATTTGCATGTTCTAGTATACACTAGGTTTTTTATGAATTCACATTGCATAATGAAATAGAATATGTTAGAATCCAAGGGCTTGGGGAGAGGAGCTTGGAGCTCTTGGCTTCTAACAACATACGTAAGAACTGACAATGCATTTTAGCTCTCCATTTATTGTAGAACTTTCGAGCAAAATGGCAATGCTTTCCATGAAATAACATTTAGACATCAAATTCAAGCAATGATTGGACCTTCCTCCAATTAAACCTAAACTATCAAATAGACCTTATGAATATTAAAAAGACTCTGTCAGAATAAAATGTCACCCCATTTGGCAACATATATGATGTTATCAATTATGTGAGAAGGATTGCATGATCGTCTACTATGAAAAGAGTATAAGCCACTCCTAGATCAGTCCCTTCTAGGTAACAAGTAATATATCAATGTTATGTCTAGAAAAACATCCGACATAACAAATGAGACATGAAATCTTCAACCCTATGAAGTCCAAGAAAAAGTCTAATTGACAAGTAATGCTTGGTAGATATTTTTTACTTTGCACCACTCATACAAAATGACCAACTAGATAGAAGAATTTTTATACAAAAGCTATTTTATAGCATGCTATTGGGATAATTTAGAATTTACAATAAAAAGAGCACTTCAAGCCTAAAGACAAAATTGTCTCAAGATTGTAAGACATTGAATCTCATGTACGCTTTCAATGGATCAAATTTAAAAGTATATGAGCTTGCCACTTCAACAATAAAAAAAATTAGGACTAGAAGCTTTGGCATCCATAGTTGCTTTGCTCAATTTGTTTAGCATGAGCCATGAACCTACTTGGGATGCTAATCATATGCTATGGGCAATAAGTCTTCGAGTTTCAAACAAATGGCATATTTCCTTAATAACTTGGTTTGGAATAGAATAAAGAAATTAGCAAAACATTTATGCCTCTCTAGCTCGAACCAACTTGCCTAACAAACCATGATGCGTTCCCCTCTATTGCAAAAGACAAACACTTATGATAAAAGTGAAAATATACCTGATCTTTTCATGTACAAGATCAAATGACAACACACTTTCTGCTGTAGCCATCTGCATATGGAAAGAAAAACTTCTTAGACAACTTCTCAAAGTAAGATTAAGCCCCATGGCAGATCAACTCATGTAGGTAATGCCATATAAGCAAGTTATTTAACAAGCCACTCCTATAGTAGTCTAAGTTGTAGCTCTTTAAGGAAATGTTTTTAATCAACATACTCTGTGTGTGTGTGTGTGTGTGTGAGTGTGAGAGAGAGAGAGAGAGAGAGAGAGAGAATAGAATAGAATATATTAATGTCTACAAAGTACCCTTGGGCACATAAGACAAAGAAAAAGTACATCAGAGAGGAGCATTGTCCATGCCGGACTTATTTCTATCAACTAAAACTTAAGATAAAACAGAAATAAACCGGAAATAAAACCAAAGCTTAACCTCTTGCTATGGTGAGGGTACAAAAGCAATAGCTTAACCACCAGAGAGAGAGAGAGAGAGAGAGAGAGAGAGAGAGAGAGAGAGAGAGAGAGAGAGGATTATATGAAATATATAGTGCTCATTGGCATTCTCTAAGACCACTAGGGACATAATGTCCAATGCCAATTAACTTAGCAATAGTTATGAACACACACAAACATGGCATTAAATATCAATCTCCTTTAACAAGAACCATACAACCAATATGACATTGGTGTCATACAAATTAACAATGCTAAGGATAGCCTACAAAGACATTGATAAGCATTAGAATCGTAAGTTGTAAAACAACTTGTTCTTATCCTACTTCTACTAAATTGGAAGCCCTTAAGGGATGTGAATAACAACTAGTTCAGCCCCTTAAATTTTTATGCCTTTTGTATTTAATTAGGACTAGACAATAAAACTTTCTGGATAAACTACCAATCAAAATAGGGTAGCAACAAGGAGACACAACTTTCTGTTTCATGTATCATCTATCACTATAAATATTGCCATAAAAACTCTCTCTCTCTCTCTCTCTCTCTCTCTCTCTCTCTCTCTCTCTCTCTCTCTCTCTCTCTCCCCCAGGGATATCTCAGGGTACTTGGAGAGATATCCCTCGCCTGTAGATCACCATGTTAGGGAGGATGATTCGTGCGAAGCCATCAGTTCCTCATGAGATTCTTTTGGCAGAGTTCGCCTCACTTCCCATGCTGGTAGAGGCTTTGTTTCAGATTGTTACCTTTCTACATCGACTTGAGACCATGGATACTCACAGATACGCAATGGCAGCGCTTACCTCTTCTCGAGCTATAGCTGGACAGCAGGCTAGATCTTCTTGGTATGGTGATGTGGCTACCTTCTTCCAGGCATGGGGCTTCTCGATGCTGGATCTCCAACAGGGAACTCATGCATTTATCAAACAGCAGTTGTATCGTAGCTATTGCCACATAGTACGGGATCGTCGTGATCATGACAGGGTTAAGCTTACCTTTTATGGCGCACATATCTTACGCAGAGACAGTCTGGGACTTCCTATTAGACCTTTATATCTATCTCTTCCTCTTTCTTTTGGGCTCCGATATAGGTTGGGACGACTACGAGTCTCTTCACACCAGCTTGCTATTGAGATAGGCAGATATTCAGGCATTTCGAGAGAGCATCGGATCTGCCACATATGCACATTGGGTGTAGTGGAGGATGAGTTCCATTTTATCTTCACATGCCTTACATACTATGAGATACGTGGTCGATATCATTGTTTATATCGAGACACCCCCATTACCCTCAATACCTTTTTGGAGTATCAGGATCCCAGATGTGTTGGCCTTTTACTACGAGAGATGCTTACGTTGAGAGCCTCTTTGATACCTTCGGAGGATACTACTGATTATGGCCAGCACCTTATCACTAGCTTCTTTCAGAAGCGTGAGCACGATGACCTATCAGATGATATGGCAGTCATACCAGTGAGGGCGAAGGCCCAGGGTACTCAGCCACCACCTCTTGCCAGATGTACACGAGCCTCCAGAGCTACCAGAGCTCTTCGACACCAGCCACGGATCACAGCTTCTATGGGTATCAGACGTTTTTTCCGAGATTGATATTTTATTCTTCCTTTTTACTTTCCTCTACAGAGCAGGTGGTTAAGCTCTTGCACATGTACCCTCTTTAGAGCTAGAGGTTAAGCTCTTATATGCTTCTTATGATTCTATATTTGATGTGTCTTTTGACTAGCTAGAGAGATTTATATACTGTTTTTCCACTTAGACTAGCGATTTTTATGTTGTCCAACATGGACAGTGTTCCTACGAGATATGTACTTATTTCTTGTCTTATGTGCCCTTGGGCACCCAACAGACATTAATATAATTTCTTCTTCTTCTTCTCTCTCTCTCTCTCTCTCTCTCTCTCTCTCTCTCTCTCTCTCTCTCTCTCTCTCTCTCTCTCTCTCTCTCTCTCTCTCTCTCTCTCAGAGGAGCATTTTGGGGCCCTCTCTATTAGAAATTAATGTTTATTTGTATCTCTAATGTCTGATTGGCCATGCCTGTGTGTTATTAGAGGGGCCAATTCTATATTTAGTAAATCCTAAAGTCAAGTCAATTAGACATGTTTGTAAAAGGGCGCACTAGTACTAGTATACAGTTTGGTTTTACACTTCGAAATTCATTATGGGTCTCTACCCAAAGTAGAGTATAACTTTAGCAACTAGCTTCTCGGCTTTCAAGCTTTTGCTTTTAGCTTTTGACATACACTAGAAACTGTATAAGAGAGGCTAGCACCCCACCTCATGTCATTCCATTGCATAGGGCTCTACTCATTCCTCTATAATCTGAGTTCTCTTTAATCTCTATGCTGATCTTGATTTGTGACTGTGAGTTCTAATATGATTAGTTAACTCCTATCTAGAATTTGTGGATCAAATTCTGACGAGGAATCAGAGCAAGCTTTGTGACCTTGGAGCTATCGAGAGAGAAAGAACGAAGAAAGAAAGCTCTATTAACGTCTTTTGGGCACCCGTGGGTGCATAAGACCAAAAAGAAAATATGTACAAGCAACAGTGGGAGCATCATCCATAGGAGGACGTGGCTGTAAAATGCTATAAACTAGCTACGAATGAAAGTAGAACAAAGCAGAAGTGAAATAAGCCCACAACCCGGGCCAGGTATAACAGAAGAACTACAGAAAAGGTACCAATGTCCACAACCCGGGCCAGGTGGAGAATAAGTACATATCAGCGAAAGTAAGTGTGAAGTGTTCGCTGAGTGGAGCGTACAGTGGGCCCCGATGGAGGCGAGTGCCAACTACATCTGGGCTTTTTTTGCGGTGGCATAGCGATAGGAATCTCATCATCAGAGTCATCAGCATGTACTCGAGTCTAACCCCAGGCGATCTGGTACAGGCAGATGAGACTGACGGAGAGTAAGCATCTCACGAACAAGAAGTCCCAAGCAACGAGCATCAGGATAGGAGACAAAACTGCAAAGTGTATGCGGGCCATCACGAAAGAGACAATAATACCTCCCCCGTATCTCATAATACAACGGACATCCGAGGAGAAAATGGGCTTCATCTTCCACCTCCTGCAAGGAGCACAAGCGACATAGACGACGCTCCCGAGGGATATCCCATGCACGACCGGCCTCAATAGCAAGCTGATGAGAGGAAATGCACAACTGCCCAAGCTGCCCAAGACGATAGTGCAAGCCGTGTGATAGGGGCTGTGAGAGATAGAGCGGAAACAATGGAAAACCAGAAGGATCCAGAGAGAGGAAGTGTGTCTGGTAATAGCTCAGTCGAATGCGGGAAGGTGGGAGGGAGCTCCAAGTCTGCTGCATATATCGATGGAAGAAATAGCCTCGGATATATGAATGCGTACCACAAGAAAGATCCATGATAAAGATGCCCAAATGTCGTAAGAGATCAGACACCTCCTGGTACCAAGATAGCTTGGCATGGGAATCAGCTAGGACACGTTAAGAAGTAACCACAGCAACTATGTATCTATCCGGGTGAGATGCACGAATCTCCTGAATCCACTGAAGAAAAGGCGGAAAAAGCCCTCAAGGATGATCGGAGGAGTAGCAAACTCAGCACATAGGATATCATGAGGGGTGGTAGTCTTGGTACGTATCATGCAACCCAACATAGTGGCCTGAATGCGGGAAATGCCTACCCAGTCCCGGAGAGAAAGTCCTGGCAACCAAATCTCGGAGGCATACATCACTGCTGAAACCACCTGTGTGTGAAACAACTGGCATCTAGTAGCGGGATCAAATATGATTCATTGTACAACCACGCTCGAACTGGACCAATGCTGAAAGACCAGAGAAAATGTGCGCAAATGCAGTCTGGCGAAAACCAAGAAGGGGAACAGTAAACAGGACTCCCAAGTAAGTATAAGAGGCAACAATGTCAACTTCCTGGCCGTCATAGAAGAATTGATAATTGTGAAGGCTTTGTCGATTGGTGTTGAAAATCATGATCTTCTTCTTTTTTAAGTTAACAGAGAGACCCCAAGCAACACAAAACCGATGTAAGACCTGTAAGTGACACTGCAACCCTTCTGGTGAGGGAGAAAGCAGGACAATGTCATCAGCATAAAGCAGAATGGGGATGAGCAAATGCGTCAGCGGGCAACCACCTCCACCTTCTTCACGAATGAGGCGCTCAAGATCATCAATATAAAGTGCAAATAGCAGAGGGGATAGTGGACACCTTGCTTGATGCCAACAATGCTACGGATGGGAGAAGACAAATCAGTACCCAGCCGAATACGTGCTAGAACTCTCTCATACATGGCAACCACTGCCGCGAGAATAGAGTCGGAAAAGCCAAGCTGACGTAGCCTGCTGATCAAAAGATGATGGGGAGCAGTATCAAAGGCCTTAGAGAGATCAACGATACAAGCAAATACCTTCTTGCCCATATGCTTTGCCTCCTCAATGATAGTACATAGAGTGAGGACATGATCAAGAGTGCTATAACCTTGGCGGAAGCCAGCCTGGCCAGTCGGATACAATAGTCGAGAATCAGCCTCTGCCATAAAGAAGTTCTAGAGAATAGTGGCATACAACTTGGCCATGGTATGACCAATCATAATAGTGTGATAGTTGTGGACATTCACGGCATCACCTGCTTTAAGAATGGGATGAAGGAGATTGGTGGCCCAAGGTATTGTTAGAAGTAATAAATGATAATGTTGATTAGGTTTCTTATTTAGACCATGTTAAATCAGTTTTAGTTGAGTTGGACCCAGTTTGGTCCAGTAGTAATTCGTGGGTCCAAGTAAAGTCTAATTATGTTAAGGGACCCTATCTTGACTTTTGGGGGTGCCCTATAATTAGTAGTGGGTCTTGGAAGGTTCTAGAACTTAGGGTTTGGAAGAGTCTAGGCCCTTGGAAGGCCTATTTATATGTACCCAGTGTTCATTTGTAATTCATTCCCTTTCAAGCATTGCTACTACTTTCTCTCTCCTTGAGGGCGCCTAACCCTCTCCCTCTTCTTCTTCTTCCTCTTTTTCTTCTTCTTGTATATGGAGATTGAATGTTAGAAGGATCTTGGCACTTTGATTTCCTACATGGTATCAGAGCCATGGATCTTCTATGCTTGATTTAGGGCGCCCTACCAAAAGAGATCGTCTTCACTTAGGGAACAGCATATTACCATTTGTAGGGTGTTGCAACAGCCCTATCCGTGTGTGTATTGTTCACACTTTTTGGCAACAAAGAAGGGTTCCGAAAAAAGCTTTGTTGGAGGCTAACCTGATTCTTTGCTTGCTGGTTTTTGAGTTTGTAATGCAATTTTAGGCTAAAATTTTCAGCACACAAGGCTTGTAGGAGGGCGAGTTCCTACATCCATCTAATGTGTGGTTTCGACACATTCCGGTGCTGATTTGTCAGATTTGATACTTGCTGATTTTTGTGTCTTTTAGGGCACATTTAGGGTTTGAAAAAGTTTATCTTCTTGGCTGGTTCTTATGGCAAGAGATTTGGGAGCAATTCGTACTTGATCAGGTGAAGATATGTTGGATGACACCAACTATTCTTCATGGAGTTGCAAGCTAAGATTTTGCATCGACGTGATGATCAAGATTTTATCGGTAACAAGATCTATCTTATATCATTTGAGATTTTGCAAGACCTCTAAAAGTGCTTGGGAAACACTTTTAAAGATGTACCGAATAAAGGATTCATCGTCATGCTTTCTCCTCTCTACTTCATCCTCTTTGAAGGTAGAAGAGCAAAGTCATGCAAACTTTGATCATTGTCTTTCTACAAGTACAAGTTTGCATTGGAATGTTGGTATGGTAAAGCATTCTTCTTCTCTTGAGCCATTTGTTGCAAATGATGGATGCATTAGTGAAGAACTTTATGAGCAAGCTTCTCAAGATAATGTTTTAAAAAAGGCTGAAATCAAGCATTCTTTGAAGCCATGTTGTACTAATGGAGGAGGGGAAAAAATCATGTCAATAAGTACATTGGTTCAAAGTGGTGTGTTGCTGGATTTTTTGAGTGTTCAAAGTGGCAAGCTGTTGGTTTTTTTCTTGAAGATGGTGGACACCAGATTCAGCCATGGTTTATTGATCATTTTCAGCCTATGTTACATCGTGAGCATCCTATTATGCATCGGGAACGGCCTGCGGAAGGTTTTTGGACAGCAAGGTCCACATTTGGAACACTTTGGAGAGCAAAGTGTTGGTAATTTTGTGGTTGTTGGACAGCCTGCTACAGAATCTTGTTGGTTGTCTGAGTCTTTGCGGGATAGCAAAGCATCTTTTTACCTTGGAAAAAACACACATGCCTCACCAAAATCAGTACCTTATGTTGATTTTCATGTTTTGATGCTTACTTCTTATGATGACGGTGTTGTCTTACCTAGTGTTGGTGAGCAGATCATTGATAGTAAGATTCAGGAGGATGTGATGGTAAAAGAGTATCATACTCTTCTTTATGTTTCTTGTGGTAAGAAGACTTATGGAATCATGTGGGAACCATTGATGGATTGCAAATCCATATTTCGGCTTGTGGCTGGTTTTTTGGTTATCTACTTTGGATGGAGCATGCTTGTCTTCACTCTTCGACTTGATGCTACTGCACTTCGTATTCTACATCTCTTCTACATCGGGCATGATTGGGGCTGAGATCTACCATTGGTGAAGGAGGTGCTGGAGATGGGATGTTTCTTGGTGAGGTTTGTCACCAAGAAACAGAGGGTCCTGGATATGTTTAGGTCCGTTGAAGATGAAAACTATCTTAATGGTTTCAGATTTTGCAGCCATGCATAGCAGAAGGTCAATAAGATTCAGACAGCATTTAGTTTGAATCAAACAGTGCAGTGAGCTTTGAGGCAATTAAAGCTAATGCTGGAATTGAACCCACCTCACAAGAAGAACAACTGCATGCAAAAAGATCGACTCAATGAGAAGCTGATTTACCAAGAAAAAGCCCTCCTCGTTGGAAGGTGACCACTGGCACGACTTTGCCTGATTCACAGCATCAATATAAGGAGAGAAAGGTGTAAGAGCCTTGCTTCCGCGCTTTGACAGATTTGATTTTGCCTTGGTTTTGGTCTCACCATTCATGGCCATGCTGCTGCTGGGGGCTACGGCTGCTCTTACAACCTCAACCAGCTCTCATTCGCCACACCAACTGCTCCGATCCCAAACTGGGTCATTCATAGATCAATCCCCCTCGCCACCAGCAGCAAAGAGGAGGAGGAGGAGGAGAAAAGGAAGCAGAAGAAGACAAGTGAATTTGCTTTGTGGATAGCCTCGCACATAAAGAACACGACATTTTGTACCGACGTTCACATATTATTACTTCCATCTCTTCTCTTCTCTTCTAGTATTACTTCTACTATGTTGGACTTTGTGAATAAGTGTTGGCTTATTCTATATTATCTTGCATGTCCCTCACCTCTTTTTTTTTGGTTCCCAAGGGGTTGCCCACCCGGAGATTCTCATGCTACATGGCACTTTCTCTTTTTAGCTATCTGCAACTGCACTTACGCACAGAAAATTTTGCAAGTGCCATCGAGCCGCATGACAGGCACTGGAACCAAGGTCGTATACAGGAAGAGAGAACACGAGAGTTGGTCTACGTAGTTATCATGTGAAAATCGTAATGGGTGTCCCACGCAAGGGGTTAGAAACAGATAAGAAAGAACCCACATGAAGAAGCAAAGTAATAGTGATGGTGTGTGGGCATTTTGGTGTTGGTTCATTCCAACACCCACCCAACTACTTTCAGGCAAAGAGTAGGCTCCCATACCCAACTAATTAGGCCATCAACACACTTTGGAGCTGATCCAAAGATGGTAATGTTCTCATTATAGCATAAGATTGACCAAGATTATATAAGTAGGATCTCCTCCACAAGCAGACTCTTTATTTAGGCCCTTAACTCTCAGAACATACTAAGGACCAATTTCATTCTTCTCTTGGAAGCATTGAATTGAAGGATTTGATTGTTCAATGTAAGTAGCCTGGAGGTGTTCTTAGAGTTTGTAGATTCTCCCAAGCCTCTTACTTCCAGGAGCAATTCATTTGCAACATTTATCTTAACAACATGCAAGGCTATCTTGCACTTTTTCTTGTACTTTGATGCTTCTTGTGGGTAGATGGGCTCATCCTCCAACCCAAGCACAATATCCAAAAGGCCTTGGAGCACAAGAATGGATTGCACTCTTAGCTTTCATGTGGAATAATTGATTGATGTCAGCCTATCACCATATTCCATCAAATAGGCATTCATGAACCATATATCAAAATGAAATTTAACAAAGTACAAGAGATATTACAATAGATGTTTGGATATGTTATCCCACTTCCTTTGAAACTTGGAAAGAGCCTCTTTGTTTATTCAAAAAAATTCACAAGAATCTTGAACTTAATATATTCAAACAAATTGAAACTAGCTCAATGTGAGATAGATTTGAGTGAAAAAACACGTCCACTTTTATCACAAGATTCACAAAGGTATGGGAGTTCACTTTAGGTGATCTTACCACTTATCAAATCACACACTCAAGTGTCTAAGGACCTCAAATAAGACTGAAAAATATTAGACCCAACAACCATACATGAGCTATCTCAAATCTACTAGAGTTTGAGTTGCCAAATCAATACATTATTAGTTAGAGTGTTATAACTAACTTCCAAAAAAAACTTTAAAATGGTAGATTTCCACCCTTACCAACCTATTCTAATGCAAGAATGCTTCTTGGTTTCCAAGAGGAGGCTCGAACCTGGGACCAAAGAAACTTTGGATGCCAAGCTAACCAACTAAGCCAACCCTGTTGGGTTCTAATGCAAGAATGGCCTCTTTGAACTTAAAAACAATTGAGACAAAAAGCTTTGTGTTAGCAAACAACAAATATCTACCATGTAACTTTTTCTACTTGAATTCATCTTTTGAATATGAAAATGCTCTAGAGAACACCTGTGAGACTGAAGCCCATGCACCAAGGACAAACCCCAGCATAATATTCTAACAAGGAACTTACTCAAAGAATCTAATTTCACATTTCAAAAAAATATAACAACCTAAGCTTTAACTTTGTGGTCAACATTCAATTTTGGCCTATGATTCTTTTGCATTTTATTGATATAGCTCTTTTTATTCCTAAAAGATGCACACACTTCCATTAATGGAGTAGTAGCCTACAACAATACTACACAATCAAACTAACAAATGTAGGTGAAATCTATTGCTCGCTTAGATCCAATTTTGAGACCGTGATAAAATAAGTGAAAATTAATCTTAATCTAACCAAACTTTGAATATTAAGTGATGAATAGTGCACTCAAAAAAACGTAAGTTGTATATTCTATGATTCTACATCAATATAAAAACATAAAACTAGCTAGTTTTGGCAAGTGCTTCACAGAGGCACATAGGTATGATTCCAAAATTAGTTTGATAATGCAACCACCACTTCAAATCTGTAAATGATCAAGTAGCTTTGTAATAACACCACATAAAGCATAGATCAAAGCTACAAAGCATAGGAAAAGCACCACATAAAAACAATGTCTTGGAGAGGAGGCAAACTCAAGCTCTTGGTAGAAGTGAGGACTATATGAGATATATATAGTCTTAGCTTTTATCTGAGCTTTAGGGTTTGAAGCCCTTTTTTAATATCCTAAACCTAACATCAAAACCCTAGAACCAACTCTTTAGCCCTAATATTACATCATATAAGTGGTGGGTCCCACTAGGTAACAAAAAACATGTTAATTTGGGACTCTAGCTTTTAAAACTCCATAAATAAACTTAATACAAAACTATATGGGCTAAAAAAAAATTGTCCATATGATTATTTTATAGCCTATTTGACTTCCTAAATCATTATTCCAAGTGGGTGCAATAGTTTTTTTTTATTTGACCAAAAACTATCGAGCTAAAATTGTGACATTTTTTACATCATTCGCATCAATCACAATCACCTTTTTTAAGGACTTGTAACCATAGTCTACTCACATTCACATTGCCATATTCACAAGCTCACTATCTTCTCTCCTCTACATGGTGATCTCAAACATTCTATTCTCTCTCTATTGTTGTAACTATTCTTCCGTATACTTGTTTGATGAACAACTATGTGGACTGATGGGCAACATGCACGTGAAGGATACAGTCATTGGTGTAGTGGCTCTCAAAGGTACCTAGTTGGTGGGGGGTTATTAAGGAGGGCATGGAGGTGGCCCACAACATAAGGGGGTACTTAATGTTCTAGATACTTTTAAGAGGAGGCCTTTATTGAAGGAGGTACATAGGGGGTGAGGTGGGTGCACTAGGTACCTTTCATGCAGTTTATGTATCTAACCATGTGTAACTTATGCTTGGCCCATTGAGAGTCAACTCCTAGAGGCTTTAGGGGGGGGGGGGTGAAGTTTTTTTGGGCAATTTGGCCTTCCATTGTATTGCCCTTGTGTGTGTCATGTTGTTGCCACTTTGCTTCTATGAACTTGTTGCCCAGTTCACGACTCTTTTTATCTTTCCTTGACTTCGTAATCTTCACATTATACAAGCACATGCTTGTTAAAAATTTCCTTGTGTTGGTTTTGGGCCCTTGAATGTGTCTCCTATATTGTCATAAACATTTTTCCCTTTGCCCGTCAATTCAACGCTTCCTTTGACATATGCCTTCTACCACTTAATCAAGATTATTAGATGTTTCATACTAGTTCAAAATGTATTATCATTGGTTTCCATGACTCATGACTTGGGGCACCTATGTAATAATGTCAAAATATCTTTTAGGACAACAAATATGTCAATTTGGTAATTTCTTTCATATTTTTTTTTCTACAAGTGAGACGAGTGGAACTAAATTTTAAAGGTTTAATAATTATAGAATGTATGCTTAGCAAAACATTAGCCCTCCATTAAATTGCCATTTTGAAGTAAAGTAATGCTTGTCCAAAGTCATCAAATCCAATTTCCTCCATTTTTGGAGATTTAATTGATGTCGAAAGTCAATGCCACTTATTTGAATACTTTTTTTTTATATTCTCAACAACTTAAATACATCATCTAAAATCAAATGTTTATTGAATCAATTATAACATTGCCTAAGTAGTTAATTGCTCTACATAATCAACAAAGAGAACAAATATCCTTTGTCAAAGCTTTTCTAAAAACCAACTGATATTTGACTAAATTGATCAGTGCGACCAACAGGTGAAATTTTCACATCTTTATTTTTAGTCTCATCAAAATTGATAGGTATGCAAAAACCATGTCATTTTTTGTCTCAGCCCTTATACTATCATGTTGAAAATAGAACACATTAGGTACCATATTGCCAATTTATGATATCATCTTGTGGATCAAAATTACAATATTGTGATACTGAAAAGAAACTTTTAAACAAAGATTCTATGTTTAAAAGAAACTTTTAAACATCTATGAGATTCATTTGAATAAAAAATTTGACTCATTTTACTTGTTTATGGAATAAACAATATGTGAAGCAATATATTTTTCCATTCATATCAATGACAAGTCCAAAAATAAAGTTTTACGAAGATTTTTTTTAAAAAAATCTATGTTTTGTAAGCTTCACTCACTCATAGTTCTATTTTCAAAGTGCACTTGTAGAGCTTCTATTATTGGTGTTGCCATAATGTAAAATATTCAAGCACAATGCAAGAAGGATTTGTTCTCACATAAAAGAACCAAGAGTAATTAAGCTTATTTTTGCAGATGGAAATAGAAAAAAACAAGTTGTCTAGTAGTTTTAACCTTTTGCAAACATATTTTCTTCACACATCCAAGAGCATAGCAAGTAACATTACAAAGTTTGGGAAGTTTCAAATTCTAAAGAAGATGTTTTTACACTTGGTTAGATGTCGTATTTTATCTGAACCATCTCTGTAACATTTTTTTACTATCTTGTTTGTAAAGTGAATGTATGTAAAGAGTTGGAGGAATGAATACCAAACAATACAACCATCCATAAAGAAAAGCCGGAAGCGACTAGTGGCTAGCGCTAGCAACTGGAGGGAAGGAAAAGCGTCGATGGCACTGATGATGATTGACTCTTCCACTCTCACGACAACAAAGTTATTTATAGTGGCAATAGCACTCAAATGGGGAAGTGATGATGACCAAGTTCCCAATGCTTCTTTCTTACTTTGAAATGATTGTGCCTCTGTATTTTTCAAGATAGATTGTACTATTTCCAAATAGATTTGGCAGACCATTGGCAGATATTGCACTTTTCAACTTGACAATGGAGCCATTCATAATGGTAGCAACACTTAAAAGGGGAAGTGACAATACTAGCAATCCCAATCCCAATACTAGAATGCGCTCAACAAAAATTTGTTGTCTTGTATGGGATGTGAGATGTCATATGCTTGGATCCCCCCTTCCACAATATTTCTAATTTTTCAATGCAAGGTAGACATCCATATTTTTACTTAGAAGTGCTAACATGAGATGCCCCTTTTTTATAGTTAGCCAAGATGGAATGTTATAGTTGACCCAACACCATTGGCCAAGTAGACCACGTGTGATTGACATGTTGCCAAAGGTGTTCACCTTGTGTGTTGTATGTTCAAATCTTAGGTTTCTAGATTCACTTGCAAAACATGGGTGATCTTTGTCAATGTGTTTCCATGTACGAGAATCTGATAGTACTCTCATAATGTCATTTGAAGAACGGTGACTAGAATGCCAATTCATAAGTTCTATAAGGGACTTGCAACAAAACAATCGAGTAATATAAATAATTGCATGCTAATTTTCTAGGATGGAAATCGTAGGCAACTCGGATAGGTGTAAGGCTTCCATGAGAATTTTATGTTGGATATTGGTCTTTGTGTTTTGGGGATGCCTCCTTCATTGAGACTACAATGGACGATAAGATGAATTTATTGAAGTAGATAAATCAAATAGATTGGGTGACTATGTTTTTAGTAATCTTACGTTCATTAATGAATTCCCTTCATGAATATCTATTTTGAAATTGTAATAGTTTGTTATTAACTATAATGGTTGTTTTTTATTGGTCAAGTGAATACTTGATTGTATGATTAGATTCTTGCTACATTATTTTGATTTGGTTCTTTTTTGTAGATTATGTTTCATTGCATAATGAATGAGATTGGAATCATGAAGAATGGTCTTGAAGATGAGCTATATAGTATTAGCACATAGTATGGTGTATTTAAAAGACATTAATTACAAAATAACTGAAGGAAATTGATAAAATATGTAACATGGGGGGATTATTGTCATGTATTTTCTCTTAGGCCCTTGTTTTATTCAAGGTAAATTTGAATAATTATATTGTACTTGCTTTTGTAGAGTTTTCATGTGACTACATGTTCACATTCATTACAATCAAAACATTTTCTCTAGTTTGAATCCCATCACATTTTAAAGTAATAGGCTAACAATTCTAAGAAAAAAAGTTGGATGATGTTTCAAAAAGATTTAGTGGAATCTAGACAATTTCTCATGCTTAAAGATGTCGCAAACTAGGGGTCCACTTCACGATGGGTATCATTGAAAATCTTGCACCTAGGAATTATTGATCCTTTTGTATTATGGAAGGAGCCGGGAGCAGGCCATTCTGCTCGGTAAGGATTTCCAAAAAAATTTGGGCGAGGCCCGGAGGGGAATTTTTTTGGAAAGCCGAACCGGGCAGAATGGGCTGTGCCCGGCTCCTTCCATTGCGTAATGGAGTCTTTGACTTTTCCACATGCCATTTACAAAGCATAATCAGCAGTTTGGGATTTTTTGGACCAATGAGAAACTGCCACGTGGCAATCTAACGCGCACAGTCTGACACGGACTGACACGCAGTCTGACACGGACTGGAATGGGCTTCAAAATTTTGAAATTTTTTTTTAGAAAATTCAGTGACATTTTATGCTTTCTAAAAAGCCCAAAAAGTGGCATAATCAGCACAAAGAATCCATTACGGATAGATGTAGGTTAATAAAATGGCTAGAGGGAACCTTGGGACTAAGTATAATAGAATGGGATGGATCATATAAGGAAAGTGACTTTTTTTATAAAAAGAATAATTTCTACTAAGAATGTGTTATCATATTCTAGTAACATGACACAAATAAGAAAAATATTATATTGCCAATAGTATTTTGAAGCTAAGTAAGAATAAGTGGCCCCAATCTGCAATACGCATGAAGTCTAAAGTGAGTGCTTTAGCATAGTCAAAACACTAGGCCAAGTTTGATCTATCTTTGTATAAATTTCTTAATCTATGGTTAATCTTTCAACAAAAAAAAACACTAGGCCAAGGGCCTAGCCAACTTAATACTCCAATCAAGGCTCTCATTAGAGAGTGTTGTGGAGAGGCACTTAATACTCATGCATAGAAAATAGCATAAAGGATGAGCTCCACTATAAGCCAAACTAATTAGTTGGCTTTGCCTTAAACTGAAAAGTGTAGACTTGTTAGAGAGAATATGCTAATGTGTGGCCCAACAAGCAGTTAAGAGTCTTATGCTGGTTGTATAATAAGCCCAAATTCTTGGTGTTTGGGGAGTTGCTTTCATTTTTCTAACATTTAAGCTTTCTCTTTTCTCTCTCTCTCTCTCTCTCTCTCTCTCTCTCTCTCTCTCTCTCACACACACACACACACACACACACACGCACACATCATAATCCATATTGAAATCCTTCAAATTTCACAATAGAAAGACTATGCAAGTTTGTGACTGTTGAAATGAACAATAATATTAACAATGATCGTCGTCGGTATCAGACCAGAACGAACATTTGCAACTTCCCAAAACTTCAATAATCTCTCTCTTTTATCCAAATGAGTCATGACAAATTGTTCCTCAACTATCTTACAAAATATTTTGTTAAGAGCATTTATGTTAAGCCAAGAGCTAGTCATAGCTCACGCCTCAAATGGTTTAAGCTGGAATGTATGTAGCCTAGAAAAATTTTGGTAGAACTCTCAACCAACGAGGCATGCGGCCAGGAATAAAGCTAAATGGCATAAAATTTGGAGGCCTTTTCGCTATGTGTATTTCCGGCTGTATGGAGTCCAAATTGCTCGATGTCCTATCTTCTTACATTTGAGAGGATTGCAGTCATACCAGGCGTGCAATGGTTCTTTCTGAACGTCAATTAGATCTTTTTACAAATCGCCCCTGCAAAAGACCAAAAGCATGCCTTCACTGAGATGCACGGGATATAAATTACATGCAAGAGATCTCAATTTCTAATTTGACCTGGAACATAACCTCAAAACTTTTTGAAAAAGGAGTTGCAAAAGACAGTTTGACTACTAGGTTTTGAAAGATGCCTCAACTACTCTACTGCCAGGACATACGGTTCTTGCCAATATGAGGGATTTAGCCGGCAGAAACCAAGGAAATTAGTCGTCAAATATGATAGCCTTCTTTGTTTTTCGTAAGGAGATAACAAGGGAATTAAAAAATAGCCAAAACATCATTAGCTCTTAAATGATCCTCATAAGAATTTGCGGGAAAGGCATGGCTGCAATGATTTTCGGATAAACGAGTTTCTACTTAGAAATTTCTTGTGTCTGTTATAGCTTACATTGGAAAGTAGAACTCTCAAAACTGAGAGAAAGTGGGAAAAGTACAACCAATCATCTGCAGCACTTAAATGCTTCTCACATACATGTGACCAAAAACATCGTTACTATATAAACTACAATGAACTTAATTTACCCTGCCACGATGATAGAACACTTGTTAAAGCCATGGAATTACTAGCCGTATGTTATTGAATCTTAGAGCTCGAATTGGTTTCATGCACAGTTTTTGAGTAGCAATTGAGAGACCTAGCAGAGATTTTCGACTAGAGCAATAGGTTAATAACTAACCTTAATCCTTGGGCGTCTCTCAGCATTCAGCTTTCTAACTTCATAACGAATTTTCTTTGAGAAAAGCCTTGTCCGGCGTTTCTCCCTGTATCGCAGCACCCGAGCTTCTCTTCCTCCGTCTGTTGTTGCAAGCACGTGGGTTTCTTCCTTTTGCTCTAGAGATTTAACACTTTCAGGGCTTAAATGTGGAACAACGCCTACGTCCAAGTTTACCTCTTCCTGTTTTAAGCCAGAATACCGTGTTAAGTATTTTGCAACTTATGATTGCACACAGAGGCTTTAAGAAGTGCTTATGAATATGCAGCCTGATTATCGTTCATTCGATAAAATCAACGTGCTTACTTTCTGATAGAAAACAACCAATAAAACTTATTAATCGCCAAAAGAGCTCATCCTAGAGCTTCCGCCTTCCTGTGACGAGGGAGGTTAGCGTCTAGACGAGTGAAACAGACCATACTTTTTTTTGTGAAACAGAAATGTTGATAAGTAGTAATGCCAATAGATGACAAAGAAGCCAGTGTAATTTTCGGCACTGATATTGTGCTTAAAAGTTACTCGGAGCTCAGTTGTTTCAAAACTGGCTCTATCATATAGCTACTTTGAAGCTATGAAGGTTAATCTTTCACCAAAAAATTTTGTTAGTATAGAAACTTTTGAGGAAATAACAAGAGTATACAACAAAAAACTCGTTGTCAACAGGACCTCAAGCAGTTTTGCATCAATATTCCAGGAAATTTAAATTAAGTTGGATACCAATGATTGTGACGTAGAGTCGGGAGGAACAGTCTGGGGCCATTGACCGTCTGTCCAGAAGCATCCCCGATCTGACCAGGCACTCAATACGTCCTCATAGTTTAGTTTAAGAAAGCTTTTTTTATTGTGACCTTCCTTACTTATGCTTTGTATTGGCCGTTCGATCATTGCTTCTAGCTGTTGATTTATTTGATCTGTTTCTCCTGAGATTTCCACTTTCAACTTCTCACAAACCCAAGCTAAAGGAACGAAAGTTTCTGCGCAATGAGTCTTAGGCTTGCCGCTGCGTCTTAGCACATTCAGCTCGGAATATTCCAAACGCAAGTCACTGGTACTTTTATCACAGTATCTCTCATAATCGTACAAGATGCTTCGTTGTGTCTCATTTTTGAAGGCGAATTCAAGTCTGGACTCATTGCTTTTGAATTCGTAGCATATTTTTTCTTCAACTTTCTCATCACCGGTGATTGTTTCCTCATCCATTACAATACTTGCTTCTTCGTCTTGGCCAATCAGATCAGTGTTTGAGATCAGATAATCATCAACTTCGCAATCATCTGGTACAAGGAACCCCATGAAATCGCATCCGGAAGCATCTTCCAGAGGAGTAGCCAAAGATGAAGGGCAGGCTTGTCTGGACAAATCCATAAGAGTTGTGGAAGGCATCTCTTGAGCAACTGCGACAAGTACTGGTACTTCATGGACGGATAAACAATTTTCTGATTCTCTCCATTTATTGCATCCCATACTTGACTCGTATGACTCGTGCTCATCCTGAAGTTGACTGTCAGGCTCTAGCTTTACTTTTGTGGCTCTTGTGTACGTGATGCCACCGATTTTCACGAAGGGGTTTTGTGAAGAGTTTGCTCCTAGGGAATCATCTACAGATCGGTCCTTCCATGGCTTTTGCAGAGATCCTACTTTCCAGTTACAGCATGAATCAGAGGCATTAGAGGCATTAGAGGATTCATGCTTATTTTCGGAGATCTCACCTCGACCAGGTGATGCAAGAGGCACCTTCTGTGCTGACTCATCATAACCAAGCGTCACCCTTTCGTGCCTCAGTGCGAGAGAGTTGGCTCCATGCACCGATACATCACAGTCATCACACAAATAAGCTTCATCAGCTGCACAGTACCACCGCGGTTTCTCAGCTTCACAAATATCGCAAGAATCAGGATATCCGTGCTTTGATGGATCCAATAGAGACGACATTTCAGCTCACCTAGGTTGCACTGTCTTTCCCACTTCTTTCCGACTCGAGATTCTAGCACACACCTACCTATTGATTTCCTGGTCCCTAAATGCTTTTGCAACAAAACATTTTCACAAAAACGGCGACAACAGAACGCTAACAACACTGATCATCTATATTCTAACGGTGCTTAAATTGCTGAATCAAACTTTCAATACGGTCAGTGAGAAGAATTTGCCCAGATAAGCGCGCTTTAACCCACGGCCACATTTTGGAAACTTCACACCCCTGGCTCTTATAACACCAGCCGTAGCATATTCAGGATTCCGCACTGCCCTGTCGAAGAATGCAAGAAGATTAAAGAAGGTTCAAAAAGAAGGCTTATCTCAATAACAGATATATCAATCCAACACGTGAACCTGGAAATTTTCAGAGCAACAGATTCAGAGGCAGGCCGTAGGAAAAGCCTGGAAAAAAACAGCGAAGCAGCTTACGGATCCCGTGCGATGTAGGCAGCTCCCCAGTCCCCACCACCAGCTCTCACGCTCCATTGACGACGATCCCCTCCGTTTCCATATCAAATTTCCGATGCTGCAGCTAACAGGAATCATCAGCTTACGCTCGCTCAGGCTTCATCAAGGAATCGAGAGCAAATTCAGAGAAGTAACAAGAGAGAAAAACTGATGCGAGACAGAGACGAGACGAGACGAGACGGGGAGAGCTTGTCTGGTACAGTCGCTGTCGTGCCAGACTATCATCATCAAACACCTGCAACGAAATTTCGACGCCCAATTATCTGCCATTCTCAAAACAAAATTGCTTAATCCATGAAATTAATTAATTGGAAATTCGATTTATCTGTAATTCGAAAATAATAAAAAATCCAAAATACAACTCAAAACTATCTCCTAATCAATCGAAAATTTATTCGAAAATAACTTTAATTCTTAATTTTTCTTTTTTCTCTTTTTCTTTCTTTTTGCTTTTCTTGGTTTCTACTATCTAGCCTGAGATCTGATTCTAATATAGCAATGCAATGCTCTAAGAATCTTCATTATGAATCTGTTTTTATAGGGGCCCATGGGAAGCCCGGCTCGAGGCCCTTTCGCCCGGGAAGGCTCTGTGCCCGAGCCGGACTTGTGCCCGAGTCGGGACTTTCCTCTGCATGAATTCGGTTTTTACATTTTTTTTTGATAAATTTTTTTACACGCACCTTCCGAAGTGTAAAAAAAAGTAAATTTTTTTACGTGCACCTTCCGACGTCCGGAAGGTGCCTGTAAAAAAAGAAATTGTCATAAAAAAATTTGCCCCACATTTTACATTCGTCAAAACTGGTTTTACGGGGGCGGGAGGTCCCCCGCAGACCACATTCCGCCCAGAGGGGGCGGAATGGCCTGAGGGGGCGACCTTCCCTGCTGTAATTTCAATTTTTACTTTCTTTTTTGGGTGTTTTTCACGTGTGTAGGGAGGCATAAAAAAATTTCAAAAAAAAAGGGAGGCGCATACATTCTACGCAAGGAGGCGCCTCCCTTTTGTTCATTAGAAAAGTAAAAATGAGATTACAGAAAGTAGACTAGAAGGTCGTTATGTCCCAGAAGGGATTTGGTCGGGGAAGGGATTTCGGTCCAGGGTTGTATCTTAAGACAAACTTGGGAAGGTACTTCTCTCAAGGGTTGTATACTTGGACGGACTTGCCATGAAAACATTATTTTATTATTTTGGAGTGAATTTTTTTTTAGTAGATGCATTTCCGAGGCGAAAGATGCATGTAAAAAATTTTGAGGAAAAAAAGAGACGCACAAATTTCGTACCTGGGTCAAGGTCACACTCTGAGGCCATTTCCCGAGGCCGTTTCGCCAGTTTGGAAAAAAAAGATAGGCAAATAAAAGCACCTCTCTTTCCTTTAAAAAAAATCAAAAAAATGAATTTACATAAAAATTTATCATCTATTTATTTATTTATGCTCCCATACGCAACCTCGGCCACAACACTATGTATGCCACATCAATTGGATTGTTGCCACGTTGCAATTTGGCCATCTGATGAAAACGTGGCAAAATCTGAACGCTCTTGACCGAATCCAACGGTGGAGAGCTTCAACTTGTCTCGCTATTACTGTCCTAAGCAGTTCGCACCAGGATTCGAACCCTGGTCCGCAAACATATACTATTCTAGTATATAGTTACTTCCTTAAACCAGAAAACGTCCAATTTCTGGCAGAAAAGGACACTGAAATTACAAAATAACCAATTATCTGTTACAAATAATTAATAAAATAATAGAAAAAGGAGAAAATAAATCATAAAATAGCATAAACTATAATAAAGCTATACTCCGGAACGCCGATTTTTCAAACCAGAGTAGCACTATAAAAAAGCAGAAATAAATAAAAAAACAAATATTTTCGATATAAATAGATATCACGGGAATTATTTAATTACTTTTTTGTTTCTCAGGAGAGAGAGGGTCTGACAAAAAGGTCACGCCCCTTCATATCCGTGAAAGGCCGCTCAGCACCCCCTGCAACGTGGCGGCCAGGCATTGGCCAATCCTGGATTGCTGTGTTATCTGTTTCAGTTCCCGAAAGAAACCCGTCACCATACAAATATGGGTTCTGAACTCTAAAGTATTACACTTTTTTGGGAGGGTTTTCTTCTAAAAAGTCTAGGGTTTTAATTGGGCTATGCACTTTTTCCAAGGAGAGTACAAATTTCTCCACATTGACTCTTACCATGCTTTCACACTTCTATGCCTCAAGACACGTGCTCATTTGTTATTTGTAAGTAAGGACCGAGTCCCCGTGCTCGTTTGCTATTTGTTAATAAGGACCGAGTCCCCCGCCCCCGGATGCGGAAAGATCGCAATCTACATTGCCCTTTTGTGACATTTGAGTTTGCCACCTTGGGCATGACAGTAGGGCAAGGTCAGTAGATAAGGCCCAGGTAAGTGGATAACAATTGTCGTGGAAGATTTTAAAATTCCAATTCTTCTCAACGTCTCATACAATTCCTAGGCACTATAGTAGCCGATTTGAGACGGTGGGTGGGGGTACTTCATGCCACCACAACATGATTCACAAGAAAGATTGTTAGGCAAATGTGAGACGACACTTGTTGGAACTTGTGCTACAACTTTTGAACTACCCCTATTAGTCGTCAATTCACAAGGACGTACACATCTCCCACACTAGGCTTTTAGAAATCCTTGTGTTGAGGAGTTTATCACTTTCTCGATCTATTTCCATCAATAAACCAAATGGCCCCCACCAACCCATACACTAATGCCCTTGATGCCATATGGAAGAGAGAATCTATTAATTTTTTCATTCTCCCTCTCTCAACATTGTTTGATTCCACCCCAATAAGTAGAATAAGTAGAAACTATACTGTTTAGGATTAGGTGATCTGTTATTGCTAACAATTTTTATGTTTTGAAGTTAGACCTATTGATAGGCTCATAATAGACATTGTCAACAAAACTATATTGCTAAGAAGAAGAAACTTCCTGTTTTTATTAATAAAAGATGAGAAAACCCATCTGAGTGCAAAGGAATGCATGTTGAAAGCGTAAAAGCCATAAGGCGAATTGAGATACTATACAACTATAACAAAACAACAAGAGTATCTACATAAAGCCTACTGCTTGGTGTAAGTCGCTATTTAAGACAGTTGGAAGTTTAGGTAGTGCAGGAAGCTGTGAAGCAGCCGTTCCTGCAACTACGGCACGTCGAAGTATTGCAAGTGCCTGAGGGCGTTGTAAAGTCATAGAAACTCGTTGACGATAATAAGTCGTAATGATAGATAAAGGCGAGGCACCACGTCCTTGGAGTTTCGCTGCAAAAGCTGCACAAGATGATAGAAAATCATCGAATTTCTTATGCATGCACCCATAAGTTTCCAAAGCAAAAGGAATAAAGTTTTCTCCAGGAGTGCGATGTGAATAATCTCGCTCTTTATTTAGAGCTGCATAAGAAGCAGCAGTACCCTGAGTAGTTGAAGCACGACGAAGGAGGTCAGGACGCAAAGGATCAGCAACAACAGCATCCCCAAGCGTGCGAATCCCCTCGTGCGAAAGAATAAGATCAACTCGACGCCGAGGCGACTGTGAATCGGACACAAGCAAGATGTGGGTCTGCTCCCGGACAACATGAAAGTCGCACTCATGTGCAATAGATGCGAATACGTCACGAATGGAATCATGAGTCGCAGTGCGCTCTCTGCCAGAAGGGCAACGCATGAGATGAGTGCCAATAGGATCAACAGGGTGACCACAAGAACATTTTGTCAAACCAGCCAGCACTGGATGAGGGAGACCCAACCTAACCCAAATAGCGGTGAGAAACAACTCTGAAGAAAGGCGCAAGTGTGGAACAACAGGGCGCACAACAAGCCAAGCACCAACACCCAGGCCTGCACAAGCCAGAAGGCGAGCCCGAGTCTCATCGGAAGGGGAATCACTGAGAAGCTGAGGTGGTCGATATAATGTTAAAGTTAATACTCAAGAGTAAACATGTTTGTGGCAAAATATGTATGCTTGTGTAAGTTAAGTCCATTTAGACTATGTCCATAGTCCATGGATCAACTATAGCACCAAGGAGAGGCTTGTTCCAGTTATTTTAATTAAGGTGAAGGTAGTCTATGCCTACAAACTCGACCAATAGCTTTCCATATGCCTCTGCAATGGAAAATAGGAGTAAATTTTGCTAGTCCTCTTTATTTATTTTACTTTAGCCTTTCTTTTTTTTTGAATGAAGCATGACACTCTCGTGGATGGACTGTACTTGAGGAGCCTAGAGAGAGAGAGAGAGAGAGAGAGAGAGAGAGAGAGAGAGAGAGAGGGAGAGAGAGAGAGAATTGGGAGGGGGCTTGCATCTAAGAAGCACGTAGTGGTTTGGCAAGCACGCATTAATGGCCACACTTTTTTTTTAAATGGTTGTCCGAGAGTCTTGTTGGTGGCTTTGTTATGGTGGAGGAGGTGGGCTATGGAGATTGAGATTGTTGTTCAATGTGGAAACGTGTTAGGATAGGGAAATCGAGATTGTTGTTTGGTGTGGAACGGTGTTAGGATAGGGCAAGAAGATCGAGATTGTTGTTTGATGTGGGAGGGCAAGAAGATCGAGATTGTTGTTTGATGTGGGAGGTTATGTTTGATGTGGGAGGGCAAGAAGATCGAGATTGTTGTTTGATGTGGGAGGTTATGTATGAGGACGGGGAGATCAAGATTGTTGTTTGGCGTGGGAGGGTGTTAGGATATTGTTGTTAGGTTGTAATGTAGGGGTTTTGTTGATTTGGTTGCCAAAGGGGGTGTGGGCTCGAGCCTATGGCGAGCCTTCCAGAAATTCTCGACGGCCGGGTGAGGGCCGAAGAGGGGGTTTGGAAATAGTTTTCAACCAGCAATTGTCGCGTCTCGGTTCAACCTCACTAACTGCGACATTGCCCCAAGCGCAAAGATACTTACTTTCACGCCAGCCCTTCCCTTATATATGTCAACCCCGACTCTCATCTTCACAATTACTTATGGGTCTTTTCCCAGTTTGCCACGTGGCCATACTTGCAAACGAGCTACGTGTTCTCTTCCATCGATCGCGTTTCACAGAAAAAGAGAGAGAGAGAGAGAGAGAGGAGATGGAGAGGATTGTTGCAATCGATCATCCTTCGAGCAATACTCCATTCTGCTGCTGTTTGATTTGTGCAACACTCTGATAGGATGTGTATGCAATTTGAATGGAATGCTGCTGTTTGATTTGTGCACCACTCTGATAGGATGTGTGTGCAATGTGAATGGAATGCTGCTATTTGATTTGTGCAACACTATGAATGGATGTGTGTGCAATTTGAATGGAAGGACGGATTACATGTCATACTGTCGGGTTGCTTTGGGAAAGTAATCTTGTCACTGGATTTTGATGATTGTCTGCTCTCTTCCAGTCCCAACACAACCCAATAACAGTTGCAGTGCAAGGATCGGCCAGCGAAGATATTGACAAAGGTCGTCACTGCCGAGATTCTGAGATCATGCGAAAGGTTGTAAAATTTGTACATCCTAAGAGGGTTTCACAATGATGAGGCTCAAAGACAGTGGAATGTGTGCAGCCCTAAAGTGTCCATGCAGATTTTGCTGATTGTTTGCCAGATACACAGACTGAGAAAAGGTTTTAACGAGAGTGCAGTTTTCTGAATTCTGTTTTTTCAAGCCTTTTTGTATGAAAAGAGAGAGGGGGTTTTCTAGGTTTATTGACAAAGATGAAGAGGAAATTGATTGCTTTGGTGTATGAACTCGTTTTCTTTCCCTGGTTTGGGGACTCATCTTCTTTCCCTGGGTGATACAACACTTAGATCCTTTCCCTGGTTTGGTATATGAACTCATCTTCTTTCCCTGGGTGATACATGACTTAGATCTTAATATCACGCCCATCTATCATCCACTCTCCTCACTTATAGAAGAATAATTCTGATTTTCTAGTTGATCCATGAGTCTTTGTCTTGGAATCTATTGGTGAAGACTCTCATCAAAGGAGCCCTTTGCTTGACCCATGCCATATACAATGAATACAACACAAAAATTTGTTTGAGTTGGCCCTCGGGAGAGAACTTGGTGGTTGAACTCTATTAGGTTGAATTTTGCACGCCTCACTTGATATGTCAGTATTCTCCATGCATAACATAAATTTTATTTTTTGTTGTTGTATTAGCAGACGTGCAATACTCATTTGAGATTTTCGTTCACGTTGTAGCTAGTTGGTTTGAGCTTATTTTGGTCATAATTAATGGTTGTAGGCTTAAACACATGGTGGTGGAGTTGGTATGGGTCTATCATTATTCATTCATTGGTTAGTCTTCATCTTGAAGATCCATTTGCATCCAATAGCTTTCTTGTCCTTAGATACTCCAATTGAATCTTGGCCTTCATCGTAGTTGTCCTTCACTTCCAAAGGACTGATAGAAGCTCAATACATTGATCATACAAAATAATGTGGATGTTGGTTTGTACATGTCACTTGCATGTACTCTTTAGCATTACGACGTGAGTAGGGAAGTTGGCATTGACTCTACACTGTGCATGGAGTTAATGGTTTGAGACTCAATTGGTGGACTCTACAAAGTTGAAGATTGAACATCTTTTTTTTTTTTGTTCAATATCATCCCACACATAGCATCAGTGTTATTTATTACAAATATCTTTTTACATCAATCACATCACAAACAACTTATCAAGGGAATTTTGATTTGTGAACACAAAAAACTCCGATCCATGTAACTTAATTCTTCAATCATCAAAGCATGGGCTAGAGCATAAAGTTCATTCTCATAAGTAAATTACCACCTATGTTTGGTTGTAACAAGCTTTTTAGTTTCAACAAAAAGGAATTTTACCATTTTGGAAAACAAATACATCACTAATACCATAGAAGTTCACTTGGAACAACAATTTTCGTTGTTGAGTTGTACACACACACACACACACACACACACACACACACACACACACACATTTTTAACCTTCAAATTTTTTATCCAATTATTCACTCCAAAGAATGGGATGACTCACTCAGTTCAATTACTTGAAGTCATTGAAGACTTGGCCATCTTCAATGACTTTTTTTGAGCAAACGTAGAACCAACTTTGGTTCTACGTATGCTCATCTGATACCTACAGGAATCACAAACTTAGACAGCCAATTTATTTGAAGAACGTCCACAACGGGTTTCCGACTGATCTCCAGCAAAGGGTAACCAATCTTGTCATAATTTCAAGTTCAGATGTTAAGTTCAATTACTTGAAGTCATTGAAGACTTGGCCATCTTCAAGGACTTCCAAGAACTAGCATTTAGAACAAGTCTGTGGATTTACATTACTTTCACGACAATTTTCAAAAATACTCCAAGTGTCGCGACAGTCTGCAGAAACTAAAGTGATTTCATAGTCAAACAATTTTAGAGTGTAAGTGACACATATAGGATATTGTAGTATTAAAAAACTTGACAATTCAAACTAATCGATAAGAGACTTAACAGATACAAACAACTTTAAAAAGGCTTGCATACATTCTGACACGATATTGAACGCAATAAGAAGGTATGATTGAACTAGTAAGTAGCATGTACAAATCAGACATTGCGAGTACAAAACAATAGCGGATGAAACCGTGTATTCTAAACTATCTATGAGTAATTGATAACTTCTTCTGATGCACTTTTGTTGATAAGCAATAAGCGTTCCTAGCAACATTCAAAGTTGAAACTATGTTATTCATATTTCTTTTCTCTAATGATCAACTATTTATACTGATGGGCAATGCCGCTTAGGCTTATCCAATTAAGGCAACTAATTAGGTCGTAGGTCGCAATTGGAGCTTGGTCAGAATGTGCTGTCATCCATTGAATTAGGACTTACTGAAAATTTACTTGCTAATCAATTCGGTTAAGTCGTTAGCTTGATAATAGATGAAAACATAAATTGTCAACCTTCGACATCTGCAATAGTTCGTCGTTGTCGAATCCACTTGTTGAGCAATTCTTGTGTTTTTCTGCAGACTATAGAAACATGAATAAATCTACAGAGCTGGATAAATGAATGGAAGTAGATTAACTATGGGGTTATGGGAGAATAATCCAACGATAGCCACCTCTGTAGTGAAGGAGATTAATTGGCTCATAAGATTACTCTAGGATCTGAATTTCCAACAAATCTGACCAACTATACTCCATTGCAACGACAAGAGTTATGTAGCTCTATCTCTAAACCCACGAACTCACTTTAGAACTAAACACATTGAAGTTTTGTTTCATTTTCGTAGAGATAAAATTCAGAACAGAAATATCGAATTAAATTACTGTCACACCAATAGTATGTTGGCTAATATTCTGACTAAGCCATTGTCAAAAGATATGCATGTTACCTTAGTTAGTATGTTAAATTCTCATTTTGGTTCCTAGCAATAAGCTTAAGGGGAAGTGGTGGAGATTAATCTTACTCCTACTCACCTGAATTCATCTTCTAAGTACTCTTGTACTATGTAAATACTCACTCTCTATATCAGGTTCCAGAAATGAACTGTAACTCGAAAATGTCTACAGACTTATATGCATAGTCGAACAGTGTGCAAAAATACACAAAGATTCAAAGAAGAGCAATGAATTGACTTTGACACTCTATTTTGAAGTCAAGATATCAAGCAAAACCATCGACACGATCAATTGTATGCACGATCGTCATTACTAGCACAGTCAACTATCACACTATCTCCACTATCGGACTATCGATTGTCAAATGGCACCACACGAAAAGGAGCTCTTTCTCTGTCGAATCTATTCCAAACAACGTCACCATTTAAGCATGCAATTATATATGGTAACTTCGTGTCAATTAACTGTATAGGTCATACTAAACTAGTTAGCCTTATCTGGTAAATACACATCGTGCCTAACTAAGTTTGCCACTATCTCTGTAACCTCATGTATATATACAATAAAATAGAATAAGACAATGATGTGTGATTTAGGGGCTCAAAACAATAACTCAATTGTATCAAATTCTTATTCCTCAGAATCAGAGATCTTGTTGAAAATTGTCGCTTCTCACTTGACATTGGTTCATGTAAATATTGATCAAACATTAGAATATGTTGATGATCTGATTTCACATGTGTGGAGCCTGTTCCCACGTGTGAAAGGATGTACTTTTCATGTTTGTATATATCCAAATTGATTTTGTATCATTCTAGTTAGTGTGAACATGAAATGACTAGTTTTTAGTGAAGTTGACTAGTCACCTACAAATTAGCTTTTCCTTGCATGTGCATGAGTGAATGCTCCCACATGGCAAGTGGATGTTCACACGTGTGTATAGAAAACTAGAAGATAAGAGTTGGCCATTTTTTTAGATCCTATTTTGTAGGGAATATTCCTATATTCTAGGAGACTAGCATTTTGGATTTTAGTCAAATTCTAGAAGGTCAACTATTGGATAAGGATCAAGGATGGATCAAATGGATAGATCTGAGTGATGTGGCACTCTTCACACGTGTGAAGACCTGCTAAACTGTACCAGACTCATGGATGTACTTGATCCATAAAAGGATCATCATTTTGCTAAGAAGATTGATGAGACTTTTGCACTCTACACTTTTGTGAGGTTTCTAGTCATTTGTCTTGTGATTTTTATGTATGATTGCTATCTAGTATCATTGTACTTGTTGTTTCAGGTGCAGGCCGTACAGTGGACAGTACTCCACACGTGTGAGGCCGCTCTCACTAAAAAATGATGTGTTGATCCATTGCTCTTGCTTAAATCCAAGTGTAGTGAATCTAGATCAAGATCTAATGTGTAGAACTTGATAGATTCATTGATTAATCAACCAATAACTCTCTATGATTGTAAAGTACAATCATTATTGTCCTAAAAACTGTAAAATTTATCAGATCTCAAGAGAGAGTGAGAGCAATTCAACAAGTAGAGATAATGTTTTAATCTTAATTAGCATAGTAGGATCACAAAGCATAGCGCATCAGCACTGTGACCCATTTCTAGACCCAAGATTATTCGTGATCTAATCTTGTTGTTACAACAATTATTATACAAATTTTCTATATTCTTTACTTGCATTAGTAGTGTCAAATGCTTTTGTACTATTTCTCTTTCTGTTATTGATACTCGTTCCAACAATTGACTAGAATATTTGATTCGAAGAGTGCCTGGTTGTCACATACATGTAACTATTTCGCATTGTTGATGGTTGTTTTAGACATGTACACAGATATTCTAAAAGTCGAAAGATCGATCTAAGTAATTGTCTTAATTCTGTAACTCGATTCGATCCTTATAATTTCATTGTCTTTCATTTGTTTGGATAGAACCTGAATATCCCGTAAGGTGTCAATTCAATTTCTGCAACCATAAATCCAATAGCCATTCTATCTAAAGAACAAAACTTGTGGCTCTGAGGGTTGCATGATAAAAACTTCTATATATAAAGAGATGTTCTAGACTGAGGGTTTCAATTCTTGGTTGGGATCAAAACAACACTTGCAAAGTAGTTGTGCCACGTAGCAGGGACCTCGATGTGGTATACAAGAAGAAGCAGATGCTCACAATTAAAACAATGTAAGAAAGCAAGCAACAACAAGAAAGTAGCTATATCATATTTGTGATAACATTTGGACCACTTTGTAAAAATGTGATACCTTCTATGATTTTGCTTTGAAATTTACACTTTTGGAAAAAGCATAGTTGTTTACAGGCTATAAAAATCTTTGATAATCTTGTAGGATTAAAGAATGTACATGCATTTACAATGTGTCACATGTTCACATTACTGGTAAATTTGAAGATAATTGAAATTCAACACTCTCCCTTCACATGGACTTTTGAAACACTTTGATGTTCAAATCTAAAGTGTTATAAAATTTAATGTGATTCTTAGTTTTTACTGCCTTAGTCAATACATCAATTACCCCGAATTTAGATCTACAATAAATAAGACATATTTCCTTGCTTAGTGCAATTTATCTACATCATAATTTTTCATTTCAATATGCCTACTAGTAGATTGGAATCTTGGGTTGACAGATAAAGCAATGATAGTCTAACCTTCACAATACATTAACATTATAGGCTGTGATTGAGCAAGATTGAAATCTAACAATAAATGCCTCAGCCAGTTTGCCTTTGGCAACAATACACTCAAATTCAGTAAGAGTTAATGCAATAGATGTCTACTTATTATTGTCCCAAGATATAAGACTACTATAAGGAAACATTATATGATGTTGACTAGCTTGTATCAACACTAATCAAATCTATACAAACTTTGAAAAGAAGGTCTTATTTGATACCATTGTTGCCTCCATAACAAATGCATACATTCATGGTAAACTGTAAATATTTTAGAACTTTCAAAAGAGCCTTTCAATCAGCAAGTCTAGACATGAATTGGCTCAATGTATTGAGCGAAAATGAAATGTCAAACCTAGTACAAATCATAGCATAAATTAATAAGCCAATGATATAATGATAATGAGTATTTCATTTGCTCCAAAAAAAATTTGTGATTGTGGACATTGATTCTTTGGTAGCTTTAACACTAGATCCATTGGAGATGATATTGTCTTTCAATTTCTCATTTTATGCTTTTTCAATATATTTTGTCTACATCCTTGTTGACTAATATGAATCAAATCTATCAGCTCAACCTATGTGTGTTTGTATACCACGTGCTATTGAATATTTTTTGTAGCAGTACAATTACAAGAATGCTTAAGCGATAGATATACGACTTAGATTAAGGCACTACACATTGTTAGCAATCGCTATTGGGCACTGTCTATTCTGTTAAAGATTCTGCGGAAATCATGGGGGCATGAAGATAGATGGTCAAATTGACAGTCAATAGTCAAGCCGAAAGTTGATAGTCGATTCGATAATAGATTTGATAGTTGTCAATTCGAGTGTCATTGATAAGGTTGGCAAATGTTGATTCGAGTAGGCTTTGTCGAGCAGATACATGTTTGCGATTTCTTTGTATTTCTTCAAGCAATTCAAAAACACATGTATATTTGCAGAGTATGCGACTATACAAGTATTTACAACAAATGATGGAATCCAACACCCCTCCTTAATCTAGATCCGTTAATGTCATCAAAGACAAAGTCACTCACCAAAGAGGCTTGGGCTAATTTTATTTTTGGAGTTTTTTGTTTTTTTTTTTCCTTTTTTTTTTTTTTCCTTACTCTCATTTTTTTTTTTTGGGAATAGAACCGTCAAAGTCGTGGGAGGACACTATCTAAAAGATAGAGAAGGCTCACCATGCTAAGGTTTTTCTTCCAATTTTTAGTTATTCTTATTATTTTTTTTAAGGGACTAGAACCGTCGCAGTCGTGGGAGGAGGCTATCTGAAAGATAGAGTCACTCACCAGCGAGGCTTAGGTTCTTTTCCAAATTTTATTTTTTATTTTTTTTCTTTTAAGGGAATAGAACCGTCGAAGTCGTGGGAGGACACTATCTAAAAGATAGAGAAGGCTCACCACGCTGAGGTTTTTCTTCCAATTTTTAGTTTTTATTATTATGTTTTTTGCTACATAGCCCTATTGGAGTGTGTGTTGATCACCCTATTTGGCTTCCTAATTGGGTTTCGGTGTACCGTCGCAGTCGTGGGAGGAGGCTATATGAAAGATAGAGTCACTCACTAGCAAGACTTAGGTTCTTTTCCAATTTTTATTTTTTATTTTTTTTTCTTTTTAAGGGAATAGAACCGTCGCAGTCGTGGGAGGAGGCTATCTGAAAGATAGAGTCGCTCACCAGCCAGGCTTAGGTTCTTTTCCAATTTTTTTAGTTATTTTTTTTCTTTCATACAAGCAAAAAAAATCACAAAAAATGGCAAAATCTCGAAAAAAAATGGCAAAACTAACATGAAATCACACTAATTTAACCCCAAAAATTCCGATTTTTTTGTGTGAAAAAAGAATGGTGAGAGACGAAAAAAAAAGAGAGGGAGAGGAGGGAAAATGGAGAGAGAGTAGAGAAAAGGGGAGAGAGAGAGAGAGAGAGAGAGAGAGAGAGAGAGAGAGAGAGAGAGAGAGAGAGAGAGAGAGAGAGAGAGAGAGAGAGAGAGAGAGAGAGAGAGAGAGAGAGAGAGAGAGAGAGAGAGAGAGAGAGAGAGAGAGAGAGAGAGAGAGCTTTATTAAGAAGAATGGAAGATGTGTACAATGGAAAATGGCCTCCTTATATAGTTGAGGAGGGAGGGCCATCTTGGCTCTCATTGGCCTATTTACAATGGCATCCTAGCCCTTCAAACTAAATGAACATCAATCTAATGGTTCATTAGGAAAAGGGCCAAACTCACATGATTCATGTGAGTTTAGAGATTCCCTTTTAACTTGGAACCTTATGAACTTGACTTTGGGCTTTTTAATTGATTTATTCTACTAAGGCCCAAAGTCCTTTTATTCAAGTTCTATTTATCCGATTTGCGTAGTCACTGGGTCGGTCTTATACACGCGAGAAGCCGGTGCCCTCGCACTTAGTATTCTAACTGTACAATGTATTGTGGCGAGGCCCACTAGGTTTAGGGTTTAGGGTGCAGGAAATACCCACTTGTTTATTATTGTGCAGTAAATACCCACAACAATATCAGCCAACATACTGGCAGTAGAACAATAACTTAATTCAAAATCTTTATTCTGAACTTTCTCTCTAATAAAATGAAATTGAACTTCAATGTGTTTAGTTCTAAAGTGAGGTCGTGGATTTAGAGATGGAGCAATGCAGCTCTAATTGTCGCAATATAGTATAGTTGGACTGATATGAGATTCATAAGATCCTGAAGCAATCTTCTGAGCCAAATAATTTCCTTCACTACAAAGGTAGCTGCAACATATTCTCATTATGTGGAGGACAAAGAAATGCATCTTTGCTTTCGATTATTCCATGAAATGGGTCCTCCTGCTAGAAAGCAAAGATAGCCAGATGTGAATTTTCTTATGTCTACACTGTTGAGAAATCTCAGCTCTGATACCACTGTTGAGAAAATGGAATTCGATTTCGTCATCGGGTCTACTGCCCTTTGCCTCCAAAGTGAGGCCAGACACTGTTGACTTACGTGGAATCTACTTACGTATTCGACAAGGTAAAATCGGTGTGCGGAATAAGATTGAAACCAACTGATTACAAACATACAACTATCAGACAATAAGCATTCGATCATGTTCAAGACAAGAAAAACTTTTGCATAAAACATCTACTGCATTATCTGAAGAAACAAAGTGTTTCTGATTACAAAGCCTTGCTAGCTTTCAGTCCTTCACTCAACGGAGATGTTCGCGAACTAGAACATATGAAGACAAAAACACGAAGAGTTTCGCGAACACAAAAGTCAACGGAGACGAAGACAAACAGTTCGCGAACACGAAGGATCCACGAACGAGATTCCTTTGCGGTCCAGCAAGATAGAAAGGCATACGAGGTAAACGAAACCAATGGTGGAAACAAAACTTGTTCTGTCCTCATGCTCCTAGGAGTACCACCATAGATCACACAAGTACCTAGAAGTACAGAGATCTGACCTGATGGCATGATGTCATCAGATACTTCCTAGGTCGTGGCTAATCTGCCACTCTTGTAATTCTTTGGTTAGTTGTAGATGCTTAATCATTCTAATCTTAGATTGCACAGAGAGACCGTACTTACTGAATTATACTCGACACATATCAGAACATGATACATAGAGTGTAACTAAGAGAAGAGATACAACAAGAAGAATTCTATTGCTAGTAAGCAATCAAGATGAACACAGACAAAAGCTCCGCCTGCGTGCGAGAAGATAATTTTGTCTAGGATCAGAAGATCCAATTGTCCGCTAGTGAAGCAAGACTACTACTCGTGAGAGAGTCGTGCTTCTCTCACGCCAATGCACTACGTGGATTCACATGCAGTGCCCTAAAGAAATCAGAGAAAATCAATATAGATTATTTTTTTGGTTGTGTCTGATCTTGGATGTCGAATGCTTATGCTGTTTATTTTGATATGTTTGAGTTTTTTGTTCCTTTTGAATTCTGCACCTTGGTTGAAATGAAGTTGAATGCTATATTAATTTTATGAACGTAGATCAGTAGTACCTGACTACCCTCTGGAGGATTGTAGGAGTGTTTCAGTTGGTAGTGCCCAGTGAACGCATGTGAACTCCATCCGAATCTCGAAAGAGAGTCATGAATGTTTCATGAATTTTTTTCTCACGATTCTCATCATTTGTATCGGAGCACCGCTCGACTCCCAACAATGGTATCAGAGCCACCCTATCATATTCTGACATAGTCGAGAAGCTAGCAGATCCAGGAGGCCAGACAATCAACCAAACAACAAGAAAAACAGACTTCAAAAAGCAATGGCTTCAATCAGCAGCATGCAGAACAAGATCTGCACTATACTTAATTCTTCAGGATCTAACTTTCTAGCCTAAAAAGTTAAGACATCTTTGATACTCAAGGGCGAAGAACTCTTCCCCTAGGTGGATGGCACGGAAGAAATGCCTACGACAACAGGCAAGGAGCTACGCAAATGGAGGGAGAAAAAAGACAAGGCAATAGCCTTGCTATCATCTTCCATCGAAGATAGCCTTACACTTGACCTGGCTACACTCTCCAAAGCGAAGGAGATTTGGGATGCACTGCTCACAAGATTTCATACGAAATCAAGAAGTCAGATTATGATGCTGGAAGATCAGCTGACGAATCTGCAGTGGGATGGAAAAGACCTCACCTCTTTCGTGAGAAAGATGAAGGATCTGTTTCTATCACTACACAACTCAGGAGCAGAAAATGCAGTATCAACTGAGAAGCAGCTCACATATATGTTGAGAGCCTTACCCAAATCTTTCCAAACGACACGAACCCTGCTCATGAAAGATCCTACCATGAACCTCGAAAAGGCGATTGTCGAGATTCGAGAGGAAGTCGAGGCTAGAGAGCATCTTGATCACAAAGATGGTTCTGACCAGGCACTCTACGACAATAGAGAAAAATCAAAGAAACAGTTCAGGCCTAAGAGGGAGTCGAATCAGAGGTAGGATCGTGACCAGCAAGCAGAGGGGACCAGCAAAAGCAACTGGAAGACCAAAGGGAGGTCAAAACGACGAGATGTCGACAAGAAGACCTGCACGAGATGCAGAAGAGACGGGCATACAGTAGATACTTGCTGGGTCAATCCCAAGATTGAGTGTATCCATTGCCATAAGAAGAGTCATGCAGCCATGGACTACCGTTAGAACCCAATAAATAGATCAGCACAGAACAGACGGGAGAATGATAGTTTTTCCTATGTCGAGGAGCCCGAGAGCTCGAAGATGGGTGAAGGAAGAACAAACAAAAATTGTTCGACCGCCTACATTTGTGAAGATGTGTGTGCAGCATCAACGTTTGACACACATGAGGTGATCCTGGATTCAGGAGCCACCTCGCACTTTGTGACATCAAGACGAATCATGTCTGATTTCAGAAGTGTAGATCCCTCAAGATTCATAGTTCTTGAAAATGGATCCAGACATCAAGTGAACAGTATTGGTTCACTTTGGCTCAACACCAACAGCAGAGACAAACGACTCGAAGACGTTCTATTTGTGCCAACTCTGCAGCAAGACTTGCTCTCTGTAGCAAGAATAGCAGATGCAGGGATGCATGTGACGTTTTCTAACGAAGCATGCAACATGACTGATGCCAGCACCAGCACTCTCATTGCTCAAAGCAGAAGGAAAGTGAACCTATATCATTTGAAGGTACGCCTACTTGCAGATCAGGTGCATCAGACTCATGGCGACTCGCCAGACACTTTGTGGCACATAAGACTCTGCCACATGAACTCAATGGCACTCTACCAGGCAAGTCATCATAGAGCAATAACAGGGGTCAGCATCTCGAATGCAACCAATTCAGCCACATGTGATGCATGTTTGAAAGGCAAGATGTCACGCACACCATTCATCAAATACTCCTTCAAAACGACAAAGATTCTGGAGCTGGTGCACTCTGACACCTGCGGTCCATTCAATGTGATCTCAGTAGGAGGATCAAAATACTATATAACCTTCATTGATGATTATAGCAAGTTTGTCAGAGTGTATTTTATTCAGAATAAATCTGAAGCACTCGATAAATTCACAAAATATGTAAATTGGACTGAGAGATGCACAGGCAGCAAGGTGAAGCAGATCAGAACAGATCAGGATGTCAAATATATCTCGAATTGCTTCATTGACTTCTGCAATGATTGTGGCATCATTCACAAAAGAACTGCAGCCTACACATCGCAACACAATGGTGTTGTTGAGTGAAAGAACATGACCCTAATGGAAGCAACCAGATGCATGATGGCCTATTCGAAAGCTCCAAGGGCACTATGGGCTAAAGTAGTAGCTACAGTCGCATACATCCAGAACAGGACAGGTAAATCTGGTGTTCCTCACACGACACCACGAGCTATGGTGGGGTAGAAAGTCCAACATGTCTCACGTCAGAATATTTGGCTGTGCAGCATATGCACATATTCCTAATAAGCTTCGCAAGAAGCTTGATGAGAAAGCCAAGCAAGGATTTCTGGTAGGTTATGACAATAATTCGTCATACTACAGAATCTACATGCTAGACACGAACATTGTGAAAATAGTGAGTGATGTCAAATTCGACGAGAGCATGACAATGGCCAACGAAGACCCTATTAGTTATGAAGTTCTGGAAAGATAGTACTATGACCTGCCGCCAACGTCATAGGGAGCAGAGGACGAACACGAAAACGAAGATTTTTGAGTCGTCTCCCATTCGAGCGACGACTCAGACGAAGAAAGATTCGAGAGGTAACCTGCCGCCGCAGTTCCTGTAAACCAAGATGGTTCCGGACCGAGTAGAGTAGACAAGGGCAAAGGCATAGCTGTTCCGGGAGGATCTCCCAGAAGGTCGACAAGACCACAAAGAGCGCCAACAAGATTTGTGCCAGACAGCTCATCCTTTACATCAGAAAAATTATGCGGGTTCAGTGGCGAACCACATACATTCGAGGAGGCGATTAAAGGTCCAGAAAAGGATAAATGGATCCAAGCCATGAACGAAGAGATGGAGTCCATGAGGAAGAACCAAGTATGAACATTGGAGCCATTACCTCATAAGCGCAAGACTGTCAAATGCAAATGGGTTTTCAAACTCAAATATGGACCAGACGGGAGTGTGACGAAATACAAGGCAAGACTGGTAGTGAAGGGTTTCTCTCAGAGATACGGTATTGACTATTCTGAAACCTTCTCTCCTGTCGTCAAAACATTCGTCCCTACATCTGTTGTTTGCATATGCAGCAGCTTATGACCTCATGATCCACATTATGGACGAGAAGACAGCCTTCTTGCATGGCGAATTAGATGAAGAGGTCTACATGGATCAACCCCCAGGATTTGTCTCGAATTCACTTCCTGACTATGTATGCAGAATGCATAGAAGCATCTACGATCTGTAGCAATCAGCCCGACAATGGTACAAGAAGAAGGATCAGACCCTGAAATCATTGGAACTCAAGCCTCTGTTGGCTGAATCCAATGTGTATGTGAGAGTTACAGATGGGCAGATCATCATAGTGGCTATATATGTGGACGACACTCTGATACTTTGTAGGAGTGAGCAGCTAATTGCTGAAGTAAAGACAGACATCTCGAAGCATTTTGAGATAGTGGATCTGGGAGAAGCCAGGTGTTACCTAGGCTTACAAATTGAAAGGGACTATGAGGGAGGCAAGGTATACCTTCACTAGTCCAGATACACCCAGAAGATCCTAGAGGACTTTGAGATGCTGAACTGCAAAGGAGCGAACACTCCAATGCTCGCAGGAACGGTGCTAACAAATGACAATTGTCCAAAGACTGAGGAAGAAGGAGAACAGATGCAGCTCACACCCTACAGAAGGCTGATAGGTTCACTGATGTACCTTGCAGACAACACACGTCTCGATATTGCTTATGCAGTATTCCTGATGAGCCAATTATGCACGAATCCAGGCTCGACACATTGGAAGATTGCTAAACGAATTTTGCAGTATCTTCAATTAACGAGGGATTATGGCTTGTGTTATTGTCGTGGTGCAGGTCTCATGATACTTTCCTACAATGATGCTAGTTGGGCATCTCTCAGGGACGACTGTAAAAGCGTCTCAGGAGGATGCACCATCGCATCAGGAGCAGCAGTTCTTTGGGTCAGCAAGAAGCATACCACTGTAGCCCAGTCGTCCTGCGAAGCAGAGTAAGTAGCAGCAGCAAAGATGGCCAACAAAATAATTTGGCTAAGACAGTTCCTGGACGAATTGGGCAAAACAAGGAACGAGCCATTGTTCTTGCAGATGGACAACACCTCTGCGATACACCTGACAAAAGATCCTGTGTTCCACTCAAGAACGAAGCACATTGCGATCAAGTATCACTTGATCATGGATTTGATTGAAAGGAAGATGATGCAGACCACCTTCATAGGAACGAAAGATATGGTCACTGACATCTTCACTAAAGCTCTGGACAAAGGGCTCTTTGAGAGGCAAAGGATCAGTCTCGGGATCATAAAGCTACCATGCTTTGAGAGGGAGCTAAAGAAACAAAGTGTTTCTGATTACAAAGCCTTGCTAGTTTTCGGTCCTTCACTCAACAAAGATGTTCGCGAACTCGAACATATGAAGACACGAAACACAAAGAGTTTCGCGAACACGAAAGTCAACGAAGACGAAGACGGACAGTTCGCGAACACGAACGGTTCGTGAACACGAAGGATTCACGAACGAGATTCCTTTGCGATCCAGAAAGAGAGAAAGGCAGACGAGGTAAACGAAACTCGTTCTGTCCTCACGCTCCTAGGAGTATCACCAGAGATCACACAAGTACCCAGAAGTACAGAGATCCGACCTGATGGCATGATCTCAACAGATACTTCCTAGGTCATGGCTAATCTGCCGCTCTTGTAATTCTTTGGATGCTTAATCACTCTAATCTTAGATTTGCACAGAGAGACCGTACTTACTAAATTATACTAGACACATATCAGAACATGATACATAGAGTGTAACTAAGAGAAGAGATACAACAAGAAGAAGTCTGATGCTAGTAAGCAATCAAGACGAACCCAGATAGAAGTTCCGCTTGCGTGCGAGAAGATAATTATGTCTAGGATCATAAGATCCAATTGTCCGCTAGTGAAGCGAGACTACTACTCGTGAGAGAGCCGTGCTTCTCTCACGCCAACGCACTACGTGGATTTGCATGCAGTGCCCTAAAGAAATCAAAGAAAATCAATATAGATTATTTTTCTGGTTGTGTTTGATCTTGGATGTCGAATGCTTATGTTGTTTATTTTAATATGTCTGAGTTTTCTTGTTCCTTTTGAATTCCTCACCTTGGGTCAAATGAAGGCGAATGCTATATTAATTTTATGAACGTAGATCAGTAGTACCTGACTACCCTCTGGAGGATTGTAGGAGTGTTTCAGCTGGTAGTGCCCAACGAACGCATCTGAACTCCATCCGAATCTTGAAAGAGAGTCTCGAATGTTTCGTGAATTTTCTTCTCATGATTCTCATCATTCGTATCGGAGCACTGCTCGACTCCCAACATTCCTGCAGCTGACAGGGTCAAGCTTCTTTCTCATATCAAAGGAAATGTGTACATAACAAAGACAACCAAACACTCGGATGTGTCTTAGACTCGGTTTGTAGCCATAGAAAGCTTCGAAGGGAGTCTTTGAGTCGACTACTTTGGTACTCGAATAGTTATGTAGATTGAAAGCTGTTGAAACAGCTTCAGCCCAAAAGTTCTTGGTGAGCTGAGCATTTGACATCATTAATCGTGCTGCATTTACCAATGTTCGGTTCTTCCTTTCGGCTACTCCATTCTGCTGTGGTGTGTAGCTGGTGGTGAACTGATGATGAATGTCGAATGATGCTAGATAGTCAAACAATTCTGTTTGACAGGAACTCTCCACCACTGTCTGTACGAAGGGTCTTGAGTTGTTGACCAACCTGTGTCTCAGTGAATTGTTTGAAGTCTTTGAGACAATTGAATGCCTCAGACTTGTTCTTAGTGAATATAATGCTGGTAAATCTTGAATAATCATCGATAAACATGATAAAATATAATGCTAAACCCAGAGAGAGAGTACTCATAGGGCCACATAGATCACTATGTATCAATTCTAGAATGGACTTAGCTCTAGTTGCTTGTCCCGTTAGGAATGTTGATCTAGGATATTTGCCTAGTAGGCACATCTCACAGACATGTCGAATGTTAGTGGAGGCAACATTAAAGTTTAAATCCTTGACCATGCTATTGTGATGCATATACAAGATTGATCTCATGTTTAGATGTCCTAATCTTAGATGTCATAATTGGGCATTTCAAGTACTCACATTAGTAGAAAGTGCATATTCGTGATCCAGAATGTACAAATTACCTTCTCTATTTGTAGAGAAGATTTTTTTATCGTTCTTGTCCATAATGGTACATTGCTTTCAATTGACCAAGCTCTGCAACCCTAATCAGTGAACTTGCTGACTGGCAATAAATTTTTGGTCAGTTTGGGTACGTAAAGTACATCATTGAGCAAGTGTCATTTGGAAGATAAAGGCGAATAGATTCTTTGCCTTCAATCGGCAGTGTACTTGAGTCACCGAAGTAGACATACTTCGAATCTGCTAGTGTGAGGTCTTCGAAAAAGAACTTACATGAAGTCATGTGCTGAGAAGTTCCAGAATCGAGATACCAATCCATAGCTCCTCTAATGGGTTCATCTTGTATCATTAGTAGTGTTGGGTCTTCGAGAGAGGTTCTGGCATATTCATATCCTCCATTCTGCTGCATTTTCTTCTTTGCTTCGTTATGCTTGAGAACTCGACAATCCTTGATGTCGTGGTTGGTTCTCTTGCAATACTTGCAGAATAGTCTGGTCTTAGGCTTTTGATGTTGTCGATTGTGCTGTTGTGATTGCTGGTCTAAATCAGTTTGCTCAACTTTTGTCTTCTTGTCCTTCGAAGATTTCTTCTTCGGGAGTTGTTGCTTATTCGAATAGAGAGCGACTGTCTTCGAATTTGACATGGATAAGGATTCCCTTCTTTCTTCCTGCAATAAACTTGTTGTCATCTTTTGTAGAGACAGGTCATGAGCATTGCTAAGTAGCAATACTAGATTGTCATAAGAGGGAGGAAGACTGAATAGAAGAGACATGTTAGCATCTTCGTCCGATACTGGCGAACCTGCTGCAGCTAACTGATTAAGTAGCTGTTTGAATTTGTTTAGATGATCAGTGATTGAGGTCCCTTTACTCATCCTGAGTGACAAGAACTTCTTCCTCAAGAAGAGTCGAGTCGATACATCAATTGTTTCGTATAGACCAGTACGAATATCCCATGCCTCTTCGGAGCTGGAACAATTAGCTGCATGAGCTATTTGTGAATCTTTAAAATTCAGAGATATAATGGCAAGAGCTTTGCCATCCTTAGCTTTCCAGGCGGTCAGCATGTCAGGTTCAACCGGCTTGGCTATTGAACCGTTAACGTATCCCCAGAGTTCTTTTTCTGTGAGTATCATCTTCATCTTGAACTTCCACATATGGAAGTCGTCACCGTTGAACTTGTTGATCAAGTAAATTTTTGTAGATGTTCCTTCCATGAATGATCTAAGTATAGTAAAATAGTTTCGAATACTAATAGTAGTTTAAAATGAAAGCTATGATACAACTTTGTTGGAGGGCTCTCGAAGATATTAGGTGCGAAATAGAAAATACATTTCCAACATAGAGAAATTCAGCATGAACTTTACCAAACTACAACATCAACATTGACTTAGATCAAATGGAGGAATGTCTTGGTAGGTGTCAGAGACAACCACGAAGGGAGCGAAACAATTAGGCATTTGGGACAATTTGCTTCCTTCAAGATTAGACATTCCAAATCGAGTGAGTGTCAATTGAGAAAGACAATTTTCAGAAAGCATTCGTAGTGCAATACACATAAGAAAATAGAGAATCTGAATTAAGTTGTTGTGAATACAATGACCAGATCATGATCCTATGCCCAAGAAGGATCCACAGTAGTGACGCACTATGTGCAGTGATCTTACTTAGCATGCTACAGATTAAATAACTATCTATATTTCTTGAATGGCTTTCACTCTCTCAGATATCTCTGATTTTGTGAGATTAGATAGTTAAGACACAATGGAGTCCGTGCAGGAACTCTGATTCACTCTTCTCCACTTTCAACATCTCCTCATGCATGTTACGTGAGTTGTTGTTATGTATATATACATGGCATGGGCAACGAGCGTGAAATAGTGCAGTTACCAAAAGGTACTAAAGTGAACTGTGACGTGGTCTACGTCGGATAGGCAGTGTGGATGATATGGACCTTGAACTCGAAGATTTTGAATTCGAAGGAGGTCGAAGAGGATGTAGAACTCGAAGAGTTTGTCTTTGATTCTGCTTATGCTCTAAACTTCAGAGAGTAGGGCTGCAGTGCTGTTGTAGAGAGAGAGAGAGAGAGAGAGAGAGAGAGAGAGAGAGAGAGAGAGAGAGAGAGAGAGAGAGAGAGAGAGAGAGAGAGAGAGAGAGAGAGAGAGAGAGAGAGAGAGAGAGAGAGAGAGAGAGAGAGAGAGAGAGAGAGAGAGAGAGAGAGAGAGAGAGAGAGAGGATAGTGTACTGGTCAGGAATTGAGATGAACTTGAATGATTCGTGATGACTCAACTTTTGATGAGTCAAATTTTGGTGAGTCGGAGTGATGCTTAATTCCAACAGTTTGCATTGGACCACATATATCTAAATGAACAACGTCTAACAAATCTTTTACTGCATGCCTATGACTCGATCGAAAGGGAATTCTAGTATGATTTCCAAGGATGCAGCTATGACAGACAGGGAGGTCGACTTTGTCAGATGGATGGTCAAGATCAAGTGCTATCTTTGAGTTCGATAATATTCTTTTTTCTTGACTTTGTTTGCATGACAAATAACCACCTCGTATTTGATGGATCATGATAAAGGGCTATATGTGTACATACAGACAATATAAATGAGTTGGAAATTGAATCTAGTGTGCTCAACAATTGATTTAAAAGTACCAACGATTGTTACCTGTTCACAATGAATTGGTAAGACCAATGTTTCATTGGAAGAGGAAAGGATCTTTGTTGAATCAAGAGCAAATAGTTCATTTGAATTCTATAGTTGCATGTGGCCCTTGACATATAATTTGAAACCATTTAACATCGAACAAAAAGATTTTGAAAGATCTATAGTCGACTTCCAATATCTCTTGTATGGTTCCAACGTAGTTGAGGTCACTTTCGACCAAATTGGTATCCCTTGTACTATTGTGATTGGCTTGATAAAACCTTGTCATCACCCCACAATCGAATGTCGTTCTTTTTTTGTCAATGTATTCAGTGTGAAAGTGTTGTCCACTACTAGACCAAAGAGCACTATGCCGCCAATAGGGCATTTGAAGTACTCACATTGGTTGACAGTGCATAATCATGACTCAAAATGTACAGATTACCTTCTTTGTTAGCAGAGAGAATTTCATTACGATCATTATCCAAAATAGTACATTGCTTTGAATTGAACAAGGCTCTATAGATAAGCTTGCCGATAGAAGGTAAATTCTTTGTCAACGTCAGTACATAATGTACATCTCTACTTTCTTGATCTTGTACCATTAGCAGTGTTGGGTCTTCATGAGAGGTTCTGGCAGAATCAGATCCCTCTTCCTGCTGCATCTTCTTCTTTGCTTCATTATGCTTGAGAACTCGACAGTCCTTGATGTCATGATTGGTTCTCTTGTAGTACTTGCAAAAGAGCTTGGTTGATGCTGTCGATTGTGATGTTGTGATGGCTTGTCTAAATCAGTCTGCTCAGCTTTAGTCTTCTTGTCCTTTGAAGATTTCTTCTTCTGTAATAGTTGCTTATTCGAATAGAGGACGACTGCCTTTGTATTCGATGTGGATAAGCTTTTCCTTCTTACTTCTTTCTGCAATAAACTTGCTGTCAACTTTTGCAAAGACAGATCAGGAGCATTGCTCAAGGGCAATACTAAGTTGTAGTAAGAGGGAGGAAGACTGGATAGAAGAGACATGCTAGCATCTTTGTCCGATACCAGTGAACCTATTGCAGCTAGCTGATTGAGCAGATGTTTGAATTCATTCAGATGATCAGTGACTGAGGTTCCTTGACTCATCTTGAGCGACAAAAACTTATTTTTCAAGAAGAGACGAGTCGATACATTTGTTGTTTTATATAGACCAGAAAGAATGTCCCATGCTTCTTTGGAGCTAGAACAATTTGCTACACGAGCTATTTGTGAATTTTTAAGATTCAAAGATACAATGGCAAGTGCTTTGCCATCCTTAGCTTCCCAATTAATTAGCATGTCAGGTTCAGCCGATCTGGCTATTGAACCATTGACGTATCCCCAAAGTTCTTTTTCAATGAGTATCATTTTCATTTTGAATTTTCACATGTGGAAATCATCATCGTTGAACTTATTGATCAAGCGGATCTCAGAAGATGTACCTATCATAATGAATGACCTAAGAAAATGTAAAATAGTTGTGAATACTATAATAGTTTGGACCCTTTGGCTCTAATGCCACTTGTTGGGTTTGTATAATGGAATATTTGCGTTGGAATAATTTATTTATTAGCTCTAATACCATCCTTGCTGAATACGATATCCAGTCAAAGAAAAAATTCAACGTTAAATTATGACATGATTTTGCCGACTGTTGATTCAGACTATGTGCAAACACACATAAATAAAATAGAGAATCTGTGTTAAGTTGTTGTGAATTCAACGATAAGATCACTATCATGTGTTTGAGAATGGTTTACACTATGTGCTGTGATCTTACTATGCTAATTACAGATTGAATACTATCTATACTTCTTGATTTACTTTCACTCTCTCCAAAGATCTCTGACTATATGGAATCAGATAGTCAGATACAAAGGAGTTCACAGAGGAACTCTGATTCACGTTGCCATTGACTCATGTATTGAGTATATGGATTGATTATTTATTGTCTATCTCGTTACTAATTTATTGTATGTATATACACATCAATTGCAATAGTACAACTGTGCAGGTAACAATCTTGAAGTGATGCAGTTACTGCATAGTGAACGGTGACATAGTCTGTAGTGTACAGACCAGACGATGAGCTCCATTTTGACTAGTGATAGTTGACAATCGTCGAAGGTGTCAAAGGAGTCGAGTCGACTTGTTCTCCCTTGAGAAGATGTCGATGGAGTCGAAGTCGGGATGTCGATAGATTTCGGTCGAGTCGAACCTGCTTTGTTTCAAAGTCAATGTATGCAGAGATTGTTTGACTTATGTGAGTAAGACCGCCGTCGATGTTGAGAGAGAATATAGTACTCAAGAAATCTTAATTTAGGTGAGGAGGAGTGAAGATTAACTCCAACATTTTGGGTGTGGTTGGAGGGAATTTTTGGACTATTGAGGGAGTGACTAAACAAGGTGGTGAAATCCCATTCATCCTTTAATCTCTCATCCTCCAGGCCATAGTCTAGGTCTGCCTCAAACTCCGCCTCAAGCTCTGCCTCAAGCTCTGCATCAGTCATGGTCGCAATATAGGAGAGTTGAGGCTAGAAGTAGAGATTTGTATAGGTATGATGTCTCAATCAATTAGATATGGTTGAAGCTTCTTGTAAGTTGTGAGGAGTAGAAAAGAGAAATTAATGAATCGGTTATGTGGAATTTTCATTGCCATCAAGGAGGTACATGTTGAAATCTCCTAGTACAACATGTTATGGTCTTGATTGGAGAGAAGAACTACTTGATATCTAGTTTCGCAAATGTTTAGAACTAGGAGAGCAAAGGTTAATGATGAAATTAGTCTTCATTTTAGTCTCATGATTGCTTGTAGAAGTTGTTTTATAGTGGTTGCAACGCCATCTCATTCAAAAACTTACCAAGGGCAAGACTAATGCTACATGTAATACTCATTTTACTAAATCTCTCTTCAATGATATTTTTTTCGAACCTCTGAACAAGGTGATTTGAACGATCACGAGAAGTTTTTTTGTACACGTGTGCCAAAACTTAAAGAAGCATTCAATCATTAGAGAATGACAAAAAAAGGGAATTGTAATCTATGTTATTATTAAAAAAAAAATGCACTTTTGTGTTCAATAACATAGAGACTCCAACTTTCAACAAGTCGTTTTGAGGCCATTTTATTGCCCTTGCATCATAGTGTAAAATATGTACATTTTGTATGAAGTCACAACCACATTAATAGTCATAGTTACACAAAGCTCCCTCTAGAGTCCAAAGTGTTATTGCACACGCAAAATGTGATTCAAGATCGAGGCTCCACTACCACAGGAACATGCTTATCCAACTTGGCATATAATGGGGAATTTCGAGTGAAACATTCTAATACTTCCTCAATTTTTTTTGAAATGGCTTTATACATGAAGGGTAGGACTAGAAATTACGATGACAGTTTCATAAGGTGAAGCCAATAAGAGATTTCCATGAAAGGCAAATTGCTTGTGGATGGCTCGGATGTTGGAGGCATGGAGCTCAACTTGGTTATGCCACCTAATTTTCTTTTGCGATACGTGTCAACTTTTCACACATGGCACCAAATACATTCCAATAAAGGATTCTATTAACCAAGGTTTACATGCGGCGACATGATATGCTAATTGTAGTTGCATGATAACCTAATTGTGTATATCTAACTACAACTAAAGATGTGACCTTCAATCAACTAATGTGTTTGAAGTTCTTATTGCAAGAAAACTGAGGACAACTTAAAACACCTTAATTTGTTGGTACAAAATTAGAAAATGACTCTTCCCTGGCTTCTGCCAATACGCGTGCTACTCGGGTTAATGTCGCTGCCAATGCTTCCCCGCGAATGGGTGAGCGAAGGGCCTTCGTTTTACCATTGAGCAAAGGCCCACCAACCTAATAAAATGGATAAGCATTGGATCTATGGATTTTGCAGGGGCATTAAGAGGAACCCACGTGGTGGATTGGATTCGAACTCATGACCTCAAGAACATGAAAGAAAGGAAGTCCTTACCAACTCACCATTTGTGACAGTGCTAGGGTTTGTCCACTCTTGCTCCGCCCTCACTCTATTCTTTGCATTTCATTCTGCGAGGTTTGTGGTTCAGAAGGCAAATCGCAAACAGCCGGCAGCGCCATATAATCTTCCTATCGTGGAATAATATCTTTAATCTGGATCGGCAAGCAAGCCTTGCATCGACCGCAGGCAGAGAAAGCTGGTGCACAAGCCTCTTTCTGGTATGGAAAGTCACGATTGCAGAGTTTTAGGGCTCGTGTTTGAAATTTCAATGGTGCTTGCAAAGAAGCATTTGTTTCTTGTAGCGGTTTCATTCTTTTCGGAGTATTTAGAATGTATCTGTTTGAAGTCAAAAAGGATATCGGGTGAGATGTTCGGTTTCTTGAATGCCCGTAATTGAATATCGTACTCCTTTTCAATCTTCTGTGGCAATATCCAGAGGAGTGATGCTTCATTGGTTTTGTGTACAAGTTTCGCATTTTTTGAGGTTTTCATCAAGCCCTTTAAGCTATCTCAAACAGTTTCCGTGTAGGCGATTTTTTGTTGAATCTCATTGCATTCTTTCTCTATGGAGTTCATGTGATTGAAAGATTCCCTTGTTCAAAAGTCCCAACAGTAGGACTGTAGAGTCATCTATATTCAGAACATGATGTCAATTTTTCGGAGAGTTTTTTAGCCGTCAGGACTCAGTTCGATACGTGAGTCACTGCTAGCAATAGGCTTTAATTTAAGGGTTTTAAGCTAGGCTTTCACGTAAGTTTCTGTCTAGACCTCAAACTCTTATTGTTTGACTCCACTGTAATGTCAAGCTTATATTGATCTCATTTTTTTGCAACTGATTTAGTCCTTTAAGACATCATGATACGGCTACATCACCCTCAGTTTTCAAGTTTTGTACATTTGTATATTGCATTATTAGGCTATTATCAGAGTTTTAGGGGCGATCTTCCAAAGTCATCAAGGGGGTGCACCTTATCTCTGCTATTGTTTTACTTAATAGGTTGAGCATTTGAGGCTTACATTTATCTCCTTTTTTTTAATGGAGATCATTTCTGTGATTTTCCTGCTGATTGCAGCTTTAACAATTTCTTGCTGGTTAAGACAGTAGACTGCAAATATGTCTGAGCATGAAGCATCGCTGGATGTTGCGCACGATGATGGAGAAGAAGAAGAGCAAGTCGATCTCGATGGAGAAGTTGAACCTGAGGAAATGGTCGATGAAGAGGTTGAGGATGTAGTTGATGTCGAAGAGGATGACAAGCTAGAAGGTCAGGAAGGCCTGGACCTTGACATGCCAGAAGAAGAAGGTATTGGTGATCAGGACGAGCCTTATGCAGAGCACGAGAATGGAGTTCAGAAGCATGGTAAGGCTGATGGAGGTGAGAGTATTGAGGCCATGCACACTGAGGAGCATGCGTCACAGCAGGAAGCTGGAGTTGAACAAAAAGATGAAAAGGATGCTGATAAAAATGCTGAGCTTCTTTTACGCCCGCCACATGGATCAGAGGTCTTTGTGGGGGGTATCACTCGGGATACTACAGAAGATGACCTTCGTGAACTCTGCGTATCATGTGGAGATGTTTATGAGGTACTTTTTTAAAATTATTTCTACGACACTTACCCTGCTTTTCTACAAGTTGAAAGTATCATTCTTATGGAGATTGTTGTAGTTTGCAATACCATTGTCCATTTCATGTTATATATGTGGTTTTTTTTATAATTTGGTACTAGAGCATTGTTTACTTGTAAAATCACTTATATGGCATGAAGGAGTCCAGCCCTTGTCATCAATAATTCAATTACATGATGACCGTAGTTTAGATTCTTTATTATGCAAGTTAATTTTGTTCGAAGGAAATTGTTAAATTCCGTTCACGTGGTTTAATCTTTAGGATAAAACATTGGACATGTATCGACCCTTGTTAAAAAAGGGATGAAAATATTGCTCATAGTTATAGGCTAATTATGGGCCCTGTATTGAGCACTTGGTCTCCAGCTTTTCATCTATTATCATTTGTGATTAGAACATGTGATGAGGCCCATTGGGTCAAGTAGTATCATAAGCATATCAATGACTTTGTAAGTGGATAATCTTCCTCAATTTTATTGGGCTTATGGGGTCTTGACTCATTGGACCACTCCTCACTTGGTACATGAAACTCCTGGAAGGCAGTTTTTAGCTTAGGATCATATTAGTTTAGGCATAAGTAAATTTTGCTTTAGATCAATCTTTAATCATCATCACCATTTTTGTATTTTTTAGTATTATTGTCCATTTCATGCTCTATATGTTAATTTGTCGATAAGCTAGTATTAGGGAATTGTTTTGCTTGGAACTTGGAATCAAAGCACCTTTATGGCACAAAGGAGTGCTTGTCATCACCTACATTGACCTAGAGTAGAATAGGAATTTTGCAATTTACTTTTTTTGAAGCAAATCGGGAAATTAAGTCTAGAAATTTTGCTATTATGATTTGTTCCTACATAATGAGATTAAATAGAGGTATACACAATTGGAACTCAATACCCAACTTGGCATAAGAACTGAATATCTACATTTGATCACAAGCGTTAATATGAAGAGTTTGGGTTTGGAATTTACATAAATAGACCATACGAGGGCACAATTTCAAAAGCAAACAAGAATTATTACATTGATTCATAGGTTAGGCAAATATGTGGAAAAAAATGACGAACAAGGAAACCTAGAGAGAAAAGCAAAAGTGTTTTGACAAAATTTTGAAACATTAGTTAAGGAACAAGCTCGTTGTTTTGAGAGCTCAGTCTTTTAACCTAAAAAAGCTTCTAACCCTGCAAGAAAACCACCCTGCAACCTGTAATAATCAACATGTGTATAAACTATGATTAAAGCCTGATTTTTGGGCCTTCTTTTGGCCCCTCCAAGCGCGCAGTGGGCACGCCTGTGTCTCATCCATGCTTGCTCGCGCCGATCCTCTGAAGGGGCATTTGTATCCATCTGTGTGTGTGTGTGTGTGTCTCTCTCTCTCTCTCTCTTACATTGACATTGTACCCACAGGCTCTCGCCAATAGGGAGTTGGGGCCCCTGGGCATGGGAGCATCCTGGGGTCCTGTCCACACCACTTGTGTATTGGTATTTGGAATTGCAATGGTATACACTCTTCATCTACTGCCGGTGACCTTATGGATTTCATTACAGATAGGGATATTCGTTTCTTTATGGAGACACATGAGAGCCAGATCCGAGGGCTACCTACATTCTCAGGCTACAGATGTGATTTAGTATACAGGGTAGAGGCGAGATCCATGAGTGGTAGAGGTTCAGGTGGGGTCGCATGTTTATATAGAGTCACTACACTCAATTATAGAGTTAATCATTCATGATGAGTACGCACGTTATATATGGGTCCGTCTCATCGGACATGATATCGGATTGGCCAGAGATCTCTTCATTGCTGTATGCTACTTTCCTCCTGAGTCCTCCTCTTACGTAGAGGGCATTGGCTCTGCCTTCACTGATCTCTCCACAGATATTATCAGATTCTCAGATCGTGGCTCTATTCTTCTTATTGGTAATTTTAATGCCAGAATAGCTGCGCGACAGGTAGAGTTCCATGATGTTGATGACCATCTACGCTATGGGCCATTGATTGTGATGATATGGGAGTTACCAGGATTTCAGCCAAAGCACTCAGCCCTATCATTGGTTATGGTGAGTATCTGTTGCAGCTAGGAGAAGCTCACGAGCTAGCCATTTATAATGGCCTCACTTGTTGGCCTGATTCTGGCAGCTACACATGCTACCCTCATAGTGGCGGGCACAATGTTGTTGATTACCTCATGGGGTCACCATCCCTCATTCCAGTAATGTCAGACTTTGAGGTCATTCCCACTACTCTCTCTGATCACTCCTTTTTATCCTTCCATTTGGGTTTTGTCCCAACTCCACGAACCTCACCTCGTTCCTCCATCGACCGTGCTCCCAAATACACCTTCGCTCACCCTTACATCGAGACTTACTAGGAAGCCCTTGCTTCTTTACTCCACTTCCCGCACGATAGCACATTAGAGTCACAGGCTCGTTTCCTTACCACCTCACTTCATACAACCACCTTGGTTTCCTTTCCATCCACACCCCACCGTCATGCAATCATACCAACTCGTCTTGCTCGGCCTCCGTGGTTTGATGATGAGTGTCGTTCACTACACCTCCGTGTCACATGCACGTACACATGATCTACTTATTCTCTCCATTGTTCGTCGATCTCTCCATCGTACTGAAGAACAAAAAGGGAGAAACCTCGTTGCTTCTCTATTTATTTCCTCTACTGGCGCCTCTTGGCGTGCATTTATCCCTTGTGCTCCACCCCCTCTTCTTGATGACCTGCATGTCTGGTCCGCCTACGCTACCTTACTCTACACCATACCTACAGACTCACCCATTTCCATCTCCCCCTGTCCCAGTGAATTCAGCTTCTTCACCTCTGAAATGGTCACTGAGGCCATAAAGAGAATGAAGACCCACCTCTGCTTAGGCTTAGCCATAAACTGACTAACCATACTTACAACATAAGCAATATCTGGTCTCGTAGTAGTTAGATAGATTAAGCTTCCAACAAGCTTTCTATATAACTTCTCATCTACATCCCGATCTTCCTCAGCTTTAGTAAGCTTACATCCACTATCATATGGTGTAGAAATAGGCTTGCATTTTGGACATATTGATTTTTTTAAAAAGTTCATGAGCATACTTAGATTGAGAAATAAATAGCCCCTGTGCTACTCTCCATACCTCAATCCCAAGAAAAAATTGTAGTGAACCAAGATATTTCATGTCAATATGATCATCCTTGATCAAAACATAAAGTGTATGCTCTGAACTACTTCTCTGAAAGCCAAGCTCCTCAAAGTATGCGTACCACGCCTTGAATGCTAGCTTAAGTCCATAAATGCCTTGTCCAATTTGCAAACCTTGTCTTCATGTCCTGCTGCTGTGTATCCCTCTGGCTGCTCCATGTAGACTTCTTCCTCTAGAAATCCATTCAGGAATGCACTCTTTACATCCATTTGTTGAATATCCCATCTAAACTGAGCTGCCAATGATAAAGCAGTCCTCATAGTAGTAGACTTAGCAACTTGTGCAAAAGTTTCCTCATAGTCAATCCCTTCCTATTGAGCATAACCTTTTGCCACCAATCTTGCCTTATGTTTATCTATAGAACCATCTGATTTGTACTTAGTTCTATAGACCCACTTGCATCCAATGGCCTTTTTACCTGTACGTAACTGAACAAGTTTCCAAGTCTTGTTCTTCATGATTGAGTCGTACTCCTCATTCATAGCTTTCCTCCAAATATCCTCTTTTTCAGCCTCTCTGAAAGTAGATGGATCCTTGGTTTCTAATACTGTGGCCATATATGCAAAATGCACATCCACATCTTCATGCTGATCCTCCCCTTGAACCTCCTGTCGATCTTGATCTTCATGTTGCTTTTCAAGTCTAGCCGATCTCCTAGTTCCATGCATACTGGACTCTCCTTGTTCCATAATGACACTATCCTTATAGTTTCATAGTACCATTTAGGCAATCTTCTAGCTTCTGATGTAGGATGCTTCTTGCCTGGTGAAGTAGGAGGTGAATAAGTATCCCATATACTTGATCTCTCCTTCCTCTTTTCTTTTTCAACCAAAGTCAATCTAGGTTCTTGGATTGGCGTAGGTGATACATGTGTCAATTCAGGTTCTTGTAATAACTCGTCACATAATGTAGGGATTCCTCCATGTTGATCCTTATCATAAGGTATATCTGTATCTTTATGAGTTGCCTCCTCATTAAAGACTACGTCCCTACTTATGATGATTTTCTTACCTTCTAAGTTATATAACCTTTATCCCTTCTCTTGACTATCATACCCGAGGAATAAACACTTGGTCGCCTTAGAATCCATTTGCTCCTTGAATCCTTAGGTATGTGAGCATAAGCAATACTACCAAACACTTTCAAATGACTTACATCTGGCTTACGACCCATGTAAGCTTCCTCTAGAGTTCGATTTTCTACAACCTTTGTAGGACTTCGATTTAAAAGATAAACCGCCGTCTTAACTGCTTCACCCCAAAAAACATATTTGGAAGATTTTTACTCTTGAGCATACTCCTCGTAGTTTCCACTATAGACCGGTTCTTTCTTTCCGCAACTCCATTTTGTTGAGGCGTGTCCGTGTTGGCAAATTGTCTCTTTATACCATGATCCTTGCAAAACACCGGAAATTCCGTAGAAAGATACGCTCCCCCTTTGTCTGAGCGGAGTATCTTGATTTGTCTATCTGTTTCTTTCTCCACCTGTGTCTTAAACCATGTGAAATACTTGAACGCTTCACCCTTATTCTTCAGAAGATAGATCCATGTCTTCCTAGAATAGTCATCCACAAACACCATGAAGTAACTTGCTCCCCCATAAGATTGAGTCCTCATAGGACCACACAAATCTGTATGAACAAGTTCTAGAACATTTTCCCCCCTGAATGTACTAGGCAAAAGTTTCTTCATATGATGCTTGCCTAAGACACAGCCTTCACAAAGCTTGTGATTAGAAACAACTTGAGGTAAACCTGTAACCATGTTAAATTTCCTCAAGACTTGTAGACTTTTGTAATTAAGATGTCCAAACCTCTCGTGCCATAACTTACTCAATGATCCAATATCCGCAACACTTGCATGATGATCCACCACCTGAGCTTGAAGTTTGTACAATCGCCCTGCAAGTATGCCCTCAGCTACTACTACATTATTTTTCTTCTTGATGACTCCTTTGCATAACGTCCTGATTTTCCGCATTAATGCAGTTTCCTTTTCGAACCACTTTCTTTCCATCTTCTGATCGATTTGATTGATTCCCCTCCATATCTTGCTGCTTCTTCTTCTTCTTCCCTTTGCCACCCTTCTTGGAACATTGCTCTTGCTTCTTTGCCAGGAATGCCTGTTCCTTGAAATCGTCCCTGTTGACAATATTTTGTCGTCTCATTTCTTCCTGTAGTAAGATGGCATTTAGCTCGTCGAAAGAAGGCCTCGTTTCTCTTAACGATAGCATCATTACAAAGTTCTGATAGGCCAAAGGTAGACTATTAAGTACAATGGATACCAACACTGAATCTTGAACACTTTCTCCAACTGCAATAAGTTGTCCTTTCAGATCTTTCACCCGAGTAAAGTAGTCTGTTACTGATTCACCTGTACCCATTTTCAATGTGTAGCTTATTAGTCAAGAACAAGATTCGTGATTGATTTACCGTCTCATACAAGTTCTTTAGTATATCCCAAGCCTCCTTGGGTCCAGCAGCATCTTTGATATGAGGTATAATCATATCTCTAACTGACAAGTTGATGATATGATGAGCTTTTCTTCTACGTCTCTGATACTCCCGCAACTCTCTGTCAGTGGTAGGGTGTATCTCAACACCTGTGATGTTCTCCCAATATTCTCGATCCTGGAGAAGATTTTGCATCTTGAACTTCCATATACTGTAGTTCGTTCCATCTAGCTTGCTAGATTCCGGCAACACAGCATCGTTCAACCCTGCCATTATACTGATCTTTATAGCCTGATTTTTCAGCAATCAGTGTCTCTTCAAATTTAATCAAGATTTCGTTTAGAAATCAGTAGTCAGAAAACCCTGCAAAAAGAGTAGCGAACAGATCTGATTTGATCTTTCAGCGACCTGCCTCAGTAGCTATCTGTCCAGCAACAACCTGTCCAGCAGTGACCTGGCCCATAGAGCCACTTCTCAGGGACGACCTTCTTGGTGACGTCAGCAGCATCTATCGAGACCACCTCCAGGTGTTATCCCTATCACATCTTTCTTTCATAGCAGCAGTACTTGATGACACGGAGTTATACCATTATCTTATTGGCAGCATTAAACTTTTTAGACCTACTTTATGTTCCTAGTATCGTACATTGGCCATCGATTTATAAGGAAATTGTGATTGTGCATGCAATTTCAGTACGTTATCTTTCAAACCTGGGTTAGAGGCAAGAGATTAGGGAAAGACGTTAACGTACTGTTTGATTTAGGTAGCACCCACAATTTTTTGAATTCTCGGCTAGTGTAGAAGCTTCGAGTGCCCACAATGGCTAGTGATCATCGCTATGTGGTTCACTTAGCCTCGGGGTCGGACATGGAGATCTGGGATGTCAAAGTTCCTAATTTGGAGCTTCAAATGCAGGGTTATGCCAAGCGACCCGACTTTCTTGTCATAAATCTCGATTGCACTGATGTCATCTTAGGCTATGAGTGGTTTTATAGTAAATCAGATTCTTTGGAAATAGATTTGAAAAACAATACATTGGTAGTTAAAGATAAGTATGGTAAAAATGTCTCTATTTTTGGAGAGACCGATGTACTCCCATTGCCGACAGTTTCCTCGGCTGAACTAATGGAAAAATTGCATGATTCAGATTATGAGTTGTTTCACCTTGTTTTGAAATCTCGTTTGCATTATGATAGTGTTGAATCTTGATAGTTCTGAATCAATGTTTCATGGGCTCGTTTCGTACGTTGTTTCGAAATGCGTATGAAACGTTTGGTTCAGGTTTGAAACGGGAAATTTTTTTTAGATATTTTTTTTTGAAAATGTGTTTTTGAGGGTTTTTGGGGTTTACAGATGTCATAGAAAGTCTAGTGACAAGTAGATACATCCAATTTCATGAGAATGCAAGAGGAGAAGTTGTGTATGGTGACTGTGGTCACTTTCCTCAGTCAATTATTGATATTGTCATGGATAGGTTATTAGTTGCGAGAATTTGTTCATGCCCATTGCTAGTACATACTATAAAGCTTATGGCGCGGTTTTGGAATTTTTTTGTTTTTTTGTTTTTTTTGTTTTTGTTTTTGTTTTTTGTTTTTCGAACACTGAAACGGCGTTTTGAAACGGGGTCGTTTTGTACGGCTCGTTTCGTACGCGTTTCAGCGTTTGAAACGCGTTTCGAGGAAACACTGGTTCAAATGTGGATGTGTTTTCTCTGTATAACATCGAAAATACTCATCATGAACAACAATTAATGCAAGATTTAAAACAAGAATTGAATGACATTTTTGCTAAACAACTATCTTATGGTTTACCACCTACATGGTATGTTGACCATAAGATTGAGTTGATGCCCGATAGTCGCTCGCACCATCTTTGGACAACCTTATAGGTTTAGTCAAAAGGAAGAGGGGGAGGTGGCTAGGCAAATTGAGGAATACCTTAGGATGCGACATATCAGACCAAGTAAATCACCATGGGGAGCGCTCGTTCTTCTTAAGAATAAGAAGGATGGTGGTTTCCGGTTGTGTGTGAATTACAAGGTTTTGAATAAACTTACCCTAAAAAATAAATACCCGTTACCTAGGATGGATGATCTCATAGATCGATTGAATGGAGCAAAATTCTTCCCGAAAATCGATCTTTGGAAAGGATATCTTCAGATTAGGATACATTCGAAAGATGTATCTAAGACTAGTTTTAGGATGAGATTTGGCCGTTACGAGTTCTTAGTCTTACCTTTTGGTTTGACTAATGCTTCGGCAACTTTCCAACAATGATGAATCACTTGTTTTTTGGGAAAGTTCGTAGTAGTATTTCTTGATGATATCTTGATCTATAGTGGAACACTAAAAGAGTATGTAAAGCATCTCCGTATTGTCTTAAGAATATTAAGACAAGAGAAGGTCCACGCCAAAGAATCTAAGTGTGAATTCTTTAAGAAGGAACTTCTTTACCTTGGTCATAAGATCACCGCTAAGTCATTTTTGGGTTTCACAGTGTTCTTCCATAAATCTGCAGAGGACTATTCTAAAATTGCCACACCTCTTAACAACGTTTTGAAAGGGGTTAAAAGTCGGAAAGGAAGGCCTAGCCCTCCCATCAGATGGAATGAGAAGTTAGATGAGAGTTTTTGTAACTCAAGCTTCTAATTGTCTCAGCTCCTGTGTTGAGAATAGCGGATCCAGATATCCCATTCATCATTAATACTGACGCGAGTGATACGACTATTGGAGTTGTTCTCTTACAGGAGGGCAGTTCGTTGCTTTTGAGAGCAAAAAGTTGTCTGATGCGCAAGTTAGATATACGACGCAAGAAAAAGAACTCTTTGCAGTGATCCATGCTTTGAAATCATGGAGGCATAGGCATTACTTGTATGGTACTAAATTCGTGGTGAACATGGATCATCAACCTCTAAAATACTTTTGCAATCAGAATGATCTGAGAGGTCGTAAGGCCTAATGGGCGGAACTCATGCAGGAATTCGACTTTGAAGTGCGGTATATCAAAGGAACTACCAATTGGGTGGTAGATCCAAAGACCCACATTTTGGACCAATCTGGAAGAGGTTTCTAGCAGTTCATCAAGCGAGACTGATTTACAGGGTGATTATCTGGGAGAAAGGATAAAAAGAGTGTTGATGACTTCTCTACATAGTTGGCAGGGAACGGGAACGAAATGGGAACGGGAACATTTTCGAGAACTTGAAAATGTGGGAATGCCACATCATTAAATATAAGTTTGAAACAGTGCTAAGGAAAATCGGCAAAGTGTAGGAATGGAACCGGTCTTATTTCTCAAAAACGAATATCTTGATAACTTTTTATGGGTTTTTATATAGGCATATGAACCCTTTTATGGATAAAAGTCAACAAAAAACTGAGAAGCTTAAAAAAAAGCAAGTTTTATTAGAAGATTTTGCTTTTGCGCCCGTTAGATGAATCTTCGAGTGTGGCTCTACTTGAACTTGAAAAGATCTTGGATACCATAACCAAACAATTGAGAAATCGTATAGTTACTGAGCATCTGGGTCGATGGAAGGGTCATACAGACAATGATGATTCCTGGGAGCAAGAAGGTAGCCTATAGAAACTTTTCTAACTTTAAGTTTTGATGTCAGAACTTGAATAAGGGGGGAAGAATGTCATACCCACGATTGGATTGATCTTGGATTATTATCCTGTTATAAGGTCAGTAGCCCTATCTCGACCCTTAATTTAATTATGATTATGAGGGGTTTGAGGCCATCATGTGTGTAACCAAGATGACACACTTTATTCCAACCAAAACAGGCTTTTGAGCTTGTTGAGCTTTTCATGTCGAAATCAGGTTGTATGGTTTTTCAAGTGCTATTGTTGTTGATTGTGATTCCAACTTTATTGGCAAGTTTTTGTGATCAATGTTCAAAAGATTGGAAACACCTACTAATCTCTCATTTGTTAATCACCTAGAGTCTCATGGATAGAGTTAATGTATCAATTAGTCTATGGAAGATATTCTTTAAGCATATGTTTCTACACGGTAGTCAGATTGGGAAAGTACACATTGAAGGTTGAATTTGTGTACAATAATGTGAAGCATTTATCATTGGATTTTGTCCATGTGCTTATGAATGGCTCTCAACCATGTTCGCCAATATTCGTCGGATCCAAAGGGCTTTAGGTACATGTTACAAAAGATTTCTTCTAGGAAATCAAAGACATGTTGCATGGCCAAGGAAAGCATTAGAGTAGTTTAGGATCAAGCCCAATTCTTTGCTAGTCGCAGTCGTTCACCTAGAGAGATTGATTGTATCTTTGGATCTCAAATGATTATGAAATACTTAAACAAGAAGATGCTTTCTCCAAGATATAGTAAACCTTTTTAAGATTGTAAAGAAAATCAATCGTGATTTTTGTGGTGCGGCCTACCTCATTTGCAATGGGACATAGTTGGAGTTTCTCATCACTTGTGTTCTCTCTCATGTGTTTGGCTATTGTTTCATTTACAATAGGAATCTCGTCTTGGGTTGTATGAGCAAGTTGGTTTTCTAACAAGTGGGTACTGTCCATCTTTATAAGGATGATGTCGCAGCTTTCTACCTTCCAAAATATTACCAAATAAGTAGTTATTAGATTTGAGAACTTTGCTTCTATTAACTGCCAGGGGTCAAATAAAAAGGTTAATTGAAAAAATTATCAACAAATGCTAATGATAGAATTTAAATATAGTAAATGGCAAGAGAAGTACAAACTGGTATAGATGGAATTTTGGATTCTATGATAGAATACTCAACATTGCTTAAATGAGGACATGTATCTATATTGTCAGATATGGCTAATTGATTTTATGATAGAATGTAGTAAGTATCAATACTTTTAATTTAGTAAGTTCTACATTTATGACTCCAAATATTAGTTCATTAAGCAACTTATATGAATACTTCAAATTTTTTCGATTTATTATTAGCATTTGAGGCTATGTCAACACTATCTTCCATTGAGTTTCGCATTTTCAAAACTTCTATTTGGCTGTAACACAGTCAAACTTTTTTTGTGTTGCGTGTCAAAGTTTATCATTGAAACAGTGGGTTGGACTATTTTTCTTAAACTTTGTCATTTAATTGCTCGTCCAAGTTCATCATAGAGAATATGGTTGGAATTTTTTCATTTTACTTGATTATTGTTAGCCAATATACTCTAGAGTGTATGGAAATGTAGATGCAATCTATATTTGGATACTCTTGATATTGTAAGTAATGCTTTCTTGAAATAATTTCACGTTTTTTGTAAGCTGTTTAGGGAATGCATTGACTCTTGAAGGGTTCCCATTGTTTTTGCAAGCTTGAGCTATCAACATGTTTAACTTGTTTGGTTGATTTGAGAATTGTAGCATATTTGGGTTTTACAAGAGACAATAATACTGTTTTTATAGGAAGCATGCTTACTGTAGCTTGCATGATTGTTGAGACATTAGAATTTCATAGTTACAAACCTGGTCAAGCTCAAGAAGTGGTACGCCCTAATTCAATCAAGAAACAAGAAACCTTAATTCAATTATTGACGTATTTAACTTGTTTAATTAGCTTTGTGCATTGGAATATGTTTTGATTGTACAAGACAGTTAATTATACGATCCTTGTGGGAACTTGGCACGCTTGTTATGGCTTGCATAATTCCTCACATTAAAACTTTCATAGCTGAGAATATGGTGAAGTGCATGTTGCCTTTAAGGAACAAGAAACTGTAATAGGGACGACGACCTTGACATGATATCTCCAACAATATTCACAGAATATTGACATAATAATCTTACAATTTACAGACCCGAATATAACAAAATCATCATTTTTTGAAACTGTTTCTTCTCATATGGATGTGTGGGTGTGTGTGTTGGGAGTGAGCGAGGTTATTTGGTATTACAGATAATCAATTGCTGTTGATAACAAAGTGTAGCAATAGGAAATGAAAGGTAAGCATTATACACGCAATTTGGACGTATATAATCAACTTTGGGTGGTAGTAGTAAGTAATGCACTTCAATAAAAGAGACCATTTGTCTTCGCTAGTTATGCAATCGTTTGTCCTTCATTAGAACTTGCTAATTGCAGACACTCTCAAGTGAGCGAGTGATACATATATGACTCCAAGTGGTACAATTAACATCTTACATTTCAAGTTGCATCAAATTTTTCTTTTGTTGAGTTCCAACATTTATCAAACTCTGTTTGCTAGATGTGCATATTGTTTATGGTCCTAGCTCTGAAGTGGGTGGTGAAACTCCATTCTCAAGTTGATCATAGAAATGTGGAAACAACATGACATATTTTCTGATTGAATGTAGTGTTTGGAGGTGCTTCTTGTTAGAGGGTATGTGCTTGATGTTGTGATTCTTACAAAAAATTTGTTTGTCGTGCTTCATAGGCTCGAGTTTTGAAAGACAAGGAAACAGGTCAAAACAAGGGTTATGCTTTTGTCACATTTACAACAAGGGAGAGTGCAGAAAAAGCAATTGAAACGCTTGGGGATTCAGAGTTGAAGGTATTTTGTGCATTTTGACGGATGGTTTGCAGGAGAAGAATGATTAACATGGTTATTTGTTATAAACCTTTCATGATTATGAGGTCAATGATGGAATTATTTGCTATTACTTAGTTTGAATTGTGATAGTTGTTTGAAGCAAGAAGGGCTTACATAGTTACCAAAGTCATGCCGTGTTCTATAAAATATATTTGAATGTTTTCAAGGAGTTAGGGGCCAAAAATGCAAAGAAAACATTTTTGGCCCGGAATATTGCGGCCTTATCTAGTTGTTTTTGAGCCATTTCAAAGGTCACAAAAAAAAATCAAGTTTTTAGGTCGTTTAAAGGTTTTATCTAAAACAAATTCTTTTAGGCCATTTCATGTTTTAAGGCCATTTTGGGCCATTTTGGTTTGTTCCACGTTTGAACTTTGAATTGGTCAAAATTTGTTCGTGTTCCAAATTTGAAAATGATGACGACGAGGCATATTCATTCTGCATATGGCTAACTTAGTCAACAAGCATAACGCAAATCTAAGCAATGTGTTATTGGATGTAAATGATATTAATAAATAATGTCAGTATCATGATATATTAAGGTCATTTCTATAACAATATACTATGGCTCATTGGCTTGAAAGTATAATGATCTCAATTGGAGGAGATGTGAAAGTGGAAGTTATTTCATTCATGTGCTAAATGGAAGCAAGAGTGGTCAAAGACTCGTGTAGGTACAGTTTGTGTAGTCATAATGCATATATTTTGCTGCATTTTTAGCAAACATGCAATTCTTATTTGAGATCTTTGTCCAATTTACATTAGATGGTTGTGCTAATTCCTTCGATCTATAGTGTGTATCTTGCCCCCTACCTGTGCTATTTTGTTGGGTTTTGAGCAAGATGAAGTGATAAGATGTAAAGTTTTGTTATTTGTACATGAGGAAGCAAGAACTTATTTGAATAGCTTTGCTCTTTAGTGCTAGCTTTTATCATGATCAAATTTCCCTTCACCTTCAAAGAACTGAAGAAACTCTGTATGTTGGTTTTTGTGGAAATGTATGAAAGCTGATGTGGATGTATATTTGTGCATGTGACTTGCACCTACTCTTGGGTTCTGATGAAGTGAGTAGGGATGTCATATCGTGTAGTCTAGGTTATGCATGATGAAGTTGATGGTCTAAGATTTTGTGGTTGGACTCCATCAGGTCGAAGGTTGCATGTCTATTTTGCTATGTCTTGTATTATCCTAGATATAACATCCATATATGTGTAGCTATACTCTGTTGTTGTTTATGAGCTTTGTGAGGCATCCATATACTATCAACGTCATCCTCAAGAGACTGAGTCACACCCCTTCTAGGAAGCCATTGGTAAAAGAAAGATGTAATGGATATTTCTACAGTCACCTAAGGTGCTCGTCTAAGACTACATGTCTTGTATCATCAATGCTAGAGACCTTGAATCCTTGTAAGAGATGAAAAACTAAATTGTTGCAAAATAAGTAGTGACGTTGACCCCTAATCTCTTACTAGATAGAACTACAAAAAGTATATGTGAGAGAAGAAGAAGAAGAAGAAGCTTTTTTAACGTCTTTTCCATGCCAAAAGGCGTATAAGACGAAGGAGTACATCAGATAAAGTGGAACCAAGATGGAGCAATGCCGTCAAACAACATAACTAAAAACCAAACTAACTAAGAAGAGGATAATGTCCAGGATTATATGATACGAAGACCATTTACAGATTCAACTGGCATCTCTTCAGTGCTCTAACTCTCTCACTAACTCTGAACAATCTCAGATATCTCATTAATAGCAACAAGTTTAATATCTACAAAGCGAATGATACCATCCCTGTAGAACAATGGCTTTCCATTCGTTAGAGCCTCCTGTTTTGCTTTTTCCCGTTCTTGAACATGAATGAAAGTAAGGTCTTCATCCAGGTATACCGTGGTGCCCCGCAGTGTAGATCTCTTCCCTAGCACTTCATGACGACCAGTTGCAGATGAAAAGCGTATGCCAAGAGTACCTGGATCTTTCTTAGGCCGCCATGCAGTATCCGTATGAGAGAGAGAGAGAGAGAGAGAGAGAGAGAGAGAGAGAGAGAGAGAGAGAGAGAGAGAGAGAGAGAGAGAGAGAGAGAGAGAGAGAGAGAGAGAGTGACAAGGCGTCTCCCTTTGTGTTCTTCAAAGGCATGCTTTTTGTGGCGGAGTGTTGTGGAGAGATCTACAATAGTACAAAGTGCAAATGCTTCATGCAGACGTGCATAAGCAACACGGAGGTGTAAGGAGCAACACTCATCATCAAACCAAGGAGGCCAAATAGGATGAGAGGATATGGAAGGACGTCAATAAGGTTTCGATGGAAAGGATATGGAGGCAGCAATATGAAGAAGTGGTGAGAAAGTCGGCCTGTGACATGTCCGATTGAGTTGGCTGAGATCATGGTAACTCTCATGTCATCACAATCCATGGCTCGTATGCGTAACCGGTCAGTAACATCATGACAGTCAACCTGTCTCGCAACAGTCGACCTGTCTCGCAACGATTTTGGCATTAAAGTCGCTAGTGAGAAGAACATACCCTCAATTAGTGAATTTGACAGTGGCTACAAAAGATCAACATAGGGAGAACTGATGCCTTCCACAAAGGAAGAGGACTCTGGAGGGAAGCAGCAAGCCGCAATATAGAGATCCTTGTCCAAGCCAATGTCGCACCTTGAGATGTGAACCTAGACATATCGTGCATGTTCATCATGCCTGATGAACTCCATGACTGGATGTAAGGACTCCTGATATAAGCATGCGACACCACTTGAACCTTTGCCACTCGTGAATCTCGTCTCAGTCCTATATATTGAATCCCATTTGTATCCTTAGCATGTAGGTAGTCCTCTGACCTAGCTCTCATGTGTCTCCATAAAGAATAGAATGTCTCTCCCTATAATGAAATCTGTAAGATTTTCAACACTAGATGATGAGTGTACATTACAATTCCAAACTCCAATACGTAACTGGTGTGGGCAGGGCGCTTGGATGCACCTATGCTTGAGGACCCCGACTCCTTATTGGCGAGAGCCGCCAGGAGCACTTCAAGATAACGAACTCGGCCATCATGGTGAATCACCCGTCGCCCTGATATCTTAGCTTCCTAGAAAGCTTAACGTTTTTCTACCACTTGTATGTAGGTAAGGTTGTCATCCATGAAATTGTCTTTCAATTTGGCTCTTTTTCTTAAACGCATTCCTACGATCAATGATTAAAGTAAAACGAACGATAAAGGTGGTGTTATCTCGTCTTGTGTGCCATGCTGTATCCAGTCCTTCACTAGCATGGCTGAGTGTGGGGTCAAGAAAATGCTTTGCCTTTGCAATAGCATTTTGAGCTTCATAATACCACACACACTGTAATATTGAGAGCTTTATTTTCACGAAGTCTCTCCTCCATAAGAGTGGGCGTGTGCTCTCAGTTGAGACGACTAAACAAAAAGCCATGAGATGGGCTATCGAGGTAATCATAGCAGGGGAAGCTATTTTGGTAGCACTGGTGACGACTGTGTCTGTGATTCTGATTATGGTTGGTATGGGATCTCCGAATGAGAGCACATGTGGTACATCTGGAGGCTCTAGTAGCAGGCAGGTGAGGTGCCATACATTGTCTCTGATCTTGATGACGGTCTCTTCTTGGAATAGGTGTATCCTCATCACACTACTCTGAGTCCATCTGTGGTTTCCTTTTGGAGAAGAAAGCTGTGATCTGAGGCTGTGGATCTTGATTGTACTCACTGTAGACTAAAGGATGTTACCATAAAGCTTCACGATGACTTGCCCAATCATGATAGTATTGTAGTTATCTGGTCTCATGGGATTACCACTCTTATGGATGGGGTACAAGGAGGAGGGAAACTAGTAATGATTGGTCGGTGAAGGAGCTCAGAAAGTATGGGAGCGAGTGTATCAGGAGTGTGGATAAGGAGCTCAGATGCCGAATCCTTAACATCACATGACTTGTTCTCATCTTCTTAATGGCTGCAAGGACCATATCGGATATAAAAAAAGGAATTTAGAAGGACGAGGAGAGATGCCAATGGGTGTGTTAGTAGGAATAGTGTAAAAGGTGGTGGCATAGTCAGTCAAAGTGAAGATCAGTTAGTGAAGGAGGTCAAGAGCTTGTGCCAAAAGGCTCCATTGGAGGAACTAAAGAGAAGGTTGATAAGCCTTCTCCCTGGATTGCTTCATAGTGCGTCTTGCATCAGAGAGGAGGTGGGATGAGTGGTGTTGTGCACGGACAACTTGTTGGTGATAATAATGGCATCAGAGCCATACCAAGGTTGTTTAGTGGATCAAGATGAGGAGGATTGGGTTGAGATATATGAGAAGAGAAGGCTAGAGAGATAACAGTGGTGAAAGGCAGCTTGAGACTCCAAAGCGTATATCAAAATGATGGAGTACGGCGATGAAAGTATCCTGGTACAAAGGGATGTAGGTCTGATCGGAAGTGTATTTGGTGCCCGGTTGAGAGTGGAGGAGAAGGGTGTGAGGTTAGAGATAGGGCGTGTGATGTGGCCAAGGTGGAAAGAGAGGCCCACTATTGGATGATGGATCTGATTAGGACTGAGTGTCAACACTCAATAATTCAAATATGTGATTGCTGGGGGTGAAGGATTTAAATCTGACTAGAAGGCAAGCTTTGAGGGTATTTACTACTCTGCATAATAGAACTCAAAATGTTGAATATTTTTTCTCTGGAGTTAACATCAGACAGTCGAAAGGAATATAAGAAAGCTTTATGTCTCGACTACTTATCGTTTACTGTCAATTGCATTGCTGAGTTCACAGAAGATATATTCTCTTATCATTTTTGGAAATTAACCTGGCAGAAATCTAACATGTATGGTATGTTTTTTTTTTGAAATGTTTGAGATGCTAGGAATTATTTCAATAAGTTACTTCACTGCTGTCTCCCAAAAAATTGTCAGTTTATTCGAACAAGACATTAAATTTGTTGTGTATTCCCACTTTAATCAGTTTTCTGTTATAGTTCCTCCTTCCTTCTTTTTATCATCAAAAGATGAGATGTTTTACGATCTAGCTTCTGTATTTATGCCCTTTATTGTAGATTTTAGTTTTCCTATCTACAGAGTAATTATTGGTAACTCACAGGGTGTGGAATGTCACAGGGGAAAAAACTTCGGTTTTCTCAGTCACAATCAAAACACAGATTGTTTATTGGGAACGTGCCTAAAGTCTGGGATAAGCCGGAGCTTGAGAAGATTCTCATTGACCAAGGCCCAGGCGTTGAAAGCGTGGAACTGCTTAAGGTGGTTTTCTTTGTGTGTGGATGAAACATTGTTCTCTTCTGATCATTTTGTGATATGTTCTACACTATCTTTTGGCACTTCACTTCTGATCTATGTTGCTTCCTAGAATGATGTTAACCACTTTCAAGATGTCAACTGTTGGGAATAATTTCAAGATATATATATATATAGTGGAGTCTATTTATGTCCATGGTCGGGAAGAACTTTAGGATAAAGGAGAGTTCATCATATTTGTGAAGGTGATGCGGAGGTTTTGAGATGACCACACACTTTCTTTTGTACACAATAAAGATAGCCAGAACTGGAATAGCTGAAGTCAGACAACGTTTTGTTTATGTGGATGGTCGTGCAGTTCTTAATGTTAACCAGTTTTGACTAGTATTTTAAATGTCATTGTTCATTTTGTTGCACTTTCATACGAATAGTTTTCCATTTATCTAGCTTCTTTTTGAATGAAAACCTGCAAATGTTGATAATCAAGTTATCTAGCTTCTTTTTGAATGAAAACTTGCAAATTTTTGATAATCAAGTTATCTAGCTTCTTTTTGAATGAAAACCTGCAAACTTTGATAAGTTTGATATCAAGTACTCTTGGGACGGAGGAGTTTTTGATTCTTTGGGTAAGATTCCTGAATCCTGTGCTTTGTGTATAAAGGATCCAAACAATCCAGCAAGAAACAGGGGGTTCGCGTTTGTGGATTACTATAACCACGCATGTGCAGAGAATGCTAGAAAGGTCTTGTCAAGGGCATCGTTTCGCTTGGCAAGCAATGTTCCAACTGTGAGTTGGGCAGATCCCCGCAGTGGTCTAGATACCCCTGCTGCTATGGCACAGGTATGAAGCACTCTTAGCCTACTTTGGTGTGTTTCTTAGAGCTTCTTTGAACTTGCTGATTGACGTTGTTTAAAGGATGACTTAAGCTATAAAAGGTTGAGAATCTAGCCAGGTGGGAGTTTTGTACCTGATTCAATAGTTGCAACATTCCTGATGTGTTCTGAAAACTGATATTAGTGTCCGGAAGCTCAAGATGTTTGAGGTTTAGAATATCAAGGAACACATGATCCCCCGTATTGTTATGTGCTTGAGGGCTCTCCTTTACTGTTTGAGTGTTGGTGGTCTCTTACTCAAAGAGAAAGTTGTAAACTTCACTACTTGAGAAGAAGTGGTATATATCTACATTAACACCATGACTTTTATGTGAACAATCGCACTTTGCATTAGATACAACATTCTCACCTGTGCTAGATTTTCCCTGAAAAACTTATGCAGATTTATGTCATCGTTTTTTTCCCTTTCATGCTTTTGTAATGTTCTGATATGAGTTGACATTATATAGCTTCGTTATGTTATTTCTACTCTCAGAAGCAGTTAATCCCTGTCCTATAGCAGTATCACTTTGCCCTTCCTGCCTTAGTCTGTTTTTGAATGGTAATACTTCCAACTTGAAATTTTTCGGGCCAACTTCACAGTAAGAAGCTTCCTGTTATTGTAGAGTTGGTGACCCCAAAAACTCCCACATTCAAAGAATCTACCCATCCGATCTAGTATTGCATAGTTGGCTAATGCATCTGGTGAAACTGCATAAAGCCATTTCCATTGTATACTTTTCATTTCTTCTGCGCTGTGAGGAGCTTCGATAGTTCTGTGCTGCTTTTGTATCGAAACCTTTTAGTCTTTTTTGGGAGTGAATCTGAACTTCAGATCCCTTGGTCGTCTGCATACTCCAATCCTTGGTTCCTCAATATGCAACTGGCGTTCTTGCCTGAGGACATCCCAAAGAACATGTCAAAAGACTGCAATTGGAGAAGAAAGCATGATATGAGTAATTCTGACCTTTAAACGATCATAATCATGTCAAGTGCCATGGTTGGGGACCTTTTTCTGTGTGAATGAACAGTCTGTCTTTCCAGGAACGTAAGTTCAGTATACAAGGTTGGCGTTGTTCTCTAACATCTACAAGGCAGGTGGAACTGCTGCATCTTCAGAGCCTATGCTGATGTAATATTCCAGGTAGTATGCTATCGAATTTATTGATTTCTTAGTAGCATGCAGTTTGGGTTTCTTTTAGCATGTGTCACTTTGCAGAACCCTTAGTGTTCATGTGATTAATGGAATGATAGGTTAATTATGACTTGTATCTTTAAAGATATAGATTTTGCTTGCAATAGGCTTTCTATGTTTGTACGATTTATTGGTAACTTGTAGAGAGGTACTTGGCAACTTGCAGATAAATACCCTTTCAAGGTGTTATGCTAGCTTTCCATTTAAAAACCCTGCGTTGTTTGAGTTGTCTAGCACTCATGTGACTTTGTTGGGTTGAAAACTGACAGCTGCTTGTCCAAAGGTTCTCGCGGTGATATTTTCATTAGCAACTTACCTTCCAATGCTATTCTTCACAGCCAGAATATAATAATAAAGTGTTTGAGATTGCTGAATGCAACAATCAGTCGGCCCTTCTGGTGGTGTCTTTGTGTAGAACCGAGAACACCCCATTGTTTTACAGCAACAGGCTCATCGTGCTGAGTTTGTTTGGCTTTTCCACAATGGCTAGACATGAATGCTAAGCTCATTGGCCGAGATATTAGAAGCTGCTAGTGTCTCTACATGACTTACTATATTCTGTCCAAAATTTTGAAAGTAAATGTCACATGAGCTGGAATCAACAGAACGTATGTACATACCTAGAAGGTGCTTTTGTATGGTAAGACATTTTGGTTCTTTTCGAGATGATTGTGCTGGTGATCTGGCAAGAATTTTTTTGTGGAGGTTTAAGCTATGGATCTAGTTTCTTCCAAGGATATATTAGAATTTCAGTTTCAAGTCCAAAGACAGTGTCACTGGGTTTTGACGTGTCAATCATAGTAAATTTTTTTTACCAATAATAAAAAATTTGGAATTCTATAATAGCTCTATTCAAGCTCTAACTTGAGAATTTCTCGAGTTGATATAATGTCACACTTATTTATCACTCAAGTATTTTGTTCTATATTAGAGTTTTTAGACCCATTTGACTGCAACGGGAACATGAAACCTAAAAAGGTTTGGACTTGAGTTTGGCATACTTCTTGGTTACTATTTAAGAATGCTGTTTTGTTTGTTCTGTTCAGAAAAAAAAATTCAAAAGCAAAATCCACAACTCGAGAAATTCTCGAGTTGAAGTGAGTTAACTATGCTCTTGTAGTTTTCATTATACACTCGTGACATGTACTTTGTCTTATATACCTTGGCATTTAAAAGACAATAACGTTTTCATTCTCTCTCTCTCTCTCTCTCTCTCTCTCTCTCTCGGACTCTCATAACTTAGGCATTCACGCTTCCAAGTTCCATGGGGCAAACCCATTAAAAAAATCCAAGGTTTCGATGTTTGATTGCTAGCAGCTACACCAAATGAAAAACTGATGCCGTATTTGCCTAGAATTATGAATAGATACCTGCATTCTTCCAATACCTGTTCAGTGTTGTGCATTTGTTTCAGCTTCTGATAAGATATAATTCAACGCTAATAACTATCCTAGTTACTGCTTAGTACGTACATGTAACCTTAGAAGCCCGTTCCGAGCAAAATGGGTCGTTCCGTATGTTCCGGAACGTACTGGCTCGGAACGAGTTAGTTCAAGTTAAAAAAAATGGTAAACGACTCTGCTGGCCCGCGCATTCTGCATTTCACAGATAGCGAGCAGGGAAAGTGTGCCTACATCCATTTTGGGGATGAGCTGAGATCAGAGAAGCCCTAACAGCAAAACTTTATACCTGCAACGGTGAGCGTCTCGATGTGACGTTAACACTGCAGTCTTCAAAAGTTTCAGGGACGCTTGCTCAAACCTTTGAATGCGGCTTATAGAAAGCAATACCAGTATCTCAAAAGCTGTCATTGGCTGGCAAGCGGTTCGCACTACGTTCAACAATTCCTGTCCTAAAGGCGGATCCTGCTTCACGGAGAAATTAATATGCAGCACTACCGTTCCTTTAACCTGCTCATGCATAATTGATTCTTGATCTCTTTTTTGCACGACATCCATTCTCCCTGGATTTCTTACCAATATCATCGCCATCCAATCTATAAAAATCCGAGCTAGAATCGCTGTCTGAGCCACGCTATATATCTTGATTCTGTTCCTTAATCTCCAATGCTTTGTTAAAAACCACGTTATCTATATCCGAGCCAGAATTGCTGTCTGAACCACGCTATATTTGAGACGTCTCAAAACCGTGGATGACGTGACGTGGGCCTGAACGAAGCCACTACTCACAGAAGCCTTTATGATGGAAGGAATTTTGCAACCAAGATAACCCGTAGAAGCACAATGCATAGAACTGCGATCAACTATAGAACCAGAACACAATCCTAAATGGAAGCCAAACGCTTAGTTGCCCGTTCTGTCTATCAACTCTCAGCATATGGTTTTTTTTTTCTTTGTTAAAAAGAACGCATTTTTTTTGGGAGTCGCGTTCCGGAACGGGCAACTAAGCATGTAACATATTTAGCTTCTTGGCATATGTGGACTGTAGTTCAAGACACTCTAATCCAAGCAGTTCTCCAAGTAGTAAGATATTGTTGGCATTTGCAGACCAGCCACTGGGATTCGCATGATTGCTTGCAAGACTCAAGTTGTCACAACATCTTTAAGCAAACACGACACAACGGCATCGATTAAGCAAAAAGCACTAGTTGAAACTTGAAACTTGATTGTAGTCATCTATAACTAGCTTTTAGGATTATAGCTTTTAGTAATTTGTACCTATGCTTGTAAGTTGCAAGTTGCAGCTTTAGCCTCTAAGAGTCGAGTTCTAGCATCTCTCTCTCTCTCTCTCTGGCACCTTCCCAGCGCCCTCCTTCCCCCTTCTTCTTCCTCCTCCTCCTATGGCTCCAAAACAATGAGCTTTTTGGAAGAAACAATGAATAGGCAGAGGGAGCCTGTTATCTCTACCTCCACGAAAATCCAAGAGTTGGAAGACAAGATCGAACAACACAAAGCAGAGACAAAAACATGGGCCTCTCTCTTTAAGGATGATTTCAAAGCAGGTACATCCACCTTTAATAGGGTGGAGACACACACTACGCTGCAGTAGCTTTGTCATCATCCCAACACTTACATTCAGAGGGACACTCATTCTCATGGTACTCCCAGGTCCGTCGTCTTCTTTCCACATTGGGTATTCAAATCACTGATCTACCTGCTGGCACTCATTAGTATATTCGGGGCCATCTGTACAGGGCATATCTTCAGAGTACTTGGTCAAATGATCATAAATAGTACATGCCATGACTCATGAGTACTTTCTAAGCTCTCCTGGCTATGAGCCTCCTCTAAATAGGTGCTGCCAAGCCTATTGTAGTCTCCTCTCGAACATTAGGGACGAAGTCCTCATCGGAGGCCTAGGTAGGGGGCCCCTCATCCTCATGATCACTCATCATCGGGGTCATGAGCTCGAGAGCTTGTACCTCCTACCCTCCTACACGTTGCATCTACTCGAGTGGCAGGTCCTACACACAAGGATTGACAAATGTATTACTCCCCACAAATTACGATAATCAACTGAAAAATGTCTTTCAAGTATGAAGCGTCAACTAAGTACTAACTTCTAAGAACATGGAAATAGCCTACTAGGTAGGTACTAGCCCACCAGGCCAGTGGTGAGTGATCTTAATTCAATTCTCAACCCGCCCTCTGCATAGCCTCCTCATAGAGGAATGTGTACACATCCTTTTTGTCCTGTGATCTTGGTGGCAAATCTAGAACCTTTGCCACATCGATCTCATCCGGATTGATCTATGCACATGTCACAAGTCACATTGAAATCAAGACAGAATCTGGAGGGCCGTATGCCAACAATTATATGATATATATTTAATATTATAATCTTAAAAGTTATTGTAATTTGTTAGTTCAAACTTCAAACTTCAAAGTTGACAGTTCAGACCAAATTTAAACCTTGAAATGTATAGGTAATACTTTTTACTTCAAAGTTCAAAGTTCAAACACACTGTAGTCTAGTATCTAGTATGTACTTACTACTTAGAATTTAGTACTATCTACACATTAGAGATTATGACTTACTTGGATCGGCTCTGGGTTGTTGTGGAGTCTACTTAAAAGTCTCTGGTTGGCATGTACATACACCAACCTCTCCAACTGCGCAGAGGAGAGTCGATCCCTCTTCTTCATGTGAATCAGCAAATGAACAGTGAATTGAAGAGTTTGAAATTATTGTTAAGCTTTTAATTAGTAGAGCTTTCATAGTTCTGAGGTTCTGTGAGTATGAATAGCAGTATTGATATGTAATAATTTTAGTTTTACATTCTTTTTTGCAGTGTAGCACAATATAGCATGGAGCCATTAAAGTTTATGCACTATGGCTTTAGGGGCTTAAAGTGTTTTCAAGATGATGGAGAATTGCCCACCTTTGTTACAACCTCAATTTCAAGTTTGAGTCTTTGCTAGATGCCAAAATGCTCAGATGACATGTTTCTGACTTCATAACATTTTGGCAGGTCAAGGTTGTTTATGTCCGCAATCTACCAGACACTGTTACAGAAGAGCAACTGAAAAGCTTATTTGAACGTCATGGAGAAGTTACTAGGGTTGTGCTACCTGCCGCTAAACCTGGGCAGATGAAACGAGACTTTGGTTTTGTTCACTTCAGTGACAGAAGTAGTGCTTTGAAGGCATTAGAAAAAACAGAAACGTATGAGCTTGAAGGTATGGATGATTTAGAGTTATAACTGCCAATTTTGAGTATGTAATGAAGTCCAAATACTTGGGGGATTTTAGGGCCTTGATTGTGATTTTCTTCTAATCTGTAACCTACTTTCTTATGATAAAAAGAAATATTGATGGCTTCAAATTTTTGCAACTACCTTTTTATGGCTGGCAAAATTTTTGTAACTCTCTTTTCAAAGCTGGCAAAGCTATCAAGCATTTTGCAATTATGAATTCGGGGTTGGTTGTATCATACAGGTCGAGTATTAGAAACTTCTCTGGCAAAACCACCTCCTGAAAAAAGAAATGTTGGAGCAGATTTGTCATATTCTCCACAAAGAGCTGGTGTTCTGCCACACTCAAATGCTAGAGGACGTTATAGTTATGGGGCTAACATTTATGGTATGGAAAGTTCTAGTTTTGGTGGCCCCAGAGGATACAATCAGGTTTGTCATCCCAAATCTGCCATGGACATAACTTAAGACGAGATCTTTAACCATCTAACTATTAGCTTAAGATCAATATCTTTTAACATCTTTCTATTGGACCACATGTATGTTGAATTTTGTTCACTTGTTGCGGGATGTACCTAATTAGTTGTGTTAGTTGGACCACGTGTGTTGAATTTTGTTCACTCGTTGTGGGATGTACTTAATTAGTGTCTTGTTAGTTGGATGCAGTTTTGAAAATTATGTGAATTTTCCTATGCATGCCTGACCATTGACAATTTTATGTTGAATTTATACAGCCTGTTATCTATGGAAGGGGTCCACCACCTGCTGGTATGACAATGGTTCCAATGATGCTTCCTGATGGCCGGGTTGGCTATGTCTTGTAAGTTGTTATCATTAAAGAGTTTGATAAGAGATTCCACACATTATTTAGTCATTTTCCTTCTGATTGCTTTATTTTTAGGGTATGTAAGTATGAAAAATTTGACCTCGTCAAAGGAGCTTTTTAGCCTCACCTAATGCCATGGGCAGAAGCATTTTTTTGGGTTTGGAAAGGCTTTCTTTCTTGAACTCTTTTTTTCCTGATTTTATTTGGCTTTTATTTGCCTACTTTGTCCAGTCAACAACCAGGAGCTGCTGGAGTGTCACAACAGTCCCGAGGGGGGAGGTCAGGTCATGGAGCTTCAGCCTACAGAGGGGGAGGGAGCGGCACTGGTGGTTCTCGACGCTATCGTCCTTATTGAGCTATGGAAGAGCTGAACATGTTTGTAGATCTGTGATGAGCAGTTATGTAGCTAGGTAGGCCTTCTCTTAATGCTTATATGTGAAAGTAGTAGAATGTGACAGTAGACCTCAATGACAAGGCATTTAAGGATAGTTAGTTTTCATGTTACTGAAGGGAGACTGTTGAACAATATAAATTGTTGGGTTACAAAGTCAGACGACTCTAAATTTGATTGTTTTCCTAACTCTGTACTGCAATTGAAGTACAGAAAAGAAATAGTTTTCTTGGTTCAAGAGTCAAACATTATGGCTTTTTTCTATTTTGTTGGTTTTTTTTCAACTTTCATTTGCAATTTCTGAGTTCTTATTTGTTTTCGACATGTTTGTGGTGATTGTCATTCACTCCTTAGTCAACACTTGCACAAGAGAATGACTAGTGAAGCTTGCTGGCAAATATAATGGTTTTGATCTTATTGTTTGAAATAGATTTTTTGACTCTTGGTATCATGCAAATTTGTAAAAAGCTTTACCTGATCGCAATACTCACCTCTCAAATGGCATCCATTCATTTGGGACAGCCTGAAGTCACAAAGTCACATCAGAATCACATTTCTCTTCAGTGCAGACAAATTTCTCTCTTGAACTTTGTTTTCTTACATTTTCGACATTCAGGAAGTGTTTGCCCATGCAGACCCCCATAACATCAGGCAAGGCATACGTTTGAAGGCCAAATTCGTGGTTCTTGACAATTTCTAAGTACTGTGTTTTTATCACAATCTGTCTTGTGTAAATTGTTCGCCCTCAATTTTTCGTTTTTCCACATGCAGTAGCGTTGTTATGTTGTGCTACTTCTGTGATGTTGTGGCATATCCCTGTTTCCAGCCATCGCATTGATCATCAACCAATTTTGCAAGACTCGTAGTTTGATCATAATCTCTCTCTCTCTCTCTCTCTCTCTCTCTCTCTCTCTCTCTCTCTCTCTCTCTCTCTCTCTCTCTCATGTGGTCTTAAAGTAGTTTTCTCTTCCATGTGCAGAAGTGTATTTACCTTGTGCTAGTTTACTTTTGTAATGTCGTTGCATTTCCCAGTTTCCAGCATCCCATTTCTCAATTGTCATTTCTTGTGTCCCTAAGGGTCTTTTTCTTGGTGGGGAGAGGGGAGTGGATATCCGAAGTAGGATTCATAGAGAAAAATTCAATTTATATATGCAAGTTTAATGATTATGTGAAGGTTTTGTTTGATGCTGGAATTCCAAGTTGTTTCTTGTTGGTACCAATACACAATTGCATGCAAACTGATACAGAGTTACAAGGCAAGAGCAATAGGAAAAGCATTTACCCTATTGAAGAATGTGTTTTTAAGTTTGAAGTAACTTGTTTTTTCCATATTCCAATGTTAACTTGCCATCTATTGTTTTTCCATATTTGAATGCTAACATGCCATCTATTGTCAAGAAGGAAGGACTTCTTTGTAAATTTCATGGATGATTTGTAATGTCATATGGATAGATACCCAACAATTATGTCTATGTTTGCCAATTTTTCTTTAGGGAACCGTTATTGAATGATGTTGATTCTTTAATCGGAACAATTAGTGCTTTGCTCCCTTCCTGGTAAGGATGTAATCAAAACTGCTAACGAGTTTTTTGTGTTGCTTTTTTTCTTTCATAACCTCTTCTGTGATTTTGAGTCTGCTCACGATAGAAATTCGATACATCTGTATAAAGGTAAGAAAGCTCATGTAGCAATCTATCACATTTTAATATAAAATACCATAATGTGTGGGAATAAACATATTTTAAATCTGTAATATGATGTACTAGTCATTATTTGGCCCACTGTCGATGCATGCATGCTAGAAACATTGTTAATCACAAGGCAAGGCCCCAGCCCATTGTTGTCGCATGCATCACCCTTTGAACATCATGTATTGTAGACCCATTCACACGCAGTACTACTAATGTTAGTAGGTAAATTTGTTGTAGTTTTACCATTCACGCAACATTTCTAAACTATAGGAACCTAGCGATTGCGAAGGATATGCTCTCTCTAACATTGTGCTAAACAAAGTAGAGAGCTTGGTTGCTTGGTGAGTCTATATTAATAACATGGTGCACTCCATGAATAGGAACAATCTTAGATCCATCTTGTACTCAATTGCCAATACTCGCATATGTAATGAAAATGCATCACCATTAATCTTAGGCTTTGTCAAATGGAATTGAGTACGTATTGACATCACAAAATTGACATACAATCCTAACTGAAATCCAAAGAAAGAAGAATATGAGCAAGTTAGATAAGGTAAATTAGATTCAAGTGGATCCATATTTTCATGCGTTCACATGCAAGATAGTCAAGCTAGGAGAGGATAAGACCTTCAATACTACAGTCCAACAAACTTTCAACATACAAAAGCAATGGATGTCTAACAGATCACCAATTGTCCTTGCACTTTTAGAAAATGTGCTTTGGTTGGTGAGAATCATATGCGAGCACTTGTTGAGTAGCACACTCCGGTTTTAAGCTTGTGATAAGTAACCACGTGGGACATTTAAAGACTTCATTGATAAGCTCTCAAAATTCTCTTCCAATGAGCTCTGACTTGTTTTGATATCGTAAGTTTTGATGCTTGCTTTTTGGCTTGAAAGACGTTCTTTTTCATGCCTCATGGCACATACCCGGATTGCAAAAGTGCCAACTACGGTCGTCGGGTGTCCAAAACCCTGAGTACACTTAATTATCAGTACATTTGATGATATTAATGCCTCCAAAGAAGAAGGATACACTAATTTGCTCTACCTACTAGCCTTTTTGATAAATGGAGTATCTTCCTAGACATAAAAGACATTCGTCTGTGTAAGACCATCAATCCTTCAACCATTTTTTTTTTTTTGATGTTAGTGGTATGAATGAACAATACATTTTTCTAGTTGCGTATTTGATCTTACAACTATGCTAAGTAACAAAATACATTTGATTATTTACACGCACTCAATAGCTAAGTTTGTCAATCTATAGGTGAAGTGCATTTTTACAGGGCAAGTGGATCATTCTTTTGTTATTGCATGTATCTAATAAAAATAGAATTGCAATGGTGGTTGTACACCAATAGACAAAATCAAAACTTCATTATTTGTCCGAACGAAAATAGTCCAAATTAAAAAAAACAAACAAATAATAACAAAAAACAAAAAAAATCCACTGTGTCATATAATGCGGACATATGTTTGTGTTTGCCTAACGACATGAGTAGGCATGTCAAAGCATGTTGTGCTATGCATGATGGCTTGACTTTGTGAATGGAACTTTTCTTTGGTTATGTTGATTACCATCCCAAATTTGACATTGATATATGTTGTCATTTGTATTGTGAATAGTGTGTTGATTACTATTTTATATGACATGACACATGTTGTCATTTGTCATATTCATTGTGTGTGAGATGCCTCGACATGATCTGATGATTATTAGTAATAAGTCTAGTTTTTATTCATAATTACCTCGTGGTGAATGTAAGGAGTTCACACTTTGGTAAGTTAGTCAACCAATCAAGCTGATAAGGCTAGTGGAAGCAACTTGTAACCTAGGAAGTGATATGTTGTAAGTGCATGAACTACAAATGTAGCATGATTTGAAGATTGGATGCTTCACTTTGGATGGTCCAAGCTACATAGAATTTGTTCATGAATTGGACAATGATATGGTTATTGGAAAGAAAAATGGTCACAACAAATATTTTGAAAAATGACCAACCTTATTCACGCTTATCATTTGACATCGATCTTGAATTTTTTAGTCCTAATGTTTAGATTTTGTAAGGAGGCACACTTTTTCCTCTTGATCTTCTTTGATGAAGCCCTCGGGTTGCCTCATGAAAATCTCCTCTTCCAAATATCCATTGAGAAAAGCATTAGTCACATCAAGTTGAAATAGAGGCCAATTGAAAGTAGTTGCAAGAGAAATAATCAACCTTATGGAAACTAGCTTAGCAACAGGAGCAAAAGGTTCATCAAAATCTCTCCCTTGGTTTGCAAGAACCCCTTTGCCACTAGCCTTGCCTTGTGTTTGTGGATGCTCCCATCTTGATTGTACTTCAACCTATAGATCCATTTGCACTCAAGTGGATTTCTTCCATGAGCAAGATCCACAAGCTTCCATGTATGATTCTCCATAAGAGCATCATACTCCTTTTGCATGGCATCCCTCCATTCCTGTGACTCCATAGCTTCTTCAAAGAAACTTGGCTCATCAAACATAGAAGTTAGAAAAGTGTAAGAGGTAAGTGAATGTAGATCTTCCCTTTGTTCACCTTTGTCAACATAGGTGAACCTTGAGGGCTCGGCCTTCCTTCTTGAAGATCTCCTTGGAGTCCTCGGATCTTGAGTTGCATCTTCAAGATCTTGATCACATGTAGGCTCCTCCTCAGACCTTACAAGGTCCTTGACATAAGATGGATTAGAAGCTTTCTCATTCAACTTGTAGTAGTTACCTTCATCAAAAGTAACATCTCTACTACTTAGTGATTGGATTATAGACTCTATATCCTTTGCTATTTTCAGCATAACCAACAAAGATCCCCTTTATAGAAGTAGGATCATCCTTTTTTCTTGTATCTAATGCTTGAAAAACATAGCAGGTAGATCCGAAAATTCATAGATCTTTAGATTCACAAAGAGGTAGGGGCCATGGAAAATCTAGAAGAAAAACCAATTTCAATTAAGGTGGCAATAGACCACAATAGTAGACACAAGGAGATCAATATGGAAATCAACAAGAAGTTAGAAATCCTCTTAGAGGGGGATTTCAGAAGCAATAGGGAGAAGCTGAAAAAAGGGTCCACGCTTTTATTGTGGCACAGATGGACATTTTGAGAATGAATGTCGCATTAAGCAAGCTACTTCAAATGCTTGAGGAAGATGATGAGATGATCACAAAAGAGCCTCAAATAGGTGGCAAGCCCAAAATGCAACAAATCACGCATGTGAGGAGTGCGATGAAATGTTTGGTTGTGAATAAAGCTGCATCAAGAGGAGAGTGGTACTTAGATTTAGGAGAATAATCTCACGTGACCTCTCATAAGGAATGGTTTTCCACCACTCTAAAGTCATTTTGGGAGATGATAGTGCACAAAACAATTGAAGGCGTCGAAGATATTAAAGTATGCTGGAAGAAGGAAATGATGCTCAATAAAGAAATAGCTACATTCTATAGATGAACTATCGGGCTTTGTGGAATCATCCTTCTCCTAATGCATGACTACGCCTATCAAATTCGAACAAAACTATCGTGATTATTGTCACGTTTGAATTCTAAGTGTGATTCTAACTTTGAAAACATCAGAATCTGTTATGGAAAAGCGAAGGTACTCTATAAATCAAATTTTAAGGCATTTGTCAGAGTGTCGCATTCTTCGCATTTTCATCAACATTCATTTCAGCAAAGGCTGATGTCGCGGCCTGCTCACGCTCATCCCATGAACTGTGCAATCAAATTTGACAACGACAACAGCCACCCACGATCTCCCACAAACATCACATCCACTTTGTACTTTCTTCATCTGCACACCTGTAACATTATGTATATATATTGGATACCATCTACGTATTCAACGGCATGTGAGAACTTAGATGAGAAACAAGCAACAAGCATAATAGCATTAGAAGCTTATCAGAGATAATCGAAGTAGATGCTTTCGCGCATCAATCCTTTGTATTGTCAGTAATAGGTTTATTCCTTTTACAGATTGAATTAGCTTTGTGGAGCACGCGGTTTTGTCCGCTATTGTCTTGTGCTCACCAGCATTATGACCTGTATATTTTGCTACTTAGTCTGATTACAGCTTTGTTTGTTCTGCATTCAGATTTGTGTCAATATTGCTATGCTTTTCTACATTCTGTCTGACTCTCTTATTTCTTAATCTGGTAGTTTGTTTTTTGCGAATTATTATTATTCTAGCTGTTTGCGACAAATTATCTTTCTGATGTTTTGTTGCTTAATGTTTGGCTACGTAATTAGATCGAACATAATTTCTATCACTAACGTTCTGTCATGCTTAAGGAATGAGTGAGATAGCTCATTCTGCTGCGCATGAACACTTTCCGTTCGAGTTCGTTTCTTTTTCGAGTTTCGAGTTCGTTTCATTTTGAGCTATTTTCGTTTCTCACACCTCTCTTTCCCAACATGATATCAAAGCTATTTTCTGTAGCCTGATAAGTTGCCACAATAACAAGACTCTACTAGCCGATAGAGTAATCGTCTTCTTGTTCTGTATTTTTGCACCAGATTTTCATACTTAAGTCACTGATAGTTATTTCTATCACCTAGACTAATCTTCCACATGGATTCCGAAGGGAAAGCTAGTACTATCATGGACAAGCTTGATGGAGCGAATTACCATCTGTGAAAATTTAAGAGGAAAATAGTGCTAATGGCTAAAGAATTGTATGACGTTGTTACAGATGCAGAAGAGAAACCCGAAGCAGACGACGCAACAATCGCCAGATGGAAGTTGAAGGATGGAAGGGTTTTCGCGCTGATTATCCTCAACATTTTGGATACTCAGATTGGCCATGTATCTAAGGCCCAGACATCCAAAGAAGTCTGGGACATCTTGAGCATGCTATACGAAGTGCGAGATATAGCTTCCAAGCTACATCTCAGGAAGAAATTTTACTCTCTCAAGATGGCGAATGGTGATTCCCTGCAGAATCACATCAACCAGTTCAAGAACCTGCTGAAGCAAATGGCTGCTCTTGGATCTGTCATAGATGATCAAGACGCAGTGATGAAACTGCTTACAAGCTTTCCAAGCTTATATGACAACTGAGAGATGGTCATCACGACACATCTAGAACTGACTCTTTCGAGAGTCATTACAATGTTGTTGCAGGAAGACATGCGGAAGAACGAAGCCTCGAGTTCCTCAACTGATTCTCATGCTTTGTACACCAACAAGAGCACAACTAAGCAGAAGAAGAAGAAGGGTCCGAAGCAATCAAAGCAAGACCAAAAACCAGCACAACACAAAGAACAGTCAAATCCGCAGACAAAGAAGAAGCTGTTCTACAGATACTGCAAGCGAAACAACCACAAAATTCAAGATTGCCGGATATTGCAAGCAAAGAACAACAGCAAGGGAGAGCCGAATCAAGTGACAAATGCAGCTACAGAAGCTCCACAACCCATTCAAGAAGCGGATCATGATGCCTTCATGACCAGCCATCAAGGAGCATCCAGCGACAATTATTGGTTTCTGGATTTCGGTGCCACTTAGCATATGACAAGCCTCATTGGCTGTTTCGAATCCTATACATCCTACAGTACCAATAAATATGTTCACCTTGGCGATAATAACACACAAGCTATTAAAGGTGAAGGTACTGTAAGATTAAGCTTTGCAAATGATCAGTCTAAGCTACTTTCTAAATTCTTGTATGTACCCAATTTATCTACAAATTTGCTCTCTGTACGATAAATCACAGATCTAGGACATAAAGTAGAATTCGAATGTGATCAGTGCAAAGTAGTTGATAGGACAGGCAAGATCCTAGCACTCGAAAAGAGGCATAAATACTTGTATAAATTAAGTCATTGCTTTTCTTCCTCTAGTCAGACGCTCAGTACTTCTATTCATGCAAATAAAAATTTACTTTGGCATTATAAACTTGGTCACTTGAATCATGCTGTTGTACAACAAATGTGTAGACAATCCATTGTTCTTGATCTCGACTATCCTCGTGATAAAGTCAAGTTACCTGTCTGTCAAGACTGTCTAGTTGGTAAACAAACTAGGAAACCATTTAGATCAAGCCATCGACATACTGCTAGAGGATTGTTAGACATTGTACATTCAGACATTTGTGGCCCGATGAAAAATATTTCGCTGAAGGATGCAAAGTATTTTATAACTTTTATTGATGAATTTTCCAGAAGGAGTATGGTGTACTTTATAAAGAAGAAATCAGAAGCCTTCAATTGCTTCAGGATCTTCAAGGAGCGTGCATAAAAGGAGACTGGAAGGACTATCAAGGCCTTAAGGTCAGACAATGGTGGAGTGTATATCTCTATTGAGTTTAAGGAGTACTTCCAGAGCCAAGGCATTGAGTAGCAATTAATCAATCCTTACAGTCCTCAGTCGAATGGCTTAGCCGAGAGGAAGAACCGTACCCTGGTTGAATCAGCCAAATGTATGCTAGCGCATGCATCGCTGCCCAAGAGATTCTGGGCCGAAGCTGTCTCCACTGCAGCTTACATCCAGAACAGATGTTCGACCAAGGCCCTCTCAGGCAAAACACTCCATGAGGTGTGGACAAGCTCTAAGCCTTATGTGAAGAACCTAAGAGTGTTCGGATGCAAGCTGAGGAGGAGATGTAGACAATCGTAAGTCCACATCTGGATTTACATTCTTCTTCAACGACGTTCCTATCTCATGGAACAGTCGTAAGCAAACCTCTATTGCCCTTTCTTCTACAGGAGCAGAATACATTGCTGCTTCTCAATCTATTAAAAAAGCGTTTTGGTTGAGAAATTTACTGTTAAATGTTAATTTGTATCAGTACAGTGCTATTGCCTTACCGGCCAATCCTAGATTTCACTCTAGGAATAAGCACATTGAAATCAGATATCACTACATCAGGGGCAAGGTTCTCAACAAGGAGGTGAGCTTAACGTATTGTAGAACACAAGACATGGTTGCAGATATATTCACGAAGGCATTAAGTGTTAATGCACACAATAAGTTTTGTGCATTGCTTAGTCTGAAGATCAAGGCATTCACGGATCCAGATTAAGGAGGGGTGTTGGATTTATCTCATTTACTCTCCTAAATCCTATGTTAATCTGCCTCCATTCATGCTGCTGCATTTTTACTCATATTGTCGCACAGTCTGCATATTTACATGTAAAATAAGATAGGCGAAAAACACGATTGTCTGCATAAATACAAGTAAATTTTCACAGGCTAAAAAGGTGACACTGTGTTTTTACACATGATTTGTGACAGACGAAAAAGATGACACTGCCCTACAAATGTCGAAGGTGCCCTAATGGAAAAGCAAAGGTACCCTTGTAAATCAAATTTTAAGGCATTTGTCAGAGTGTCACATTTTTTGCATTTTCATCAACATTCATTTCAGCGAAGACTGATGTCGCAGCCTTCTCACGCTCATCCCATGCATTGTGCAATCAGATTTGACAATGACAGCAGCCACCCACGATCTCCCATAGAGAGCACATCCACTTTGTACTTTCTTCATCTGAACACCTGTAACATTATGTATATATATTAAATACCATCTATGTACTCAACGACGTGTGGGAATTTAGATGAGAAACAAGCAACAAGCATAATAGCATCAGAAGCTTATCAAAGATAAACGAAGTAGATGCTTTCGCGCATCAATCCTTTGTATTGTCAGTTGTAGGAAAACTAGTAATTATTCTTCCACAGAAAACACGATGAAAGTTTGAATAAATCAAACTAATATCAATGTCTTCAATTGGGTCTGTATCTGATCTATTTACTAATAGAACAATATAAGCTTTGATTGAATATGCGTGTGAAAATTATATGCGGAAGTAAGAGACAACATACGACAATTTTAGACACTAAGAAACTATTGATCAAAAATGATTTTTTTATAACTCTGAATTTGAATCATCAATATACATCTGTTGTTGTCTTATCTCGCTGTTGTGTCTCTGATTGAGTTACAAAAATTCGTTTTTGATTAATAGTTTCCTATTGTCTAAAATTGTCTTAAGTTGTCTCTTACTTCCGCATATAATTTTCGCACACATATTCAATAAGAGCTAATACTGTTCTATTAGTAAATAGATCAGATACAGACCCGATTGAAGACACTAGTTTGATTTATTCAAACTTTCATTGTGTTCTATGTGGAAGAATGATTACTATTTCTCCTACAGTGGTATCAGAGCATAAAGAATTAAAACTGATACAATAATATCAGAATGAATCAGGTTATTTCTCTCAGCATTTTTCGTACATCCATTAGCAAGCCGTTATCTGGAGGTTATTCAGAGATAGAAGATGTCGTCGATCATCAATATTCAAGCTAAAATCACTACGATCTCGGATCCAGAAGGTTCAAACTACCTGATTTGAAAATTAAAGACTTCACTCTTGTTGAAGGGCGAAGGTCTATGGCAATGGGTAGAACCAATTGAGGAGAAGCCAGTAGCTACTCCTGGTAAAGAACTTCGAGAATGGAGTTGAAAAAATGACAAAGCTATAGCAATTATTGCGTCTTTAGTGCATGACAACACAATGCTAGATCTTACATCAATTTCGAACGCAAAAAATTTATGGGAAGATTTGCAAACCAAGAATGAGACTCGATCTCGTAGTCAGATCATGTTCATGGAAGACCAATTAACTTACCTACAGTGGGACGACAAAGACCTGAACACATTCGTGCGAAAAATTAAAGATCTGTTTATTTCCTTGCAGAATTCTGAAGCAGAAAATACAATTTCTAAAGAAAAATAGTTTAGTTATTTTCTTCGAGCCCTACCCAGGTCATTCAACACAACAAGAACCTTATTGGCGAAAGATGCAACAATGACACTTCAAAAGGCAATAGACGGAGTTAAGGAGAAAATAGAAGCTCGTGAACGCTATAATGACAATGGTGATTCCGAAAATGCTCTATTTACTCAGAAGAATAAATCTTCTAAGAAGTCTAAGTTTAAGAGGTAGCCGTCTAAGAAGAATGAGTCTAAGACAAATGAACAACAATCTGGTAAACAACAGAAGAATTCTGGTGATAAGAAGATCTACAACAGATGCAAAAGATCAGGTCACACAAAAGAAAAATGTTGGTTAAATCCAAAGATTGAATGCACTCATTTTCAGATCTTCACAATCTCAAGAATGCACTAGAGTAAAGAAATTTAGATTCTCAACTAATCTATCAAATTCCTCTAGGATCATATTTTAGCATTTCATCCGGTTTTGCTGGCCAAAAGATTTTGTCATGTTGTTGGATGGTCACTTTATTGTTCGATCCAAACGCTTCAATAATAACCATTAATCTTGAATTTTAATTGCTAAGATCCCATATGGAAGAAATATCATCAGGATCATAATCCAATATAGATATCAATGAAATCGGACTGATCGACTTTGAAGATGACAAATGATATTCAAAGTGAATATTCATTTCCAACAAGATAGAGTGAATGAGATATTGGAAAAAAGTGACGATATCTCTTTCACTCAAAGTCTTTACAAAAAATCTTTCGTAGATTACATCATCATGCTCAAAAATATTGATATCTCCAATATTTTGAACCACAAACTAGAAACTATGATATAATGAATTTTGGATTGTTTGTGTCATCTCATAGCTAAAACAATTTTCAGCTTGTATATTACAAATCTCATCACATTCCATTGTGCACTCTATATTGAATGTGAAACATTCATATAGATAGATTTTATCCTTGTCTATGAATCCCATTTCAGACAAATTTTTTGGTTGAATGTGATGCAGTCCATGACTTCAAGGAAAATGAGGTCCTTGAGTGATTTGCCTCAGTGACAACTTCATTGCCTGAACTGGCCTTTGTACTGCTCAATTGATGATCAATATTGAAAACAAAAATATTGTCCTCATAATCCTCCGCATCGTCCTCATTATCCTCAGCTGATTTTTGGTGTCCTTGCATTGACATTGTGCTCACATTTGGGATTTCCTTGCTTAATTCAAATTGATAATTACATTTATGTTATCGATCCTGCACATTCCATAGCACTGCATAAATGTTGATTGAATTCAAAGGGAAATCAAGAGCTGTTGATGAAGTTGGTTGATCTATTTGCTGAACGGGCTTTTCCATTGTTGATAGTTGTACTTCTTCATCATGTTGCACTTTCGATTCATTCACTGATAATGTTGATAAAGAATCATCTTTATCATCGTTTCATACTTCCAATTCATCCTCTGATGATGTTGATGATGATTCACCACAATCATTCAGCCTGTCATTTTTCTAGATTCCTGGATTAATAGTTTTTCCCAATTGAACCTTAGGCGCTTTGTCTTGATCCTTCAGCTTTTGTAACTGCCTTATAATGTTCTGGATATTCAACTACCGACATATCTCCAAAGTGCGCTCTAATGGAGTTCAGTATTCAAATGTAGCTGCACACTGACCCTTGTCTAGTTCATGTTCTATGGTATGAACATGAGATCTTATGTCAAATAGTGACATTTTCCAAATCTCTTGATATATATCCTTAGATAAACAAGCTCTTATCTCAGGCCTCAAGCCTAAAATAAAGTGCAGTGTGTTGAATTCCTCCACCGAATAACCATATTTGTCCATTATCTGTTGAAAGTCATTGTAATAAATCTCAACAGTAGACGTTTGTTGGGTAGAATGCCATACTTGGCCATCTGTACATTCAAATTCTTCAATGCATTTTTGTACAAAGGTTGGCCATTTATCAGTGGTAACATTAGGTTCTTCACACTGCATCCAATATTGCCACCAGATTTTTGCAGACCCATCAAGGTATGTTCCTGCAAATTGAATCTTGTCATGGTCACTGCTTGGATGTGATTGAAATACCTATGAAAGTTGTCCAACCCATACTTTCACATCCATATGAGCAATTCTACCATCAAACTTGTGAAAAACTGTTTCCACCATAGGCTAGGAAGATTGGTCCATATAAGGATATTTGTAATAATGACGTTCCAATTGACGTGAATTTAGCTCCTCAATGTCACTGTCACTGCTATAAGCACCACCACTTGGATTATGTCGACTGAGCTGGTAAACTTGTTGATCATCATAATCATCAAAATGTTTTTCATTATGTTTCAGATAGTCTCCATATGACTCTTGTTCGCATTGATTGGATTCGCTGCATTGATTGGATTCGTCATCGTTGTGCTCATAATACTGATCTTCAAAATCATAGATAGTGTTGGGAAAGAGGACTGTGAGAAACAAAAATAGCTCAAAAAGAAACGAACACGAAAAGAAGCAAACTCGCAACTCGAAAAAGAAACGAACTCGAACGAAGAGTGTTCGTGCGCAGCAGAATGAGCTATCTCACTCTTTTCTTAAGCATGACTATGCCTATCAGACACGAACAGAACGTTAGTGATAGAAATCACGTTCGATCTGATTACGTAGCCAAACATTAAGCAACAAAACATCAGAAAGACAATTTGTCGCGAACAATTAGAATAATAATAATTCGCGAAAAGCAAACTACTAGATTAAGCAATAATAGAGTCAAACAGAATGTAGAAAAGCATAGTAGTATTGACACAAATCTGAACGCAGAACAAATAGAGCTGTAATCAGACTAAGTACAGCAAAATATACAGGTCAATAATGCTGGTGAGCACAAGACAATAGTGGACAAAACCGTGTGCTTCACAAAGCTAATTCAATCTGTAAAAGGAATAAACCTATTACTGTTGTAGAAAAAATAGTAATTATTCTTCCATAGAGAACATGATGAAAGTTTGAATAAATCAAACTAATATCAGTGTCTTCAATCGGGTCTGTATCTGATCTATTTACTAATAGAACAGTATTAGCTATGATTGAATATGCATGCAAAAATCATATGCAGAAGTAAGAGACAACTTAAGACAATTTTAGACAATAAGAAACTATTGATCAAAAAAGAATTTTTATAACTCTGAATCTGAATCATCAATATACATCTCTTGTTGTCTTATCTCGTTGTTGTGTCTCTGATTGAGTTAGTTACAATGAGTAGTGCATATGTATTTATATTGCTACAGGACAGGTCTTTTGGCCTTTTATTTACAGTTCTTTTGGCCTTTCAATGTTGTAACATTAGATATCTATCCGTTTACAACGATTGGTATTCAAATAGATGCTCTGTTTCTAGGGTCAAATAAATTATGTTCACGAATTATTCGCCATAGTCCATCTCTTTGTCTCAGCTTCGTGTTTCGCAAATTGTTCGTGACACTTGTCTTTTCGCGACATTTTCGTCTTTCGCGAATTGTTCACGACAGATGACATGAGCTTGAGGAAGCATCCGAATATTTTGCGAACTACTCGTGACAGTTTCTCGACAGGTGAGCTTGAAGAACAGTCCATAAGATTTCGTGAATTGTTCACGGCAGTTTTGCGACATCTGAGGTTTGAACAAGAAACAGAATATTTCATGACAATATTTTGTTCGCGAATCTTTTGAGCTTCAACAAGAAAGCCACGAGCTTCTACATGAAACTGTTTTGCGAATCTTTCGAGTTGATTGCAAGCTAAATTTCGCGAATCCTTCGAGTTGTTCACGAATAGAAATATTTCAAGTTCGTGTTCATTTCTTTCTCATCCTTTGTCAAGTAAACTGCGTGTTCATTTCTTTCTCATCCTTTGTCAAGTAAACTGCGCGCTTTGTTAGTAGAATCAAGATCTGTCTGATCAGTTGTTCTACAACGCCCTCTCAAAGTGGGCAGTTGGATTAACCCCAATCTTCTTCGCTGCTTCTCGAACAAAGCTCTATTGAGTGGCTTCGTAAAGATATCAGTTGTCATTTCCTCTTTGGGTATGTAGATGTATATTCTTCTCGACTAAGTCTCGAATCACATGATATTTGATAGCTATGTGCTTCATTTTTGAGTGAAATACAAGATCTTTTGTAAGATAGATTGTTGAAGTGTTATCCATTAATAAGACATAAGGTTCAGAAATAGATTCATCAAATCCTTCCAACATCTGTTTGATCCAGATCAGCTCGTTTGCCATCTTGGCTGCTGCTACATATTTCGCTTCACAGGAAGATTGAGCTACTATTGTTTGTTTCTTGCTTATCCAGAGTATGGTTGCACCAGATGCTAGAGTACAATCTCCTAAAATACTTTTGCTATCATCCTTCATGAATGCCCAGCTTGCGTCACTGTAAGATTCGATGTGAAATCCAGCTTCATTCGAATAACACAGTCCATAGTCTTTCATTTCCTAGAGATACTGTAGTACTCTCTTTGCCAAGTTCCAATGCAATGATCCTGGGTTCTGATTATATTGGCTCAGTTTGTATACTGCAAACGCTATATCAGATTTGTGTTGTTTGCTACATATAACAATGATCCAATCAAGCTCTTTTACAAGTGATTTTGGAAGTATATTAGGTTTCTGAAATTCACTCTTGATCAGATCATTTGGAAGCTTTAATGTTCTGAGGGGCAATTCTACTAGTATTGTCTACTTCAATCAAGCAAGTGCATTGTTTCTGGTATTCTATGATTTGATTTTGTTAGAGATCATTCTTAGATCTTTATAGGAAGTCTATTACTGATCTTTTCAGGTCCCTAAGAAGTGGGATAAGATAGACCTTCAATCAAATCAATAGAAGTAACCTTCATTTGTGTCAAGTCCTTGATTAGGAGACTAGATGGCATCTATAAATGTATATCTTTTGGATACTAATGAAAGGCTCAACAAAACTAACTATTCCATATGGAAAGTTAGAATGGAATCTATCATGATCATGCAAGATCTGATGGAAATTGTAAATGGTAAGGAGGGTGAACCTATTCATCCTCAAGAAAAAGCCAAATACATCAAGAGGTGCAATGTTGCACTACATTGCATAAAAATGAATGTTGCAAATGAACTCTTAAGAGAGGTAGGAGATTGCACTTCAGCTCAAGATGCTTGGGAGACTTTGCAAAAGGTCTATGAATCCAAGAACCAAACTAGAATGTTAGCTTTGAAGAATCAAATCTATAGAAGCTATCAAAAGAAAGGAGAGAGTGCACATACTTTTGTCCTAAGAGTAAAGGAATTGAACAAAGAGCTAGCCTTTATAGGTGATCCTATCAAGGATGAAGAGCTTGTTCAACTCATATTGAATGGACTAAGCTTTGAATTTGACAATTTTGTTCAGGGATATGCAATTATGGGTAAGCTACCCATACTTGAAGAACTCCAAGGCACACTCATGGCCGAGGAATCAAGAAGGAGCCAAATGCAAGAGAGGATGGATAGGCTTTCCATCCAAGGTGGAGATGACCAAGCTCTCTTCACCAAAGGCAAAGGCAAGTCCAAAGGCAAAGTATCAACATTCAAGAAGTCTACAAAGCTTGAGGATCAAGAAGGACCCTCAAAGGCATCTCCATCAACCACCAAAGTCAAGAAGGACAAATCAAAGGTGAAGTGCTACTATTGTAGCAAGATGGGGCATTATGCCTCAGAATGCTTCAAGAGGAAGCAAGATCAAAGCCAAGCCAACATGAGCAAAGAGGAGGAGGAGGAGAGTTCACATGAGGACTCTCTCATGATGTCCATATTTTCTTCAACAAACTTCAAAGGAGAAGATCCTTGGTGGATTGACTCGGGTGCTAGTTCACACATGACTAGTAAAAGGGAGTTTTTCTCTTCTCTCTTATCTTATGATGGACCTATAAAGTCCATCTATACAGCAAATGATGAAGCTTGTAAGATTGAAGGAGTTGGTAGAATTCCCCTTTGCTTAGGATCTTCCAAAAAGATCAACATAGAAGGTGTTTTGTACATTCCTACAATAACAAAGAATCTACTAAGTGTTGGCCAAATGGTAGACAATGGTTTCAATGTTGACTTTGCTTCAAATGAATGTTTCATCAAGAAGAAGGGTAAGATAGTGGCTAAGGGCACTAGACTTGGCAAACTTTATAAGTTGGATGCATTTGTGGATACTAATGTTGTCATGTTGGCCGAGAAGAGCAAGATATCTACTTTTACTTTATGGCACAAAAGACTTGGACATGTCAACTCGGGTTCCATGGAGGCTATGATCAAGGATGAGTATGCTTTAGGCCTACCAAGGTCTATTGGGAAGGAAGACAAGGTTTGTGAAGCTTGTGCCTTATCCAAGGCACATAAGAAGGTGTTTCCTAACTCCATCACAAAGTAATCTCATCCTCTTGAGCTCATACACTCGGATGTGCACATTGCTAGCACCAAATCTAATGGAGGTTCATCCATGTTTTTAACCTTCATTGATGACTACTCAAGATATTGTTGGGTGTTCTTACTTTCCTTCAAGTCTCAAGTATTTGATACTTTTGTAAAGTTCAAGTTGTTTGTGGAAAAGCATCATAATCATAGCATCAAGATTCTTAGAAGTGACAATGGTGGAGAATTCATCTCCAATGAGTTCAAGGCCTTTTGTGAGGAGGAAGGGATCAAGAAAGAGACTTCTTGTCCTTACACTCCTCAACAAAATGGAGTTGCTGAAAGAAGGAATAGAACATTATGTGAATGTTCTAAGGCTTTAAGATTAGATGCTTGTTTGCCCAAATCCTTTTGGGGTGAGTCTCTTGTATGTGCAAACTACTTGATGAATAGGGTGTCTTGCAAAGCAATTGAAGGCAAAACTCCTTATGAGATGTTGTATGGAAAGAAACCCAATCTTAATCACTTGAAAGTTTTTGGGTGTATATGTTATGTGCATGTGCCATTGGAAACAAGAACCAAGGAGGATCCATCTTCCACAAGAGGGATCATGCTTGGATATGCAAGCTCAAGCAAGGGCTACAAAGTCTATCTCCCATCCTTGAACAAATTTGTTGTTTCAAGGGATGTCATCTTTGATGAACATCATATGCATATGCTTGAAGAAGGCTCAAGTGCTCCAACAATCAAGAAGAAGATGGCCGAGGAGCAAGATCTTGGTTTTGAGGAGGAGCTCATGGAGGAGCAAGCACCAAACCCACCTATCACACCAAGGAGATCTTCAAGGGCAAAAGTAGAGCCATCAAGGCTCACATATCAAGGCAAAGGACAGCAAGTTGAGGGTATCTCATCCACTTCTTATGCTTTATCTAGTTTTGAAGAACCGTCTAATGTTGAAGATGCATTGAGTTTGATGATGTTGGTATTGTACTTTTACTCATTTATGTAGATGACATCATCATTAGTGGAAATAGTGTTGATGGTATTGAGAAAATCAAGATAGATCTATCCTTAGAGTTCAAGATGGTAGATCTAGGGTGTCTTCACTTCATCTTAGGCATAGAAGTACTTAGAGGGTCTGATTTTATCTTTATAAGTCAAGTAAACTATGCTCAAAGTCTTTTGAAGAAGTTTAAGATGGAAGTATGCAAAAGTGTTGACACACCAATGGAGCAAGATGTAAAAGTGCCAAATGAAGATGATGAAAGATCCTTCATGGACATCACTTTGTTTATGCAACTTATAGGTTCCTTAATGTGGATCACTATAACTAGACCAGATCTTAGCTTTAGTGTATGTAGGTTGAGCCAATCCATGCAAAAGCCATTGAATATCCATTGGAAAAAGGCTAAGAGGATTCTAAGATACATCTCGGGTACATTGGATTTTGGGATTCTATATAGAGGAGATGTGATTAACCTTCATGCATTTAGTGATTCAGATTTTGCAGGGGACAAGAGGGATAGGAAATCAACAAGTGCCTATTCAAATTTCATAGGAGAAGGTGTGGTTCCATGGCTTTCAAAAAAGCAAGAAACTATATCTCTATCTTCAACCGAGGCCGAGTACAAAGCTTTGACAACCACTACAAAGGAGGTACTTTGGATCAAGAGATTATTGGTGGAACTAAATATCATGGATTCAGAGGAGGCACCAATCATCTACAATGACAATATATCAGCCCAACACCTTGCATCTAACCCAATCTTCCATGCAAGATCTAAGCACATTGAGATATGCCATCACTTTGTGAGAGAAATGGTGCAAGCCAAGGAGATTGCTTTGGAGCATGTTCCAAGCAATGAATGTGTAGCTGATCTACTTACTAAACCACTTCAAAAGACATCTTTTATGAAGTTCAGATCATCACTTGGAGTGATTAGTAAAGCAATGATTGAACCAAGCTAGATAGTGAGGAGGAGTGTTAAAAATTCACAATTCTAGCTTGACTAGTTTTGGTCATATGACTTGTAAATAGTTAGATGGTCATGATGTGGCTTGTCACACGTGCCAAATAGCATAGGATTCCATTCATAAGGATGTTCTCAAGTAGACCTAAGTGTTAGAACCTTTGGAATGAGTCCAAATTATGCTTAGATACAAGGGAGAAAAAATAGGAGCTATTTTTGGTAATTTTTGCATTGTTGAGGGATCTCCAAGATTCCAACCCTAACTTGGTAGGGATGAAAGATCCACCAAAATTAGCATTAGGGATAGGTTTAGGGCTACTCATACCTGCCCAAAACCGTGATGGATCATGTATATATAGGTGATGATATCTCACCAAAATCAATCAAGCAATTTCATGTTTTTTCTCTCATAATGGTGCAATTGCTCTCTATGTTCATAATTGTTTGAGTACTTGTGATTACTAATGATTATAGGATTGAATGTAGGTCTGGTGTACAGTACTCAGACTGTGGGAGGCCGTACTTTCACACGTGTGAAGCCTTCTTCAAGGATTTGGGCCATTTAGTGAGGTTCAAGCATAGATTTTTGATGGATTTTGATGGTTCAACTTGTGCTAATCTTATGAAATCATAATCTATTGTTTCCCTCATCATTTCAAGTGTTTTAGGATCCTTATTTGCTATAATTTTTACAGTTTGAACATTTGGATGCACAGTGTATATGCACATACCAGATAAGCTGAGAAAGAAACTCGATGAAAAAATAGAATAAGATTTTCTGGTAGGATTTGAGTTACATTTGTCATATTATCGTGTCTATGTACCCGAAACTGGCAAGATAAAAGTTGTTTGAGATGTCAAATTTGATGAGACGAAATACATAACAGACAATGACCTAGTCGACTATGAAATTCTCAAAAACTATTATGAGCTACCAACGACAACATAAGAAAAACAAGCAGAAGATGAAAGAGAGTTGCCTAATTCAGAGGGAGGTCAAGATCGAGTGCCTAACAGACTCGAATCGCCAGTTCGAATTCCAGCAGAAAAGCTGGAATTAGAATCGAACTCAAAACCTGCAGAATCGAACTTGAAACCACCTGTGAGAAGATCTGACAGACAACGAAAACCACCAGAAAGGTATGGTCATGATGTTTTTAATACAGCCATAGAATTTTGTGGTTTCTCTGACGAACCTCAAACATTCAAGGAAGCTGTTGATGGACCAGATAAAGATCGCTGGATTCAGACAATGGAAGACGAAATGTCATCCATGTATAAGAACAATGTATGGACACTTGCACCTATTCCTGATGGCAGAAAACCAGTCAAGTGCAAGTGGATCCACAAGATCAAAAGAGGTCCTGATGGAGAAAACATCAAATACAAGGCAAGGTTAGTTGCTAAAGGATTTTCACAAAAGTATGGAATCGACTACACTAATACTTTCTCACCGGTAGTCAAACATACATCAATTTGCTTGTTATTCGCGTATGCAGTGGCTTATGATCTGAAAATCCATATTGTGGATGAAAGAAATTTTTTTTTACGCAGAATTGGAGGGAGACTTATTCATGGACCAACCACTTGGTTTTTTTTAAGCCAAGAATATCCAGATTACGGATATGATGAATAAAAGCATTTATGGTCTGAAAAAAACAGCCAGACAATGGTATAGAAGGCCAAAGCACTACGTTCCTTAGGCTTCAAACCTCTATTTGCTGAGTCAAATGTCTATATCAAGCATGTCCAAAATGGAATAATCATTCTAGCTGTTTATGTTGATGACACACTTATCTTCTCAAGAAGAGATAAGTTAATTTCAGATGTCAAAAGAGACATTCCTGAAATATTTGAGATCGCTGACCTAGGAGAAGCTAAAATCTATCTAGGCTTACAGATCATGAGAGATTTGAAGGTGGTATGTTGTATCTTCACCAACAAAAGTACACTCAAAAGATCTTTGAAGACTTCAACATGCTCGAATGCAAAGGTGTGCATACTCTCATGATACCTGGAACAAAATTGAACAAGGCAGATTGTCCGCAGACTCTCAAGGAAGAGGAACGAATGGCCAAAATACTCACAAGCAAAAAATGATCAAAATTGATGAAAAATTGATCTAATTTGGTGCATAAGTCAAGCAATGGTTGGACTGAACCTAAATCACTTTAGGAGGTGCCTACTACACCTTAGAACAGCCTTGAAGAGTCCCCAAAACTATGATCTTCCCTCTCCTTGAATGCTAGAAAGCCTCCTCTATGAAATCACCTCCAAAACTCGCTTAGAAATCAATGCTTGGAGCAAGCAAAACTTGCTATCTTGGTAATGTGAATTGAATTCAACTTTGCCTCTGGTTTTAGACACCTAAACACCTGCAAATGAAGTCACACAACACCAATCTCCAATGTATTTGACTCACTTTGAGTTCTAGAATCAATACTAGATGCTAAGATCCAATCTACACAAGATTTAGATAAAAAATTGTGATCAAATTGAATGAAAACCAAGGATTTAGCTCATTTCAACTTTTAGGCTCTGATACCATGTAAAAATTATAGCAAATAAGGATCCTAAAACACTTGAAATGATGAGGGAAACAATAGATTATGATTTCATAAGATTAGCACAAGTTGAACCATCAAAATCCATCAAAAATCTATGCTTGAACCTCACTAAATGGCCCAAATCCTTGAAGAAGGCTTCACACGTGTGAAAGTACGGCCTCCCACAGTCTGAGTACTGTACACCAGACCTACATTCAATCCTATAATCATTAGTAATCACAAGTACTCAAACAATTATGAACATAGAGAGCAATTGCACCATTATGAGAGAAAAAACATGAAATTGCTTGATTGATTTTGGTGAGATATCATCACCTATATATACATGATCCATCACGGTTTTGGGCAGGTATGAGTAGCCCTAAACCTATCCCTAATGCTAATTTTGGTGGATCTTTCATCCCTACCAAGTTAGGGTTGGAATCTTGGAGATCCCTCAACAATGCAAAAATTACCAAAAATAGCTCCTATTTTTTCTCCCTTGTATCTAAGCATAATTTGGACTCATTCCAAAGGTTCTAACACTTAGGTCTACTTGAGAACATCCTTATGAATGGAATCCTATGCTATTTGGCACGTGTGACAAGCCACATCATGACCATCTAACTATTTACAAGTCATATGACCAAAACTAGTCAAGCTAGAATTGTGAATTTTTAACACAAACATGTGCTAGATTTGGCTTCGACTTCCGCCATATCTCATGAGGATTTTTATCCGGTATTCGAGATTTTAGAATACGATTCTGAAGGCCCAAACAGGAAAATTTATCGATTAGTGTACTTCTAGAAGCATATATAGTACTTCAGTGCAGAGATATCCAAATTAAAAATTGTTCCATCTCTAAGTACTTAATTGATCTTTGAAGTCGGACTAAGGATAAAGATTTTCTGGGTAAATGTGAAAGTTAAAAGATTGGTTTGTTAGCTTTTGAACTTGATTTTCAGGATTAGTCGACTGCTCATCCAGCGTATCATGTAAACTTAATTATATGATGATGACGGTTGGATATATTGAAGATTTTACCCATTTGGAGGACTTATCACTCAATGTACCTTTGGAACCTGAAAGAGTACTCAGAATCAGAGATAAACAATTGAGAAATCGTTCTATCTCTGAGTGCTTGATTGGTTGGTCATGTTGAGGATAATGATTCGTGGGAAAGAGTTCAAAGCATACAAAGTGTATCTTTCCTAGTTTTCCGTTCAATGGACAGAAATGGTTTAAGGGGGGAAGAATGTTACGTCCATGTCCACTATGAGGGATTTGGAATAATTCTTGACATAAATAGTCGGTTACTCCAGTGTATCAGGTTATTAGTTATGCCTCGTCATTCTGGGCTTGGCCAATAATGTAATTAATAATCTTATGAGGGCCCAGACCTATAATTGGACATATGAGCACTTGCATGGTGTTTGACTGTTCTAATGCAAGAATAGGAGGCCAAATGCTTATTTAGGTTGCATGGGGATCCTAAGAGGAATATTCTCTCGTCATGGTAGAGAATATATATTATGGATGAAGTGGTTAGGGTATTGACTACTAGCCATTTCCTGTTGGTTGGGTGGTTTTACTCCACAAGTGTCCTTTTGGTTGCATGCAACAGGATCTGCACTTGGCGATTCTTCTAGTGTTATGATAGTCGTGAATTTTTTTTAGAAGCTTGCATGTCTCTCCTTGAATTTGATTCTCTAGAATGAGTTTATTTTCATTCAAAATTTTTTTTGTGATTTTTTGAATAACCCTAATTTTTTTTTTTGCATCAACAACTACTTAAGTTAGTATCAATTTAAGCACAATATATAAAATGTACATCCATGAGAAGGTCAAGCCAAATTTGAAGCACCAAAATACAGGTAGGCTTCAAGCTTTTGTTAGAGTTGACAAAATAGCAACTGGCATGTCCAACTCGGTTTCTGTTGAAGATGCTCACTCGGTTCCCACTAAAGATGCTCCACTATTCTCTTACAAATTGATACAAACGATATTGTACGAAAAAAACTTATTCAAGTAGTGAATTATTGACAAAGATTTACAGTTTGCATATGAATGTACCAATGGCATTTTCATAAAGAGGTGCAACGTCCCACGATTATTATAATTTGGTTGAAGTCTTCGACGGGCATGTTTCCCTTAATGGTATAAATCTCCAAATCTCTAGGTGAGGAAAGGAAATACCTGCCACCATGCTTCAATGTCACGACAAATTGAGAATATGCTCACTAGCTTAGATTAGATAGATTATTGCATGTTGACTTTGGTCCAATCCAAGTTAGGGTGGACTATCACTAGCAAAATGTCTATTCCACCCCTCATTTTTGAAAAGCACAATGGAGTTTCAAGCTTGACATAGTGAGATGTTTCCTAATTTTGTTGTGTTTACATTGCCAACCGTTGCAACTTATCCAAGAGGCATCTTTGAATGTTTGGTTAACATCCGAGTGGTCATGTGCAAAATATCTTGTCCCTGGAAGCCCCATCAACCACCAACAATGTTTTTAGCTCCCTTGGGGAGAATGCACGGGACTTGTCCACTCTATCTCTCGAAGCACCTCTTGTTGTAGTAGAAAGCCTCCTTTCTCCTTTCTTGTTTTTTCCTTTGTGATTGGGGGCCTGCTTACCCAATGTAACCAAGCTAAAAACAATTGATGATGTTAGGAGGAAAATGGTGCACTCTCTTGGCGCCGACGTCAGCAATCGAAAGGCTAAATTCATGTTGCCTAGAAAAATTTGAAAAAGAAAACAAATTTTTGGTATGATGTGGAATTGACACAGAAGCGCCTCGTCTTGGCCGGTTCCACATTAAGTAACATGATGGAAGATGGATAAAAGAAAGGGAAAATTTCTACCCCAAGGCATTGTCTATACTTTATATGATTTTATTGCTATTTTATAAGTGCCCCTCCCACTCCCTGCCATTCGCCGTCATCGTCGTCGTCGTGCAATTTTGTGGGCTCCGCCTGCCTCCGTTAGGCCGTTAAAGGAATATTCCGTCAGTAGGGCGAGCCTTTCCGTCAGAGGGGAGCGCCTTGGCTGCGATAGCAAGCAAGGCCGTCTCTCCAGCGCAGCTGAAGCCACGTCACTTTTTAGGGTTCTCGACCAGGAGCCGGTCTTTGTAGTCCCGGAACCCTAAGGCGTAGTTAGGGTTTATGAGCTGATAGAACAAGGTTAGGTAGGGTTTATGAACTCAAATATTTAACAGGAACCCTAAGCAAGGCTAGGGTTTATAAGCTCCAATATTAAACAAGAACCCTAGCCCTAAGGCTAGGTTAGGGTTTATGAGCTTCTCAGAAAACCTAAATATGAGAAATGTAGCGATCCTCTCTGTGAGAGAAGAGAGAGAGGGGGAGAGGGTGAGGGGGGAGCCCACCTTGCATCTGCCTGTGTTTTACGTGCTTTTTTTCTTCTTTTTCTTGTTACAGTAGAGCTAGATAGTGGTAGCGGGTGGTGGTGCTGCTTCTTCGCCGGTTGATGTGCTGCGGAGACGATAACCCACCTCCAGCCCGTGATCGTGAGTGCTGTGAATAAGATCTGAATCCAAGTTCCAGTAGTGTTGTGATGCTGGCCGTTCCTCTTCTTGTTGAGAGGATGGGATGTTGCTGGCGACAGATGATGATGGCTGGCAGAATTGGCTGGTTGATTGAGCTGAGGTAATTGCATGGATTAGTTCCCACTGGGCCGGGCTGCAATTTCTCTTTGCTCTTCTATTTGTCCTTTTGCGGATCATGCTGCGTGAAGGATTAGGATTGAGAAGACTTTGCTTGTAAGGATGAGCTTGCGTCTTATCTGTTGGAGCTGGAGTCTGGAGTGCTCTACTTTGAACCGAAATGTTCCGGATCTAAGTTAGGCTAATACCTGTGAATTACTCAAAGCTCAGGTGTCTATGTAGGTGATTGCGTTAATGTAAGCGAGGAATTAGCAGCCGGCGATGTTCTATTTTGTTAATTAGCTGCCTACGTCTATCTTGACAGAGAATTATCTATTGTGGTAACACCCTCCCGCTTTTTCTGAGCTTCAAGATGTTTGCTCCTACAGGATGAATCCTTTCAAAATGTGAAAGATAGGGCGACTACAAGCTCAAGTTGTAATATACTTATTATTATACTATGCTGCAGAAGTTAGAACTGTATTTGACGCAAGGCTAATATATTGTTCTCAGCTTTAGTTTGTACTTCAAGATCAGGTCTAGATTGATAATAGGAGGAGGAGGTCAAGTTATATGTAGATCACTTGCGCAGCTATCGATTGACAGAAGGCGAATAAATAGATGTAGCTGTTCATTTGTTGATAGAAGATGCAGTTCGTGAATGTATGCTATATTTAGGTGAATCATATGTGAATTAAGCTTCTTCTGATGGGACAATCTGCTGCCAACAAAAGCTTCGTTCTACGTAGAGTTGGCTATGCAGATTCTGAGACAGATATGTTTGCCTCACTGGATTCACAAATCAAGTGCAAGAAAGGACCGTATTCAGAATCGACTAAATGCAGCAACGAAGCCGTCGGTTGGGGTTCTAAAGACGATTTCGTCACTTCGAAAGGAGACCGATCACTGAGTAACTTATACAATAACTGCTGGTATATCTGCAGATATTGCCAGCGAGAATTTGCATCAGGGAGGGCTTTGGGAGGCCACATGCGAGCTCATGGATCACTTTCATTTGAATCCCAACTTTCTGTTCCAGGGAATTGCAATGTAGACGATCTTCCAGATAAGCAGCAGGCCAGCAATTCAGGTGGCCAGAGCTCTAATCTCCACCGGAGATGCCAGATGAAGGGAAGCTCCAGTACCTATCAGGATAGAAGCCCCTCCCCGTCTCTTCATCAATCTAGACGTAAGGAATCTCTTTCAACAATGTCTAGAAGCCTGGTTAAGATAGACAATGAGAGCCAACAACCAAAGAGCAGTGTTGATATCAGTCCAGATACAGAGGATGAGGCATCTGTAAAAGTAAACCAGAGTTCGGAGCTGATGAATGAAATTGGCGAGACAGCGGCAAGTGCAGATGGTTGTGTTCATGCTTCTCATACAAATCTTAAAAATGTTGAGTTCTGCATCATGAAGGATCGGATATTGCCGCCATTATACACCCTGCGGAGAAATCCCAAGCCGAGTAAACGCTTTGTAGATCAGGAATATTACGCCCTTGATGTGGTGGGCTCAACTACTGCATCTAAGAAAAGTTTTGTGACAAGTATTGAAAAGGCTCGTCATGCATGTAGCGAGTGTGGAAAAGAGTTCTCATCTTGGAAGGGGCTGTTCGGGCACATGCGGTGTCATCCAGAGAGGGAATGGAGAGGAATTCAACCCCCGATTGCCAATAAAACTTCTCAAGAAGATAAAACAATTGCAACTGTGAAACCGGCAGACTCTTGGAAAATGAAGCTCCCAGCAATTTCAAACACTCATGATCAAAGAAAGCAATCGGAATCTGAATTTGATGCCTCAATTGCTCAAACATTATCCGAGACAGAGAGCGAAACTGACAGTATCGAGGCAGCATATATCAAAGGAAAAACCGAGTGTAATCCTCAAAGTTGGAAGACGCGGAAGAGATCGAAACGCTCTAGAAGTATGTCCCGGTCTTTACAGGCGGTGAACGATGAAGCAGCTGATCATGAGGTAGGGAGACGGAACCGTCACATTACTCCCACTGATATCAAGGAAGAAAGGAACATGGCAAATTCCCTTGTGATGCTTGCATGCGCAGGAAAGTTAAGCCACGGGGAGCTTGCACGCGTAAAGAAAAAGAGGATTGCATCATATCAATCAATCGATCTTGAGAGGAACTCTGCGTGTGATTCAAGCCCCGAGGATGGCAACTACTTCAAAAGCTGGGGGAACTCTGAGCATGAAAAGATTAACTTGAGACAGAAGATTAAATCCAAGAGAATGATCCTGAAGGAAGCGATCACGGTACGTGAGGAAAACAATGAGGACGTTCAGCCTGATGAAAATGACCAGGAATCTGATATTGTCAAGTACGAGTGTACAAGATGTAGAAAAACATTCAAATCTCATCAAGCTCTAGGCGGACACAGAGCAAGCCACAAGAATATCAAAGGATGCTATGCTAGGGCTTACACAGCTACGAGAGCTCCTGGTAGCTTTGAAGACGATCTTACAGACGAAGATTTGCCAAGATCAGTGGAGGATGAACATGTTAGAGAGCTAACTTATAACGAGAAAGAGAAGGAATCTTTAGACATGGCATGTAATGATAGCAAGAAAATGGATCAAATCCGTCAGAACAAATCCAATGCTGATCATGAATGCTCCATTTGCCATCGCACCTTCACATCCGGCCAAGCTCTTGGCGGCCATAAACGGTGCCACTGGGGCGGAGCTATACCATCTGATCCCACGGGGAAGCAGCAGGAACTGCCCTTTCATCAGGCATTATTCCAGAGCAGAAATACCAGGGAAGAATTGGATCTTAACCTACCTGCTTCATTGGCATGCTAGGTTTGTCAGCTTGTGCAAATCCAGAAGAGAGTTTTCCTAGAGCATATTCTTTCTCTAGTTCTAATGAAACATGACAACACTAAGGCTGCTGTATCTGATCTGTGTTCAAGCACAATGTCAATTATCATTCAGGTTATTAAAGATGCAGAAGCAGATGGGAGCAATTTTTAATCCTGGATCAAAGCTTGCTAAGGCGGATGGATCTTGGAAGCCTAGCATGCATAAATCCATGCAAAATGCTAATGAAAAACAAGAATCTAGTGACGTTATCATCAAGAAGAACAGGTAGGTGCAACTCAACATCTGTGGCTAACTTAGTCGCTTATGATGAAGCTGTTGTGCATTCCTGGCTCCAATTCAATGTGTAATCATGATTGCCAATACTTTATTCTCACTATTTTTTTTGCTTTCATCTCACTTATGAAAGCTAGCAAACTGGGTCAATCAAGCCCATGTAAGAAAACATCATGATCAATACACTACACCTCTTTTTTTTAACCTTGTATAAAGTTTTGACGAAATGCTGGGCATTTTTTGCAATCGAATCGCTTGCACTAGCATCTTTGTCTTGCTCAATATATCCTCTACACCCACAATTTAGGCATAGGCCAACTTTGCTACTGTATGTTCGGAACATTCTAAGGGTTTCTTCTAATGTATTGTAGATGTGAGGCAAGAGAAAATACTTGAGATGAAATGCCAATTTCTTGGAGAGCATGTGTAGGGCTCTTATGTCTAGTGTATATGTCAATGCAAGAAGACATACGTTAAGATGAAAGTCACTGTTTTTGTCTCTTAGTTGCAAGGAAGTCTTGCAAGGAGGCAAATTGAGAGTAAGATAAACTGTAACATCGTAGGCTTTTGCAATTTGAAAGCAACAGAAACTCTAACAATCTTCTTGCAAAATGACATCAAGATAAACTCTAACAATATCCTTTGTGTGTTGTTTTTTAAGAATATCATTTCTTATGTCTTATGTGCTAGTGTATTATCTACACTTATGGGACAAGTGGAAAGGCTTGCCATTCAACAGTTCATAATCACATGTTTTACCAGATCTCTGGACACTTCATTTTCAAACTATGCCATTTTTGTATTTATGCTATTATAAATTGTTCCTTCCTCCATTTTTCATGTTTCAAGTAATGTAGACTCTATTAGTGAGACAATAGCTTTGTTTTGTTTGCATGAACTTTTCATTTTCACTACAATGAAAAGTGCATATATTTAACCAAATCCATGGGCACTTTATTATCAAACTATGTCTATCTATATCTATGCTATTATAACTTGATCCTTCATCCATTTTTCACAGTGAGACAATAGTGTTGTTCTACTTGCACGAACCTTTCCTTTTCACTACATGAAAAGTATGAATGCTTAAATGCTTAAAAGCCTTTAGTTTATTAAGTTTTGAGTCAACTCAATGTTAATTGATGATTAAAAACAAAAGGTTGCACATGTTTTGCGTTTGTTCATTTATTATCTCTAGATGCATGCATCAAATAATAGGTGATTGCTAAGTAGAACATGCTAGAGTTGAGGGAAGAATGGATTGGAGCCTACCCATGACAAGTTGAAGAATTAATATGAAAATACTTGCACGTTCAAATTTCAAGGACTTGGTGGAAATGAATATATTGGTGATGCTTTCAACTTGGACGGGAACATAATATTCATTCACAATATGCTTGTTTTGACGACAATCATATTTACCCCAATCTCATAGAAAATACTAGGTTTACTAAGAAACTAAGAAGATTCCTTTTGGAACATACCTTTACATACTATTGGACTATGTGCAAAATTGTCCAAGGGCTTAGCTATCCATGATTGCTTCTTTTTTGAAGATCATTAAGTGGAGCTTATTATACATGTATACTTGAATAAAAACTAATAATACATGAGTGACGTTCTTGTTAATTGATGCTTCCTTATGTTCCCAATTGTAGAAATGGACTAGAGATACTTAATCTATTAAAATGATTTCTAATCATCCAACATCATATTCTGCTCTAATAGCAATCACATAACCAACCATGGTAGCAAGGGCATAAATCACAATAGAGGGAAGAGCTCACAAACACATAACATTAGCCTTTTACAACTAATATACACTCATCATCACAATGTGTAAATGATTGGGTTCTGAAAAATTCATGGCAATACTCTATTAGGTGACTTGACAATTCAAGTCTTACATAAATTAATATTAGTACACCTATATACAGCTATCAAGCTTATTGTTATGTTTTCTATTGCTTTCTCTCTACAATATTCATCAATGACAAAGTCATAATGAATCTTAACATGCTTTTTCTTCGTTGCAATGCACTTGTGGCAAAATGTGAGTTTGTTTTTGTCTCAGACTCTGCATCCATTCCTATTCATACTCGTCTACATTGCTGTGTTTTGCTTGCAAGCTGGTGAATTTTTTTGTTGGAAAGAGGTGTGTGTAAAAGATAGGTCCTAAAGAATCGAATAAAAATAATTCGAACGACAAGAAAGAAAACTTATCGTGCGCAACTAAATAAACTATCTTCCTCTTTCTTCATGCATGACTACGCCTATCAATTTTGAACAAAACAATAGTGATAAAAATCACGTTTGATCTTATAGTAACTAACTTTGAAATCATTAGTACTAGAGTGATTATGTAGCCAAACATTTAAAGCATTGAATTATCAGACAAATAATCTATCGTGAAGAATTATAGAAACGCATACATTCTGAGACAAACTTGAACGCAATAAAAGATAGTATTGATTAAGTATGAAACAAAACAGAAGTAAATGAGCACAACAAGTTTGCGGATTGAAGCCGCGTACTCTAAGCTATTTTTGAGCGACTAAAATAAAAGTCTGAATTAAATGCAACTATTGATAAGCAGTAAGCGCAATAGCAAATTCTAATCAACTCTAAAGAACTGAGCTAGAATGCTCAAGAGTGTTCAAGCTCGCAGGCTTGAGAGAGAGGCAACTATTTCAATACTTGATCTGAGTGTTCTAAATCATGTTGATGTAGGAATATGAACAACTATTTATACTAAGCAATTAGGTCATCAAATGTGGCTGCCAGTTGGCTGGAGTTTGCTGGCATCAATCCACTTAGGACTTCTCAAAAATTACTTGCTGATGAATTAATGCAAGTTGGTGGCTTTTGATCGTAAACAGTCTGTTTGCATATTTGAACGTAAACTATAACTGCGAAAAATGCGACATTGCATTTTTAATTGCAATTTCTGACAGACAAAAAATGCGAAGGTCTTTACTAAAGTCATTTCCTTCATATTTAAATTTCTGGCATTTTGCAAAAATTCCAAAGAGAGAGAAATGTCGACACTGTGAGCCATTTCCGAGTAGTATGCAGACTGTATAAAAACATGAAGAAACCTGCAGGTCTGGATAAAAGTTGGATGAAGATTAAAAACCGATTAGTCGATTAGTAGGAAGGAGAATAATCCAACACTCCCCCTTAATCTGAATCCATGAATGCCTTGACCTTTAAACTTAGTTCTGCACAAAACCTTTTGTGTGCATCCAAGCTTAGTGCCTTAGTGAAATATCTATCGTCATATCTTGCGTTGGACAGTACTGCAATATGACCTCTTTGTCGAAAACTTTGCTTCTGACATAGTGATACTTGAGTTCAATGTGCTTACTCCTAGAATGAAACCTAGGGTTGGTTGACAAGGCAATGGCACTTTGATTATCACAAAATAGTACCGTCGTAGCATATTGATTCAAACTAATATTTGAAAGTAAGTTTCTCAACCAAACTGCTTCCTTTGTAGCTTGTGAGGCTGTGATATACTCTGATTCTATAGAAGATAGAGCTATCGAAGATTGCTTGTGACTGTTCCAGGAAATAAACCATTGTTAAGGAAGAATGTTAATCCAAAATTGGATTTACGAGTGTCTACATCTCTTGCCCAACTTGCATCTGTGTATCCTCTGAGTAAATTGAGTTTGTCGTTGTCGACTGCTTCATAACAAATGCAAAAGTCCATAGTAGCTCGAAGATATCTCATGACTTTGATAAGAGCCTTCCAATGTGTCATACTAGGGTTAGTCATAAACTGACTTAGGGAGCTGACTGCAAAAGCTATGTCTGGCCTGGTACAGATCATAGCGTACATAAAAGATCCTATAATAGAATGATAAGGATACTCACGCATCTGTTCTTTGTCTTTGATTGTTTGAGGAAATTGGTCCTTTGACAATTTGAGACCTGGTTCCATTGGTGAGAGAGCTAACTTGCAATTAATCAGATTATATCTGACTAACATATTGTAGATGTACCTCTGCTAAGTAATGTAGATCAACTTTCGATTTCTATCTCTGTGGATTTGAATACCAAGGCAAAAATGAGCTTCTCCCAGATCGGTCATGTCGAATTCAGAAGATAGCATTGACTTGTCTTCTTTTATCAAATCGATACTGTTGCTGAAGAGCAATGTGTCATCCACATACAAACTGATAATGATAAAATATTGCTGCACTATCTTGAAGTAAACGTTTGAATCTGAAGAGCTAGGTGTGTAGTGTGAAAATTGTCAACATTTCCTTGTCTAGTTTTAGGCCAAAATTGCTAAAAATGGCACATAGTTTAGGATCTGACTTTTCACACGTGTGAAACAGGTCTAGATATTTTTAGTAAGTGTATTTTTTCAGTATGAAGAAGTGTCAAACTTCAAGACCTTCGAAATGAGTCCATTTTCATGTATTTTGGACATATATGCCAATTTTACCTATATAGGGCATATTTTAGGTAAGGAGGGTCTAGAGAGAGGAGAGAGAGTCATCTCTCTCAGCTATATATAGCAGGTAGGCCGTGGAGAAACAGGTTGGAGCAGATCCATTGTATTCATTTGCTTAATGAGAGATTTTTCTATTGGGTTCTCCTTCCATTGTTGGCATTGTGTAGTGATTGAGTTCAAGCTTTGTGTGTATGATCTTAGGTGCTTTCCAAAAGTGGTAGGCTGATGTATTATGGACTGTATAATGCTATTTTGGGCCGCACTTGATGTTTATGGAAGTTTCCATTTGTGATAAATGCTTTTTGATCAAGTTCTTTGCATTCTAGGTAGCATAGAATGTGTTGCCAATTCCTAGCTTATGTAGTTTGGAGTGCAAGCATTCAAGCCAATGATCTTGGAGTTTAGATCCACTTAGGATCTGTATTTTTCACATGGTATCAGAGCTGGTTGGCTTCTATTTACAGTAAGTATTCCATTTTTGGTGATATTTGGATGTTTGATCAAGTTCTAGCATGATTTTGCATTGCTTTGTTGATCAAATCTTACTAACCTTTGTTTTGTGAGTTGAACTTGTGGATCAAAAGCATATTTCAGGTCTATTGAAGATCAGAGGCTGAAAAGAAACTATTTTGGATCAGATCATAACACCTAATCATTTGTGATTGTGAGGCTTGTGCATATTCAATACTAACAATGTTCTTTTCAATCCTATTGTTGACAATCTCCATTCTTGGATGAACACTCTCCTTAAGTGGATGAAACTTCTCCTTAAGTGGATGACAAATGCTCTTTTGAGTGAGTTGTAATTCTCCTAAAGGCTGAGCAAAGCTCCCATTTGGATGAAAGATCCCCTTTTTTGGGTGAACATATTGTAAGCTCCATTGTGAAGAGCATATTGTAAAGATTGTCATCAATTTTGGCATAATTTTTGGTGTACTTTGTTGAGCATGTAAGTAACTCTCCTTATGTAATTTGATTGGAGCATTTGCTGGAAGGTGTTAACCATTATGCAAGTGTGTTTTCAGGTTCTTAACAGGTTGAGGAACATTCTCATGTGAAGTGATCTTAGATCTACATCTAAACACCAAGATTTGACAAGATAGTGAAGCTAGTCTTGTGATTCACTAAGTGTGCTCATTCATTCACCTCTAAATCTTGTATTTATCACTTGCTGGAGTTTATAAACTTTTAGAAGTGTGGTTTACATGTGGTTTTTCAGGTTGAATCAATATCTTAGTGTGTTGATCATATGTTGATCAAGTTTGTTCATTACTAGGTAATCTTGGCATCCTAGTTTTGGGTATTTTTTAAGAATGCAAGTAACTCTTCACACCATAACTTGATTTGGTCACTTGCTGGAAAGTTTGAGAGCTTAAGCAAGAGTGTGTTCAGGTTGGTTTGAGTTTGTAATCCATTCTTAGTGTGTGCAAAGTGTTGCATGTGTTTCAATCTTCCTTTCTATGCTTGAAAGCCAAATAGTTTCAAGATAGAGGTCATTTAGGGTTCTAAATCTTTTAAGATCTTCTCCTTCTTCATTTATTGAGAGAAAGGAGAGTGCTAGGTGCATTAGAACAGAGCCTAAGGATACAAGAAGATTTTAGCATCATGACATCCAATGGTGGAATCATGTTGGAAGCTAAAGAGAGGTTAAACTCTACAAACTATTCAACTTGGAAAGTGAGGATGGAGTCTTTACTAGAGTTGAATGAGCTAATGGATATAGTTGTGGGAATTGAAGAAAGACCTCTAATTCTTCAAGAGCAACTAAATTTTGATAGAAGGGCTAAAAGAGCCTTACATATCATAAAGATGAATGTTACCAATGAACTTCTTAAAGAAGTTGGTAAATGTACTTCTTCAAGTGAAGCATGGAATGCTTTGAAGAAGATCTATGAGTCCAAATCCACATCTAGGGTTCTCACCCTAAGAAGGCAAATCTTCCAAAGTTGTCAAAGAGAGGGAGAGAGTGCACATTCATTTGTCTTGAAGGTTAAATCCTTGAATGATGATCTAGCATGCATAGATGAAAGCATAAAGGATGGGGAACTAGTTCAAGTCATGTTGAATGGTTTGCTTGATGAACATTCTAACCTTGTACAATGCTTTGCTATACAAAAGTCCTTGCCAAGTGTCAATGACTTGCAAGAGATCTTGGTGGCTGAAGAGCATAGGTTGCAAGCCAAAGGTGGTGGTGCATCAACACAAGGTGGAGATGAAGAAGCTCTTTTCACAAAGGGCAAGTTCAAAGGCAAGTGGTACAAGCAAGGTAGTTTGGAGCATGGAAAGCATTCTTCTTCTTTGCAAAGTAGGAAGCAAGATAAGTCCAAGTTCAAATGTTTTTATTGTGGAGTGAAAGGACATTTTGCAAATGAATGCCATAAGAAACAAAATGCTAGATCTAGGTTGAGATCTAATGTACTTCTTGGAGATGATAATTGTTGTGCTAACTTGGCAAGCTTTGGTGAATCTATGGTCAATTTTTTGGATCCATTGGATCTTGAAGATGGACTAGTGCTACCTACTAGTCAAATGGAGTCATGTGGTGCTAAATTAGTATCATGTTTGAACTCTTCTACTCATAGATTTTCAAGTCTTGGTGGTTCTTCAATGGTGCTAGATGGCAAGTGCAAAAATGGAAAAGGTAAGGAAGGAGCTAACTTCATCAATGGAGTTGATGAAGATTCTTCTTTGGAAGTGATTGTTGCTAATGACTTGTTTGTTCATATGGAAAAAGATGGAGATGCTAAGTGTCATTCTTTGCAAGAAGATGGTTGTTCTTCTAATTCTTTTCATATTGATGTATGTAATCATGTGGGAAAAGATGATGGTGCTTTGAGCATGCTTGAAGGAAATGGTTCTTTTACATCTTTTTGTGATAAAGTCATTTGTGCAACAAGTGGTGTCACATTTCTTCATAAAAAGAGTAGATCAAAGGTTTATATCATGAGACTTGGTGAGGGAGATCACAAGTCAAAAGGAAGAGAAGTATGTGAAGTGTTCAAAGTAGGATGTACTTTGAATGATGTTTTTATGAACGATAGTGAGGAAGAATCATTATCATATGACTCATTACCTAAATCATTGAGTAGAAGTTCATGTTTGAAAAGAGAGAGTACTTCAATCACTCTTATGTTGAAGGTACTAAGGATTCTTTTCTTGGCTTCTAATATTCAAGAGTCTTCTACTTCTTATGGTGCAACTATCAAGAGGGAGGTTTCTAACTTTTGTGGTGCTAGCATTAAGAGGGAGTCTTGTGAAGGAAAGGGCAATGGAAGAGTGGTTCTTGGGAAGATCCAAAGCATGGATCTAACATCTCTTCATCAACTCAAAGCATTCTATGATTGTGGTGGATTGTTCATTCATGGTCAAGATGGCAAAAGGTTGGTTGAAGAAGACTACATGGAGCAACTCAAGTGGCAACTTCTTCAAGGCAAGGGAGATATCATTGGTGAGCTTATTGAGGTTTGTTATGAACTCAAGAGGGCTGTTTTGATTAGGTTTGATACTCATCTTCACCTACTCTACTTCATGTTAAATGGAAATGTTGGAATCTATCTTTTGGTTTATGATGGTGGCATTGTTTTCACTAACTATAGTGAAGGGTCAAATTTGAGCATTGATGAGATCTTGTGGGATCTTAATCATGTGTTTGAGAGGGAGTATCTTCAGAGTTTCAGATCTGAAGATGTTCACATATGCAAGATCTTTGATGTCTTATTGGAAGATCAAGAGGTTGATCTTGGATTGCTTCATCAACACCAAGAGACAAGTGGCAATTCGAAGCTAGTGAAAAGCATCAAAGAAGAGACAAATGGTCAAGGCATTTTGGATCTGTTTTTACAGGTTCTTGAAGGTTCAAGTAAGGTCTTTGGAGCTGCAAGGAAGTGTCTTCTTACTCTACCTCACTTGCCTAATCTCATGTATGAACATTGTTATGTCAATGTGTTGAAATTGTCAAATTTCAATAAAACTAGTTCCATAGTTTTGCATCCTTTGGATCTTGGAGATGGAATAGTTATCATTGCTGGTTTGTATGATCAAGTACATGAATTCATTCAGATCTTGAAAGGTATTGAAGTGGTCAATATGTTTTCTTTTGAACAAAGTTCAAGATCTAGTATTCTAGTGTTGGCAAATTGGCAACTTGTTGACATTGTAGGATCAAGCGTTGTGTGCAAATCTTGTGGAGGTACTTCAAGTATTTCAAGTTCAGGTTTTGGTCATTCAAATGGAGTAGGGAACACATCTTTTTGGCATTCATTCACTCAAAGGCTTTCATGGATTGAAGATCTACAAAGGCAAGGTGGTGATGGAAGTTCATTCATGGAGATACATGTTGCATTCACTATATGTATAGTGAAATGTGGAGGAGGCATGCAAACACTTGTTGATCACTTTCATTTACAACTTGTTTGCTGCTATTTTACAGAGAAACCAGAGATGGATACATGGAGGAATTCATTAATTGAGATTCTATGTTCTTTTACATGTACCATTTTTATGATTCTATGTAAAATTGATGTAAGAAATAGTGAAGCATCCTATATGGACACTATTATCTATATCAATTATGTTGTGTCCTATTTTGTACATATTAGGATCCTTGAGAAGAGATCTATTCTGATGATGGAGATCATTCTTAAGTTGGAACAAAGTAGTGTTGTAAAACTAGCAAGTTAAGTTGAAGAGGGAGTGTGAAAATTGTCAACATTTCCTTGTCTAGTTTTAGGCCAAAATTGCTAAAAATGGCACATAGTTTAGGATCTGACTTTTCACACGTGTGAAACAGGTCTAGATATTTTTAGTAAGTGTATTTTTTCAGTATGAAGAAGTGTCAAACTTCAAGACCTTCGAAATGAGTCCATTTTCATGTATTTTGGACATATATGCCAATTTTACCTATATAGGGCATATTTTAGGTAAGGAGGGTCTAGAGAGAGGAGAGAGAGTCATCTCTCTCAGCTATATATAGCAGGTAGGCCGTGGAGAAACAGGTTGGAGCAGATCCATTGTATTCATTTGCTTAATGAGAGATTTTTCTATTGGGTTCTCCTTCCATTGTTGGCATTGTGTAGTGATTGAGTTCAAGCTTTGTGTGTATGATCTTAGGTGCTTTCCAAAAGTGGTAGGCTGATGTATTATGGACTGTATAATGCTATTTTGGGCCGCACTTGATGTTTATGGAAGTTTCCATTTGTGATAAATGCTTTTTGATCAAGTTCTTTGCATTCTAGGTAGCATAGAATGTGTTGCCAATTCCTAGCTTATGTAGTTTGGAGTGCAAGCATTCAAGCCAATGATCTTGGAGTTTAGATCCACTTAGGATCTGTATTTTTCACATGTAGCCGTGATCAATAAGGAAAGTATTGATCCTTTGAAACCATGCTTGAGCAGATTGCTTCAAGCCATAAAGTGCCTTATGGAGTTTACACACATGATTGTGTTTACTCTCGATAATATAACCTTGGGTTGCACCATGTAAATGTCTTCTTCGATAACTCCATTGAGATATGCTGTCTGTACATCCATTTGATGTATTTCCAAATCTGCTACAGTAGCAAACGATAAGAAAGTTGAATGAACACTGTCTCAATCAATTTTGGACTTCCCCAAATGGACTTGAGAATTTACAACAAACCAAATTAAACATATTTTTGATATAATTGATACTTTGATGCATCCATCTAAATTTGATAAAAACATCATTTAAATTGACAATACTTTCAGTATAACTGCAACAACATGATGACTAGCATCTGAATATATTCAAACATCTTATGTGATATTCAACAAACATTCATTACAAATAATTTTGAATCTCACATTCAGAAAGATATATTCAAATATCTTATGAGACATTCAACAAACACCCATAACAACTGGTTTTGAAAATGAGTTTGTCTATTATATTGTGGAAAATGACGGTAACAACCCCTACCGCTTGGGGCATTTACAATATTTTACTGAAGATATGCATCTATGCATTGCCCTAAGTATTATCAGAACCTGAATCTAATTCTACATCATGAGGACCCACATCCCTTGACTACGGTTCTCCGAAAGACTGGCTCTCAGAACCCGACTGCAAAGATCTTACAACATTGAGATGAGACTTAGTCCACCCGATGTTTTCCGGAGTGTCGATGCATATAAGTTTGCGACCCATGACATTTAATAACGGTGCCACACAGTAAGATAACCTGAACAAGCAGACCGACCATTCAGAAGCAGATATATATATATATATATATATATGATTTGAAACTTGAGAAGACTATAATTACAAGCCTAAAAAAATTTACCATTTCTTAAGAGCTAGAAATTTGAGACAATCTGCAAATCAAGTTGCAGTTCAGTTTGAGATTAGAAAGCCAAAAATTTCAGAGTACAATGTGAATAAGCTTTCTTGGGGGGGGGGGGGGGGGGGGGGGGATCTACTTATGCGTATTTTGAACATTGCACACATGATGACCGTTAGGGATCTCCTGCTAGAAGAGTAAAACTATTGGCTATGGGGCTTTTATCATGTAGTTTGCTATCTATATTATAAATGGATCAGAAGACCATAAAAAATATCATAGAAACTTTCATCAATGCACAGTGGGAATGAACGAGGGATAAAAACGCAACACAAAAAACCATCACAGTTAAACGACATGCCTTCCTTTGATTCTCAACATGTGACTTAACAATTTCAGCAAGAACCAGTTGGTATAGTGGAAAACCTGCCCTTCTAGCAAGTGAATAACGTTGGCTTACATAATTTCTGCAACACTACCAAACTGCAATAATAGCCAACAACCTAGCGAAAGGAATGAGGTTGACATGCAACAATTTATATGCATATATATATTTTGGGACATTTGTCAAGAAACAAAATTCATCAAAAGTTTTGCCTGCACTATTCAATGTTCACCTACGCTTTCCAGAGTACTTATTTCGAATGGGCAACAATGGCTAATTCACCAGTTCTTGTCTTGCATTAACAGAACCTTGATTCAAAAGACCTGCAAATCGAAAGTATACCACCAAACTGATTGTGAAAGAAGCTTTGGATGCCTTGAACCAACGTATGTTAAAATCAGTATCCCTAGTTGGTTTTGGTCTTGACGTCACCCTGATCCGGAAGGAAAAAGGTGGATATATCGAATTTGGTAAGGGCGCGGGTCACTGGTAGATGGGGGGTGTGCGGAAGGTTAAGTGCCAATGAAATTAGCGCCGGATCGAGGGGGACTGTATATTCCTGTCCTTTATGGGCCACAATAAAATTATCAATGTCAAAGGTGGAAAATGCCCTCTAGACTACAGAAAGGTCCTGCATGAGGGGTACATCCATGGTATCTAAGCCTCCGACAGTCAAAATTGCTAGGTAGCCATCAGTGCGAAGAGTTGCGAGCTCCTACTCTGTAAGCATGGGTAGGATGGTGCAGTGGGAGGGTGCACGAGCAGCACAAGCGGAAGGACGTCGACGGATAGATTTGGGGAGAAGTCTCTCCCTCCTCTCGGCTGGGGGAAGTAGATGTAGTCAGGAAAGAGGATCCAGTCTGCTGAGACACAAATGGTGAGGTGGTGGTCTAGGAGGATGTCGAGGGGATGGATGAATGGCTGGGACTAAATGGTGGGGTGGCGATCCTGGTGAGCCTGATTTGTTGTCCAGGGGGAGCAAAGACGCCCAAAAGTTGATGTTTCGGTGCCATTTGTGCGATCAGGTGATGATTTTGAGGCAAGATGGCTATAGGCAAGCAAAAAGACTGATGGTAAGTAAAAGACCGAGAACGAGTTAGGGCAAGTAAAAGGCTGAGCACGAGTTAGGACAAGTAAATGGAAATGGTGAAAAATGGATTCAGGAGGCTACTTGATTGATGGCGAGTAAAGAGGGTGGAGGATGGGCAAGAAAAAACAGACGGTGAGTAAAAGGAGGATGGAGAGTAAATGACTCTATGCGTGAGTTAGGGTGAGTAAATGAAAACATGAATGACGATGTGTGGAAGGTGCAGGCTTGAGGGCGAGTAAATCAGAAAGTTTGAACATGAGTAAACGAGCAACGCGAGTTAGGGCTAGTAATCGACGAGCTAGCACGAGTTAGGATGAGTAATCAAAAAGTTAGAATTTCCTATTACTCACACCTTTATATAAACTATCTAATGGGGTGTAGATGGCTCGTCATGAGCAGATGAAAGCGATGAGGATGGCGCTTCATGCACATCCCTGAGTTGAGCATCGGTTGGGTAGTAGTGACACAACCTGCTGCTATTGATGGCCATGTCAAACAATTTGCCTTGCAGGTCGGCGAGAATGACTGCACCATTAGGTTGGATCTCTACTACCTTGTACGGTCCTTCTCCTTGAAACTTGAGCTTACCTTTATGTGCTTTGGCATTGTATAACAAGGTCAATTCTCCCTTGACGAGATCCTTGGTCTTGATATTCCGATCGTGCCAAGCCTTCCTTTGCTGTTTCTTTACAACTAGGGCATGAAGTGCTAGGAAGCGGGTTTCGTAAAGTTGGAGAAGATTTTGAAGTCTTTTCTTGGTAGATTCCTTTGTACTAAGTCATTCGGCAATGGCGACTCTTAGACTCGGAATGACAAATTCAACAGGCATTACGGCTTCCTGTCCATACACCATTTGAAATAGAGTTCTTTGTCCAATGCTCATCTTAAAGGTGGTTTTGAATTCTCACAAAGTTGCGTGAAGTTTGTGTTTCTAATCCAAGCATGAAGCTTCATCCATCTTCGTGATAATACCATAGAGAATCTTATTTGATGATTCTAATTGTCTGTTGCAACATGGGTAATACAGTGTGCTCTTCCTATGGACAACCAGATAAGAGGACAACAAGTGAGTGATAGTGTCATTTAGAAAATGTGTTCCGCGATCACTCACGAGTTCTAGTGGGCACCCAAAATGTACTAACATATTTTTATATAGGAATTTAGTAGTGGAGTTGGCATCAACGTTCTTCACTGCCTTGGTTTCTACCCATTTGGTCAAGTAGTCACTTGTGAGGTAAAATGCATCGACGTATAATTCCATCGTTACAAATGCAATAAAGCTGTCCGACTACCAACATGAAAGGTGTTGAATTCACACGTGTGGATTGTCCACAACATGTACCTGTGATCTCCTAAGGTGTGTAGATACACCAAGATCAAGACTAGATTGAGATTCAAGATCAATCTTAGATCCTATGGCAAAATCACACTACTACATGCATTCAATCACTTCCAACTCTCACTCACACGTGTGAGAAGTATTCAAAAAATAATCTAAGTAAAAACAAGCTGCTCTCCTCGGGTAGAGAGAGAAAAAGCATCATGAGCTCTCCGGTAGAGGGAGAAAGCTAGAAATCCAATAACTGACAAAATCCATAAAATCACCAAATCAATTAGATCCAAAATGAGGAGTACAATGATACTAGTCGATCCACGAGCTACCACTATGCTTAACTATGATTGGACCATACTTTTTCACCTCTTGATCCTATTGGACCATTGATCTTAATTCTATTGGACTATATTCAAGCACACCTCAACTTCCTATTGGACCTCACAAGGTTCCACCTCTAAATCCTATTGGTCCTCTTGGAATTCATCAAACAAAAGCTTTACACTTGTCTACACTCTAATTGGCACGTGTTTAGCCTCTTATTCTATTTTGGCTCAATAGTGGCATTACAAGTGGAAATGCATAATTTGTCATCTATGCCAAATTTATTCCTATCAACATCCTACATCTAGATGCTTGATGTAAAAAATATAAGACCCCTATATCTAACATAGATAATCTTTTTCAATTCTTCACACTCCTAAAAAATTATCTATGAAGATTTGAGCATTGATCTTGATATAACTCCAAGATTAGATCTATGCTTGATGAAAGCACTTTTGCTCAAAGGCTTGGTGAGTAGATCGGCAATACAAGAGGACGAGTTGACATGCTCCAAATAGATTTCTCCTCCAATAAGCTTTTCTCTCACAAAATGGTGTGCCACTTCTATGTGCTTGCTTCTTGCATGAAATATGGGATTATTGGCAAGAGTTTGGGCTGAGATGTTATCACACTTGATCATTGGTAGATCATCCTCCTTGATGCACTTTAGCTCCATAAATAACCTCTTGATCCAAAGCACTTCTTTGGTAGTTGTAGTGAGTGCTTTGTACTCGGCCTTACATGAAGAGAGAGATATAGTATCTTGCTTTTTGGAAAGCCAAGATATTAGATTGCCTCCAAGAAAGATAGTGTATGCACTAATAGACTTTCGATCCATCTTGTCACTTGCAAAGTCCGAATCCGAGTAGCCAATAATGGATAGATCTTTACTTTTATAGAGTAGACTATAATCACAAGATGAAGATACATATCTTAGAATCCTCTTGGCCATCTTCCAATGATGGATCTTAGGATCTTGCATAAATTGACTCGATTTGTGCACACAAAAACTTAGATCGGGCCTATTAATGGTAAGCCAAATCAAGGAGCCTACAAGACTCCTAAAAAGTGTGATGTCCTCAAAGGATCTTTCATCACCTTTATTAGGATCTTTTGCAATTCGCTCCATTGGAGTATCTATGCTCTTAGAATTTTCCATATGGAATTTTTTCAACATAGAGTGAGCATATCTAGATTGGCATATAAAGACATGATTTTCATAAAAATCAATTTCTAGGCCTAGGATGTAATGCATCTCTCCTAGATCTTGCATTTTAAACTTACATCCAAGTGCTAGCTTGGTTTCATCAACTAGCTTGATACAACTTCCACAAAGAATAATGTCATCAACATAAATTAGAAAAATGACAATATTGCTATCAACAAACTTTAGATACATGGAAGGATCATAGTCACTAAGAGTAAATCCTAGTGAGATAAGAAAAGAATTAAGTCTTGAATACCATGATCTTGGTGCTTGCTTGAGTCCATAAAGACTTTTGAAGAGCAAGCACACTTTGGACTCATCCTTGATGAATCCTTGAGGTTGGTCCATATAGATCTCCTCCTCAAGATAACCATTTAGAAAAGCATTGGATACATCTAATTGGAACACCTTCCACTTGAAAAAACAAGCAAGAGAAATAAGAATTCTTATTGTCACCATCTTTGCAACGGGTGCAAAGGTCTCCTCATAATCAAGACCATGGATTTGAGCAAATCCTTTGGCACATAATCTTGGTTTATGCTTGTTGATGGTGCCATCATGATTGAACTTGATCCAAAATACCCACTTGCAACCAATCACATGCTTGTTGGATGGAGGATCCACAAGCTCCCAAGTATTGTTGGTGATCAATGCATCATACTCTTGCTTCATGGCATCATACCACTCCTTGGTATTGAGTGCCTCTTGTACATTCTTTGGCTCTTCATGAGAGACATAAAAAACATAATTAGTGGAATCAAGATCCCCTTGTTCGCCTTTGTCAACATATGAGAGCCTCTTAGGCTCGGATCTATCTCTCATGGATCTTCTTGGTGAGAAAATCCGAGAAGAGTCTTCTTCAAATCTCGACCCCATCATATCATGATTGTCTTCAAAATTAGTAATTGATGATGCATCCATAGATTTCTTGATCTCGGCCTCTTCAAAAAATGAGTGTTAATCTTCATGAAAGACAACATCTCTACTTTCAATAACTTGAGAAGTAGAGAGTATAAAGACTCTATAGGCCTTCTTGGTGGATGAGTATCCAACCATGATCCCTTTACATGCACTAGGATCTTTCTTCTTCCTTGTTTCCAATGGAATATGGACAAAGCATAAGCATCCAAAAACTCTAAGGTGATCAACCTTAGGCTTCTTTAAAAATAAGATTTCATATGGTGACTTTCCTCCAAGAGCTATATGTGGGAGCCTATTGCAAAGATAATTTGCACAATTAATGGCTTCTCTCCAAAAATCTTTGGGCAAAGATGCCTCAATTCTCATAGATTTTGCACATTCACATAGAGATCTATTCTTTCTCTCGGTCACTCCATTCTGAGATGGAGAGTAGGCACAAGAGAACTCTCTTTTAATGCCTTCAAGCTCACAAAAATCTTGAAATTTATTGGAGATATATTCCCCACCTCCATCACTTCTAAGAGCTTTAATCTTGAATGAAAACTGCTTCTCTACATAAGCTTTGAAAATAAGGAAATGATCAAACACCATAGATTTAGAAGCAAGAAGATATATCCAAGTGAATCTTGTGTAATCATCAATGAAAGTAACAAAACAAGTGGCTCCTCCCTTGCTTGTAGTTGATGAGAAATGCACATCCGAGTGGATTAACTCCAAAGGATGCTTGCTTTTGATAGAAGATCTTGTAAATGGCTTTTTGTGAGATTTAACAATAGCACAAGCCTCACAAGGCTTGATCTTCTTGGAGAGTGACTTTGGCAAGCCAATAGCTTTGGCTTCTTTGATCATAGAGAGCATGGATTTGTAGTTGGGATGTCCCAACCTCCTATGCCATAATTCTTCCATAGAGAGCTTGTTCACAAGAGCAACATTACAAGCATTGACATACTCATTTGGATCTAGTTTATAGATGCCACCAAATCTAGATCCTAATGCAAGTATCTCATCATTCTTCTTGATAGTGCAAGTATCAACATTGAATTTTACATCAAGGCCATTATCAAGCAATTGGCCAACACTAATAAGATTCTTGGTAAGCTTAGGTACATAAAGAACTTTAGAGAGAGAAAGAACTTTAGAGGATGCAAGCTTCAAGGGAATGTTCCCTATGACTTCAATAGGACATTCAAAATCATTTGCAGTGTATATTGATTTCTTGACTCCATCATAAGGTGCAATAGAAGAGAAAGAGTCCTTGGAGCTACACATATGTGAAGGGGCTCCACTATCAATATACCATAGGCCATCCTTCTTGAAAGGAGTAGATGAGAAACTAGAGACCATAAGAGATCCCTCTCCATCACTTGCAATAGTGTCTTCCTTCTCATTGGTAATGTTGGCTTGCTTGAGTTGATTCTTCTTCTTGAAGCAATTGGTGGCATAATGACCTTTCTTGCCACAATAAAAGCACTTGCTCTTCTTCTTCTTGAGCTTGGATGATGAAGCATTAGAGGAATCATCTTCCTCCTCATCTTTGTCTTTGGATTTGACTTTGTCCTTGCTTGAGGATTGTTGATGTTGGTTCTTGCTCCTCCCTTTGTGCTTATCCTTGGCAAAGAGAGCTTTGCCATCATTATGAGTGAGAGAAAGCTTGTCCATCCTCAAGAGCTTGTACTCTTGTCTTGATTCTTCCAAAATTAGCACACTTTGGAGAGCCTCCAAACTTGGTAGCTCCTCCTTAATGGCATAGGATTGGACAAGGTTATCAAATTCACTTCTCAAGCCATTGAGAATGACTTGAACTAGCTCATTTTGATTGATGGAATCACCAATACAAGCAAGTTCTCTATGAATATCGTTTACTCTCAAAACATAACTAGATGCACTCTCATCACTCTTTTGGCTACTTTGAAAGATTTGATTCCTAAGAGTGAGAAGCCTAGAGGTATTCTTAGCCTCATAGATAGTCTTGAGACAATCCCAAGCTTCTTTGGTTGTTGTACAAGTTCCTATCTCCCTCAATATCTCATTAGAGACATTTATCTTAATGTAGTGGAGAGCCATCCTAGCTCTCTTTTTGTATTTTTGAACCTCTTGAAGAACTTTTGGTTCTTCTTCAAGGCCAAGAACTAAGTCCATCACATCTTGAAGGATCAAGATGGACTCCATCCTCATTTTCCAAATTGAATAGTTTGAAGTGGTCAATCTTTCACTTGGTTCCAACAAGGATGAACCCATTGAAGACATTTGAAGTGAAGAAAACTCAAATGATGAACAATAAATGTTGCTACACACTCTCAATAGGATCCAATAATAGAGTACTATCTCCTCCTATGAAAGATCTTGCAACTATTTGTGAATTGATTCTCACTAGCTACACAAATCTCTCTAAAACAAGATCTATTTCACATCAAATGATGGAGTATAGGCAAAGTTAGGATCAAACACTCTTAGCACGTGTGAAGTACTCTAAGAAACCAAATTTGACTCAAATACAATGATATTGCATGAAACAAAATGGCTAAGATCTCGAAACAGCGTCTAGATCACATATAGATGAGATTGGCAAGCATACAACTATTTTGGATCAACCAAGCAATCTCTTGACCAAACCAAATGTGTCCACCCAGGTCTAGGTGCCCTACCTAACCCTATTCAAAAGCTTATAGATTTTGATTGGCTCAACCAAATGGAATGAAACTGATTGCATTAGAAACTAGACAAAAATAGCTTCAAAACAAGCTATGAAGCAATATAAATGGATCAAGCATGAGAGAGAACTTCCAAACTGAAATTGGATGTTACTCACATGTGTCTGAGCACCTGATTCCATACAGTACCAGGTCAGACCCAATCAATGTCCTTTTGATCTCTTTTGATCAAAGATTGAACAAGATAGCTAGGAAAATGGGCCTTGACAACTTCTAGCTCAAGATTGATGAAAATTTTTCACTTAGATGGATCAAAATGCATGGTAAACTTAGGTAGGCTCTGATACCATGTTGAATTCACACGTGTGGATTTTCCACAACATGTACTTGTGATCTCCTAAGGTGTGTAGATGCACCAAGATCAAGACTAGATTGAGATTCAAGATCAATCTTAGATCCTATGGCAAAAACACACTACTACATGCATTCAATCACTTCCAACTCTCACTCACACGTGTAGAAAGTATTCAAAAAATAATCTAAGTAAAAACAAGCTGCTCTCCTCGGGTAGAGAGAGAAAAAACATCATGAGCTCTCATGTAGAGAGAGAAAGCTAGAAATCCAATAACTCACAAAATCCATAAAATCACCAAATCAATTAGATCCAAAATGAGGAGTACAATGATACTAGTAGACCCACGAGCTACCACTATGCTTAACTATGATTGGACCATACTTTGTCACCTCTTGATCCTATTGGACCATTGATCCATGCACCTCTTAATTCTATTGGACTATATTCAAGCACACCTCAATTTCCTATTGGACCTCACAGGGTTCCACCTCTAAATCCTATTGGACCTCTTGGAATTCATCAAACAAAAGCTTTACACTTGTCTACACTCTGATTGGCACGTGTTTAGCCTCTTACTATATTTTGGCTCAATAGTGGCATTACAAGTGGAAATGCATAATTTGCCATCTATGCCAAATTTATTCCTATCAACATCCTACACCTAGATGCTTGATGTAAAAAACATAAGACCCCTATATCTAACATAGATAATCTTTTTCAATTCTTCACAAAAGGGACAGATTTGATAATTAGCCTGCATCATTCTATCTTGTTCATCTCAAGGGGAGGACGTCCTGACATAAGATATCCAACAATGTTGGCAGCCTAGTCAAGGGCGGTGTTGACGTGGAATAGGATTACGTCAGGGAGTTCATCATCAACCCCTCTACTCTCAAGAACGTTGCGGTTTCGTGAGAGGTGATCGGCTAAATAGTGTCATTTCTCTTTGCAAAAACTCTTGGAGAAGTAGCAGCCATCGGGTGATCCGTCCGGTCATGCATGGTCTATTTACCAGATACAATAGGTCTTGGTGATCTACAAAGAAGACAAAAGGATTGGCTAACACGTAATGGCATAATTTCTTCACACTATATACATTGGCTAGCGCTTCTCGTTCGATGGTCGTATAATTCATTTATGCGGGAATCGGCTGCCTACTAGCGAAATAGATCGAGTAATCCTTCTTGTACTCCCTAGGCCGTTTTAGAACACTCCCTATGGCATATTTAGAGGCATCTGTATGGACATGGAGCTCTATGGTCCAGATAGGGGGTTGAAGGACTAGTGTAGTGACTAAGGCCTTCTTGATTTTTTGAAAAGCCTCTGTGGCTTCAGTTGTCCATTCGAGTTGGATGGTCAGTTGGTATATCAAACGGGCCAACTTAGCAAAATTCAAGACAAACCTTCGAGAATAGTTGCAATGCCCCATAAAGATGGATACTTCATGTACGGTTCCTGGTTCTGGCAAAGCAAGTATTATGTAGATATTGTCGACGTCGGTAGCGATACCATGCCTCGAAACTACATGGCCTAGCACTATGCCGTGCATGACCAAGAATTGGCATTTGGTCGGGTTTAGAGATACACCGAATAATTGACATTGGATGAACACTTTCTCTAAGCAAGCTAGATGTTGGGATCTAGAGGAGTGGACACACGAGTCATCCATGAAAATCTCAAAGAATTTTCGTAGAAAATATTTGAAGGCATAGCTCATCACTCATTGGAAGGTGTTGGTGGGAGCATTACACAATCCAAATGGCATAGCAGACTAGGATTCCTTTTAGATCAAGTCATAGGCATGCAACAAAAGGTATGTTAGATGTTGTTCATACATATATATTTGGACCTATGCAAACTCCTTCATTGCTAGATGCAAAGTATTTCATTACCTTTATTGATGAATTCTCCAAAAGAACATCTATTTATTTCATTAAACAGAAATCTGAGACTTTCATCATGTTCAGAGAATTTAAAGAACATGCAAAAAATCAAACTGGTAAAAAGCACTGAGGTCAGATAACGGGGGAGAATACATCTCCACTGAATTCAAGGAGTACTACCTTAATAATGACATTGAGCAACAATACATTATCTCCTATTCACCTCAGTCAAATGGTCTTGCTGAGAGAAAGAACAGAACCTTAGTTGAATCGACAAAGTGCATGTTATCACATGCAACACTTTCGAAGTCCTTCTGGGCCGAAGCTGTTTCAACAACAACCTATATTCAGAACAGATGTCCTACTAAAGGTCTCTCAGACAAAACACCATTCAAAGTTTGGACAGGTACCAAACCTTCTTTATTAAACTTACAAGTTTTTGGATGTACTGCTTATGCACAGATTCCTCATGATGTCAGGAAGAAGCTCGACTTTCAGAGTATCAAATGTATTTTCATCAGCTACACTACTTCAGACCAAGTCTACAAGTTGTTCGATCCCATTGAGTTGAAGATATTCACTAGCCGGGATGCCATCTTCATCGAAGATCAATTTCAAGACCTCAATGCAAAAGGCACAACCCATCCAGCCGACCTGTCAGATTCTCCTGACATATTGACCTTTCCAGTTCCTACTCAATGGAGTTATTAAAGAAGACATTTACATGGTGCAACTCGAAGGTTATATTATCGAGGGTAAACACAATCATGTGTGTAAACTCCATGAGGCACTTTATAGCTTGAAGCAATCTACTCGAACATGGTTTCAAAGGATCAATACTTTCCTGATTGATCATGGCTACACACCTAGCTCTTCAGATTCAAATGTTTACTTCAAGATAGTACAACAATATTTTATCATTATCACTTTGTACGTGGATGATACATTGCTTTTTAGCAACAGTACCAATCTGATAAAAGAAGACAAGACAATGCTATCTTCTGAATTTGACATGACCGATCTGGGCGAAGCTCATTTTCGCCTTGGTATTCAAATCCACAGAGACAAAAATCAAAAGTTGATCTACATTACTCAATAGAGAAAAATCTACAATATGTTAGTCAGATATAATATGATTAATTGCAAGTTAGCTCTCTCACCAATGGAACAAGGTCTCAAATTGTCAAAGGAACAGGGTCCTCAAACAATTCAAGAGAAGGAGCAGATGCGTGAGTATCCTCACCATTCTATTATAGGATCTCTTATGTACGCAATGATCTGTACCAAGCCAGACATAGCTTTTGCAGTCAACTCTCTCAGTCAGTATATGACCAACCCTAGTGTAACACATTGGAAGGCTCTTATTAGAGTCATGAGATATCTTTGAGCTACTATGGACTTTTGCATTCGTAATGGAGTAGTCGGCAACGACAAACTCAATTTACTCATTAGTTTTATAGATGCAAGCTAGGCAGCATATGTAGACACTCGTAAATCCACTTCGGGATTTACATTCTTCCTCAACAATGGTCCAATTTCCTAGAACAATCGCAAGCAATCTTTGGTAGCTCTATCTTCCACTGAATCAGAGTATACCGCAGCCTCACAAGCTACAAAGGAAGCGGTTTGGTTGAGAAACTTACTTTCAGATATCAGTCTGAATCAATCTGGTCCGACATTATTATTTTGTGATAATCAAAGTGCCATTGCCTTATCAGCCAACCCTAGATTTCATTCTAGGAGTAAGCACATTGAACTAAAGTATCACTTTGTCAGAAGCAAAGTTCTCAATGAAGAGGTCAGATTGCAGTACTATCAAACACAAGATATGACAATAAATATTTTTACCAAAGTATTAAGCATGGATGCACATAGAAGGTTTTGTGCAAAACTAAGTTCAAAGGTCAAGGCATTCATAAATTCAGATTAAGGAGGAGTGTTGGATTATTCTCCTTCCTACTAAATAACTTTAGAGTGTGCAGTTTCTATCAACTATTGTCTTGCACTCATTAGCATGTGATCTTGTTTTTATGAATCAATACTATTTCCTTATTGCGTTCAGTTTGTGTTAGAATGCATGCATCTCGGTATTGCTTTTGTAACTAATAGAAATTGTATGAGAATTCAATACTCTATGTTTGGCTATGTAATCACTTAGTATCTAGCGAAAGTTAGTTGCTAAAGACTGGACGTGATTTCATACTGCTTTGTTCAATTTTTGATAGGCGTAGTCATGCATTGCAGTAGGAAGTTTTCGCATTCTATTACTCACCTATTTCCGACACTGCCAACTCTGTAGGCGGTGCATATACATTTAGAGTGTCAAGCCGGTTGTATCATCATATTGGTGGATTGTTGCCCTTAGATAGACCTTCATTTTTGCAAATCTACATCATGGACGATGATGATTTGCCATTAGATCAAAGAATATCTTTGAATCATGAGCTTAGGCATGACATTCTCGCCCTTTTGCAAAGCATAATGATGGATGTGAATCCATTTGTGTAACATTTTAAGAATGTTGCTTGAATCATGTGGGAGAATGTCACAAAGAATATTCGACTTCACATAGTGTCTGGTTGTTCCACAGAGTAGAGAGAATAGACAATTCAATTCGCTTACAAGTAATGAAATTGCAGTGCTTATACCTATAGATGAGACCTCGAGTGACAAAATTCATGACATCATATTGCACTCCATTCAAGATGGTTTGCATCATATCATAGAGCATCATTCATCGTATGATGCCTTGTATTTTTTCCTCCTCTTTTCTTATGGTATCGATGGGTGGTATTGGGGGATTTCACATATGTATATGAGAGATGTTGCACATGCTGATGATGATGACATTCGTGATGGTATACATTCAGATGCTCCTAGAGAGCAATTAGAGGGTGGACACAAAGTTTTCACCATTCGATAGTTTTACAACTACCATTTACAAGTACAAGCAAGACATGTTTCACCTATACATTGGGTGGAAGGCTGCTGCAAGAGTATGTGTGATGTGGTAGCAAAAATGGTGCAAAACAACATGAATTACATCTATAACAATTGAGATAGATTTCGTATAGAGATTTGTAGTGGCATCGTTGACGCCCTTGGGGCTCATAAAAAATCAAGAAACCAACCAGTCTTTTGATTCTTGGACATCCCAAGAACATCAAGAACAGGGTGTAAGAGAATATGCAAGAACTAAAGCACAAACCCAGTCTATTTAGTTTACATGAATGCTGATTCCTACATTAATCCACAAACAAGAAATGAAATCTAATCCACTCTACGATCCACAACCACACACAAAGGAGGGAAGGACAAGATCATGAATGCATTCACTCAAGAAACAAGCATGATCAAAGAGCTCAATGGATGCACCAAATCTCATGGAGGCTCTTCTCATTTCAGCATGGATAGGTACATTTCACAAAAAGCTCCTCTTCTCAAAGAGGGAGTCTCTTAAATAAGCAAGGGAGCTCCTTAGGTTGCATCCTAGTGGCATTTCCACATTACACAAATTACAAGTGGAATAGTGCTCTCCACTAGAGGTCACCATCAAAAGGTGGCTCACTCTACTTTCTTTAAGAGTGGTGTACTTGCATTTATTTCTTTGCCTAGAAATACTAGTTCCTACATGGTCATTCCATCTTCTGGGATTCACCATGAGGCTTACACAGTTCTTGCTTGTCATTACTAACTAGTATTCCTCGGCTCTCATACTCAGCTCTCAGTCTTAGTTCGTCTACAGGAGAGGGGAGAAAATGTCAATTCCTACGGGATGGTGCTCTTGTTTGGGAATAGTAGTAGATGACGGAATATCAGTTTCCTCTACGTCTTGCAATAACTCATTTCATATGATGTCTATGTGCGATTATTGATTTGGCAAATGGCGTGGTGATGTAGAAGTTCACAAGTAACTTTTCGATTGAGCAGCAAGTTTAACTGTTGGTTGCTATGGTGCTCGTGTGGTACTGCTGTGATGATCCTATCGTGATTCATAACTAACATGGCGGGCAGGTAGGATCTTGCTTGGTTGTTTCGAACAGTCTTTGAAATTGTGTTTTCTGACACAGTCTGGACATTTAGCGTGTGGTACGTGGTCTTGACTGGAAAATCAACCATGAAGTGGCCGGTTTCACCACAGATGAAACATTTGTTGTTCAATGGCCCTTGCGTAATGGCATAGTTGTCTTGTATGGCTAGTGGTTCTGGACTTTCAGGTGGATATTCATGATAAGTCAAGGAATGTCCAGATTGTGATGGTTGTTCTTCATATTGTTGGACTGTATGTGCTTGGATAGGTTGATATGAAGGACAAGCATCAGTAGGATGTGTAGCCCGGCAATGTGGGCACCATATGGGTTTGCGTCTATAATGTACCTGTGCAGGGTTTGGCTGACCATGCATACTGCGTTGGATAGACTTCAGGATATTTTGAAATTCATTGGTGAGTTTTTCCATTTGTAGTTGATGTTGCTTATTAAGCAACTCCAACTGATTTTCAAAGCTGATCTCGGGTATCCTCGATCGGCTTCGACTCATGGACAGGAGCACATGGTGCTCTCCTTTCCTTGGATTCGTCAACATCTGATCCTTCGTCTTCTTCCTTGATGGCATCAGACATAGCTAACTTTAGGCTCGTATATTCATCATTGGATTTAAGCTCGTGTCTGATCCATCTTGGAAGGCTGACTAAAAACCAGATGATGAGCATATGTTCAGAGGGCTGTTCTTGTACTTGACTTTTGAGGCATTTAAAATGCTCGATATAGTCTCGTACATGTTCATCTTTTGTCATCTTGATATTACTCAATTGACAAAAGGACTTTCGATCAAGCGAAAGGGATTAAAATACTTGATAAAGGACTCTTTCAAAATTGACCAGTCTATCTTATCTTCACGATCAAGGTTAAGAAACCAATCACATGCTTTAGCGATCATGGTCATGGAAAACAGTTGGACCATAGCGTCTAGAGAGGTTTTGCCATACACATCACATGCATTCTCAAAGATTTGCAAAAATCTTTGAGAGCCCGAACTACCATCAAACTTGGGTAACTCTAGCTTGGGTGTTCTCTTCTCAAGATGAGCTCCGTGAGTGGTAGAAACTCCATTCAGGAGTGTTCTAGTGTGTGAAGCTTCAACACCATGAACCTGGGCTTGAACTCGTGAAGACTTGGCTCTAGCATATTCTTGTCCCTCGAATGGGTTTGTGGATGGCTTGTGTATTTGGGATCGCATTCGGTAGAACCTATGACGTCTGATTTGTTCAGCCATAAGAGACCTTATTTTGTATGGATAATCTTTTGGGATATCGGGATCAATATTGTGGTCCATTGTTGACTATCGTGAATTGTTGTGTTTTGTAAGAGTTTCGAGCGTTTTTGGATTTTTAGTATTTTTTGTGTTTTTCTTTTTTTGCAACTTTTGCAAAAATCTTGAAAAAACGTGAAAAATACCGAAAACGAGAAATTTCTGAAAAAAAACAAAAGATCAGAGAATCTTGAAAAATTTGAAGATTAGAAACTCTCGAAAAACAAAAAATATGTTAGCTTAAATAACAAAAAAGCAAAAAACCCGAAGGTGTAGATAAAAAACGAAAAATACGAATATTTAGAGTTGTAAAAAAGCGAAAAACGCGATAGTCTTATAAATCGAAGAAGTGCAAAATGCGAAGGTGAGAAAACGAAAAATGCGACAGTTTAGCTAAAGCAAAGAAAGCGAATAATGCGAAGGTTTGGGCTATGGTAAGAAAGCGAAAAATACATCGATTTTAGGGTTATGGAAATAAACCGAAAAACGTGAAGGTCTGCAAAAATGAAAAATCCGAAGGTCTGCAAAAAGCACAAAACCAAAAAATGAAATTCGAAAGTGGAGGTTAATGGTTACAAATGAAAAAGCAAAAATGCGAAGGTAGAAAAGGCGAGAACTGCGAAGGTCTGCGTTCTGGCGCGGTTGAGAGCTGAGCCCTATGGCGGTTGAAAGCTGAGCGTGGTAGCTCGGTTGGTGGAGAGCTGAGCCTCTCTGGCGGTTGAAGGCTGAGCACGGTAGCTCGATCGAGTGTTGAGCCTCTCTGACGGTTGAAAGCTAAGCGTGGTAGCGCGGTAAAGAGCTGAGCCTCTCTGGTGGTTGAAGGCTGAGCGTGGTAGCTTGGTCGAGAGTTGAGCCTCTCTGGCAGTTGAAAGCTGAGCGTGGTAGCGCGGTTGAGAGCTGAGCCTCTCTGGCAGTTGAAAGTGCCTGCTGGTTCGGTCAAGATCAGAAGAGAAGAAAGTGTGAAGGTCTGGGGCTCGTGAAGGAAAGGATGGCGTGGGGGTGCAGTTTAGGTGCTCGAGAGAATTGCGATGGAGGAGAGCATGGCATATGCAGATATGGGAGAGATGAAGGTAAGGAGTTGGGTGTAGGAGGTATGCGTGGTAGTGTATGGAGTATATTGCAGGGTGCGTGTTGTAGATCTAAAGGAGGTGTAGGCCATGAGGGTGCTGGTGAAGGGCAGACGAGTTATGTGTGGATGTTTGCCGAAAACTATTCCTATATTGCAGGTCTTGTGCAGGTGGAGGTTGCGTTTCAGATATCATACTGCATGGTCAGGAACAGTGAAGGCCAAGAACAACTCAGACGTGTGCAAGGATGGAACGAGTGTGCGCAGGATTCTGAGTGTGGGCAGCATTACAGTAGTTTATAGTAAAACATGAAATCTAATCCACTCTATGATCCACAATCGCACACAAAGGAGGGAAGGGCAAGATTGTGAATGCATTTACTCAAGAAACAAGCATGATCAAAGAGCTCAATGCATGCTCCAAAACTCGTGGAGGCTCTTCTCATTTCAGCATGGAGTAGGTACATTTCACAAAAAGCTCCTCTTCTCTAAAAGGCAGTCTCTTAAATAAGCAAGAGAGTTCCTTAGGTGGCATCCTAGTGGCATCTCCACATTACACAAATTACAAGTGGAATAATGCTCTCCACTAGAGGTCACCATCAAAAGGTGGCTCACTCTACTTTCTTTAAGAGCGGTCTACTTGCATTTATTTCTTTGCCTAGAAATACTAGTTTCTACATGGTCATTCCATCTTCCGAGATTCACCATGAGGCTTACACAGTTCTTGCGTGTCATTACTAACTAGTATTCCTCGGCTCTCATACTTGGCTCTTAGTCTTCGTTCGTCTCGTTTTCTCAGAGACCTCCTCGGTCTAAGGTGAGAGGTGCTCTTGAGTTGCTCTGGTCGAGTATCTTGGGGATTCATCAGAATCAGCCAACAACATAGTGTGAAGTATTTGTATAGGTACATGTACAAGAAGGAACCATATATAATTATGGTAGAGGTTGTGGAGGGTGGTGGTCAGTAGACAGTTGGGCCAGTGAATGAGATAGAGCAATTTTTGAATGCTTGATATTTCTCTATTGCTGAGGCTTGCTGGCGACTGTTTGGGCCTTCTATGGGTGCTCACAAGCTAGTTGTGACTCGACTGACATTTCATCTTCATGGACATGAGTTGTTTACTTTAGTGAGGGAGCTGATTTAGAAGAAGTTGTAGAAGGTCACGACGAGTACCACTTTGACAATTTTTTTTTGAGTTGAATAGAAGTGGTGATTCGGAAGCCCGAGAGTTGTTGTACCAAGACTTGCCATGGTTTTATGTTTACAACAAGAGAGTGCAGAGTGGACCCGTATCAATGCACAATCCATTTCGACCATTGGACGTATGTATTTTTTCCATCCGTCCGAAGGAGAGCGATTTTATTTGCGAGTTCTTTTGAATCACGTTAGAGGTGCAACAAGTTTTGAGGACTTGCGCACAATTGACGGTGAGTTGTTTTTGTCATTCAGAGATGCTTTCAAGCATATACTTCTTTTAAACGATGCAGTGCAGTGGAGTAACTGCTGTGAAAGATTTGAGATCCATTAAGATTCAAATCTACAATTGATCTTTGGTTTAGAAATACAAGCAACTCACCAATCTTGCCAATGTAGAAAAATCAGCATCTACACTAAGAATGAGATGCAAACTCTAATAGATCTTGATCAAACATGAACCAAAATATAAAATAATGTTTTTGTCCATACAATAACAGTAAGCTACTATATTTCATATGTGTGGATCTGAAAATAGCATTTAATGAGCATTGTACACATAGAATTGCAAGATATCACAAGTATAGTGCATCAATGGATAGTAGAACCCAAGAGAACCATGTATAAGCATGAATGAGATAAGAGAGAGAGTGTGATCCCTCTTTCCACGAGTTACATCCTTTTATAAAGAGTCAAAACCTAAATTGCCACTTGGTTTCCCTCCATAATGAAAAACCCTACTATTTTTGGGACTAGATTCAATGTACCCAACATTCAAATTTGAATCTACTCAAACTCGACTTTTACATTTCCCACACTTTCAAAAAGTGTTTATTCAAATACTTTTAGGCTAATATAACTTTGAAAAGCAACCTCTAAGTCTAATATGAAAATTGGACTCAATTGCCAAATATACAAATATGACCAAAATAGACTAAACTAGTTGAATTTCTCACACTCCCTCTTCAACTAGTTTAAGGATAGACTTTGATAACACTCCAAGTGAAGTCCTATGCTTCATGAACAAGTCCTTTCCTAATGCTTTGGTGAAGATATCAGCTACAAATTCCCTTGAGGACACATGTTGAAGCTCCACCTCCTTTGCTATTACTTGCTCCCTCACAAAGTGACATGCCACCTCAATGTGCTTGCTCCTAGCATGAAAGATAGGATTGGTTGCCAACCTTTGGGTTGATATATTGTCACAAAAGATGATTGGGCTCTCTGAAAAATCCAGCAAGTGAAGATCCTTGATCATCCTTTTTATCCATACCATCTCCTTTGTGCAATGTGTAGGAGCTTTGTACTCGGCCTCACTAGATGACAATGAGATAGTGGCTTGTTTTTTTGACATCCATGATAGAGCTCCATCAACTATGAAAATACAATGAGAACTAATGGATTTCCTATCCATTATATCTCCAACATAGTCTGAATTTGAAAATCCAAACAAGTTACGTGATGATCCCTCATACAATATGCCAAAATCTCGAGTTCCAATGATGTATCTCAAAACTCGTTTTCCTAGTTTCCAATGCTCCTCACTTGGATCTTGCATGAATTGACTCAATCTTCCAATACAATAGTTTAGATCTGGTCTATAGATAGATGAGTGAACCAACTAGTTTCTTATAGAGAATAATGTCCTTGACGGATCTTTCATTATCTCTTATAGTTAGCTTTACATGAGACTCCATAGGTGTATCACAAGCTTTTGCATCTACCATATGAAATCTTTCTAGAATAGAATTAGCATACTTCTCTTGACAAATGAATGTAGATTGAGAAGATCTAATGACTTCTATTCCCAAAATGTAATGCAGGTTACCAAGATCATGCACCTCAAACTCCTTCTTAAGAGCACTATTGATATCCTCCACATCTTGATTGTCCACTCAAGACGATATCATCCACATAGATTAGCATGATAGTAGCATCATTTCCAACAAACCTATAATAAAGTGAATGATCATACTCAATCATAACAAAACCTTGAGACAGTAAAAAAGTGTTAAGCTCAGCATACCAACTCCTTGGTGCTTGCTTAAGGCCATACAAACTCTTTTGTAATAAACACACATGATTTGGGTTTCTAGAATAAATGTAACTCTCGAATTGCTCCATGTACACTTCCTCCTCAAGATCACCATTCAAAAAAACATTTGTAATGTCCAATTGCCATAGATCCCATTCATCAAGAGTAGCAAGTGAGATAATGACTCGAATGCTTACCATCTTTGCCGTGGGTGCAAGGTCTCATCATAGTCAAATTGTTCTTGTTCTCGAGCATATCCTTTTGTCACTAACCTTGCCTTGTACTTGTTGATAGATCCATCTTGGTTTGTCTTCACCTTGAAGATCCATTTGCATCCAATAGCATTATTGTCCTTAGGTAACTCCACCAATCTCCATGTTCCATTCTTCATAAGAGCTGATACTCAAGATCCATTGCTTGGATCCACTCCTCTTCGTTCCTTGCTTCATATACACTTGTAGGTTTATCAAAAGAGGTTAAAAAAACAACATAATTTCCGGAAACTACTTGCTTATCCTTTTCATCATATGTGAGCATTGAAGGCATTTGTCTTTCCCTTGATGTTCTCCTTGGCTTTTGACTTGATGAAGGTCCATCATCATCACCATCTAAAGTAGGATCCTTTACATCAACATCAAGAATGTTAGATCCATCCACATCTGTTGGAAATCGATGCTTAGCCTCAAATCCATTTGTTAATGAGCATCCTGAAAGTTGAAAATCGAAGGCTCAAATTTTTCCTTAGCAGGAAATTTTGGACCCTAGGTCGGGTCAATTGGTTCGGATTTTTTTGACCCTTTACTAAATTATCCGGGCATGATCGGATCGGATCGGGTCTAAATTTTTTGACCCCAAATTTTTTTTTTCTCAACATATTTATGACCCAGTGTATATTTTTTGATCCTTTGTATAAAATCTGACCCGATGTAATTTTTGATACTGTTGGTCAGAAATCTGATCCAACGACTTCGCGTTGGAAGTCTGCCTACTTTGTACATGCATTTTTGAAGATCTTTTGATTAATAGAGAAGTTGATTGTTTCGATCATACTGTAGTTAATGAACTACAACTTTATCATCTTCTAGTCTGCCGTTGATTTGTTGTTCGTCGGAAGTAGAAGAGCTTGGACCTTCAATAGGAGTAGTCGCCTGCGGAACTAGAAAGTTCAATGCGTTAGGAAAATCTGATAAGTTGGCTACATGGGGACTGCCCTTTCCTTTGAGGTCTTGAAACTGATCTTCGATGAAGATGACACCCCGACTAGTGAATATCTTTGACTCGATGAGATCAAACAACTTGTAGGCTTGATCTGAAGTAGTGTAGCTGATGAAAACACATTTGATACTCTGGAAGTCGAGCTTCTTCCTGAGATCACGAGGTATCTGCGCAAAAGCAGTACATCCAAAAACTCGTAAGTTTGATAAAGAAGGTTTGGTACTTGTCCAAACTTGGAATGTTGTTTTGTTTGAGAGGCCTTTAGTAGGACATCTATTCTGAATATAGATTGCTGTTGAAACAGCTTCAGCCCAGAAGGACTTCGGAAGTGTCGCACGTGATAACATGCACTTTGTCGATTCGAGTAAGATTCTGTTCTTTCTCTCAGCAAGACCATTTGACTGAGGTGAATAGGAGGTAATATATTGTTGCTCAATGCCGTTGTTAAGGCAGTAGTCCTTGAGTTCGTTGGAGATGTATTCTCCCCCGCTATTTGACCTCAACGCATTGATTCGTTTGCCAGTTTGATTCTCAACATGCCTTTTGAATTGTCTAAATTTGATGAAAGCCTCTGATTTCTATTTAATGAAATAGACAACTATTCTTCTGAAAAATTCGTCAATAAAGGTAATGAAATACTTTGCATCTAACAATGAAGGAGTTTTCATAGGTCCACATATATCTGTATGAACAACATCTAACAGAACTTTTGCTGCATGCATATGGTTTGATCTAAAAGGAATCCTAGCCCGCTTTCCATAGATGCAGCTATGACAGACAGGGAGATCGACCTTACCAGAAGGATAGTCGAGATCAAGAACCATGGATTGTTTGGACATATTCAAAATAGATGCATGATTCAAGTGTCCTAAGCGATGATGCCATAGTAATGCTTTATTGACTAGAACAGAGGTTTTCAAGGCTTGCCTAGACTCAGAATAGCAATGTGCCAATCTATATAAGTAACCCTGTCTCTTGCCGAGTGCAAGGATCAATAATTTTGCATTGATCAGATTCAAATTCTACCTTATGACCTAAATTTGTAATTAACATTTGAGGCACTTTGGAAAAAGCAAAAAATGCGAATTTGCATATTTGCTTGCAAATCTTGACAGGCGAAAAATGCGAAAAATGCGACACTACATTTCTCCATGAGATTCCTGATAGGCGAAAATGCGACACTGTGGTAACACTCCATGTACTTCTGCAGACTATGTAAAAACACTTGTAAAACTGCAGACTGTGTAAAGACATGGGAAAATCTGCAGAATTGGATAAACAATAGATGAAGATTAAAAGCGATTAGTCAATTAGTAAGAAGGAGACTAATCCAACATATAAAAGATAGCATTCAATGCGAGTTAGCTCTAGATATTTTCAATATATCTCATCCTAGAATCTTCATCAGAAAATTAATCTTCTGATATTCAGTTACTACTGAAATTGTAATCAATCAGATTTCTGTTGAAAGTATTATCACACACAACGATCAACTGAAGTAATCACTTCAAGCATTGTACTCATTGTTGATATTAATCAAAGTGCAATTATCTGTCTCACTGTTGTTATTGTTTACTTGCAATTTGTTTAATCAATTCAATTTGAACATTTTTGCTGCTGTTTGTTGCGCTTCCGATCCACTCATCTAGCTCGCTCCCATCTTTCGCTCATACCCACTGATTTACGACATGGTATCAGAGCAGACATTCTAGTAATCTGCTTCCATCGTGGATTATTAGTCTTGTTTCTATCAAGACGTTCTAAATAGCAAGCGCACAACCATCAACATTCCCAAATCGTTGCTTCCACCAACGATCTCGCTCAGCTTGAATGGATTAGTCTTCTCTAATCGAGAGACACAATGGAGGGAACTATCATCTTTGGAAGTGAAAAATGAAGGTGATGCTATTAGCCAAAGAATTGTGGGACATTGTTGACGACACGTAAGTCAAGCCAGAAGGTGATGTAGGCTCAGGGTCGAATCCTCAAGCTCTATATTCAAAGAATTAGAAGTTCAGATCCAAAAAGAAGAGTAACATACAGTCATGATCAAATTTTGGCTCGGGGTCGAATTTTGGCTCAGGGTCAAATTCAGGCTCAGGGTCGAATTTCAAATCTTCATCCTTCCAACCAATGCAAAAATTATTTTGCAGATACTGCAAGAAAATTGGACATGAAATAAAGGACTGCAAAATACTCGACCCGACTTGGCATACTCTATCAACTCTCTCAGCCAATTCCTATCGAATCCAGGGCCAACTCATTGGAAAGCTCTGATAACGGTCATGAAGTATGTCCAAGCTACAAAACATCTCAGCATCTATTATGAAGGCAACCAATCTGCCAATATTCTTGAAGGATGTACAGATGCAGATTAGGTAGGAGATATCGACACCAAAAGGTCAACTTCTAGATTTGTATTCTTATTAAATCAAGTCCCAATCTCATGGAACAGCCGAAAGCAAACCTCAGTAGCATTATCTTCAACCGAATCAGAATATGTAGCTGTCACAAATGCTACCAAGGAGGCAATTTGGCTAAGAGACCTGCTTGCAGATATTGGCCTTGCTCAGGAACATCCAACGACAATTTATTGTGATAATCAAAGCACAATAGCACTCTCTCTGAATCCAAGGTTTCACTCTCGGAGCAAACACATTGAAATCAGGTATCACTACCTCAGAGAAAAAGTGCAAAGCAAGGAAGTGTCATTGTTTTACTACTGGACAGAGTTGATGGCAGCAGATTACTTCACAAAAGCTCTATCAAAGGAGCACCATCTCATATTTAACGACATGTTAAATCTAAAGATCCAAGTTTTTCAAGATCCACATTAAGAGTGAGTGTTGGATTTCAATTCTCAGGACCAACTCCATTGAGTAATGAGCATCTTGAAAGATTCAGTCAAAGTCAACTCCATCGACTTCGAAGTCATCGAAGTGTCCAAAGTCCAACTTCATCAACTTCGACTTCTCCATGTGTATAATCAAGTGTCCACTGACATGGAAGTGTCCGACATCGAAGTCATCGACTTCTCTTGTGTATACTCATCTGATATATATGACATCTACTTACCCAACATCGAAGTCATCGACTACATCGACTTTGAATTGTCATGTATATACCCAATTCATCTCCATCAACCGAATTAGTCGACATGTCCGACTTCGTCGACTTAACCGAATTCGTCATCAGGGAAAAGTCGATCCATGAACTGTGATGACTTCAAGTACATCTCTGACAATACACCTAATTTGTACATACATTTACAGTCAGAGAAGATGGCCATTTGAATGCATAACGGCTACAATACGTTAAATAGTTAGGACTTTATGCTCCCAATGCACTGAGCACTAACATGCAATCATCAACAATTGCGTCAGCACTCTTGCTAGATTGGCGAGAATGTATTCTAGTTAAGTAACGATTTTGTAGTTAAAGATGATCAATTTTCAGATCAACTAGAGAATTTCTTTTGTACCTACTGTCTTGCGCTGCTCCATGCTCTTGTACTCATTTTTTTCTTACAATCAGAGTGCAAGTTTTGTCTCACTACTACTTCGTTCATTTGTACTGCTACTCAGATTTCATCTTGATTATTGTTTGATGTAAACTGCTGCACTACCGATCCACGAGCCATCCATCTACTGTCAGACTTTCGCTGCTCTCCTACCATTTTCCGACATAACTATTCAAGAGGTTTGGCATAAAAGGATGGGGCACCTCAACTTCAAGTCATTGGAGGTAATGGCTAGAAAGCAGGTTGTTATAGGTCTTCCAAGTTCCTTAAAATGTATCAATCATGTTTGTGAGTCTTGTGCTTTGTCAAAGTCACATAGACTACCTGATACTAGATCTACATCTAGGTATACAAAGCCTTTTCAAGTTGTACATTCAGATAACAAGAGTGGAGCTAAGATGTATGTAGCTTTCATTGATGATTTTAGTAGATTTTGTTGGATCTATCTACTAAAGAGCAAAGATGAAGTGTATGATGTCTTTGTTAAGCTCAAGAATTTAAGGGAGAACCAATTTCCCACAAGGATCAAGTGCTTAAGGAGTGACAATGGTGGTGAGTACACATCTACCAAGTTCAAGGCTATTTGTGATGAGCATGGGATCAAGAGGGAGTATACAACACCAAGGACCCCACAAAAAAATGGAGTGACTGAGAGTAAAAATAGGACTTTATGTGAAAGTGCTAAATCCATGAGGTTAAGTGCTAATCTTGATAAACCATTTTGGGATCAAGCATTGTTGTGTGCTAATTTCTTGTGTAATAGGTGGCCGAGTGCTATTTTGGATGGAGGGGGTGGTGTTGTCGTAAATAAGTGGGTATGAGCGGAAGCTGGGAGCGAGCTAGATAAGTGGATCGGAAGCACAACAAACAGCAGCAAAAATGTTCAAATTGAATCGACTCAACAAATTGCAAGTGAACAATAACAGCAATGAGACAGATAATTGCACTCTGATTAATATCAACAATGAGTACAATGCTTGAAGTGATTACTTAAGCTGATAATTGTGTGTGATAGCACTTTCAACAAAAATATGATTGATTACAATTTCAGTAATACTAAGAATATCTACAACTAACTCGCATTGAATGCTATCTTCTATATTAATTACAACCGCCTTTATGCCATAAATGCATGTACAAAGTAGGTGAACTTCCAACGCGAAGTCGTTGATTCGGATTTCTGACCGACAATTTTTCTTTGAATTTGAGATGATGCTCTTTGGAAAGAGCCTTTGTGAAGTAATTTGTTGCCATCAGACCTGCTTTGCACTTTCTCTCTTAGGCAATGATACCCAATTTCAATATGCTTGCTTCGAGAATGAAATCTTGAATTTGAGAGAGAGTGCTATGGTGCTTTGATTGTCATAGAAAATGGTCGTTGGATGTGACTGTGCAAGGCTGATTTCTGCTAGCAGGTGCCTCCCTTTGTAGCATTTGTGGTAGCAATGTATTCTGATTAGGTTGATGATAATGCCACTGAGGTTTGCTTTCGGTTGTTCCAAGAGATTGGGCCTTGATTGTATAGGAATACAAATCCAGAAGTCGACTTTCTGGTATCAATGTTCCCTACCCAATCTGCATCTGTGTAGGTTGGCTGCTTCCATAACAGATCCTAAGATCTTTGGTGGCTTGGATGTACTTCATGACCTTTGTGACTGCTTTCCAATGGACTGGCTTTGGATTTGATAGGAACTGGCTGAGCGAACTAATTGAATATGCAATGCGCATACATTGGTTTGAGAAGATTGTTCCTTTGATAGCTTCAGTTCAGGGTCAAGTGGAAAGTATCTTGGTTTGCAATTGGCCATTCCATATTTTTCTAGCACATTTGTGAGATAACTCTGCTAACTCATGAATATCAGTCTGCTGGTTCGAATTCAAATTTTTTTGATTGAGAGACAATAGTGGGCTGGACCCATATCAGTCATTTTGTACTCCTTGGCCAACATGCATTTGGTGTCCTTCATCAGATTTAAATTGTTACTGAATAATAGACTGTCATCTACATAGAGAGTGATGATGATGAAGAAATCCAATACAAATTTGAAGTAGAGATTAGAATCTACTGAGTTTGGAGTAAAACTAAGATGTCCTCTTTGATAGTTTCGTTGAGAAAGACAGTATGGACATCCATTTGGTGGACTTCAAGATCGGCTTTAGCTGCAAAGGAGAGTAGTAGGCGAATTGAAGCATGCTTAATGACAGGGCTGAATGTCTCCAAATAATCCAGATCTAGAATTTGGGAGAAGCCTTTGGCAACAAGCCTGGCCTTGTATCGATCGAGTCTTCCTTCAACATCATACTTTGTCTTGAAAATCCATTTGCATGGAATCAGGTATCGATCCTTTGGCAGCTTGATTCTCCATAAGAGAATCGAATTCAGTGTCCATTGCAACTTTCCAGTGATCAGCATCAAGTGTCAACATTGTGTGAAAAATACAGATCCTAAGTGGATCTAAACTCCAAGATCATTGGCTTGAATGCTTGCACTCCAAACTACATAAGCTAGGAATTGGCAACACATTCTATGCTACCTAGAATGCAAAGAACTTGATCAAAAAGCATTTATCACAAATGGAAACTTCCATAAACATCAAGTGCGGCCCAAAATAGCATTATACAGTCCATAATACATCAGCCTACCACTTTTGGAAAGCACCTAAGATTATACACAATAGCTTGAAGACAATACACACAACAATGCTCTCAATGGAGGAAGAAACAATGACAATGATCTATTGATCTCAATGAAGCATACAAAAGGTTTCTCCAACCTATTCTCCACGACTTCCCTACTATTTATGGATGAGAAAGATGACTCTCTCTCCTCTCTCTAGAAGGTACTTGACCCTAGATATTCCCTATATAGGAAAAATAGCTAAAAATGGCTTATATGACCAAAATACATCAAAATGGTCTCATTTTGAAGGGTATGAAGTTTGACACTTCATCATACTGAAAAAATACAGTAAATAAAAACATTGTGGCCTGGTTCACACGTGTGAAACTCCAGAACCAAAACTATTTACAATTTTAGCCAATTTAGGCCTCAAACTAGCTAGGAAATGTTGACAATTTTCACACTCCCTCTTCAACATTGGATGCTAGTTTCAACATAGTCTTTGAGCACATTCCAAGATTAGATCTATGCATTAAATATAGGTCCTTTCCCAATGGTTTGGTGAAGATATCAGCCACACACTCCTTTGAAGAGACATGTTGAAGCTCCACCTCTTTGGCAATGACTTGATCTCTCACAAAATGGTGAGCAATCTCAATGTGCTTGCTCCTTGCATGAAAAACAGGATTGCTTGCCAAGCTTTGGGCTGAAAGGTTATCACAAAGTATGATTGGAGTCTTCTCTGGTTCTAGCAAGTGAAGATCCAATAACATCCTCTTGATCCAAAGAATCTCCTTGGTGCATGTTGTTAATGCCTTGTACTCGGCTTCGGTGGAAGATAGAGAGATAGTTGGTTGCTTCTTTGATAGCCATGAGACCACTCCATCTCCAAGATAGATTGCAAAGGCACTTGTTGACTTCCTATCCATTTGATCACCTGCAAAATCTGAATCTGAAAATCCACAAAGGTTAGGTGTAGTACCTCCATACAAGATGCCAAAATCTCTAGATCCCGAGATGTATCTAAGTTCTCTCTTTCCTAGCTTCCAATGAGCCTCACTAGGATCTTGCATAAATTGACTTAGTTTACCAACCACAAAGCTTAGATCAGGTCTTGTGATGGTTAACCATATAAGAGATCCTATTAGCTTTCTATAGAGAGTAATGTCCTTGAAGGATCTTTCATTACTTCTTGTAGTTAGCTTTACATTTGATTCCATAGGAGTAGAAACAACTTTACAATCTTCCATATGAAACCTTTTTAGAATAGAGTTAACATACTTTTCTTGACATATGAATGTAGATTTAGAAGTTCTAATAATCTCTATTCCTAAGATATAATGAAGTTTACCAAGATCTTGAATTTCAAACTCTCTTTTGAGTGCCATCTTGATTTCATCTATATCTAGATTGTTACCACCACTTAAGATAATGTCATCAACATAGATCAAAAGTAAAGTGATATCATTTTCATTCAATCTAAAGTAGAGAGAATGATCATACTCACTCATAACAAAGTTTTGAGAAAGTAAGAAGGAATTGAGCTTAGCATACCAACTCCTTGGTGCTTGCTTTAGCCCATACAAACTCTTTTGGAGATAGCACACATGATTAGGCTCATCATGTGAAACATAGCCCTCGGGTTGCTCCATGTAAATATCTTCTTCAAGATCACCATTCAAGAAGGCATTAGTAACATCCATTTGCCACATATCCCAATCATAAAGAGTTGCAAGAGAGATTAGGATTCGAATAGTTACCATCTTTGCCACGGGTGCAAAGGTCTCATCATAGTCAATACCATATTCTTGAGCATACCCCTTTGCCACCAACCTTGCCTTGTACTTGTTGATTGATCCATCTTGATTTGTCTTGATCTTGAAGATCCACTTACAACCAATTGCCTTCTTGTCCTTTGGAAGCTTTACCAACCTCCATGTGTTGCTTTTGATGAGTGCTTGATGCTCATGATCCATGGCTTGGATCCATGCCTTCTTTTGAATTGCTTCACCTACACAAGTTGGTTCATCAAAAGAGGTAAGAAAAGCAAAGTTAGAGTTGTCCACCACTTGCTTTCCTTTTTCATCATAGGTTAGCCTTGATGGCTTAGCCCTTTGCCTTTGAGTCTTCCTTGAAGTTTGCTTTGGAGTGGCATCTCCATCTTCATCCAAGACATCTTGCACATCATGATGATTAGTAGGCACATCAACATCAACATCAACAACATTGGAAACATTCTCTTCATGAAAGATGACATCCCTACTTATGACAACTTTCTTTGTAGAAGGAATGTACACTTTGTAAGCCTTGCTTACTTCACTATAGCCAACAAACACACCCTTCTTTGATGAAGGATCTTCTTTAGTTCTATCATCAAGTGTGATATTGACAAAACATGTACATCCAAAGATCCTACAATGCTTGACACTCGGCCTTCTACCATAAAGAACCTCATGAGGAGTTTTACCATCCAAGGAAGCACTTGTCCATCTATTACATAGATAGTTAGCACATGCTAAAGCTTCCCCCCAAAAAGACTTAGCAAGATTAGCATGTAGTCTCATTGCCTTGGCACATTCACAAAGGGTTCTATTCTTCCTCTCGGCCACTCCATTCTGTTGTGGAGTCCTAGGACAACTGGCGATCGCAATTGACGACCTAATTTCTTAGTATAAATAGCTGTTCATATTCATACAGACTTCTCATGCCTAAGGCGAAGATGCAACTCTTCAAAGGCGCACAACATACTTGAGAACATTATAGCCATTTTCTTTGAAGTTCTTGCTGAATTGTGTTGGCTCAAAAGGGGAATGCACTTGTGGATCTACATGATGTGCCTTTGACAATGCCTTATGTTAAAGTCTTGATCTTTTTCAAGCAAGCATTTTCAAGTTTTTGTCTTAAAATTTCTCTCATAAGAGCATACCGGATCCAATTCTGTAGAATCGTGAATTTTGGTGCATTGATTGTTTTATGGAAAGTCCTGATTTTTTACAATAGAAAATTTCACTCAATAAGGGTAGCTTCATGTCCTTTTAGTTTTAACAATCTGGAAAAGTTAACTTATTAACATGTCTTCATGTACTTCTATTTTGACATACCTAAGACTTGACATTCACATACCTATGTTTGAAAAGTAAGGCATGCCTCCTTGAGCTTCATAATTTTTTGACTGTGCAATTAAGTGTCTATGAATTTTAACATGAGGGACTAATCCATATTGTTGACTTGATTGTAAGCCCTTAAATTCCCTTTTCATAACAATTGTTGCAAATTCTCAAGTCAAGGCTCACAATTCGAACACACGAGAGAGTAGGTAAAGACTTATAACTTTTATGATCCTTAATCAAGTGTATAGACTTGATAGACTCCAAGTAAACAAGAAGATAAAAAAGCTTGCTTCTTAAAATACTTTTGTGCTAATATTTTTAGAAGGTGAAATATTTGATATCGTTTTTACACCCATTAAAATAAATTCTTACAGCTAAATTTAGTCAAATTAAAAACTTGTGAATATCATAGAACCATAGTTGCACTGCGTTTCTAAAACGCGTTTCTGAAATATGAGAAAAATTCCCAAAAACGTTTTTTTTTTTAATTTTGATTTTTTTTTTGAGCAATATGGGTATCAGGTGAAAGCTCTAATTAAGAGCATAATTACTGTGTATTTTGCCGAATGTTGCGGATGCAGGATGGTCTAGTTTAGGTGCATTAACTCACAGGTTTACGCTTTAACTCCCAGGTGCATTAATAAAAAAACATGATGCCCCAAAATTCTCTCTCTCTCTCTCTCTCTCTCTCTCTCTCTCTCTCTCTCTCTCTCTCTCTCTCTCTCTCTCTCTCTCTCTCTCTCTCTCTCTCTCAAAGAACAGTACTGAATCGTTACACTGCTATGAATAGGATCATCGTAATATATAATATTGGGCCACATGGCACCAAAATGGGGTACAATGATGTTCCATGAACATAATGAAAACTACACAACTAAGGCTCGTCGGAGTCATGGTAGGAACCATCATTTGAATCTGTGCCAGACTGCAGATCCCAAGGGTCTGTAGATGAATCAGAACTAGAGGGAGCCATATGTCGTGGTGTGGCCCTGGCTCTGCTGCGTGCTCTGGCTCTGGATCCTCCCCCTGCCTCTACCTCTGCCTCTGCCTCTCTCCCCTCCTATGGCCCCCCTCTGTGTCTACCCCTGCGTGTCTGTGTGTCAGATGGCTGTGATCCAACGCCCTGGGATGGCCCTACCCACTGTGATGATGCCTGGCCGACGGCTGCCTGTGATGCTCCACTCTTGTCTACAAAAAGCGAACTCAACCCCCCCTCCCCCCCCTCCCAGAACCTCTAGGTCTCCCCCAGGCCTACGTGTAGGAATGGCTGGCTCCTCCTCTATTTCCGCATCAGGGTCCACCATCAAGTTAGCCAGGTCATCCCCCCTGTGCCTCCCCCATCTCCTCATCCTCCTCTGTATCCCCCTCAACCCACTCCTCCTCCTAATAGTCAGCCCCGAGCTCCTCTCCACCCTCCAAGCCCTCATCATCCCTCTCCTCAGCCCTATCCCTCTGCCTATTTGCCCTCCTCGAACGCCGTAGAGCCCGTGCGTCAGCCTGCGCCTGTCTATATAACTCTCTATAGATCTCATCATCCATCTCCTCCTGCGTGGGTGATGCCCGAGGAGCAGCAACTGCCAAATCCACCAAGCAAGTGTCAGGGTTCACTTGCAACCAAAAACAATACATTGTTGTCAGCAATTCATTGCATAATTCGAAAGCAATTCAGTTTGTCAAAGCATAGCAAGAAACAGGGGGTGATGATGTGACTCACCTCGAGCATCTGTCCCCCTCCTCGTGTGAGCCTCAACATACGGCCGTTGGTGTTCACAAACACCAACCACCTACACTGCTCAATGGACAACCTGTTCCTCTTCTGCGTGTGATACAAGGCCCAGGTGCTCCAATTTTGCTCGCAAGCTCCTGCTGAACAGTCATGTGCAAGGACTCTCTCGGCCAGTCATCGCAGGTCACCTGTGCCGCGCCCATGGTAGCCCCACCATGAAACAGGCCTCAACATATCCTCCCTCCGCCCACTCTGCCCTCCATCGAAAGGAATCTGGTACTGCTCAAAGATCAGCAGTTGGTATGCAATGTTAGTGAGCATCGGACCTGTTGGCAGAAGAAAAAACATGGCTCGTGTAGGTCCTCTTGAATTCACACACTAGCAATGAGCACACTACAGTCACTACTGCAGTACTTAGCCTACCAAGCAATTTATCACACGTACCTGGTCCAGGCCATTCGCGTTCCGTGTACTCCACCCATCCCCAGTGCAGCTCCCCAACGTCCCGATCCCGAGTCTCGCGCCACAAGGGGTGCAATATGTGAGCTACGGCGTGGATGGGTCGGTGGAAGTAGTCCCATCTGGCCTCCCAGATACGTGAGATCTCGCACCTCCTACAACAGGCAAATTACAACAATCATGTAACCATAGCTGCCATAGCATAAAAGAAACGAATCAGACTTGAGTGAGAAACAACAAACTAGACACTGAAGAGTCAAACCTATGCTCGACCAAGGCTGAATTCTGAATCCCCTCGCCGATGCGGTCCATGAACTCGTAAATGAGACCGAGAGTGCACCCCTCATGGTCTACCAGGCGTAGCACTCTGAAAATGGGTAGAAGGACCCCATTAATCTCCTCAGCATCTGTCCAGAACTGCTCACCGAACACAGTGGACCGGAAAAACGCCGCATGTGGAACGTCCATGAACTCTCAGAAGGACTCGCTGGAAACCATCCGCCGCAATGCGTCCTTCACTACTACTAATCGCTCTAGCACCAAAAAGTAAAAGGCAAAGCGTGTGGGTGCTGGCTTCTTCAGGTTTAGGAGCCAGAAGGTGCGGAATAGGGCCAGCACACGCCTCTTCCTGGTAACAAAAGTGACTAGGCGCATGGCCGTAGAAGTGACCTGCAGCACAGACATCCAGTAAAAAATTTAGACAGTAGTTGAGATGTGTTTAGCAGCATGGCGCAGGCATCAATCAAGATAGCATAACAAATGGAGAAACCAATACCTCTCTGATCCATGGAAGTGCACACAAATCATGGATGAGCAAGTCTATGCAATGCGCAGCACAGGGTGTCCACACAATGCTGGGTTGCTTCCTCGTCATAATCTCTCCCATCTGCTTGCAGTTCGAAGCGTTGTCCGTGACAACTTGAACCACATGCTCGACCCCAATGTCAGCAATAACATCTCTAATAACCTCCCATATGAAATCGACTGTGATGGCGTCACCACCTCGAGTGGCATCCACACCATGTAGGAATACTGTGCCAAGCGGGCAAGAAACCAAGACATTGATGACGGATCACCGACGAACGTCGGTCCATCCATCACTCAATATCGTGCATCCATACCTGCCACAAAACACCCATTAGCCAAATGCAAAAATTGCGAGACGAGTCAACCCTAAATGCATGCAATGGGTTTATGGAAAGAAAGTACTTACCTCTGCCAAGCTGAGCGAATGGAATTCAACTCCCGCGTAATGGTCTCCTCCTCCTGACGAAACATCCTGCCTCGCAATGCCTCTCGTCTGGGAGGCATCCATGTAGCATCCACGGCTGCCATCTGTGCACAAAACTCCCTGAACACCCAAGTGTGAGCAACAGCAAAGGAAATGCCACACTCGTAAAAGAACTGGCCAGCAAGTCGAGTGCACCGGGCCTGCTGCTCTCTTTGCCACCCGCATAGATCAAGGGTCTGATGTCTGGGCCTAACCTCTCTCTGCTGTGCACATGCCGCTCGTGGTCTAACACGCGAACCGGATGGTTGATCTGTGGGTGTATCACTCTCTCTAGGAGGACCTGTTGAACCATGTGCTGCATCTGCCGCCGAAGAAGAGGAGGGACGAGAAGGACCCGCTGCTGCTGATTCAACCTGCTCATGTGACGCTCGCCCCTCTGAAGTAAGCCCTGCTGCTGCGGGTGGAATTGGAGTGGCCCCGCCTGGACCATGCACTGCACCTTAACCCTGCCCAGAACGTGCTGTACTAGGCTCTGCACCTGTAGTAGGTCATGCCTGCATACCTGTGACCCCTGCCTGTGAACCTGCAGCTGCTCTTGCCCCCTGTCCCTGTCCCTGTCCCTGTCCCAATCCGGAAACCTGTGATGCAGCACCATGCCCGTACATAATAGACAACCTCTCTCTCTCATCGAAAATCCTGGAGCAATCAGATATGCCCAATGCCCGCCCACCCGGCCCTCTGACCATCAGTAAGTGATCATCTGAAGAGACCACCACAATGCAAGCATCTCCATCTACGGACTCCCGAGCCATGGTGTGTAGCCACATCCCCCTCAATAAGGTCAACCTCGCCCCAAAGGCCTCGGCCCTGCACCGGCATCGTGTCAACACGAGATCAAACCTGCGAACAGAAACAAGCAAACAACCATTTAGTAGAAGAAAACACACTGCATTGAAAAACATTACCAACCTAAAACAGAGCTGAACACATCCGAGCACGCATCACATTGATTCTAGTAAGATCATAGCAAGTGCCAAAAAACACACGAGACAGGGCGAGGGATAGAATAATTCCAGTGAGCGAAAACGGGCGACTAACGCTAGCATGGGAGTCCTTACAGGCGTCTAGGAGTCCAGTGCAGGCCTAAACCACGCTACTGGCGAATGCTTGCACGATGCTCTAACCCTAAACCCTAAAAAACATGGAATTAGGGCAAGAAAATTGAAATTTGTGCTACAAACGTAAACGGGCAGAACGGAGGTCACAGGAGTCTCTGCGGGTATGTGGAAATGCATTCTAGGCTCAAACATCACCTGAATCAATTGCCCGGAAGTCATTTTTTGAAAATGGCAAAAAAAAAACAAGCATTTGCATTGTGGTGTTCAAATCTCGCAAGGCGTGCCGTAATGGTTGAAACTGACCCCGTAGGAATCACCGTGGGCATGAAGAAAGGTGCTCTAGAGCCAAACTACGCTTGATTTGGTTGCCTACAGCTCAATGTCAACACTTGCAAAATAACAAGCTTACACTTACCAAAAATCGAAAACTGATTGTTTTGATCTGCGCGAAGCTCAGATTCCCCTGGCACTGTGCACACCACCTCCGTATCGCCGAGTAGATGCCTTCCGACTATGCACACGCCTCGATCGGACACCCGTAGCTCAAAACAAAAAAATTTACCTTCTCCACGGCTGGCGCGATTCTGGCCGTGAAGAGGTGCAAAATGTTTTTAATCACATACTGTTTTTTTTTAAATGCAATTCTGGGAGGAGAAACGCATTTCTCAGAAACGCGGTTTCCGAAACGTCCCCTCCCATAATCGCGATTCTGTGCAACTATGCATAGAACCCATGGTTCTCAGAACTGTGGGGTGAACCGTACCACGATTCATGAACCGTGGTACGGTTCCTCTAATTGATTAATAAATTAATTTCCATTTTCCCCGCAAAACCCCTCCCAAGGCATTTTTGGTCCTCGTTTCACAGTTTTCACAAATGGTCCTCAGATTTCACAGATTTTTGGCATTACACAGATTTCACAGATTCAAATGATTTCACAGAATTTTTTGGCCTTTTTTTGCATATTTTTGGGCTATTTTTTAGGGTGGGAAACTAAAAAAAAAAGTAATTAATTAATTGGACGGTTCACCACGGTTCAGCCTTAAATTTTTGGTGAACCGTACGATTCTGAGAACTGTGGTGAACCGTCCACGGTTCTCAAATTCTATGGTGAATATGAAATAAAGAGGTAAAATGCCAATTTTTAATGATTAGAATGATGCAATGCTATAAGATGGGTTTTAACAAACTTCAAATGGAAAATTACCTTTGAATGTATGAAAAGGTCAAATTAGCATGACCACACCTTGCAATGAGCAGATCAATGGCTTTTTTCATAAAGGCCATGTTGGTTCCATCCAACCAGGCCATACTTATTATGCTTGGCTTCCAAGCACACACAAAATGCTAAAATATAGCCATTGACAGGTACAAAATTATGAATAGACTTTTGAGAGTCAATAGCTATGCAAAATCAAACGCTTGTCTACTGTTTTCTTGCACTTTTTCCAGTAAGTCAACAAACCTCTACAAATCAATGCAGCTCTCCTTCGAGAATTAATTGAAGGCTTTTGATCAACTGCATCATAATGGTTTACAAACAAGTCTTCCCAGATAGAAGCGAGCAACATGGTCTGCCTAAGTGCCTACTTTTGTTTATAATCATGTTGCATATCCACCTTCACTGTTTTTATCTGGAGCCAAACCCCTGTATGGTAGTGCTTTGTCATATTAATTTTATTGGATCATGTTTTCCAGTTGCTCACGGTAAACAGCCAAATCCTACCAAAAAGGACAAAAAGCATTGAAGATCAGCCAGAAAAGAGAAGGGGGCCGTATCAGCTGCAAGCAGAACATAATGCAACACAAAAAAATACGCAACCTAGTTGAAACCAAATTCCACTGTATTGATTGATAATATCTGATCTATACGCTGCATAAAACCGAAAACTTTCATTGAGTCTGAAAACCAAGTTTCTAGAATTATTACTGGTGTGAAGGCATAAACTCCAATAGTATCAGGGCCAATTGGACTTCCACGGCGTACGAACTTTCCCTCCTTGAAAACATACAACATTGGAATCCCAGTGGATAACTCAAGATCGATCACCTGCCAATCAATACATATCAATAAATGTAAGGTATAAGCAACAACATTCGATCGTGGGGTCCTGGGGTCCATTCATTGATTAACATTTGACATTTTCATTATTTGGGCCCCTAATTAGGAACTCGCATGCCTAGCCCTCGAATCTGATTCAAGCCCCAGACTTGGAGTAAGCTTTTAGGGAATGGAGTTGGCTCCTATCTCCAACTCTTGATGAGTTCTAATGATTTTCTTTTCACATGTTATACATTTGATCTGCATGTTCACATTTCCAATGAGTATAGTTGCATTTCCTTTCAGTACATGTACCATTTTCCTCAAAACTTGGACCAGAGCACTTTTCTGGGCAAGTGAGATCAAGTATCTCCTTCAGCCATCATTAATTAGCAAACATTGTTGGGATAGTGTTAGTATGGATTCTATGGTAGAGCTGCCAAAGATTCAAAAGGGAACACAATTATCATTCTATATGTAGACAAGTCAGGCAAGGTTGTCTATGCCCTATCTAGAGTGTTAACTGCTGACAGAGGATCATGATTTACCATTGATGGCATTTTCCTTGACAAACACTACACTGGGGCTGATCTCTTACCATTGGTAGAAATTCATGGTTATTCCATGAATTGCGATTCGTTTGCTGATGAATCATGATTCGTCAAAGAATCTGTCAGTCCTGATTTGAAACAGAAAGAATCAGGACTGTAAATTTTTTTGAACAGCTGGGTCCCAATTCCAGTCATGACTCGCATAGGAGTTTTTACGCCATTTTTTCAAAGGAGAGAATATAGGAGAAAGGAGAAAGGAGAGGACAGGAGAGGAGAGAAAATAATAGGAGATGAGGTATTAGGAGAATGAAGACCAGATGAAGAAACTTGAAAGGGGACTTAGAATTTAGGAGTGTCTGAGCTTAGAATAGCAAAGCAGGAGGTATTAGGCAAAAGAAGAAAGAGATGAAGATTCATGAAAGTGGACTTGGAAGCTAGGGGTTTGTGAATTTAGTGTTAGGTAATAGGGGTATTTGGAGTGTTAGAAGAGCTTAGAAGTTAGGAGAGTCACGAGGTAGGAGTTAGAGACTAGAGATAGTCATGGTGAGCTCTAGAGATCCCGTATGAAATTGTGTGACAGTTTCTTTGGTATACGGTAACTCTGGCATAAAACAATGGACATGCAATTATTTACATGTGAGCTACACAAGCGGTCTAGTGCGTATCGAGTGCTAGCTTTGTGACATCCCCTTCCATCTAGGAAACACTCCGTCTTGGAGGGATATGGTAGAGATTGTTGCTTCAATAGGGGCCACCTACCATGGACCTAGCATGGATTCAGTACATACCACACATTTGACAAGGGAGGTTTAGATTGTAGGCAAGAAACTGGAGTTCATGATTCATAGAAACAATTAAGGTGCACCGTCATGATTGATGATTAGAGCGACAATAGGTGGCAACATAAGATTTATATCTTCATGTGTTCCTATGTGGGCACCATGCTCTTGAGAGCCATTGAGACATTGGCACTTGGCACACCATTGTTTCAGGTGAGTAAAGAGTTCATGACACATGTTGGATTTCGATGCTCATCACTCATTGCTAATTGAATTTTCAATCATTTTGTTACTCATTACTCAACAGTCAATGCTCAACTAAAGTTTAAAACAGGTTACATGTGCTCAATGTAATTTGTTATAGGCGAATACATCCACACTCACATCAGACAAACCATCGAAGATTGGGGCCTTACAAAGTTCTACAAGTCATCACTAACAATGCTGCAAATTGCAAGGCCATGGGAGATTTGGTAATGGGAAATTACCCCAGAATCTTTTGAACCCCATGCGCTGCACACAACATTGACTTATTGATTGAGGAAATTGTAGGTAAATCATGTAGCTCCTCAAGAGTATCTATATCTACAATCCTAATATTCTAGGATCTAGATTGAAGATTCCATGTGTTGCTTTGGTTCTCAACCTTCAAAATCACAAATATCCTTGGACCTTGATATAATTGTCTTTGCTTTTCCTTAATACATCATACGTGTTTTGCTTTTGTCAGCTCTTCCTTGGTTGAAAGATGTCCTTGATATTGCATGGTTTTTGATGAGATTTGTCATCAAGAAACCAAAGGTCCTCACAAATTATAGAGGGTTTTAAAATTTGGAGATTCCAAGTGTCATATGCCGACAAATTGTCTGACCTTAGATCTATGTCCAGTAAGGAGGTCAAAAGGCCTAACTCGACCTAGTCGATGACATGCATTTGAGTCTTGACACTAACTTTTAATAGGTACTATCTATTTCTTGCTTTGCAAGATTGAAAAGATAAGGCCAAGTGAGAAAGCAGACAAAACTGGTTTCATAGGCCTACACATGCAGTTGTCCATGTGTTGCATCATCTATGAAAGAAATCTAGTCCTAAGCAGTTCTATGACAATGAGCTTGAGGATGGGTGGTTTGGATACCTCCACAGGGTTGTACTAGATGTTGTAGAGTAGTAGGCTTGCAATGATGAGCTCTTGATTTTTCAGAAAGACTACCTCCAATATTAGAAAACTGTGACATAGGATAGAGCAAGCCATTTAAGGCCAGTGTCTTGGTGGGACAAGTGCACCCCTAGGCTACAGCACATCGCATTGAGAGTCCTCTCATAGGACTGCACCGCAACAACTTGTATGAGGAACTGAAGCATCTACTCCATTATACACACCAAGAAGAGAAATAGGCTCTCCACTCCTTTTGTTTTTGCTTTTTTTGCTTCTCCTTAAATTCTTTTGCTTTTGTACAAAAGAGAAGAGAGTTTTACGAAGTGTATAGAATGCAGCAATCAATCAGCAATCTCTGTCACTCCAAAGCAAGCATTTGCTACAGTTCAATGGGTCTGATATGGTTCAGGACGGTTCCCTATGGTTCAGTACAGTTTGCTACGGACAGTAACGGTTCAATAAGGTTTTATATGGTTGAATACGGTTTGCTGTGGTTTAGTATGGTTCAGTGCGTATGGTCCAGTACACATTAGGTTTTGATGTCAGCCAGTTGGGTCATGAGTTTTGTAATCAGGTTTGCACAAGCTGATGGCAATCGGGTCATAACTTTTGCACTCAAGTTTACACAATTCATTTCATATCAACAAGATCTCACTTACCTACCCAGAATTGGACTCGAAACTACTGGAAACCCATTTAATCTGAATCGTCTATATTTTTTCTTTCTACTTATACCTTTATTGGATGTCTACAAAGAAAAAATCACGAATCATGAATTGTATCAATTTGCGAATCGCACACACACACACACATATAGCATTGCAAGAGAATGTGATATGATTGGCACTGGAGAGGCTAAACATTCTGATAAGCGAACAGTTTTTGATAAATGATATTTCCCACCAAAAAAGATCTGTAAAGTAGCTATAATACGTCAGTAAAATGATATGGCATTACCAAGACACTTGTTTGGGGCAGAGCTACCTTCTTAAAATCAAGACATTAGTTCAAAGGAGTAGTGAGCCCCAATTAAGAAACAAAACTCAGGACTACTAAGACTCTCTGTTAAGATACACGGTACTACAGACTGCAGCTTAAGGCTGTAGTAGCCAAGAAGGCTGCAATATGCCCCAAAGTTCTCCGAAGTACAAGTTTTAGGTTATGGAAGTGAAAGTAAAACTGCTGAGTTACATTAACTGTAAATGTGAGCTTGGATAACAACCAACCAGATGGCAAAAGTACCTCTTGAGGAGTAAGTTTATCCAGATACATGATAATTGCCCGCAAGGAGTTTCCATGAGCAGCAATCAATACATTTTGTCCACAATTAAGTACAGGCTCTACCTGTTTCATAGAGTTCGTCAATTTTGTAACAACTGTTGAAGGTACAAGCATTTGTGTTTCTCAAAATTAAACTATCAAGTTTTTAAACATATGCAAAAACAAGGGATCTTCAATAACGCAACCACAATCAGAAAGGTAGGCCGTAAATTCACAAGTTTCATCTCGAGTTTTGATTTCCATGTCAAAAGTCCCATTCCTATGTTGCCAAAACTGATCTCAGATGGAAAAACGAAAATAAATTTTGCCACTTAGACTTGAAATTTTAGTACTGCTCAGCAGCACATTTTCATTCTTCCCTTGATCTCAGTACCTCTACATAACCTGATCCTGCTTTGTGAAGGTTTATTTATTATTTAGACCATAATCTCCCAAGTCGATACCTATTACTTGTTATCAAACAAGCTGGAAGTTAGGAGACAGTTTTTTGGAAGTATGGGCTTCATGTCAAAGTAATTTATCAGAAATGGCTGGTTTTACAGTGCCCACGTTCAAGCTGGAAGCTAAGAGAGATTCTTGGAAGCATGGGCTTCATCTTATGGTGGGTGTAATTTATTATAAATGGCTGATTTTACAGTGCCCACCATGGTCCTGAGAATTGGAGGCACTGAGGAATCTAAGCATTTTGGTCATCTTGCAGTACCTACTTGCAGAGTATCTGGCATTTGAAGGAGAACATAATGTAACGCTCATCATTGATTTTCAACCATGAAATAAAATTTTCAGTACTTAAATGCTAGCTGCAACAACCAGAAGAAAAATCAATTAAATCCTCAATGATGAATTTCCTGTCGAAATTGCATATATCTACATTTATTCTATCAGCCTCAAAAAAACGTTCGGTCCAAAAATACGTCCAATTATTTTCACCAGATACCCCATTTGCAGAATACTAAATCGTTTAAATTGGTGTGTATCTACCAAAATTGGTACCAACCTGATTTTTGAAATAAGCTACAGATCGCTCTGCACACATTGCAAGGCTCTCCCCATTGGGGGGTGGAATATCATAACTTCTTCTCCACTCAAGAACTTTCTGTTTTCCAAATTTTTCTGCAGTTTCTTCTTTGTTCAACCCCTGCAACTCACCATACCTGCACAGCTTCCAGTCCTTGGAGTTGAGATAATGAAAAGAAAACTGCTTTGACACATTTGTATGGAAATCAGATCAAGATGTGATAACTCTAAGACTGTACAATTTAAAAGACAAGTTAAGAATTTTCAACTTACATTCTTTCATTCAACTCCCAAGCAGTTATCACTGGAATGGTCTGGCTTTCAGTTACTGTACTGAATATCTTGCTCCAAGATTCTGCTCTCTCGTCCTCATTATGTAGTATCACAGGCACCTGTCTCAGTACATGATGTCGTAAGCCTCTGGGGAAAGTTCTAAAACAGGCATGCATACATCAATGAAGCACTTTTGACATTCGCTAGCTGCAAATTTGCAACCTTCTTTCTCAGGTGCTGTGTCATAGCCAACATGGCTGTCATCTGAGCACGGATCAATGCAGAAGTGAAAATTATGTCAACTGGAAGGTTTGAAATGCGTTTTCCAGCTTCAATGGCTTCCTCTACTCCCTCTTTTGTGAGTGGAACATCAACGCATCCAGTGAACAGATTTTTTTGATTCCAAAGAGATTCTCCGTGCCGAATAAGTATCAGTGCAGATTCAGCTGTTTAGATAAGCCATAATGTATCAGTTAGGATATTGAATTTTGATAGGATTTTATGACCATAATAGCACTTGAATTCCCAAGATCCTAGAGGGAAAGTCATAATATTTAAGGTCGATTCAGATCTGGTCAATGAAAAGTGAGCTGTTATAATCGTTTGAACACCCTTTGCTATAATCTTATACTTTTGTCTATCACATCTTCCAAATCTTTGAGGTGATTCCAGAAGGTTGAAAATAGCACAAGAAAATGTTCACAGCCATTAAAGTCAAACACAGAAAATTCTCAATCAAAGTTAACGTACTTTAGCTCAAAACTGAGATCTTAAGATATGTAGACTTTCGATCTTAATGATCTCAAGTACTTATGTGCACTAAACTATCCTAAATGATTCCTGGCAAGGTTTGATAAACCTTCAGCTTCAAGCAATGCGTGAAAGCTGATAAGGGTGAGAGAGAGAGAGAGAGAGAGAGAGAGAGAGAGAGAGAGAGAGAGAGATGCCAAAATGAAAACAAAATCAAATATCTCTATTTGCTTACTACATAATAGACTAGAGTAATTTGATATTAACATCTCAAATAGTCTACTGAACTACCTATTGTCCTTCAATTGCCATTTAATCTACACTTGGATTGACCATATGCAAAGAGATCGCTAGCTCAAAGAAGTTGGAGACTACGAATATGAGTAGGAATGTATCATTGAAATATTTCAACCTAGTAAAATAGCATGAAATTTCTTCATTTTGGACTATGCCTTAATAGCATTGCCCTTAACGAACGTTCTTAAGGGGGTGAAGAAAAAATGTAGCCAGCTGTCGCAGAAAAGTCCATTGATAACATGGACTGATGAAATGAATGAGAGTTTTGAGACTCTCAAGCACCGTGTTTCTACGACTCCAATTTTACACATTGTCGATCCTAACTGACCCTTTCTGGTTGATACGGATGCTAGCGACTTTGCTGTAGGAGCGGTTCTTTATCAAGATGGTAGCCAGTTGCTTTTGAAAGCAAGAAGCTGGATCTTGCTCAATCAAGGTATTCTACCTATGAGAAGGAGCTTTTTGCAATCATTCGCACGTTAAAAATCTGGAGGCATTATCTTTATGGTGCCAGACATACGGTGATGACTGATCACCAATCCCTTAAGTACATTTGTGATGCCAAGGATCTTCGTGGCCATAAGGATAGATGGTCGGAACTCATTCAAGAGTTTGTGTTCGACATTAAGTATCATAAAGTATGTCGAATTGCGTTGTCGATGCCTTGAGTCGGATTGGAGAGATTAACTAGTTATGCTTTGCTGAGATCCAATCTGATGAAACTATGCTTTTTGCCACCGCACATAAAAGTTAAGCAGACAGTGCTAGATTCAAGGCAAAAGTGAATGAGGCATTTTCTAAGCAGATTTTACTAGAGAATAGCATGCCAAGTACATGATTCATGGAGCAGGAAAGGTGAGGGAAGCATTACCTAGATAAATCCTTAAGAAGCCCACTCCTAAGTTGGTTGCTACTTGTCTATGTCTATACCAAAACTACCAAATCTTGTTGTATCTTGTCATCTTCTAAACTTCTCGCATCATATTAAAAAATACTTGGCAGTTAAATGCTCCTACTAGCATTGTTCGAATAGAACAATCAATAGGCCAAAGACAATCAAGCAATCAGCTTTTATGTTGTTCTTTTCAGATATTAGAGAGAGGAAAAAGCGAGTGAATGCAATATAGAAAACGTACAATGAGGCAATGATAAAGCAAGAAAAAATGGATGTTGAATTCCTTTGAAATAAGCATTTGTAAATGTCCATCATTCTTGTCACATGTTGAAGCTTCTAAAATAGAATATTGACATATTGGAGCCATATATAAGCACTCTATGTATTTACATTTGCTAGAAACCTACAAAAACGGGATTGAATGGGTGACTTATGTAATCCCTGACCTTCAAATCTAATTGATTACCAACACTCTCCAATAAGACTGAATGACTACAGTTCGCAAGGCTTCTCACTTGGTAAATAGTTTACTTTAACATTTATGACTTCAATCAACATGCTCGAATTGAGTTATGTGAATTGTGATCATATCTACCCATTTTCAACTCAATGAAAAGAAAAGCTACTAAAAATAATAATAACTCACATGAACCAAGTGACTTTTGCGAGTTTTTGTCAAAAACAGTAGACTGGTGAATGGCAACAATGCCCGGGTGCACATGTACGTGATTTGACCTTAACACCGTCTTATTCACTTGTTCATGTGCTGGTGCAAATAAAACGTTCCCATTTGCTTGCAATGCCTCCTTTCTTCTGAGGATATGCCTTGCATTAAGCGTGAAATTCTTAGACGAGAAACAAGTCCCCAATGCCATCCTGCAAAAGGGTTTTAAACTAGAAAACAAAGTTAGTGAAAAAATGAAAAATTTCTCTCTCTCTCTCTCTCTCTCTCTCTCTCTCTCTCTCTCTCTCTCTCACACACACACACACACACACACACACACACACACACACACTTCTCTTTAGAAGTGAAGCACAACCCCAAAGCAAAAAATTCACAAAAAGGTTTCAAAATATTTACAAAATCTGTTCAAATCTGAGGAGATTCATGTTGAGCACAATGTTTCGTAGATCAATCGATCTAACACCACAAATGTCATTTGTCAAAATTAAACCCATCTAAACCAATAACAGCCTAATTAAGAAGTAGCTATCACGTTCATGTTAAAGAAAGTAATAGAAACAAAATACCTTTGCATTGCCACAAATCATATATCAAATCCTTTACCTTGCATTAAGATGGAGGATTTTACACCATTAGATGTGGTAGTGCACATGAGACTGCAAAGAGAATGGAGAAGTTCCAAATCCTTCCTTGCCAAAAGATACATTAACAAAAGATAGACTGTCAAAAGATTCATCTAATAATGGAACTACTACTTATAGATAAATTTATAAGTTAACTAAACTTAAGTACCAACCATTTATTAGCCCTTGGAGGCCTAAAAAGGGGTCCACCTTTAGTTATTAAGAAATTGTAACCATTTGGGCCCTATTAAGCTTTGAAAGGCCTATTGAATTGACACTAATTCTAATGCACATGACAATGGGCAACTGAATGCTATCAGGTTGGTCCACAACCTTGATGTAAGTGATGTCCTCTCCACTTATTTGCCTTCCTTTACCTGCCATGATGAAGGTGGTTGAAGCTAACATGAAAAACTGAAGTTCCTAAATCTTGTGTAGGAACCCTAAGCTTTGCAAGATTCCAAGCCCTTATGGTAAAACATGTGTTTCAAGTTTATTACAGCTCAACTCCTAGAGAGACTTCGCCTGATTGCTTACGCATGGGCATGATCGGTGTCCAGCAAATTAGCAGCTCATAGGTTATTCAAATAATTTTTGCTTCCACTTTCGTTTTATTCTATTTGGTGAATGTCAAAGGTTTTAGGTGTAAGAGGAAGAGAGCGATGGGACCCACCTCAGAACAGATTACCTAGAGTCTACACTTTCATGCATCACATCATGCTGGAAAAGCATCAGTAATTACACCGTTCACTTGTGAACTTAAATACAAGTGAAATCTATCGAAGCCGAGATACGCGATTGCGATTATGGCATGCAAGTGTGAATGATTTGGGAAGTCTAACCACTGAACACGTTATATTTGTGTATATCCGTTATTGAAAAACAATTCTATAGAGAACTTCACAATTCACACTACTAAAGTGCGAATGGACATGATATTCTCCTTGGTTTGGACAATAAGAAACTTGAATTCACCATCTGCTAAGCTCGTCTGCTTTGAATAACTCCAAATGCCATGTTACTATGCAGATTCAAAGGTACGAGCACAGTATGATCTAACCAATTCAGTTTTCAAACCACAAAAAAATTAAATAGCTCGCAAATCCAAGCATTTTTCTCCCCAGCACTCAAAATTCTGAAACTCTTTTTCCGATAAATTTTCTCTAAGGCAGCGGAAAGAAAATCAGAGTGCTTGAACAGAAAGCAAGCTTACGCAGATCACAACGAGCAGCAAACTCCCGGACCTCACTCAAATCCTCAAGCACCGACTGCAGTCCTGCTCCTGAGAAAACAAAACCAAATTGCTCACAGCAAGCAGAGGCGAGCAATGAAGCAAGATGGAGGAGATTCCGCAACGTACGAACTCTAGACGCACCACTCATCTATCGCTCCCAAGGAAAGCAAAGGCATGCGAGAGAGAGTTCAGGGAGCTCTCTCTCTCTCTCTCTCTCTCTCTCTCTCTCTCTCTCTCTTTCTGTCTCTTTCTTTTTCCTCTTTTTTTTTCTTTGATCGCGTTTGCTTTGAAATGTTCATGCATTGAAATGTTCCCTTCCATATGTGTGTGTGTGTGTGTGTGTGTGTGTGTGTGTATATATATATATATATATATATATATATATATATATAGGTAGTTGGCAACTACAATATTTTAAGTAATACTACTTTTTACAATTTTGTCCTTTACCTGAATTTGTGCAATCTGCTCAAACAGCATAGCCATATGGCATGCCATGCAGCGTCGATATGCATTGAAATCAGAGGCTATAATTTCATGGTCCGTAAATAGGAAGTTATGTATGTGCATGAGAGTTTTCAAATATGAATTCTCTCTCTCTCTCTCTCTCTCTCTCTCTCTCTCTCTCTCTCTCTCTCTCTCTCTCTCTCTCTCTCTCTCACACACACACACACACACACACACACACACACACAGGGCTCTACTATGTCTTTCTCTTCTCTGTGTCTGCTCGCAATGTGTGTGTTTTTGTGCTGGTCTGCATGTACGATTCTGGCGGCTTCGTGTCTTTTTTGTGCTGCTCTACATGCCTGATTCTGGCATCACGTACATGTATCACAGGCAGAGGCTGATTGAAAAGGTTTTGAAAAGCAAGAGGCATCTGTGATACCAGTTGCGATCTAGTTGCTTTTGTCTCTTATAGCAGAACGTTCAAAATAAGCTTTTTCTTCTCGTTCCGTTACAATTCTATATTTTTGTGTTGCGATCCAGTGTTTTCGACGATCGGAGGCAACGCAGATGATAAGCGGACGTGCTTCGTGGAAACAATTTTCAATCGGCCGATATGCAAAGGAAGAGGGGAAGCTGATGAACTTGCATCTTGAATGTGAGTTTGATCCTTCAAATTGGGTCGCACATGAGTGAAACATTGATCAAAGCTTCTGGGATTCTTTCTACGGCAGTGGAATGGACTAGTCTGCTCTTTACTCGGTGGATGATTTTGACATTCCGTATTCAAACAATGAGGAGGCACCACTGTTTCCTCACATTTGCAGAGGCATTAGTGGTGTTGTAAGAACTGCTAGTGATACTTATAAGCTGAGCTCATGGCAAGAGCAAACACAAAGTATGCAGTTATTTGTGTCTGGAATAGATTCTCCCTGCTCTTCAAAAGTAGCTATCAAGGAAGCCAATCTTGTAGGTCGACAACGAGGGTTATCTAAGCAGTTTTAGGTGGGGGGAAGTTTGTGCAGGCTGATCTGTTTGCTTTTTGTGCCCGAAGCCTAGCAGCTCGCAAGCGATCGACCATGGAAAAAGAACAGATAGATTCATCGTAAGAACAAGTTAGCTGCTCTCTCTAATTTTGTAGCCAAATTCAGGCGAAACAAGCCTGTCGAAGCTCTTAGTCATTCAAAATGTCAGAAGACAAGTGCTTTCAATAGTGCGGTTTCCAAGATTCGTGGTGCAGATTTAGATGTAGGCTTGGGTCAGATATCTCGAACTTGTCCTTTTTACAAGAAGATACTTGGTTACTTTTGCTAATCGTTTCCAAAACTTGGATAAAATTGAGTCATAAGATCATGATTCAAAATGAGATCATGAGGAAGGGTATTTCTTTAGCATCTATTCTAGCATTTAGAATTTGGTTAATAGCTATAGAAACATGTTTGGTGTCCTATGACAGGGACCTACTCGAGAGGGATCAATAAATAACATAAAAATACTAGTATGATCACCACGTCCATCTCCTATTTTCAATTTAGGAAAACATTTTAATAAAACAATAATCAGAAAAATAGATTAACAATTTTAATTTATAGCTTTTTTTTTTTTGTGTAATTTACAAAGTAGAGTTATAAATCATCTTTGGAATACATTGCTTTTGCATATTTGCAAGAACATGAAAAAAGAATTATATAAATCATAAGAAAGTCTAATTCATGAACTCAAAAATTTGAATTCCAAACACTAAGTAACAAAATCTATTTTCATTATTTAGATTCAAAAAATATAGAATTAAGGAATTATTATTTGAAAGAACAGTCTGCAGACTTTGTAGACTATTTGGAATATTTCATGGAAATTTGCAGATCACAATTTCGAATTTCATTTTTCATATTGCATTGGCGTTTGGGAGAAAGGCGAATCTCCTAGTTTATAGAATTGAGAGGAAAATCGCCACCTCTCTTTGCCATCTTACACTTGATAAAAAAGATGGCTCTTTAAGAACTAACTTTTTCTAACAAACACTAACATTGTGAAAACATCTCAAATATTCTACAAAGCTTGCTCAATGTTCTTTCAAACGATTTTCTGTAAAATGTCTATGAAAAGAATAATTTCCTATTTTGGTTTTAGATTTAGTACGACAAATTTCAAAACAATAAATAATCCTTTTATGACGAAAACAAAGCGATTACAATTATTTCAAGGAATTCTCTCTTTCTATCATTTCAACCATCGAGCTAGCTTCCAAAAAAGCTTCGTTTATTTCAGGATCAATCCTTGCCAATTTCAATAATTATCATGTAGAAAGATAAATGATTAGAGTTAGTAATTGACATCAACAATATTTTTATGTATCCTTATCAATGAAATTGAAATAGATCCAAATTTAGAAATCCCATTTCCAATGTCATTTATATCATTAGATAATGCCTAGAGAAACAAAAAGATTAAGTTTCTTATTAATATTAAATCTACTTATTTTATTTTCATAAATTAGAAAATCCACACATCTCACATATCCACATATCCACATATCCACATATGTACATGTGTTTCTAAATTTAAATCTACTTACTATATCATAAATTATATATATATATATATATATATATATATATATATATATATATATATATATATATATATATATATATATATATATATATATATATATATATATATATATATATATATATATATATATATATATATATATATATATACATACAGCTTTTGTAAACAGAGAAGTCTAGCATATAAATTTCTCGCTCACAAACGAAAAGCCATCACCATTACCGGTTTCTAAACCATGTTCGACAAAGAAAACAGAACCTCACATTGCAAATTATAGAGGGGATAAAACGAAATTCAGCGTCGCAGTCAGTTGTATACGAAGTAGCACGGTATGTCCATTCTAAATCTAAAAATGAAAGTGGAAGCCTGTAATTTGTGTCTTACATGTTTGCTTTGTCTGCTCTAATTGTGTTCTCCGAATTAGACGGCCTGAGTGTTGTTTTGTGTTGTGTTGCATGCTTGATCAAGATTTTAGGATGGCGAACAATGATAGTCAATGGTGGCCAGGGTGTGCGCTTAACTCAGTCGCTTGGTAGATGACTTAGCAACAAAATGGGTTTTTCTACTCAGCTTCATTTATGAAGTTCTCGTGTTGGGAGTATTCCCAACAAAGTGTAAATAAATAAAATCATCCAATAAAATGTGTTGCGAGGGCATGGCATCCTGCATGTATAAGCCCATGGCCCAATGAGCACGCAAATAAAGTTGTAAATAAAATAAACATGACTTGGGCCTTGGAATTAAAATAAAACTAGAGGCTCAATGTCATTTTTCAACTTAGAGATCACTTTTTAGAGTTGGGCCCAAATTGGGACTCACATGAACCTTGTGATTTCTAATGTACTTTTCGTGGACCCTTGGATCAAGTTGGGTCCAAGATGAATGGATAGGATCATTGTGAATATTAGCCAATAGGATTGAGGAGCAAGGGCCTTCCCCATTTTATAAAAAGACACCATTTGTACACTATTTTTCATGCTTAATGAGAAAGAGGAAACTCTACCATTTTTGGAACAAAAGCATCTTCATTTGCTATTCATTACTTGCTAATGCTCTTGATTGTGTTTTCCATTGCTTTCTATTTTCATGTTTATTGTTTGCCATAGTGAATGCTTTTCCATTAGCAAGCATAAGGAGCATTTGAGCTAATCTCCACCCTCACTCTCTATCTGTCTCTCCTTCTCTCTTCTCTTCTCAACCTCTTCTTTTCTATCCCTTCCCTTCATCCAAATCATGATGAATGTTAGTGTAGAGGAGTAAAGTTAAAGGAGAGTAGTGTTAGTGGTGAGTAGAGTTAAGGGAGAGTAAGAAACGAACTAAAAGTAGCATCTATGCATAGTTAGGTACCTATCCAATGATCTAACCCTTGTTGATAGGCGGGAGGGCTATACTACACGAAATCTTCGACCCTACAGTGGCGCCGTTGCCGGGGATAGGTTCCACTAACTAGTTTAGCTGCATTTTAGCTATTTTCTTGCTTTTCAGAGTAATTTAGGTATATTTTTGGGAGTTTAGAGCTAGTTTTCTGTATTTTTTTTTTTGTGTTTGGACTATTCACAGCTAGCGGAGGAGGTGCGAGAGGGTAGAAGAGGCCCTGAATAGCCTCTCTAAGGGCTTGAAACCCAAAAAAACACACCAATCTGCATTTTGGAGGAAAAAGAGCTTAAAATCTCATCGGAATTTTATATCTCCAGAAGCAGTGAGAATTAACCCTTGCATGATTGGCAACAGCTCCAGGGTACTGTCCCAGACTTGCATAGAAGCCTGCGAGGGTTAGTTCCAAGCAGATTGTAAAAATTAGAGAAAAATCATAAAAATTTCAAATAACCCTTGAAAAAATACAAAAAAATTCAAATCTTCATAAGAACTCTCGTAGAGCCCTCTGAAGTTCCATCTCAGTAAGACCAGGACACAGAGAAGCTTGCGAGAGTTAGTTTGATATCTAAGTGTCTGTGCGAGAGTTCCCAGTGAAAAAAAGACGGAAAAGTACCAGTGAACCCTTGCAGACAGCAAAATTTTCAGTTCCAATGGTCAAGAACTCTTGCAGAGGATTTTGAAGTTCCACCTCAGTGAGACCAGGACACATAAGAGCTTGCGAGAGTTAGTCTATTTCCAGTGAGTAGAAAATTGGATTTAAGTGCTAAAAAATCACTAAAAAGTGAAGATCTAGCAAATACTTTCAGTAAGAACTCTCGTAGACCCTCTCAATCGATTCAAAATGGTAATTTACGTCAATGCTGAAGCCTGCAAGAGTTAGTGTGAAGACCTGGTGAAGATCAAGCCAAAAAAGTGATTTTGAACCCTCGTAAACAGTGAGATTTTCACTTCTTGCGAGAGTTAACTCTCGTAGAGAATTCTATAGTGAGATCTGACCCAGATCTAGCTACTGTGAACCTTGCGAGAGTTACTTCCCAGAGATCTGAAAGATATCAGGTTTTTTACTTGCAAAAATAGCTAAAGAACCCTTGCACAGCCAACCCTCGCACAAGATAACCCTCGCAGACCAGATCGGTGAAAGGATCTGCATCATATTTAGCTACTGTCAAAATCTCAGGTCAATCAGTGCAAGGAGTAAAAAGTTATCAAGGAAAAACCACCATAAAAGGCCTAAAATTCACTTTCGGCCGATCAGATCGATTAGATCCTTGAAGATCCAGACTGCATCCTACTGTATAAGCAAGATCCAATCACTTTGGAACCCACCATCTGATGAATATGAGATTGGGATGATCAATAGCACGAAGGATAGCAATTCAGGCACCACACCTTCCCAGATTAGCAGTTGTTCAACAAGAGGCAGAACCGGAACCAACACCAGTGGATCCAATGGGCCAACTCATACCTGTCGCTCCCTTGCAAGTAGTCCGGAGAGCACCATGGATGGAAATACCAAAATATGATGGATCATCAGATCCCATCAGATTCCTCCAGATCTACGAGCAAGCTTGTGAAATCTATGGCGAACGGACACCTGCGGAGAAGCTGATGCTATTCCCTATGTCCTTACTAGCAGTGGCTCAGGATTGGTTTTGAAACTTGTCAGAGGAAGAGAAATCCACCTAGGAAGCGGTTAAAGCGGCTCTCATTACGCGCTTTAAACCAAGAAGGTTCCTGGAAGATCCGTTTCTCCTGCTGAGCAAGGTCAAGATGGGAAAACGAGAAAGGGTCCAGGACTATATTGAACGGGTCAAACATCTACGATCTGAGTGCAGTGCAGCCCTGACTCCCGATCATGTGGTGATCATGTGGTTCCTAGCCGGATTACCACGAAGCATCAGAAGAGAGCTGAAACGACAGGAGCAGTACGCTACACTGCAAGAAGCTATGGAAGATGCCATCAAAGAAGAGGATGAGGGATCTGACGATGAATATCCTTCCACCCACACTCCTCTCTCCTCCTCAATCCTTGGCACACTTGAACCTTGAGATGACTCCTTAAGATCCTCTTCATGATGCTCCTTCTTGATGGAAATCCGAGACCTCCATGTCTCATAATGATCACAACAAGTATGACCATTCAATATGCACTTCCTATGATTATCAAGATTACTTATGCTAGAAACATAAGTCCAAAAATCACCACAACTTGGCATGATTTTTCCAATATTGAAATCAAAAGGATCTCCATCTCAATAAGGCTAACTACTTGCTTATGGATATAAGTGTCCACTTTGGATGCTTCACTTATTCTCATAAGAAGTTTACAACTTGCCTTCAGGATTGAAAACATACAATTTTCATCTTTATGAATGAACACATCATTCATGATCTTATTGAAACCAAAAGATCCTACATTATGAAGATATTTCCATTTCCTTGACTTCATATTCAATGCAAGTTTACAAGGAAAACATGCTTTGCTATCTAATAAGGCATCACACTCAACTAGTATTGCCTTAATCCCCATTGAGATACAAAAATATCTTCAAAGCAAAATAGTTCTTCATAAGATGTCATGAGAGCATAAATCAAACTATTTTCATTTTGTAATTGCTCCTTCTCCTTGATTGATTTCTCTTGGATAATAACAATAAGTTTGAACTTGTCCAAAGTTTCAAGCAAAATACTTTCCAAGGACATGAAATAAATCCAAGTTACTTTCATGAAAGTGACATCTATCTTTGCATCTTGAACCAAACAATGCACTTCCAAATGAAAAATTTCAAAAGATTTGACACGTGTTGTGATGGACTCTTGAAGACAAATCTTGCAAGTCCTTGTGAGACTCCAAGCCTCATTCACTTTTCCACAAAGGAAACACCTTTCCTTGGGCTTGTCCTTCTTGTATTTGTATTTTGAACTTGAAGCTCCATCCTTCACCTCGGCCCCCTTGCTTTGGTTCTCCTTGGATGGACTGGTCTTCTTTTTGTAGCATCTTGAGAAAAAATATTCTCCCTTGCCACAAAGGTTGCACTCAGGATCCTTTCTTTCCTTCAATAGGATGCCACCTATTGTTGCCATGTGAATAAAAACCTGTGATATGATTCTACAAATGTAATTTGTGACTTTCAAGAGACAATATTTGAACATCTTCAGCAATCTAGAAGGATCTACAAAAGATCTAGCTCACAAACCTAAGAATCAATCTTCAAAGTAATGACTAGTCACTTGGAAACTTTGCTTTGATCACTAAGACAAAAGCACATAATCTTTGAATCAAATCACTAAAGAAATCAGATCCAATCTCCTATTGGAATCATCAAATACCAATGACTCTTTCTTTTGAAAGTTGAAATGGATATGAAAAACATTTGACACCTAGATTTTCCTTTTCACTTGACTAGTTCTCTCAACACTTGAGATTCTTGAACAAAAGATGGGTTTTGTTTCAAATACATGAAAATAAAACTTAATCACTTCTTTTGGACTCACTCTTGACCCAAATAATCTCACACTTGAGATTTAGAATGAATTTGATTTGATTTGACAACAAACTATACCACCAATTTTTTACAAAGCTTAAAAAATTAGACAACTAGAGATTCACAAAGATCTCAACCATGCATGAATACTCAAATATGGACTCCTCCTCATTCTAGACATCCAATGGGATCTCAAATTGACTCTCACACTCTCACAAAGAAAGTTGAATAGAACTAATTTGAGTTTCATACATACTATGTCAATTTTTGCTCAATAAATTGATTCGATCACCCCTATTGGATTCCACCAATTACTCTACCTCTTAAGACTTGGAATGAAATTCAAAATCAAAGGTTGTGATTTTTCTCACTAAGATATTGTGCTTCAAAGAGCTAATGCCACTTAGAAAGATTTGATCACCTGGGAAGAGACGAACTCTCCACCAATAACAACACAAAATGAGCTTCTAGATCTTGCCTTCTACAAAGGAAGGAACTCTTAGAAAATTGGATCTCTCTCTACACATTTGCCATAGACACCTTAATGACTCTTTTCAAATCTTACAATCACTCAAACAAATTGAGTAGGGTTGAACAATGTGACTTGGATCTCAATCTCTTTTCTAGAACTCTCAATTTAAGCCAATCTATGTCAAATTCTACAAAAGATTTTGCATAGATGCTCTATATGCACTAGAAACTCTCAAAGGTTTCACTTGGAGGACAGATCCAAGGATGTTTTCTAGAAAATTGATGCTTCTAAACTTGACCCTATCACTCTTGAACAAATCTAGAGTGATGGTACAATGGATTACAACCTCTCACCTTGCATATCACTCCTTAATCTATGATTTTTAGCAAAATCTCTCTCAACTTCAACATGCACTCAAAAAATCAGAGATGATCAATTAATGAACCTATTTCAAGCTTCAAATTTAATTTCTTGGCTGATCTAATCCAAGAACTAATCAAGGGATTAGATTCTCTATAGAAAATGCTTGATTTTGCACCAAAAATCTCTCAAATTGGGTGTGTGAGTCAAATTGTACAAATTTTTGAATTTTCTCAGTCAAAACCGGAGCTGCACGGCATCACACGTGTGAAAAGGGTTCCTACTGCCCACAGCAAGTTCTGGTCCAAAAATCTTGAGAATATCTATCAAATCCAACTCGCTACCCAAAATTTGACTAGTTTCCAAAAAACTGCTAATTTTGGCTTTGATTTGGATTAACCCTATCAATTTCAACAAAACCTCTTGTACTAGGCTCTAATACCATGTGCAAAAAGTACAAAAAGGACCAAGAGTGGATCCTAATCTGATCCTCAAGAGGGATTGGTTGTCAGATTACTTGATCTATCAATCTACTTCAGATTAAGATCAATTAGATCAATTCTAGACACAAAATCCTAACAAGAACAATCATTAATTGAAGGTAAGTGTACTTTATGGTTTCACAAGTGTGAAACACTGTCTGAGTATGGACTCCAACCTGAAAATCAAGTACACATTGATAGAACCTCAAAACAATCAAAACAAATGTAGACAAATGGAGAGAATCACTCAAAATTGCTTCCAAAACCAAGATTGGTGTCTCACAATGATTATGGCCAAATGTGGCTCTATATATACAATAAGTGAGAGCTCATGGTACTGATCATCCCTCTGATCCCACATGTGTGAAGGTGCTTTGTCATATGATGATTCATCATGCAAAACTGACACTTGGACAAAACCTTCCATTTTGAGCACTTTTGGTCCATTTTTCTTCTATATGGAGATCTACTTGGAAATCTTCTAGAATTCAAAATTCGCCTACTTCAGCTTATTCCACATGTGTGAGCTATCCTCTACACATGGGATATGACACCTAACCAAAATATTTGGCTCATGCAATCAATAGATTGATGCCATGTGTCATATATCTAGAAAACTAGCTTTTGGCCTTTTTAGCCACTAGAACTTGAATTAAATCATATGTACAACCTATATGATTATGGTACATGACAAGTACACTATTTTCACACGTGGGAACAGGCTCCACACAAGTGTGTTTATCTATATACAAGATTTTTGGCCTCTACCAAGCTTATTTTTGCATTTTTCACAAGGGAAGAGAAGACAATACCAGAAAATAAGACACTGGGTACAGAAAGCACAAGCGGAGGAAAAAGAGCAAGAAAGAGACCATCCCACGAAACCTCCAGTCGACGTCGAACGGGAACCGCAAACGGGCTCACCACTACGCACTGATCAGAATGATCGGTAAGTATATTATTTGTTTTGACTTCCTCCAAATAACGAGAGTAGTTAACTTCCCAATCTGTGCAGATTTCCCACAGATCAGGGAATAATAATTGGTGATTAACTCAAGAAGAAACAGATTTAGAGTTAGTAACAACTTCTTTCACATCAAAAATGTAAATTGATTCTAATTTATTTAGGTACTCATCCAATGCTGGAAAAATATTATTCTCAAATGTCCTTAGGTATTCTAAGATGTATATATACAAGGATCCTGCGATCACATGAATATAGTTAGTTTGCACATTGAACTTGTTCTGAACAATGGCAAGGACGAGGATTTATTTTTTATGTACAGTTAGTCTAGACCATAAAGTATTTATGTTAGAAAAGGTCCAAGAGTTTTTCCATTGTTCCTTTGTGTAACCAAAAAATTTAGGTAAAAAAAGGTAATCCATCCTCCATTGGAGTTCTGGACTACAAAAAGGTGGAATAAAAAATGTTAGTTCCTGATGAAATGTCTGAAATTCTGACCTTAGTAGTGAGTAGACAATCTTGTTTTTCTTCGTAACTACTGCACTTGGTGATGCCTAGGCTTGGTATGGAATGACGCTTAATGCCCCAGGTTGGTCTTCAACAACTTGTACCTCTGCAGCCTCCATGATTTCAGTCTGTGTTTGGTGATGGATGATGATAGTTGACACCATGCTGCCCTTGGGTGGTGTGATCTGCCAACGATCCCTCAACTGATATCTGTTTGGATGGCCTTCTCTGACATTACTGATGCTGGCTCATCTGTTTGCGTCTCCTGATCTTGTCCTTGTCCAGGTTCTTCCGCATCAGAGATCTGCATTTGGTCTGATTGGAATCTGGCCCCTTCTAGTTCTTCCTTCAGCTTCTCATAGACAATCATCTGCGGCTGCAGATATTGCATCTGGAAGGTCTGGATCATCCGATCCTAGATTCCCTTCCACGCTACTGGATCAATTCGGCACCTGCCATGAGATATGCAGGCACCAAGTGTGACTTCGATGCTAATTCGCCAGAGTATTGCAACTTCGGCCTATTTTTTGTATATCTGATTGCCTTTCTTTAGCATCTCTGCATAATTTTGCAGTTGGGCAATTGACTCCTGAGCACTGCTGAGTTCATTGCTCAGTTCCGCATTGCTACTTTGAAGAGTGGCTTGTGCTCATCTTTCTTCCTGCAAGGAAGCCTGCAGGATCTGAAGTTGTTGTTTGAGAAGGATGTTCTCATTTTCGAAAGCGTTGGACTGCTCCTGCATCTCTTCCAGCACTTCAAGTGTGGCATCCTGCCTTCCTTTTGCTTCTTCCAGCTCTGTCTCTTACCTGCTTAGCTCCGCATTGGTTGCTTTGAGCTCCTCATTTCTATAGGCCAGTTGAGCCTTAGTTTCGCTCAGCTCTACATCTGTTTGGGTGAGGTCTGTTCGGACTCTTTCATACTTGGACCCCAGCTTCCTGGATACCTTTTCCAAGCTGGCAACGTGTTGTATAGCTGCACGAGTATCTATCAATATTGCTCCAAAAGCCTGTTGATATAACTCAGCATCGAGGATTGGTTCCTTGACGTCGCTTTCGCTGCCCTGCTGGTCCTCAGAAAGCTGCTCTGCTCCTTGTGGTTCTGGTTCTTGTGGTATTTCAGCCTGATTTTGCTCTTGATCAGCAATGTTCTCTGCCTCTTCTTCCATGTCCTTATTTCCTTCTGGGCTGGTCAATGGTGTATATTGGGACGATGGCGAAGACATCCTCACCGAGCTCCCTTGACTTGATGATGATGTTGTGGCTGCTGTGGTGGTTGCCTTTGATGTCTGCATTTGGGATTCCACCTCAATTGATGGTGCTATCCCTGGTAATACTGGTGCAATCCTCATATCCTCCTACATTGTCAGCACACATGCATGCATGCATAAGATGCCCATCTGCTGACCCAGTCTAGAGATCTGATTTACTTTTATTAATTTACAGAATTGCTTAAAAGCAATATGTCCGAAGGCAATCTGCTCTCCATTTAAGGCTCTCAGCAGGTATCCCATATTGGTATTTGAAATTGTGTACTCTTGCTTCGGTAGAAAGATAGAAGCAAGAGTAAATCAAACGAAGCTCTTGAGATTGGGGTCTCTAATGTAAAAACGTTTGTATCCTCGTTTCTCAAGATAAGCTCCTTCTTGAAAAACTTCGCTCTCCGCAATGAAATCTGGTTTGGTAACTGGCATACTGCCGTCCATAGGCAATCTGAAGGCACGACAGTAAAACCCCTCTATGATTATAATCTCTTGATTGCGGACAATTGTGGAAATATGTCCTTCCTCTGTTTTGCCCAAGTTGCGGATCAGCTCATAACAAAGATCAGTAAGAATAGCTGATGGATTGAATTGAAGAAGACCTTCAATTCGCACACGAACAGCTAGTGGTTGTAAGATTGGTAACACTGGCTTTGGGTGTGTCTTGAATACGATCGCCATAGTGCTTGCAAATGTAAACGAGCGATGGCAGACAAGAGCTTGATCGCAACAATTCGCAATTTCGGAGAGCAAGAGTGATGGAAAATGGTAGCGACAACAACTAAAGTATTTGAGGTTTTAGGCGTATTGATGATATTTCGGCGGATTGGACTACTATTAAATGGAAGCGTGTCCTTCATTTTGAAGGTACATACTAAATAATAAAGTGTCTAGTCCAAAAAACAAAAATAAATAAATAAACAAAATGTAGAAATGCTTCGCTTGGTAAGCTTATTTCTTCCTTCGTTAAAATGCGAAAAATGCAAAGGTGTCAGAAGGTAAAATCCTGAAAAATGCGAAGGTAAGTGTCGCAATTTCCGTATTGGTGAACTCAATAAATACACCATATTCCAATATAGTGTCGGGTTTTTCGCAAAATATAAATGTAGCGAAGGTCTCGGCTTTTTTGTAATACAAACAATTGCAGCATGCTTCGGCATTTTTGCAAAAAATGTAAACTTCGGTAAAATAAAATAAAATAATAATAATTGGACAAAAAAATGATGGCCTTAAAAAACTGATGTATTGGACATTAGTCATAGTAGCGCTTCACCCTTGAACCATTTACTCAAGTGTCAAATAAATGTCCTTGGAGATCAACTAACTGAAGTGATCCATTATTAAAAACTTCTATAACTTTATATGGTCCCATCCATCTGGTATGTAATTTTCTAGGAAACAACATGTGTCTGTTATCATACAAAAGCACATAGTCCCCTTGTTTAATTTTTATTTTCTTAATGTATTGGTCAAAAATTTCTTTTCTTTTATTTTGAACTCGTTCAGTCTCGATTAATGAAAGACGACGATCCTCTTCCAGTTGCGTCAAAGAAATCATCCGCTCCCGGAGACTATCGTGTTCATCCATTCGCTCTTCATTACTAATGCGAAACGTCGGAACTTCGAATTCTATCGGTAGTATGAGATGCATTCCATACACAAGAGAGTATGGAGTCTGCCTAGTTGTAATCTTTTCAGTAGTTCTATATGCCCATAAAACAGATGGTAACTTCTAATCCCAATCAGAAGAATGTGTTTCCGTTACTTTATTCAAAATTTTACATAGAATTCCATTTGCCCGCTCCATAAGCCCATTTGCTTTTGGATTATATGGAGTGGTTTGGCGATGTGTAATAGAAAAATATGACAACATGGCTTCAATGGTCTGATTAAGAAAATGGGTTCCCCTATCGCTAACGAGTTCTAAGGGACAACCATATCGTGTGATAATGTTTTGGAATAAAAACTTTGCTACAGTCTTAGCATCGTTCTTAATTGTGGCTTCGGCCTCTACCATCTTGGTAGCATAGTCCGTGGGAACGAGTATGTAACGACGACGAGTTTTATGCGTGGTCGGTTTGATAGGTCCTACAAAATCTATCTCCCACTTCTCAAGGTGCTAAGGGGATAATTGGAGTAAGTGGCCAATGTGTTGCAAAGCTGGGTTTCCCCATCCTCTGGGATGCATCACATTTTTTGATGAAAATTTTAACATCTCTATAGACGGTAGGCCACCAATATTTAGCATTAAAAATCTTTTTTGCAGTGTTTTTAAGAGCATAATGACCCCCTGAATCTTCCTCATGTAATGCACTTATTACAGCGGTTGTCTCGGTTGGTTCTAAACATTGGCGGAGACTATCGTCAGCTCCTAATTTATACAATGTACTATTTACAATCGTGTAAGGTCCTACCTTAGAAAGAAAAACAGTTTTTTGCTGTTTATTAAAATGTTCAGGATGTATCTGGTCCTATAAAAAATTAATAATGTCCCCATAAAATGATGTTTCTGATTGAATACTCATTATATGTTCATTTGAAAATTCATCAGAAATAGGTTTTAATTGGTTTTTTGTTTGGAGGCGGGATATGTAATCAACATTTTGATGATCCTTGCCTCTTCTTAATTCTACTTCATAATTAAACTCATCTAATAATGATACCCATCTAGCTATTCTATCTGAAAGATCAGGTTTATTCACTAAATGTATTAATGCGTAGTTATCTACATGAAAAACAAAAGGGTATCCTAAAAGGTAATGTCTAAATTTCTTTATTGAATAAATCATCCCTAATGCTTCTCGCTCTGTAGCGGAATAATCCTTTTCTGATGCAGCAAGTTGCCTTCCCACATAGTAAATTGGATAATCTATATTTTGGTCATCTTTCTGACTAATAACCACACCTATCGCAAACGATGATGTGTCTCCATATATGTGGAACTTTTTAGCCCAATTTGGAGGTCTAACCCCAGTGGCTTCTGCTAATGACTGTTTCAATTGATCAAAAGCTTTCTAATGGTCTTGTGTCCAATGGTTTTCAACAGATTTTTTTAATAAACTTGTTAAAGGAGTTACTATTATAGCATAATTTTTAATTATCCTCCGATAGTAACCTACATGACCTAGAAAACCTCTAAGCTCTTTTAAATTGGTTGGTTCTAATAATTCTAAAATCATTTTTATTTTTTCGATGTCGGCTTGTATACCATCCTTCAAAATTTTATGTCCTAAAAGGATTCCTTCCCTCATCCCAAAGTAACACTTAGCTGGATGCAGTTTAAGAGATGTCTCTTGATATCTTTCAATGTTTTCTCTAATGTATCTAAATGGTTTTTGGTTGATGAATAGACACAAAAGTCATCCATAAAAATTTCTAAAAACTTTCTTAATTTTTTTTGAAAAATATTTGTCATCATACGTTGGAATGTGGCAGGTGCATAGACCAAAGGGCATTCGCATATATGCGTACGTCCCCCAATCAGTGGTGAAAGTTATTTTGGATCTATCTTCCTCTTTTATAAAAACTTGGTTATAACCTGAGAGTCCATCTAAAAAACTATAACGTTCATGACCAGCTACTTGGTCAAGAATGGTATTTGTATACGGTAGAGGATGATAATCCTTTGCTGTAGCAGCATTTAGTTTCCTAAAATCCTGACAAACCCTAATCTTGCCCGTCTTCTTCTTAGGTACTATAACTATTGGTGATACCCACTCACTGCTTAGAACTTGATATATAATACCCGCTCTAAGACATCTATCTAATTCGTCTTTTACTAATAAGGAGTACTTTGGATTCAATCTATACTGATGCTGTCTAACAGGTATTGTTCCCTGAATGAGATCTATTCTATGTTCGTCCCTCCTATTAAATCATCCATCGACCAAGCAAACACGTTTTGGTATTTTTGAAGAAGCAATATATACTCTTCACGTTCTTGGTTCTATTGGTGTTTATATAGATTCAAAGTCATACCTTTATTGATTTCTATTTCTACATAATCTGTTTTATCTATCATCCCCTCGGTCAGACTTGCTCTGGTTTCACCCAGAACTTCTCTTGACTTGGATGTTATCGGTATTTCTTCTTCCTCATCAATCTCATAGCATTCTATGAAATTGATCCATGACTCAGCATGTCTAGCTAACTCCTCACCCCATCTCAAAAGGTGACCCCCTATTGGACTGGCTGTGAGAATGCTTGGAAAAAATATTTGTTTGGTAGACCAATTTATAATAGCATCTGCTTGATATAACCATGGTCTTCCAAATAATATTGAATAAGGTGGTGTATCTATTGGATCTATGACAAGGAAATTCATAACAAACGTCTCCGTCTCTATAATCACGTTAATACCTCTTAGCTCACCTACTGGTATACATTTAGTCGCGTCCGCTAAATGGATTTTGTGATAAGTGATAGGCTGTATCTAGTTCTCTAATCCTAATTCTTTAACCATTGTTTTCGTTACTAGATTGATACTGGATCCTGATTCTATTAGTATTCTATCTATAGTCTGATCTCTTATGATCACACTAATCTCTGGAACTCCACAATCTCCTCTATCTACATATTCTACTCTATTACTGTATGCAGGTATACTTAGTGTGGCTAACCTCTCCCCTTCCTCAGTCCCTACTGACTGAAGCTCTTCTTCCTTCGAAGTATAGCTCGAGGAAGATGTAGGTGTCTCGCCTTCGTACTTATCTTCTTCCCATGATATGGAAATTCTTTTATGACTTTTTCTTGTCGGTGTCTCCATCTGGTCTCTGAAGGTAATCTCCTTTTTCTTCCAGTGGGTTATAACATTGGCCTGATAGAGCCATGGTCGTCCTAATAACACTTTATATGACGATTGTCTCATAGTTTCTAGTATTATAAAATCCATAAGAAACTTATGGTCTCCAATATAAACTGTGACCTGAGATAGTTCTCATATTGGTGATCTTCTAGTTGCATCGGCTAACCTTAAATGTCTTAAAGTGGGTGCTATTCTATGATGAATGCCTAATTCATATGTCGTCTCTTCAGTCATTATATTTACACTAGATCCGAAATCTATGGGTACATTATCTAAGATGCAGCCATTAATTACTATCTGAATCTCTGGTTGGCCTTCATCACAGTAATTAGCTAATCCTAAGTTGATTACTGGTAACTTTGCTTTTCTTCTCTTTTTATTTTGCAAGAATTACTTAATTTCTTTCTTATAATATTGGTTATTGTCTAATAACTGTTTAAAGGTTATATTAGGCATTCTAGAAACAAGGTCTTCTACAATATTATAAGAACGGTTTCTAAGTGGTGACAGATCTCTAAGTATCTCGTTACTTATAACTGGATCTAAAAATGTCATTTTTTTAACTTGTCTAGTTTCTTCGTCTAAAAGCTTCTTAGCTTCTGAACTAATATCAACATTATAATGTTTTCCATTAGACTTATCAAGACTTCATTCTTTATTAGTAGGATTTTTTACTAACTGTTCTGTGAACTTCGCTTTTTCTGTCGCGTTTTTTGCAGTTCTCGCAATTTTTGCCTTAGTTTTCTTCTTACCTTTAAGTGTTAAAGAATCTTTACTACTTCTTGTAGTTACTTTATTTATCTTTTTCTCCAAATCTGGCCATTGATGATCTTGATCTAATAATTCAGACTCTACTTCTATCCTCTGAACTATCATGTCAGTGTTAGTCTTAGATGGCCGAAGGTCGTCTTCCCTAGGTGAGTTTACAAACCTTGGTTTAGACCGTGGCTGTTGTGGCTGAGGACATTCAGCTGTGACATGCCTGTCGCCTTTACAGTTAGCACAGAGTGGCACATATCCTGCTGATCTCCTGGGTTCAGGACAATCAAGTGAATAGTGACCCGGGGCTCCGCAATTGTAGCACGAACCCCTTACTCTGGTCAGTGGAGTGGAATCTCGTGTTGTGCCCCTTCGCAAAATAGTGTACTGTTGATTAGTACGTTGTTTTGGTATCATAGTTTTTTGGTTAGTAGGAGTTTCAGTATAAGCTACCTCCTCATGATTATTAATCGGACAGAGGAATAGTTCCTCTTCTAAATAATTAGTCTGTAAACTTGGTCCATTTTCTTAGGCAAACCACCCAAGAACCATTCATTTTGCATAGGAACTGGATACTGGGCTCCTAACTTTCCTATTAAATTCTTAACCCTACGAGTATATTTCCTAAGTGATTCCTTTGGCTTTTTCTCAACAGAGTTTAGCCGAGCCAACAATCTAGTGGAATATCCTATCTCCCTAAACTGTTTAAGGAATGCTGCTTTTAAAGCGTTCCAAGTATTAACTGTTTTTGGTACTAATTGACTGTACCAAATCCTAGCCTACTTCCGTAGAAGACCTGACAAAATTTTAACTTTATCCTCATCCGTATGCTCTTTATTTGCTATGGTAATGGATTCAAATTGCGACAAATAACTATCCGCATCTTCAGAAGATGATGTCTTAAAAAAATTGTATCTGATTTTTGTAGATGTGGGTGGTGCTGGATTAGCCATATTAATAGATGGTGGTGAACTAGATGAACTTGGAGGATCTGAATCTAAACTTCGCTCAGACAAAGATTCCAAACTTGGTTCGGAAGTAGAATCAGACAAATCTGATTCAGGTGAATCTGTAGAACTTGGTGTTTTAACATATCTTTCCTCAAATGAATCTACAAATGCTGTAGTAGCGTGTAGAAGATCATTAAATGCTTCAGGTGTTAATCTTGCTCTAACTGGTGAATTTTGCAAATTCTGCAAATACAAATCTCTAGACTTCCTATATGCTTCTAAACGTTGTGCACGCTCTAAACGCTCCTGTTCAATAGTTGCTTGAGAGTACGTTCTTGGCATGCATTACATGAGAAAGATTTGTAGATGTAATACACTCAAAAATATTGCAAAAGGTGAAATTCAACTCCCCGGCAACGGCACCAAATAATCTCATCTTTTGCATGGTAAATGTATATATGATGGTAAACAGACTGGTATGTATAAAATTCACAACAAATACTACAGCGACATAACTGGTTATCCAAAGATATTTGGGAAATTGGCATCCAGGAACACCAATGATGAAACGTTTTGGTCAAGGTCTATAGATGTAAGGATTACTTTATCTTTCAGGCTCTTCAAGCATTAAGGAAACAGTCAGAACTGACAACAACTAGCAATTAGATTCAGTAAGCAGAATCACATTAGCTAAGGATTCTTCTTAATCAAACACAGAGAATTAGTCTTTATCGTAGAAAGCAAACAAAACAGAGCCTCAAACAATCCCGTTATCTGAGCATATAGCTCATTTAGAAATGAAAGAAGGTCTGCTAAGAAATAATGCTTAACAGCTTCAGCTAATACCCTGCACACATTAGTCAGAATTGTTACTTGCTGGTGTTGCCTGGAAATCCATGTTAGAGTAGCTGAAATTAAGTATAATATAAGAAATGTGTGTGACGCAAACAGATTAGTATAACAATCATCCACAGATCATATAGAGTGTGTTTGCACATATGATAAGAAGTAATTCTGTGAAAGATAGCAGAAGGAAAATAATGCTCAAGCTATAGGAACTCGCTCTTCTCTCTATTGATACTCAGCTCTGCATAGAAATGCGTCAGTACAATGGCACGAAGTGTTGACCTTATAGGAACGATCACCGACCTCAATGTCGTTTACAAACCGTTAAATGTCGGTTCTGGACTTCTATTGCGTCTCTTTAGAACGTCGCAACTTCTACTTAAAATATGAATTTACAAAGTGCGAAATAGGCCTTTACATGTATTTAGGCACTATAGCACATTTTACATATATGGAAATTGAAAATTTTTACAATATATGACATAACTCGGATAATGTGAAATCATAGGTCTCCACGCGCGCATGTAGAACTGGATTTTTGGCAAGGTGAATGCAGTTTAATTGTCGCAAGATATAGTAGTCACATCCACCTATGGTTGACCTAAATCCACAAGCAATCTTTGTAACCATACCACAAGATATAGTAGTCACATCCACCGGTGGTTGACCTTAATCCACAAGCAATCTTCGTAACCATACTGCTTCTTGTGTAGCATTGTTGAGTGCCCGATATTCAGCTTCCGTCGAGGATAAGACTACTGTAGGTTGCTTTTTGCTGCTCCATGAAACTGCAGCTGTACCTCTCATATAGGTTAGGAAATCCCTCACAAATATGAAAAAAGATAGTGAAAACCGAAACAATTTATTTTTTTTCACTATTGTTTGTATGATCATTCATCATCGTTTCTCTCATGCAGGATCTTCTAAGCTCTCCCTGCTCACTAGATTCGGGGAGTATCTCCCTTCTTTGCATCATTTGCGACTGATAAGTATCATTTAGGTACTCTCTTGGGAGCTTCAGCATTTGGCTTGCCTTTGTCTATTTGATCTTCCACATCAAAATCCACTTTTTTCTTGACCTGTACTTTTGCTCCCTCATCAAAAGTTCAGTGATTACTTCAGATTGTACACCTTGACCCATCTCGTCAAATGTAACATCCCTCGAAATTACAAGCTTTTGTGCATTTGTGTCATACATTTTGTATGCCTTGGTCTTCTCATCATATCCAAGAAAAATACACTTGACAGCTTTTGCATCCAACATCCTTCATTTCTCATTAGGAATATGAGCGTAAGCATCACAACCAAATACTCTCAAATGAGAAATATTAGGTTTCTTTCTAGTAAAAGCTTCATGAGGTGTCTTACCTTTCACAAATATGGTAGGACACCGATTCAGGATGTGTGTAGTTGTGTTGCAAGCTTCTGCCCAAAAGGTGTTTGGTAAACCCTTGCTTTTGAGCATTGCCCTTGCCATCTCAACAATGGATCTATTATTTTGTTCTGCAACTTCGTTTTGTTGTGGTGAATATGGTGTTGTGCCCCTTGATCCCTTGATCCGTGCAAAAATCAATAAATTCTATCGAAAAGTACTCACCACCTCCATTAGATCTCAAAGTCTTGATGCAACTTCCTGTTTGCTTTTCAACTAACACCTTGAATTCTCTCAACTTAGCAAAAGCATATGATTTCTTGCTTATAAAATAAATCCAAATGCATCTGCTATAATTATCAATGAAGGTAATAAAGTAATAGCAGCCACTAAGGGATCTAGTCTGCATTGGTCCACATAAATTAATGTGGACAAGATCGAGGATGCCACTGGCTCTCCTTGCTCCACTTTTGGAAAACCTCTCTTTGTGTTGTTTTCCCAAAATGCAACCTTCATAGATTTTTCCTTCAATTGAAATATTCGGCAATCCAATAACTAGATTACCTCTTTTGAGCACTAATATGACCAAATCGTTGATGCCAAAGATCACAACTATCAACGATGCTTACCATAGCTTGAGCAAAAGATCTCACATTCAATTTGTAGAGTCGATTCCCGTTGACTCTAGCTCCTACAACAATCACTTTGTAGTGATTCTTGATGTCTTTGACAAGACATTTGTTGCTATCAAACTCAACCTTGAGTTGTTGATCAGCCATCGTCCCAATAGATAGTAGATTGTTAGCTAAGCCAGGTACCGCTTTATCATCCCGCTGGCTAACTTCACGGGTACTACTCCAAATCCTTTAACATATAACAACTGGCCATCAGCTTGGCCAACTTCATCTCCATTGTGGATTTTCTTGAATTCTGAAAACCACTCCTTCCTTGAAATCATGTGCTTGGATGCTCTACTATCGATATACTAGGTATTCTTGGTTTCATCACTTGTCATTAATGCTATAATGAACAAGTTTGAACTCTCACCTGTGCCATCTTCATATTGATCATCATCAAATTTTGTTTGATCAGCATAATTGTCTTCATAATGATCATCATCAAATTGATGTTGATCAACATAATTGCTTGCTTGCCATTTGCCTTTTCTTTGTGCTATCTCCTTTTGTTTCTTGAAGCATTCACACTCCCAATGGCCTGGTTTGTTGCAGTACCTACAATTTCCAGGTTTATTTTGCCTAGAATAGTCGTGTCCTTGACCTCGGCCTTGATTCCAATTGCCTCGATTCGGACTATCATTGACTTGCTCATGCAATTGTTGAAATGGTCCCCGGCTTGAGTTTCCTCCTCTCGATTGATACCTTTCACGGCCAAATCTTCCACCTCGTCCTCTAACTACAAGAGCTTGATCATAGCCCCTGTTGTAATGATTCAAGTTCTCTTGACGTTGCTCTTCTTGCAAAAGAAATCCACCTAGTTCTTCATAGGTTGGAGGGTTCCCTCTTGTGGCTATACTCGTCACAAACATCTGATGTGACTCACTAAGACTATTCAATGTCAATTGCAGGATCTCACGATCCTGAACTCGCTCTCCAACAACAATTGATTGATCATGAATCTCCTTTACCTTCAATAGGTGATCAACAATGGTTGCACCGTAATCCATTCGTAATGTGTGCAACTTTGTCTTCAGGAATAACACTCGAGATGTAGATGTGTTTGTGGTCTCAAAAAATGCCTTCAATGTATCCCACACTTCTTTCGGTCCTTTTGAATTCGAAATGTAGGGAATAATTGCATCTCTAAATGATAGGTTGATGACATTTTGTGCTTTTCGTTTTTCTCCTGTCAAATGCCCGCTGATCTTCTTCAATCACTGGCCTTGTCTCTTCATCTGTCACGATCTCCCATAGTTCCTTTTCCATCAAAATGTTCTTCAGTTTGAATTTTCAAACTGCATAGTTGCCGGCTCCTTCCAATTTGCTCGACTCATTGAGGACATTCTCTCGCTTAGAGTTTCCATTATTGGATAGATGAATCCGGATCGCAGAAAAATGGCTCCGTCTGAGCAACAACTTGTCTCCAAATTTATCACAGCACAGAACTGTATATTCTTGGTTGTACACTTGATATCGGTTCAATGCACGGGTGTACTAAAACCTGCAAGCTACACTAAGAAGGATTTCTCCCAGCCATTTTTGCCTCTCCAAGCTTTCACCTCCTGTGAAGGACTTTCTCACTTAATTACGGAGCCTGTGACAAGCTGTATCCATTGATCAGAAACGCGGGACTATCGTCGCTTTGATACCATGTCAATAACCATTTAAGCAGCATTAAGCATTCACCATAAGCATTCACCGAGAAGCAAAAGAAGAACACGCAACATCACACTTTCACTCTCACTCTTGCTATTGCATACTGAATGTAAAATGTACAAATAAACTATGAACCCTAATAGAGAGAGAAAACCTAGGAGTAGACTAATAGACTAGCCTACGGCTAGTTATAGCTAGTAACAGTTGTCAACAATAAAGTACATCGTGAATAGTAACTAAGAAGTGTAACAATGAAGTTTGTCGTTAATTTTTAACAAGCTATGTTTCTACATCTACCTTGGGGCGTGGGCTATGCACGGTTCGCTGGCCCCGTAGTGTAGGAAGTTGGCGCCCCCCCGGGGGCGCCAAAACCATAGGGGCGCGTTGCCCCCCTCCCTCCCCCCCCCCCTTCCCGCCAGCGCACCTTCCATTCAAAATGATGGGGATGTCGGGGTGAGGGGCTTGGCCGCAAGCTAGGTGGACTCCATCGAGTCGTCGGCCCCGAAACAACCCTGTGCCCCAAGGAGAATCGGGGGAGGAGAGCACGTGGGGGAGGGGGGGCTTCTTTTCAAGAGGCGTGCCCCCTCCCCCTACATATTCCCCTCTCACATAACTCCCCCCCCATCTTTTTAGTTGTTGTGTTATATATTTCAATGTTTTTTTTACTACTCTATGTTATATGTGAATAATAAAAAACTTAGCCCCGGATTTGTACCACCACATGACACTGTTGAGTGCACCGTCCAGATTCCCGTTCTTGAACAACACTTTATGAGACAATGGAGCCTACTCTCACACTTCATATCTTTTCATTTTTTGACATTTGTGGTTTAAAAATTTTTAGCTTAATTTTACCTAGCTGCCCAGATTGTAAACTCGGACAACCTACGTGGCAATCCTTAGAGGGCCCTTTTGAAGCTCATATTTTCGGTAATGGTTGCACTCCCTTTTCTCAGAATACGTGACAAACAAATTTTCCTAGTAAGGGGAAGATAGTTGAATACATTAGTTGTACAATAAGAATAGTTCTACAAATGAATCATGCCAAGTCAGAGGTTTGATAGGTCATTCAAAGCCGGAGTGCAAGATGGACTTGTCGTTTCTTCATTAGGGTGGAAAGTTCTTCAAAATATGCAAGATAATTGTCCTCCCACTTAATGTATAACTTCCAGAGGTTCGAATAATAATAATCAATTAATTTATCTATCGGAGTTTCTTTAAATACTTTTGGATGTCCAACACCTTTGTATTTCATGTCAAAGCAAAACTCAGATGATGTTGCCTCTTGAAAGTCTCATTCGATTCTTTGAAGAAATTAATTTCTTTAATCTTGATATAGTTCTGCTGGCAGCTCGGTGACTCGCTTCGTAGAAATAGTTAGGGCGACAATGGTGTTTTTTGTTGTTTCTTGACTCAAAATCTTATAATAGATAACGTGGGGGAGAAGGCTCTGGCTAAGGGCCTTCCTTGCTGGGAGGGTCCTTGCCTGAGGGCGGGCCCCGACCAGCAAGGAAGGCCCGAGGGCTCCGAGCCTTCCCCTACGTAATGCCATTGTGCGAAGATTTTTTTTTTTTCCGTTTTTTGGCCGTACGGTACGGCTGTACGCGTGGACCAGTTTTTTTTTTTTTTTGATTTTTTGCCGTTTTTTTTTTTTTTCGCAAATTTTTTTACGTTTGTGGTGGAATGTGGATGTGGACAGCCAGCCAATGACGGGCTGCCACATAGCACATGCACATTTCACCGGAGAGAGAACGTGCATTCCACTGGAGAGAGGAGAGAGAAAGTGATTCCACTGGAGAGAGGAGAGATAAAGTGAATTCCACTAGAGAGAGGAGAAAAGAGAAATTGGATGAACATTATGCTATTGGAGGTGGTCCCAAAATACAAAGGACACCTGAGCATAAGGCATTACAGGCTGACCGTTACGTTTAGTTATTAGCAAGATTTTTAGCTACGTATGCACGTTATGTAGCTGTTTAATTGTTTGATTGTCAGCTACTTCCTATTCGCGATAGAAGAGATCAAGTTTCGAGGTACAGATTAACTCTATGTTCTTGTCATTTAATCGCTTTGCATGTTCGCATTTCTGATAGCAATTGTCTACTTTTCTGTAATTCAGGATGGCGATGGTTTGTTGGCCATAGAATTGATTTGCACTTTTGCACTACCGATAGCAGTACTGCAGACTAGCTTTAGCTCTATTTTATGTGCAATTCCGATTCTTTTAGGCTTTTTCTGCTCAGCTGTTTTCACCTTACTAAGTATTAAGTATTAGAGCCAGTCACGTATTCATCGTTAGAGTGCTTTTCTAGTGTATACAGGTATTTATGTACAGATCCAACCTGGTTTCCGTCGATTTGTGCGTAAGGTGGCAAGCTTTTACTATCTTTCCGTTGAAGGTCTGTAAATTCTGAACCAATTGGATTGAGGCGATCCTTTGCAACGTTCATGCGGGCTTGACGACGATCCTGTCATGCAGGGATTGGAATACTTCCATACTCTTACGATACTCCATTTCTGATCTCTATCTTCTTCTTTGTCTGATTTCGATGCCCCCCTGTATGGCTCTGGATCGCAATTCTGCTGCTGCTTTTTGCTTTTGATTTGGAAATTGGAAGCGAAAGAATATTCTTGTTTTAATTGGGTTGTATAATTTTTGTATGTATAAAAGTTTGTATACATACAAGTACAAATTCGCTTTACAAAAAGAGTGGCAGATTACGGGGTTTAAATAGTCTGTTTTAAGCCCGTTATCAGCAGGCCCTGCTAATAACGTTTGTAATTCATCGGCTTCTGCTTGCTGTCTTCCATATAAAGTTCACTACTTCTGTTGTGGACGAAAACAGATTTTGCAAAGCTGGATATAAAATGTGGTCAGCCAAATCATCAAAATCACAAACATTTTTTCGGGCATCTGCATCTTTATTCTCTTCATTTAGAAATTCCTCTTCTGTTGTTTAGAAATCTTGGCCCCCGCCGGCTTCCATTACTCCTTCATCTTGGTCATCTGCCCTATTATCATCTAAAGATTGGATTATTGTTGCCATGTCGCATGTATCCATAGCTGGCTGTTCCTCCTTCTCTGGGTCTTGCAACATATGATCAATTAGCGAAAGAGTAGGAGTACTGGTGTCGTCCAGCTGATCATGTTCCATATCGGATTCCGTTTTGTCGTCATCATTTATATTCCGATGATCCTGAGTGTTGGCGCTAGTCTCACCAACATCATACATGCTCTCTAAATTTTTGGCATCTTCTTTCTTCAACAGCTCCTTTTCTTCGTCAGTTTGCAGGCCCAAATATAATGCAATGTAGCTGAGTTGCGCTCCCCAAAGTCTCGCTAAATGTGGCTTCTTCATAGCTTTCAAATGCAATTGCCATCCATTAGCTCGTTACACACGTCGGTCAAGAACGTCCTCGTTAAATAAAAATAAGAATTAATTTCTCTTGTCAAAGCATGGGTAAATAATTGCTTAGGGTAAATAATTGCTTACGTAAGACCAAGAGTTTTATTTCCTTCTAAAAACTACAATCACATAATTAAAACACAAAAATAAAAATAAAAATAGAAGTACAAAAATCCAAATTTAGATGTTAGCAATTTCATTATATTACTTCACTTGAACTCCATTTACCCGGGTGTCCAATAATTGATCTTGCAGGTCTGCCAATTGAATAGAGCCATTATCGAATACTTCAATTACCTTATATGGTCCCATCCATCTTGTATGCAGCTTACCTGGAAATATGATGACTATCATATAATAAAGCAAGATCTCCTTCTTTTAGAGAGATTTTCTTTAGATTAGTATCATATCTTGCTTTTCTCTTTGCTTGAATCTGAGATGTTTCCTGGAGAGCACAATATCGATATTCTTCTAATCGAGATATAATATGTAGCATGTCATTAATCATCTAATTAGATTCATCTCGCTCAAATTCCTGAATTCGATATGTAGGTACATCAAATTCAATAGGTAATATTGGATACATCCCAGACACCAAATAAATTGGGGTCTTTTTTGTAATTATTTTCTCAGTATTTCGATAGGCCCAAAGAACAGATGGTAACTTAGTATCCCAATCTATAGAATGCTAATCGATAATTTTATTTGAAATCTTACAAAGTATACCATTAGCTCTCTCGGTTAACCCATTAGCTTTAGGATTGTAAGGTGTACTCCTTCGATGGGTGATCATATGTTGGAAGTATACATGTTGGAAATTAAGCCCACAGTTGTCTCCTTGGTGAATGACTAATTTCTATTTCATGATTCTTCCTGCACGTTTATTGATCGTTGATCTAGGGTCAGGTGAAACCAACTTTGGTTCTACGTCTGCTCATCTGATACCTGCAGGAATCACAAACTTAGACAACCAGATTATTTGAAGAACGTCTACAATGGGCTTTTGGCTGATCTCCAGCAAAGGGTAACCAATCCTATCATAATTTCAAGTTCAGATGTTAAGTTTAATAACTTGAAGTCATTGAAGACTTGGCCATCTTCAAGGACTTCCACAAACTTGCATTTACAACAAGTCCGCGGAAATACATTACTTTTGTAACAGTCTGCAAAAATACACTAAGTGTCGCACAGTTCGCATTTTTCGCACTTTCTCGAAAACTGGGACACTTGCCTTCGGCTTCTTCCGTTCAATTATTTTAAAGAAGTCAAAATTTATGCACAGCTCAAAAGTTTAATTGTTTTCAACACCTTCGGCTTTTTCGCAAAAAATGCGAAGAGAGAAAAATTTCTGAAGGTCATCTACTTTTCAGAGTTGAACTGTTTTAGGGCACCTTCAGCTTTTTCAACTGCCCCCTGATGATCATCCCATGTCATCCTGCGGTGCTATCCCTACCAGGTATTCCAAGGCCATCCCTGATCACAAAGATCTGAGCATCTACCCTGTAGTGCCCACCTGTATTTCCCCGAGCTAGCTCCTAGCTGCTCCTGTGAATGGTTCCAAACCACTCCTTGAGAATACACTGAGATGTGAACTCCAAAGCCACCATCAAGTCCCTCACATGGCTGTGCATGCGAATATCCCTCCAACTAACCCTGTGAGATCTTCCATGGCCCAAACCAAATGATCTGCACCCTGTCATCACTGGAATCTGCATCCCTTATGCAATACTAATATGGCAAATTGACTTGACTTACCCAAACTAGCTTGACTTGACTTGACTTACCCAAACTGGCAGTTGAAGTGTATCTCCTCAATGACAAACCTGATACACTGCTCCACAGCTACAATGGCTTGATCAAAATTGACTTACCGACCCGTTCTTCATCCAAAGTGTGATTATCGACTCGTTCTTCATCCTCTGCGTAGCTTTCTCCACACAATTCCGCTACCATTCGCCCCCATACTGCATTTACCCTGAAGTTCCGATCGAAGGAACTTTGCTGTCTCCAGCCATCCGGACTGTCGATACCCCGTATGGAGTCCTCTTTCCTGAGATGCTTTGAGTGCTATTTCTCCTGGTGAAAGACGCTATCCCATAGCTCCACCAGATCGTGCATACCTGCAACACCCTGATGCTCTGATACCAAGTTAAAATTCTGTTGGGATCTAGTGCAGTATGCATATCACATCACACAATCACCATAGCCACTCCTCACAAGCTCTCAAAGATGTCACAACAAAAGTTAATAGATTACAAAGAAACACTGTACATATAGAGTATTCACAAACTGCATGAAAAGGTAGGTGTCCTAAAATTGGCCTACCACCTGTCAAACTAAGGTTGGGGCCCAATATGGCCAAATTCGACCGACAAACTTGGGACATGCCCCCAAGTATAGCAAGTACTATAAATAACTCTGTACAGGCTAATTTTTCCTATGTGTGGCTACTCGGCTAACTCAAGTAGCCGGCTACGTGATCAATGCCCGATCAATATATCCTAACGGGTCACGTCCCGATCACAACCATATACAGTAAACCAAATAAACTGTACACTAATTACATCATCACATTTAGAGCTTATATTAATGAATCAGATCACAAGTTGATTTCTAACTCGTAGTTCATGCACCAAGGGCTTTAATCATCCATCCATTCGAATTCCCAACACTCCAAAGGAGGAAGATCCTTTTGAATGGAAATGGTTTGGACTAGGTTCTCATAACCACTTCCAAATCATTGGAGGATCTGCACAAATTTTCCCTCTTTGATTGCATCACCAATCTCCACAAGCTTACCATTGATTGCCTTGAACTTATGACATAGGAATTTGTCAATTTCCCTTCATGTCAATGGCTTTGATTGATTTGGATCCTTAACGTAAGCATCCTTGAGGTGCTCTTGACTTCATAGATACATTTTGATATGTCCAAATCCTCCTTTGTTTTAGTTGAACTCCTCAACTCCTTGAGAAGCTCATTGATACATTCATTTTGATGATGTGTAGAGTTCCGTTTGCAATATTGTCAAATCTCAAACAAGTTCTTGTGCTCTTTGAGGTCTTTCCTTGTCACTAAGCACTAGTTCATGTATCACGAGTAAAAACTCTATCCTAATCTTCCAAATGGAGTGATTTTGTGAGGTCAATCTATTATTAGTTTCCAAAATTATGCTACCATTCAATGCCATATTATCAAAGTTTAAACACTAAATCAAACTTTGTGAATAGAGTATGATATGAAAAAACAATATTATTGTGCTTCCAAACTCACTCTATATGTGACTAAAAACAAATGCTAAACACTTATAAGAGATTATAACTAATCAAGAAAAGACATCTTTGAAAAACTCTTACTCACTTTGCAATTCTAAGAATAATGACAACAAGAAATAGTAGCAATTTAGACTCAAATTACTACCAAATGGAAATGAAGCTTGGATCTGCCTTTTATTTGATGAAAAATAGAGTTTAAGAATTCCTAAAAATAGGTGAAAAAAGGGAACCAAATTCCTCTATGGCAACAACTTGATGAAGAAAATTGTCAAAAATGCAACAAAATTGCCTTTCTAGTTTTGCCTTTTTAATCTTGACTTCAGACTTCCACAAAAAAAAATAAAGACTTCCAGAGGAAGAATGGAAGATCAGTAACCTAAGCTTTCATACCATGTGAAAGTTTTTATCACAAAGGGACAAACCTAAATGTGCCAAAATTGGACTATGAAACCTAGTCAAGATGCAAAAGCATCTCAAAGGGCTTCCAACTCTTCAAATGAATCAAGTATGATTGAGGAACCTATTTTGGACCTATAATAATGTCAAAAAATCAAAGAGCATAACATTCATAATGATGCATAGAAAATAGATTTATCAATCATATAAAATACAGCTACTTATAGTTATGTCAAGCCACAATAGGGTCTCCAAGATAAGGCTTTGATGCTCTAAATTTCAATAGGTATGTAACATACATATAGAGAACCGAATGATCCACTAGCTAGACAGGTAGTGGTAGATTTGGTTGGTTCTTTCTCTTTTCATTTTTGGGCTCTGGTCAGCTCACCTTGATAATTCCCTTTTGACCATTTGCTTTTGCCTTTGCCCTTGAACTTGCCTTTTGAGAACATAGCTTCCTCCTCTCCAACTTTAGATGTAGAAGTTGATCCTCCTCTTGCTTGGAGTCTAAACTCTTCAGCCACCAAGACCCCTTATAAGTCCTCCAAAATTGATGAACTAGATTGACCAATTTTAGCATTATCCACCATTTATGCTAAAATTGGAAAACAACATAAAAATAATGATGTAGGCACCAACTCGGCCTCTTCCACCTAGTTGATGGTCAGATAATATGATGCCCCTTTTGTTGGCGTCAAGTTCACATTTGCCAAAATAGACTAGTTTTTCATAGTTTTTGGCTTTGTTGAAAGTCTTCACTTTGCCTTTGCTATGATGTGTAAGGTTAGTAGGACAAAGCCCAAATTCCTCAATTAGATAATGAAATTTGTTTTATTTTTTGATGACCAAAGGTGCTAACAAAAATGAATTAACTGTTTTGCGAGACTTTAAATCTTTTTTTTTTTGTCCAAATAATAGCTATGACTCACATCCTCACTTTTTGCATTTTTTATTATGTTAGCTTCTATGCTGTGGACAAGTTGTAACTTTATAGATTTTTTGTCTAGTATTCGCTTTGACATTGTGTTCTTTACCTAGACAATTGGGCAAATTCAAGTTATGTTTCACACATAAGAATTATTGGAACATTCATAATCGATTTTAGATTATAATACATTCATCTTTTGAGATGAGCATTTTAGAAGAGCATTAGGAGATCTAGAGAAACAAAAGTAAACATCATGAGAAGCATTGCCTTACTTAGAGTATTTGAATTGTTTTGCCTTTAGAAGAAATAATTTTTTCTAAAAACTCATTTAAATGCTTAAACTCACTTAGGAGTGACATGCCAATTTGTAGAGAATTGTCACAATGACTTACCACTCTCCTATCGTAATGAAGGATAGGTAACCACCCATTTCCAAAAGGCGAGCATATAAAAAATAGTCACTCATTCGCATTGGATAGGTGGCGACGCCCCTCATTTGCAAAGCAAGGGTGAGTTTTTACATGTCCCTTACTACAATAGGAGGGACATGCTTTTCCCTACCCCTCGTTTGCAAAAATGGGGCGAGATATTTACCCCCTCATTAACATGGGAATGGTGGGTTGCTCTTTTTGGATCAAAAAATGGTGAATAGATGAGGGGATGAGCATTTGCCCACACCCCTCCTATGTGAAGATGGCATAAGTTTTTATTTGTCCCTCATTTGCAAAGGAAGGGTAGGTTTGAAGTTGCCTTTGATTCAAGGTCACACATTTAGAGACAGTACTGCCATGTGTCACTCATATATTAATTAGACATGCTCTAACTCTAAGAGCCATTATGGCCCCTCGCATCTCAGAGGCCCAGTGTGTCCTCATCCACGTTTTTTTTTAAAAAAAAAAATTGGCTGCCCTGGCACCACGTATCTGGGCAGCCAAACGATTATCCCATAAGCACATCTCTGGGATTCCTGGAGGCGGATTTATAGGTAAACATGCCCAAAGCTGCCCGGCACCACCCAGTAGTGTTGTCCGGCGCCCCCCAGGAGCTACCCAACACCCATGGGCACTGCCCGGCGCCCGCTCAAGCGCTCCCGGTTGCCCGTGCCCGCCAAAATCGATCGAGCTAGAATTTTTGGTGATCCCCGCCCTCCCGGGCATCGGGGCCACGTGGCGCCCAGCCACTGGGTTGGGGCCAAACGCTAAACACGCCCGTGCTCTAAAGCCCCAAAGATTAGACCCACTACTTATTTACTTGGGACATGCCCCAAGATTAGCATAAGGAGAGTACATGTGATGACCATCATAGAAACCATTTGCCTTTCAGGACTTCAGTGTCCAATGGCTCCTTGGAATCTGATGGTTGTAGAAGACGTAATCTCGTCCATCGATACTTATAGATCCTGATCTGACGGCTCTGTATTCATCCGTGCGCCAAAATGGGCTCCTATAGCCGCTGGTCACGTCAGTCCGCTAGGAGATTGTCGCGTGCGACGGTCGTGCCTCTTCGCGTCCTCCTCCTTGTTCTCTTGAAAGAACCCTGGCTATGGCTGTCAACAAAGGATCAATCTTGTTCATTGACTAGACCGTGGCTGCCCACAGCTTTCTGGCTTCCTATTGACCCAGCGAGGACGCCTCCTTGTAGGCTTTTACAGCTCAAAAAATGATTTTCTATAGCGCGAAAGCCAGAATTTTATAGTTGTAAACCCTAGTCTTCAACCACCCCGTGTCCTCAGCAATGACTGAGTCCTTTCTCTTCTTGTTGATTCTCACCTCCCTGAGGTCGTCCACGAGCTACTGGTCTCTTGATCGAATTGACGGTTCATCACTTGGTGCTGTAACTGTTGCATACAGTCCAATTTTCCATCAAGAATTAGCGTTTTTTCGACACTCCACTGGCTTACAAATTGCATCTCCTGCACCTTTTCCTGTGTTTCAACTGGAGGTATGCATTCAGAAGTCTGCAACCTCTGAATCTTTCACAAGCTGAGCTAACAGGCTCTCTTCAGTATCAAAAATTTGGTCTCCCTTCAAGCTATTCCCAAAGAAGGCTTGGATAACGTGTCTCTTGATCCAATCACACAAAGTACTCGATTAAATCAAACCATTCTATAGCTGTGAATCATCCAGTTCATTTTTGTATACTTCTTGATTCTCATTATACAAATAATAGTTTATAGAGTGCCTTAAGGAAATAATTGACTACTAGCATTGTCTCTATTGTATGCTACGAGAGAAAAGAATGGAAGGTCAATATTTTGGAAAAACCTAAAAGAAAAATCAACTCATAATGTGTATACGTGCTTTTCCCACTCATTCTTTTATTTTCCATATTTCCTTTACTTGAAATGTCGAGATTCTACTTTTCCCTTGTTCACCGATGGTTGTATAACTCCGAGCAAAAAATCATCATCTTCTCTAGAAGCTTGATCTCCTCTCGTATCACATACCAATTAAAACATCTTTCCATCTTAAAGCTGATATTTGGCTATATTTGACTATGCCCATTGCGCACTCCACATCATATCAAATCGTCCAAGGATTGTCTATTGAAAAAATGAAGGATCTTCCTAGTTTTGAATGGACATTATGACTTGTGACACTACTTATTGTATGTAGCTCCTTATTGGTCATTGCAAGCCAACTATGTACTCCTAATCGGGTGTGATAGTTGGTAATTGACACTTATTTCACTAGTGAAACATTATGATCGTGTTAAAAAGACTAATAACACTAAGGTGTGCCCGTTTTCCTTTTACCATAATCAACCTATTCTTTGCTTGCATAATGCAAAATATTATTCAAAATGTGTGCAATTCAATACATTCTTGTTTGTCTTGATCTAATCATCAGAGACTTAAGTTTGTTTGATTTGGTGACCCTTTCCCTTGAACTTGTAGTCCTTAAAATGGTCTAATTTTCCATGACCATAACATGTTTTTTTTCTTGGTTTTGCTAGGGCTACAAGTCTGTGGAGCAATATCCTTAGTTTTCCAATAGAAGATGTTATTTGTAAATTTGAAACTTAGTTTTCCAATAGAAGATGTTATTTGTAAATTTTTATATTCCTCCTATTCGATTGACCTTCTTGAAGAGCTCTTCAATCACTTAATTATGACCTAGCATTGCTTCTATGGTCATCATACATTGTTACAAGCTCGATTGCCTAGTTGAGGGCTTTACAATTTGTTCTATCATTAACCACACACATGCTAGCAAATCCATTTTTGTAAACAAATCAAATTACTGGCATACCAATGTCTATCAAAAATTACAAAGCCTTCGATACTTCATCTAAAGGTGTGAATCAACCTTGATCAATGATTGTAAAAGTCTTGAACATGTGGGTCTTAATCCGTACGGCACTTAATCCACTGCTTGTTAGTCACACCAATTAGAAACAATAATGCATAGGTCACTTTCAAATAATATTTTTTCTACTTCCAATGATGCCCACCTATCTAATAATCTATCTATCATTTTGCTAAAGTTGGTTATTATTTTCCATCAAATTCTACATGAATTTTGAAAAGTCTAGACTTGGCCCATGAACGTGTGGCAATTTCATCTCATCACCGTGTGGACTTTGTCTTTGAAAAACTTGTGTCATGTCAATGCTTGAATTTCCCTTCATGCACCAATCAAGATCTACACACTTTCCACAAAGTAGAGCTAACGACAATCACTTTATCTTTACTTTCTTGCCCTTCTTACATATTAATGCTGATGTTTGAATTCTTGCACATTGTTGTTGATGTTTCTAAGACGTATCTTAGCCATTTCTTGAAAAGTGAGGCCATCTCATGCGTGTCTCCTAGATATTTAAACATTCTCACTTGACGTCGAAAGGCTGGCAATAACAAGTTTCCAAAGCACAATGTTGACTCATTCAACAACTAATGTTACACTGAAAGATTTTGCAAAAGCTCATAGTAACACTATTTAGACATAGAAATGACATCATGGGTGTGTATGAAGCATGCCATTTCCCATAGGATGCCTTCAATATGTTTAGAATGACCAAACCATGCGTAGGAAATGAACCAATTTTTTTGATCAAAAACATGAATATTATTGCAACAAGAATTGCTAGTAATGTGTATAAGCAAAAAATAATGCGAGAGTCTAGGGCCCTTGGCCATGATGATCTCCAATGTAGCCATATATTGACCAAAAATGCTTCAAACTTCAGCAACAATTTAGGCCCATAGACCTTGAACATATATGTAGAACCCTTCCACCTTGAACTTCACCATCAACATGAGCCTAGCCTATTATCTCTAAATGAAGCACACTGAACATACATGTAGAACCCTTCCACCTTGAACTTAGCCATCACCATGAGCCTACCTTTAATCTCGCACATAAAAGGTCAAAACTAGGAATTAAAGGAATTTAGAATGAAGCACGCTCTCTCCACTTAGGAAAGATACTTTCTAGCAAACAAGCCACCTAGCATCCATCTTGAAACATATGTTGTTATAGATATGCAAATGACCACAATAAGTAAAATAGAAACAACTTACCAATTATTGCTCCCATTTTGGTCATATCAAATATATTGCAGCATGTTACCACTCAAAATATAGATTTACAACAATTTCATACATGAAAAATACAGAAAAATAAAAACAAGCATAATTCTAGTGTGAAAGTTTACTTTCCCTCACCCCACAACCATCCATTTTAACTTATCTCCTACAACCAAGAAGTATCTTGTGGATCAAATTATAAAAATGGCTACATACATAATCTTTGATGCAAGTGCTTTAGAAACTAGAAGTTGCATTGTCCAAAAAGCAATAAATCAAAATCTTGCTCACTTGTATTGGTAACATTGTGCGCTGATATCAAATTTCCTTCTGTCTTGCACACAAAAAAACAACTCCTAACTCTTGAATTCTCTAATAACACATTTTTCCAAACATAGCTACTCATTGCTTTTTCAAGAACACTTTAAAATCTAGACTAAGTATTGATCTCAAAACTAGACCAACTCCAAGATATACACTTGCAAGAGCATATCCATGGTACTCCCAAAGCACACTTCAAATTTGCAAGGAAATTATTGCTTTGTTGTGGCAGATCAACAAAAGGATGATATCACCACCAATATAAGGATGTAAAAAATGTTATCCTAAACTTTGAGACCTACAACACGAGTATGAAAACCAAACCCAACTCCAAGGAGCTATGTGGTAGAATAATTCTTGTCTACTCATTGACCACGATTTTATTCCAAAACTTAGTGAATTATTTGGAAAAGTCATCACTTATTGCAAATAAAATTGATATACTTTTTCGAAAGTTAAGTAAAAACAACAAGGCCTTTGAAAATTGTGATGTAACTTGGCCTTGGAACCTTTATGCATAGATATTTTGTTTTGTTTGTGACAACCTAATTGGGTAGAAAACTCAAAAGTGCATGCTGCAAATAATATTTACAACTATTTATGGATAGGAAGGGATCTGACTTCATCCAAATAACAATCTTCAACTTTTGTCAAACTTGTTACAACAATAACATGATGCCTATTGTCCAAGATTCACCAAGACACCTAAGAGTGGCCTTCAATTTCAACTTCCATCCAAGCAACATCATGCCCCCAAGGATGGCCCTCAAGTAGCAATGATGACCCAACAAGGGCACATTATAACCTCATAATATCAGCACGTGCAAATGAGGACTCAAACTTGGGTTATATTAGGATTTTGAACAAAACGGAGTATGTGCTCTTTGAGGCCTAATTGGCAAAGCCTTCGATATTCTTTTTTCTCTATATTTGTACTTAACGTTCCACTAGTCATTATGTTGCCACTATAACATAAACAGAGCTCCATAACATGGCCGAGTTGGGTAAAAGTGGTTTCTACGATAGTGAAGGTCTAGGCATAAATCCCAATCTAAATGCTATGGAGCCCATTGACTCCAAAATTGGATTGACCTTTGATATCAATTTATGAGCCATCCATTAGTTTCTTTAGGAAAATGCACATCAACTTTTGCAAGCAAGGCAAAAACTAAAGTGCATATTTGGTGAAATTTGTATGGACTCCACCTAAAACTTTTTCTTGAATAATCATTACATGAAATATCGTGGGGTAGATGAGTTTTGAAAGTAATCACCTTTTTACTACTACACCATCCATGAAGAAATTCCTAGAAGCATATTATAGCTAGGAAGTTTTCACATACACAAGCTTTGAAGATCCAAATGTATTGGGGAATAGTAACGGTGGTAAGGGTCATTTGAGAAGTTATCGCGAGATTGTACGGGCAAAATGTGACTTTGCACATTACCCAAAAGGTCCTTTACTCTCACCCTAAAATGAACATAAGATGTGTTGCGAAAGAGTATCATCCTATTGGATAAATTAAATCAATGAATCGGTAAGTCTTTAGGGGGTAGACTTCGGATTATGGACCTTTGATGATTTACCATCCGAGGTGAATTCAATACAAGATACTTTGCCTTGAACAATAGATTGTGATGTAATTCAAAAAATTCAAGAGAAACATCACTTTGGAATCAAATCCTTTTTGCAAGAGCAATTTTGTAACAACAAAAATGGAGGACATGAGAGATTATGAAAACAAGAGCTTTAGAGCCACTAGAGATTCCCTATTCCATAGTTTTAAGTGTTGAGTACATCACAAAAAATAATGGTGGTGTTAAAAAGGACTGTGGCCAAATGGAGTACTTTTCTGGATGCCATTTAGGAGTTACATATATGTACATTTGACTTCAACAAACAGCATCCACTTTTATCACCTTACAGAACCTCAAAAAAGCATCTAGTGCAGAAAGAAATAAAGAAGCTAGCTAGTCTAATAAGCAATAAGTTTCTTTCTTTGGAACACAGCTGATCAATCTGCAATATTTTACTTGCAGGCCTGATTGAGATTCCAATCAGATTAATATCAGATGCATGCCTTTGCAAAATTGCAAATGAAAGCTAAGCCATAGCTCTTCTTCGTTTTGGTGAGAAAAAAGACATGACCCGAGCAAGCATATTCATTTTCTTTATAGTAATTTGCTTTTTGTTCACTGGGTAGATCTTCTCTGCTGGAGGGGGAAGTGATAACTGATAAACCTGAGCAAAGTGGTCTGTTTTGGGATGACGATGGTTTCTCTCAGGAGCCTCTGGAGTGAGTAATCTTCCACTGTATGTTGGGCTTGGAGTGGCTACTGATGATGCAGTATCTGCAGCAGCACGACGTTGTCTATTCTCTGCTCTCCATTTTCTAAGCTCACCTTCCACTGCAACTTTGCCTGCTTCAGCTGCCTCTGCTTGCTGCAATGCTTGTTGCTTTGTCAATTTGCTTGCCTCAATGTCTGCCATTGCTTCCTGTAATTGTTTTAGAAGCTCCTGCTCAGCACCCTGTTCTGCTTTCAGTGAGTTCATGGCTTCTGCAAGCGTCTTTGTTGTCTGCTCTTGGGTCTCTTCCAGCTGTTTACGTAGAGAATCATATTGTTCTTTGCCAATAATTTCAACATCGGACTCGTTTTGAGACGCATGCTGAATCCTTGGCTGTGAGAGGTGTTTGATTTCTTCAAGAGCAAAGGCTTCGGATGCTTTGGCTGCTTCCGCTTCTTTGTAAGCAGCTTTCAACTGATACTCTCTGGTAACACTAGCAGCTTTGGCGTGGCGTGCGACAATCTTGGCACTGCGAGCTTCTTCGAAAGCCTCCTTATGCGATGCCTTTGCTTTATCAGCTTCTATGGACATCTCTTGCAACCCAGTGGTAAGGGCAGAAATGACCTTCTTGGACATAGATTCGGCTGCTAAAGCAGCAGCTGCATCAGCCTTAACCTTCTTAATTTCATCTTTAATCGCAGCAACCACAGCTACCGCAGTTTTCTCTCGGTCTATAATAGAATCAAGCTCAGCTTTACTGATGTTCCATCTGATTCTCAATGACTCTACGGTAGCTGAAAGAGTCGCATTTTCATCTGCTGCCTTTTTCAGTGTGAATTTTACCTCTTCTAGCTCATCAACCTTTGATCCGGCATTTTGAACAGCAATTGCCTCTGCAACCATTGCTTTCTGAAGATCTGCAACTGCCTCACTCAATTTCAAGTCTATCTTTACCGAAGAAACATCCTGATGACCGGTTCCTCCTCGCGTGTCTGTCCACTCATCTAGCGTGACACTTGTCTGCTTTCTCTCTGATATAGAGGACTGTAAAGCTGCCAGATCCCTAATCAGGCCTTCCAGATCCTCTTTAGGGTTAGTTGCTGCCGAATCTTTACTCTTATGTTCTGAATCCTTTCCTGATACAGCTAGAGGTTCTTCAGAAGATATTTCCATGGATGTAGCATTCGCTGCAACAAGCTTCTCTTCCAATCTGTCCTTCAACAGATCCAGAACTTTTTGTAATACCAAAAATGCAGTCTTCTCTGCTGCTTGGATTGAGTCGAAGTTGTCTATCTTCTTCTCACCAAACGATCTTATTTCAACTTGCAACTTCGCAATTTCTTGTTTAGCAAGCACCAGATCCTCAGAAACGGATGTAAGCTCTTTTTCGGTTGCTTCAACTTCGCTCTTGCCTTGTACAATCACTCTTTTGACAGAATCGGGAAGACTACGAGAATTCTTGGTAGAATCCTCTTTCTTGGTTGGTTCAACTGCATCTTGCCTTGTATAATGTTTCTGCTCTGGAGCTTCGTCAGAAACTGGAGGATTTTGAGAAGTTTCAGTACAATCCTCTTTCTTTATTGCTTCAACTTCATCTTGCCCAGTGCAATGCTTCTGCTCTTGAGCTTTGTCAGAATCCAGGGGAATTTGAGAAATCTCCATAGAATCCTCTTGCTTGGTTGCTTCAAGTTCATCTTGCTTTGTAGAATGCTTCTGCTCTGCAGCTTTGTCAGAATCTGGCTGAATTTTAGAAGTCTCAGTAGAATCCTCTTGCTTGGTTACTTGAATTTCATCTTCTCCTGTACAATGCTTCTGCTGTGTTGTTTTTCGGAAGTCTGGGGAACTTTTGAAAATCTCAATAGGCTCCTCTTTCTTGGTTGCTTCAACTTCCTCCTGACTTGTACAATGCTCCTGCCCTGTCACCTTGTCGACTTCTGGGTGACTTTGAGAAGTTTCAGTAGAACCCTTTGCTGCCGAACTCTTTGATGCTAAAGCATTTTCAAGCCGAGTTTTTACGTCTTCTAAGAGAGTGTTTTGATCCACAAGCTCGTTTAGCGTCTGAGCTTTGACATCATCTGTCGATTGTAGCATCTCCGAACAACGCTTTAATTCAGCCAAAGCATGCTCAAGCTCAGAGTCACCACTAGTGTCCTTGTGTTGAAGATTGACATCAGTATCAGCTTGCGTCTATGTAAAAGACCAGAAATTAATCAAGAAAGCAAGTCAGTACCGTACGACACAATAACGCATCAATTAACAATCCAAAACATACCTGACAGCACGTTTCATTCTCCTATGCAGCAAAAAATCAAAATGAACAACGTATTCCTACTAACCATGGCTTCGTGCACAGTCTCATGTAATGTTGTAGCATCTGCCTGCCCTCTTTCCCTTTGAGGATGAAGGGACAAGTTCTCTGGTGCCATATATCGCTACTGGTAAAAATTGAATCCCAAATCTGCAATGGAGACATGAATTTCCTTGAGAAATGCTTAATGAAAGGCAATTGTTATCACTCTGCCGAAAAGACTGTCTAAGATAATAAAACTTAGAGCTGAATTAAACAGTCAATGTAAGCCTTTCTTCCAAGAAACCATTCATACAAAGCTACGGCGTCACATGAACTTCATGATACAATCTAAGTGTCCAAGATCTTGTCGAATCAAAAAGGGTCAGACCTTCACAACGATGTTTCATGATCATAACTTGAAACTTGTCCAGTTATTCTACTGAGCACCAAACCGGGCTACTAAATCATGGACTATTGTTGGCATAGAAGCTTAAAAGATCAAAGAAGAAAATATTGCGTTTTGCTTGCCTTTCAAAGCAAGTGTCATACTAAGGAAGGACGATCAGATAAATCACGGGAAGTAAATTAAGAAGTACGAGCTCCTGTCAATGTTTCAGTTAAAGCCAGAAGAGCGAGAAAAAAGTGGACACTGGATACCTGAAGCAAAGTCAAAAGGCCTTGGTGCAATGATTTGTGTCCTTCTGATCATGCCGCATCATCTGATTGGCTGCTCACTGTCTGAAAAGCACGCTTCATCAGTTAATAAACTAAATTGACTGCCAGATACGGGAAAAACGTTTTAAATTGTAAACAACTGTTCGAAATCGATATCGAGGCGCTCTTAAAACACGATTCTGATTGATGACAAGGTTTTTTATGCAGAGTTGAAGCAGGAAGCAGACATCCAACATAAAACCATGAGCTGCATAACATAAACTTTTGGAAAATCAAACCTCGTCAATCAGATGGAACAGACGGAAGGACAGGCAAAGCAAGCATAATATCAGATAAGCGCAATCAATCTTATTACCTTTCACAGAAACTAGAACAACAAAAAGCACACGGGATAGGCAGCTTACGGAACTCATTGGTTTGAATTTCCTTTGTTTGCTACAAAATTATGCTCAGACTGAGCTAAAAACGAAAATTCATATATCAAACCACCAGATGCTTGGTCAGTTTGCTAGCAAACACAAACCTACCTTGACCACAACGTTCAGAAACATCAGAAATCTGAACTAGATAGCTAGAGCAGCAACTGCATCCTCTTTTCCAAGACCCTAGAGACCTAGAAATGAAAGAATCTCTGGAAAAGGCAGCATCCTTCAATTCTTGCTACAATAAACATATAAAATCCAAATTTTTAAGCAATCGAGGGATTTAACAATCGCCCATCAACAATGCAAATACGCGTAACTTTTTCTGACTCAGTGCAACCCAGAACTTTCTTTTTCCTTGTGGATAAGACTGATTCACGATCATGAACAGCAAAGAATCTTATTAGAATATCTGCTATCTTCTATGAGTCAACCAGCTCTAAAGCTCTACCCAATCCTGGAACAAACACAAAAGCTTTCCGTGGATAAGTCTGCCTCTCACCCAAGATCATGAACAGGAAGTAGAGAGAATTTGCCGTGTTCTAACAGTCAAAGCACAATCCAATCCTGAAATACAGTAAAAAGGAAAGCAGAAAATACCCAGAAATGCATTGGGTTTTGGAAAAAATATATCCCCATCTCCATCACAATGCTTACAATTTCTAGACACTCCCATGGGACCCTCCCTCCTCCTTGTGAGGGTGAGGAGAAGTTTCACCTCATGTTGTGCCAAAGATAACTTAAACAATATGATCCAGACTTTGGTGGCACTTTGGGATGCCACCGCACAAATCTTGGTTACATGGTCGGCGCCGAATGTTCTCTCTCGCCATCTCAAAATGTTCTCTCACCATCTCAAAATGTTTTTGTCTTCTCAACAGATGCTCTACAGGTGCCAAAAATGTTCTCAATAGATGCTCCGTTTACCAACCCAACACTGTATTAGCTAGCAACTTACACCACTCACAAGGTTTTACTTTTGCTTTTCATTTGATATATTAGATCAACTAAGTTTCTCTTTTGGCTTTCACATTCAACGTTTCATCCTTTTCCACACTAGTGCATTTTTCCATCAGCCCAGTTTTCTCTATGGTTGGTCATGTTTTTGCCCACTAGTTATGGTTGGTTATGTTTTTGCCCACTAGTTCTAATTCTTATGTCTCAATAATTATTACTAGCCTTGTCATGGTAGCGGTACGCTATTGTGATGATTTGCTAAAAGTCTAGGTGTGTCTCTACCACTTGAGTTTGAGCATGAAAATTGGTTTCTTATTATAAATTTTGAATCCTTTTAAATTGCAATCTTCGTTGTCTTGTCATTATTTTAACAATGTAAATGCATCTTATCGTTAAATTGTACTACGAAGATAGTAGTGATTAAAAGATGGGCAACAACAACATAACTTCTTAAAGATAGAGAGTACAAGTTGAAGTATTTTAATATTCATTTTTTTGATTAATTGGTCAAAGTAAAAAAAATTCGAGTTATGTGAAGCTCAAGTCCATTAGCTTTGGTGAGAATCTCTCTCTCTCTCTCTCTCTCTCTCTCTCTCTCTCTCTCTCTCTCACACACACACACACACACACACACACACACACACACAATGGTAGTTGAAGAAGCAATGGCTGGGGTCTAGAGCCAAACTCCGCTAGTATTATCTTATTTGATACATGACTAGAGCTAGTTTTGGCCTAAATATGGATTTTGTCGTTGTATTAATAAAGTATCAAATTTTTTTGTTACCTAGGATTCACACATGTAATATAGTTATTCATGGTATCCCAAATATAGTGGTGGGCATCAACAAAGGATTGAATTTTCAAGTTAAATCTACATTGCATTTTGAAAATGGTCTTGCCTTTCAAAACTTTCAAACACTCGTAATATCAAGTATTGACTATGGTTTCTACTCGATGTAATTTGTATTTTAGTTGCACATGTGGCAAAGCATACATGGAGGTCACAATGTAACCATTTGATTTATAAATAAGTTGCTTAGGTGCTTACATGCTAAGTAAAAAATTTGGCTCCTTTTCTCTCATACAAACTATTAAGATCACGTGTGTGTATATATATATATATATATATATATATATATATATATATATATATATATATAGAGAGAGAGAGAGAGAGAGAGAGAGAGAGAGATGCTATTGTATTTTGCAAAAATAATTCAATATCAATTGTACAAAAATGCAATGTAGTAGCTTATAATATTGGGTGCCACATGGTGAAATGCAATTGGTAGGTATTAAAGAATAAAAACCCTATGGCAAAAAAGTATATAGTAGAGGGTTGACAAGTAGGGTGGATAGAAACTCTCAACCATAGAAGCATATGATAATTGCTTTGGTAGCACTTTTCCACACTACTAATACCACAAGTAGTTAGACGAACATGAAGCTATTTTGGACTCCCCATGGCTTTAGCTTAACTTTATGAAGTGGCTTTAGAGGTGTAGAATAAGTGGGAGCTCATGTACAACTAAAATACTACTTACTTTATTGTTATTTGACTTACTCCATGACATGAGGCACCTCTCTCTCTCTCTCTCTCTCTCTCTCTCTCTCTCTCTCTCTCTCTCTCTCAAGCATATCAAAGAATTTTTTCGAATGAAAATCTATTCACAACTGAATTGAGTTCCTTTTGGTTCCTCGATTTGACGAGAATAATAGTCTCAAATCCCATGTCTTTACGCATGGGTGTTGGGCAAGAATCTTTCATGTTTGTAAACATGGCCCACACTCTCCACCCATACTCTAGAGCAAGGCTTGGAGTTTGGACTATGTTTCATGAATGGTGGAGTAAGTGGGCCAACCATCCAAGTCTAGAGGGCATTTAGACTTGTGGTGAGCACAATGCATACACACTTACATTAGAGGAGTTCTAAATCCAAAAAGGACCCTTTGTAAAGATTTTTTTAATATTTTTTTCTCAATTTTTTCTTACACATGGACCAATCAAAACACTCAAATTTGAAATTTACGTAACGTAACTTTTTGAGTCCACACTAAAAATGGCATAACTTCTTAGTGGTAAGTCCGAATTTAGCGGAGTCGAAGTTTGGTGCATTGGAAAGCGCTCGACAAGGGCTTTCCAATGATATGTTAGATGACATACTTCTGAGCTACGATTAAAAAGTTATGGCAAGTCAAAAGTATTAGTGTTATAATATTTTAATAATATAAACTACATCTTGCACGAATTCTTAAAGCATCTTTTTGGAGCTCAAAACTCCTCTAATGTTAGTGTTTCTCCTTATGTGCTTCCAAATATAATACTCAAAACATTTACATGTAACATGTTGAGCAACAATTTCTTGCCCTTCTTGGAGGTCATTCTAAGTTCCCTGCAAACAAATGTTTAAGGAAATCTAAAAGGCCTTTGGTCGAGTGGTTTCAATTCAAGTATCAATCCCTTGACGCTATGGTCCAACTGTTTTCGATAACCATGATCGCTAAAATATGAGATTGGTTTTTCAACCTTGATCATGAAGATAAGACAGACTGGTCAATTTTGAAAGAGTCCTTTATCAAGCGTTTCAAGCCATTTCATTTGATAGAGAGTCCTTTTGTCAAATTGAGTAGTATCAAGATGGCAAAAGATACATGTGTACGAGACTATATCGAGTGTTTCAAATGCCTTAAAAATCAAGTACAAGAAAAGCCTCCGAACTGATGCTCATCATCTGGTCCTCAGTCAGCCATCCAAGATGGATAAGATAGGAGCTTAAATCCAATGATGAATATATGAGTCTAAAGTTAGCTATGTTTGATGCTGTCAAAGAAGAAGACGAGGAATCAGATGTTGATGAATCCAGGAAGAGAAAAGCACCCATGCTCATGTCCATGAGTCGAAGCCGATCGAGGACGTCCGAGATCAGCTTTGGAAATCCCAGTTGGAGTTGCTTAATAAGCAACATCAACTATAGATGGAAAAACTCACCAATGAGTTTCAAACTATCCTGAAGTCTATCCAAAGCAGTATGTCTGGTTAACCAAACTCTGCACATATACCTTATAGACGAAAACCCATATGGTGCTCACATTGCCGAGCTACGCATCCTACTGATGCTTGTCCTTCATATCAACCTATCCAAGCACATGCCATCCAACAATATGAAGAACAACCATCTCAATCTGGACATTCCTTGTATTATCATGAATATCCACCAGAAAGTCCAGAACCACTAGCCATACACGATGGCTATGCCATTACGCAAGGGCCATCAAACAATAGATGTTTCATCTATGGTGAAACTAGCCACTTCATGGGTGATTGTCCAGTCAGGACCAAGTACCACGCTGAGTGTCCTGATTGTGTAAAAAAAAACAGTTTCAAAGACTGTCCAAAACAACCCAACAAGATCCTACCTGCCCGACACGTCAATTATGACTCCCGATAGGATCCTCACGACAACACCACACGAGCACCATAGCAACCAATCGCTCAATCTGCTGCTCACTCAAGAAGTTTCTTGCAAACTTCTACATTACCACGCAATTCACCAGCTCCATAATACAAAACAACACTAATATGAAATAAGTCCTTGTAGAAAGAAAGTGAAACCGATATTCCGTCATCTGCTACAATGTCCAACCAAGAGCAACTTCCATGGGGAATTGACGATTTTTCTCTCCTACAATCTCAAATCTATTTGTCTTTCCACATGCTGATAAGATTTCCAATGTACCAATACACAATAAATCTAGAAATCAGAAATCCAGATAGAGATTCGGTTCTGAATCTCTTGCTCAGAGAGGTACTCAAGACATAGTCTCTCAACCATACCTGCATCTCACGCTATATCTTACAACATCTGCTATCAATGATGGTAGATTTTAGTGTCACCAATCCTGTCTTGTTTTGACAAGGGCATGTCAGAGTAAGTCTCATTACTCTACAAACAATGAAAATATTGCAATGGTCAAGGTAAATTATCAATGTTGATGAATGCAAGTTTTGTTCGACAAGTGTTATACAGTTCTCACTCTCTGTCCCGTTTGTTTGTTTTCTTGTTTTTCTTCACCTATTTTGTGCGATTGATTTTTGCATGAGAAATAGCTACCGCACGAGAGTCTTCCGTAGAGCATCTCAAGAACACATTTTCATTCATCTGTCCATCTTCAGCTCACCTTGCACAGACTTTACGATCTTTGAGCATACTGAAAATTTGCAAAGTACATATCACGTTAGAGTTGATTCATGCATCTCATCGTCATATTCATTTTCGAGTCAACTACAACAAGATCAAAACAAATTTAGTTAAAATTTGTTCAATCTTGAGTCTTGTCGCATGTTCAACGTGTTTCAACTGCGTGTTTCACACGACGGTCCAATCTTGAGCATGAACAGTTACTAGCAACAACATCCCCACCAACATATTTTTTTTTTTGGGGGGGGAGGAGGGGGAGAGAGAGAGAGAGAGAGAGAGAGAGAGAGAGAGAGAGAGAGAGAGAGAGAGAGAGAGAGAGAGAGAGAGAGAGAGAGAGAGAGAGAGAGAGAGAGAGAGAGAGAGAGAGAGAGAGAGAGAGAGAGAGAGAGAGAGAGAGAGAGAGAGAGAGAGAGGAGAGTGGATATGCAAGCATCCACTGGAGCAACTACACTGCCAGCAACAAAATCAGTAAAATCAACAGCCAAGGTCATGAACCAAAGATGATAGAAAAGAAAAGCACAAGCATTGAAAAATTAGTCTCCTTCTTCAACCAGCCTCTTGCAATGCATCTGCACCCATTCTCATGCCTATCGCCCACACCATCTACCATTGTCACCACCACCTCCACCCTACCTTCCATCTGTTTGTTTATCATCAGTTCATTGTTATTCTGAGATATCCCTAGTTTTTGATAGTCTTACCGAAGCAGCTGATAGATCATTGCAAGTGTCTTGCAGAGACTAACTACCACTTACAATGGTTAATCAGCCAAAAGAAAATCTAGAAAGTAGGCAAAGCAGCTAGAAGAAATAAAGAGAAAGATCCAAGAAGCTGAGGAGGAAAGGACAAAATCTAAGCAACAGTTGAGTCAGATCGATCTTGATCAAAAGAAACTCTCTAGAGCAATGATACTCAGATCCCCTCTTATGAAACCAGAAGAGATCCAAAAGTAATGGATCAAATGAAAAAGCTACAGAAAAATAAAGATGAAGACAACCGTGAACTTGCAAAATAAAATGAGCTCCTCACCCAGCGAGTGGTGGTCGAAGCTCGGCATTGTAACAAGTTCGACAAAAGTTGAAGATTGATATCTGAATGAAGTTAGATCCCTTCCTATCCATAAATAGTTATAAATATTATTTGCAGCATACACTTTTGAGTCTTCTACCCAATTAGGGTATCACAAACAAAACAAAATATTTATGCATAAAGGTTTCTAGGCCAAGTTACATCACAATTTTCAAAAGCCTTGTTGTTTTTACAAGTTACATCCAGTTTTGTGGTAGTTGCTTTTCCTGGTCTAGTAAGAAGCAAAGTACAATTGCTCTTTCCACCACAGAAGCAGAGTATAAGACAATGTGTAGTGCAGCACATGAAGTTATATGGTTGAGACAAATCTTGGAAGAAGTTGGCATGAAACAGAAAAATCCCACGACATTACATAGCGACAGTCAGAGTGGCATTCAGCTAGCAAAGAATCCAGTGTTCCATGCGAGAACTAAACACATTGAGATTCAGTATCACTTTATACGTGAGAGGCTGCTGAGTCGTGAAATTCATGTTGTTCATTGTAAAACAGAAGAACAACTAGCTGATATATTCACTAAGCCACTTGTTGGAGAAAAGTTTGATAAGTTTAGATCAAAGCTTTTTGTAGTTAAAGTTTGTTGACTTTAAAGCTATTTATATGATTGTATAAAAAGTAGACTCTACTTTAAGAGAGAGAGTTAGAATTAAAGTAGAATCATTGTGCTACTGTACTTGGGTCCTATTAGTTGATAAGGACCAGTTGGCCTCGCCACGAGGCAAGTCGACGGGACACGCGTCCCGCCAACGACAACCTGGGTAATGCATGGGTTGTCTGAGTGAACAACTATATGTGCAGTGTATTTTTATTTTGAGAAATACAATTGCTATGTGAGCTTGCTGTGTGTTTTCTGTCTGTGTTACTATGTAGCATGATCTGTGTTTCTGTTTGAAACAAATTCTAAGTTGATATCAAAGCCGTATAGGGAATGTACATAGTACAGTGTCGCCATCGAAGAGAGCTTTGAGGGAAGAGCAGTCTTCTAAGAGTTCGGGGTCTATGGGGGGTTGTAGATGGAAAGTAAAGCATTGGTGCACACTTTCTAGTTTATAGAGGCTTGCCAAGCTCAACAGAGGACTTATTAGCTTGTGCATAGCATCATACAGGGAAAAAGTTGGTGGAAAATTGACAATTTTGAAGCCAGTTGAAAATTGAAACTGGTTTGGGATTTTGGTTTTCTACACATAACTAGTGATTTATTCACTGTTTGTGTTCCATTTTGGATGCCGTAAAGACATAAAGGAAGCTAATTATATTGTCAATCAGCCATGGAGGGATTCTGAGTTTTATGTCAGAGATTTGTCTGCAGATTGATAAACTACCAGATTTGCGGTAAAAGGTGAAAGAAAGACACTTTTTCAAGTTGAGCTAAAATCACCATTTCTCCACAGAATTCCACATTTGAACACTTTGTAGATTTGGAATCAGTAGGGCGACCCTGCTCCATGCCTCAGATTGTGCTAAAATTGACCAGAAAATGATTTTGATCAGGCTAAAATTGGCCAGAGTAGGGCGTGACCGTAGACAGGGAGGAGGAAGAGATCACATGCAATCAATTTGAGTGGATCCATAGCGGCTGGAGTTGTCCAGCGGCTAGAAGGCGACGGTCCACACAGGTTATGGTGACAGGCGAAAAGGGGACACTATCTTACAGAATGCCAAAGGTGCCCTAAAAGCAAAGGCACCCTGTAAATCTAATCCTAAGGCTATTCGTAAGAGTGACGCACTTTTTGCATCATCACCAACGTTCACTTCAACACTGACTGACGTTGCACCCTTTTCACGCTCATCCCATGTAGCTGCGCTAACTGACTAAACAACGATTGGAACCACCCACGATCTCTCTCACATCTGCACACCTATAATATTATGTATATATATTGGACATCATATGTGTATTCAGGTTGAGAACGAAGAGTGTTGAAGATGACGAGATAGCCCTAAGCATTGATTCTTCATTTTGTCAGAATTAAGATTTTATTCATTTTTACAAATTGAAATAAGCTTCTTAGGGCATGCGATTTCGTCTGCTATTGTCTTGTGCTCTACCGTATTATTGACATGTATACATGATATAATTAATCTGATATAGTTCTTTGTTCTACATTCAGATCCGTGTTAATATTGTTATGCTTATTATTCATTCTGTCTGATCTTTCTAGTTGTTCTTTCTGATAATAGATGACTAACATTTAGTCTTGTCTTTTGCGAATCATTCGCGACTAATTATCAGTCGAGCACAGTCTAGCTCTTCGTGAATCATTCGCGACATTTAATTTTTCTTGCTATTCGCGACAAATTATTCTTCTGGCGCTTCTTCTATTAATGTTTGGCTGCATAATCTAGAATGATAGTGATTTCCATCACTAAAGTTTTGTTCATTCTGATAGGCGTAGTCATGCTTACGAAGAGAGTCGTATAACTCATTCCGCTGTGCATGAACATTTTCTGTTCGAGTTCATTTCTCATTCGTTTCTTGTTCGAGTTTGTTTCTTGTTCGTGTTCGTCGTTCATCTCCCCCTCTCTCCAAAATCTATACAACATAGTGTTGGGCTCCCTTATACCATCCGCAATAACTTTGAACTTTTGGTTCACATCCTTTACAAAAAGCAACGATCATGGGCAAATTCTACTTTCAACTTTTGATCGGTAATAACACCAACATAAAGTAGATTTTTTTTCAAACCTGGTATGTAAAGTACCTCCCTGATCATCTGCTTTTGCCATCAGGTAGTTGGATTGAAACGGTGCCTATTCCCTTGATCTTGCACATCACCATTTGCTTGTGAAATAGATGTTCCATTATCCAACACTTTCAAGCTACCGAACCAATCCTTGTTACCTATCATGTGTCTTGTGGCTCCTGAGTCAATGTACCACGCTTGATCATCTTGATTAGATGACAATGTTGATGTGAAGATGCTAGAGTCTTCAATCTCACCCTCATCGACAAGGTTACCTGCTTGCTTTGGTTTTCCTTTGCTTGATTCCGCCAAGAATTTTCGACATTCACTCTTCCAATGGCCCTTCTTACCCCAATGGAAGCACTTGCCCTTCTTCTTGGTCTTGTTGGAAGATCTCTCATCCTCCTGAGTCTTGGTGAATTGTTGCTTAGACTTCTTCTTGCCCTTGCCCTTGCCTTGGTTTTGGCATGTCGCAAGTGCCTGATCATCAGTGTTTTGACGTCTAGCTTTCACCATTTCTCGTCGTTGCTCTTCCTGCATCAAGATTCTTATGAGCTCATCCAAGGTTGGAAATCTTTCTCTTGATGCTATTCTGCTCACAAACATCTGATAGGGTTCTGCAATGCTGCACAATCCATTGTGCACTAGCTCCACATCACGTATGCGCTCACCAATAGAGTGCAGTTCATCCCTCATTGTCTTGATTCTGGTCATGTACGTCTAAATGTGCTCTTCTTGCTCCATGTGGGCACTATTTAGTTTTGACTTTAGAAACATGATTATTGACGGATTTGACATCTCGAACTGCTCCTTTAGCACATCCCATGTCTGTCTGGGTGTAACAACATCACAAATGTGGGTAATGATGTGATCCTTCACTGACAAGTTAATGAAGGTCAAAGCTTTCCTCACCTTCTTATCGAAAACTGTTGTGCATATTTCATGTATACAAATAAATAAGTGGGTCCCACCACTTAAAATACTGTTGGCCAAGCCTTGCCTAGTGGGCCCTGCCACATTACAGTAGAATAATAAGTGCAAGGCACTGGCATCTTGTGTGTATAAGCCCAGCCACCAATGAGCACAAGTACCAAGTTGTAATTCCTAGGAATAAGAGACTAGGGGTCCAAAGTAGTGCCGGTCCCCGGCAACGGCGCCACTGTTGTGTCGTCGATGTAGCATAGGGGTCCGTCGCTGGGAGCGACAACCTCGTCTTCACCTGCATAGAAAGAAGAGAGAGAGAGAGGAGAGAGAGGAGAAAGAGAGTGGAGAGAGGGAGAGAGAGAATGCCTAGGTTGAGAAAGGCTTTGGGGGCTCGAGCGCCTACCCAAAGCTATTCTATCCCAACGTAGGGAGAGAGGGAGAAGAGAGAAGGAGAAGAGAGAGAGAGAGAGGCGAGAGAGAGAGAGATGGAGATGGAGAAACCAAGAGAGTTTTCTTAGAATGAGAATGGAAGATGATACAATACAAAGGAAATGACTCCCTCTTATAGATTTTAGAGGTGAGCCTCCTTTACTCTCATTAGCCACTTCATTGGGGCAAGGATTCTAATCCAAGCCTTTAAAATAAACACAACTTAAATCTATTGGTGCTAAGAAAGCACAAGGTCACTCAGATGATTCATGTGAGTTTTAAGTTGGACCGTAATGTCATCTTTGATGAATCTAAGATGTATGAAGATGAGGATGTTGAGAAGACAGACACATCCAGTGGGAAAGATGGTATAGTGAGGATACCTCCTGATGATGATCCAAGTATTGACTTTCCTAGTGATGGACACGAGGATACACCTCAAGATACTACTACTCAACCTCAAGACACAAGTTGGAGAGGTAGAGACAAATCCTTTGGTGCAAGAAGGATTGAAGTTACAGGTGACAAACGCAAGGAGAAAGATGTACCGTGAGATACATTTTCACCAAGAAGCCAATCACCTGACATGAAGCTCCCTAAGTGGTTTGAGAGATTGTTGGAGAGTCGCGACATGGATAACTTTCCAGGATCATCTAGCCAAGGAGAGCTACGAAGATCAACAAGAGAGACGACACAACCTGAAAGGTATGAAGCAAATTATGCTCTCTTATCTAGTATTATTCAAAGCAAAGAACCTTCGACTTATGGTGAAGTGAAGGATGATGACATTTGGGTCAAGGCCATGGGAGAGGAGATGGAGTCAATTGCTAAGCATAACACATGGGACTAAGTCAAACCACCAATTGGCAAGAAAACCATTGGTTGTAAATGGGTATACAGGATTAAGTACCATGCAGATGGAAGCATAGCAAAGCACAAAGCAAGATTGGTGATCAAAGGGTATTCACAAAGTAAAGACATCGACTATGACGAGACTTTTGCGCCAGTATGTAAGTGAAATACTCTATGTCTACCTGTTGCTTTAGCTTCACATTTTGGTTGGCCTTTGCATCATATGGATGTGAAATCTGCTTTTCTAAATGGTGAGTTAGAAGAAGAGGTGTTCATGGATCAACCTGAAGGCTTTGCATGGTATAGCAGGATTGATGCCTACTTTCATTCTAAGGGGATGGTGAGAACACATTCTAATCCAAATCTTTATGTCTTATGCTCTGATGATATAGTTGCTTTGATTGCTCTTTATGCTGATGACTTGATTATCTCGGAAAATAATCAAGAGATGATAAACATGATCAAGAAAGACCTCATGCTACAATTTGAGATGACAGATCTCAGCCTATGCATTATTGCCTTGGAGTGGAGGTGTGGCAAAAAGGACATGGAATGGGTCTAACACAGGTGAAGTATGTCAGAGAGTTGTTGCACAGGTTCAGGTTGCAGGATTGCAAGTTTGTGAACACTCCTATTGAACCAGGTAAAAGGCTTTCTAAGCTTGACAAGTATAGCCATTTGATGCTACGCCTTATAGGCAGTTAGTAGGGAGCTTGATTTACCTTACCATGACTAGACCAGATATATGCTATGTTGTTGGTATTGTAAGTCAGTTAATGGTAGCACTACGGAAATGCATTGGAATACAACTAAGCGCATTTTGCGTTATGTCAAAGGCACTTCAGATTATGGCTTGGTTTACAAGAAGCATGAGGGTTTACCTGAGTTATGTGGCTATGTGGATGCGGATTGGGGAGGTGACTATGACGATCGTAGATCCACCACAGGGTATGTATTCCAGCTCTGTGGCAGTTGCTTTTCCTGGTCTAGCAAAAAGCAAAGTACAATTGCTTTATCCACCACAGAAGCAGAGTATAAGGCAATGTGTAGTGTAGCACATGAAGCTATATGGTTGAGGCAAATCTTGGAAGAAGTTGGCATGAAACAGGAGAATCCCACAATAATACATAGCGACAGTCAGAGTGGCATTCAACTAGCAAAGAATCAAGTGTTCCATGCGAAAACCAAACACATTGAGATTCAGTATCACTTTATACGTGAGAGGCTGCTTATTCGTGAAATTCATGTTGTTCATTGTAGTACAGATGAACAACTAGCTGATAGTTTCACTAAGCCACTTGTTAAGTTTGATACTTTAAATCAAAGCTTTAGGTACTTAAAGTTTGTTGACTTTAAAGCTATGTACATGATTGTATAAAAAGTAGACTCTACTTTAAGGGAGAGAGTTAGAATTAAAGTAAAATCATTGTGTTACTGTACTGTGGGTCCTATCAGTAGATCAAGATTGTTGGCCTTGCCACGAGGCGAGTCGACGAGACACGCATCCCGTCAACGGCAACCTGGGTCATGCATGGGTTGCCTGAGTGAAGAACTATATGTACAGTGTATTTTCATTTTGAGAAATACAGTTGCTATGTGAGCTTGCTGTGGAGAGAATTTTTTCTATCTGTGTTACTGTGCAGCATGATTTGTGTTCCTGTTTGAAGCAAATTCTAAGTCAAGGTCTATGGGCTTAATATGTTGTTGAAGCATTTTTGGTCAATATATGGCTACATTGGAGATCATCATGGCCAAGGGCCCCAGACTCTCACATTATTTTTTGCTTTTACTCATTACTACCAATTCTTGCTGCAATATTCATGTTTTTGATAAATAAAAAATTGGTTCATTTCCTATGCATGGTTTGGTCATTCTAAACATATTGAAGGCATCCTATGGGAAATGGCATGCTTCATACACACCCATGATGTCATTTCTATGTCTAACCCAATGGGGTTGGCTCAGTTGGTTGGCTTGGCATCCAAAGTTTCTTTGGTCCCAGGTTCGAGCCTCCCCTTGGAAACCAAGAAGCATTTCTATGTCTAAACAATGTTGCTATTAGCTTTTGCAAAATCTTTCAGTGTAACATTAGTTGTTGAATGAGTCAACATTGTGCTTTGGGAACTTGTTATTGCCAGTCTTTCGGCGTCAAGTGAGAGTGTTTAAATATCTAGGAGACACGCAGGACATGGCCTCACTTTTCAAGAAATGGCTAAGATATGTCTTAGAGACATCAACAACAATGTGCAAGAATTCAACATCGACATTAATATGTAAGAAGTGCAAGAAAGTAAAGATAAAGTGATTGTTGTAAGCTCTACTTTGTGGAAAGTGTGTAGATCTTGATTGGTGCATGAAGGGAAATTCAAGCCTTGACATGACACAAGTTTTTCCAAGCCAAAGTCCACACATATATTTCACCATCACAAAAAATCAAGTGGAGCAATATTCATGTCATAATGGCCCAGTCCATGGATTTGGGTGATGAGATGAAATCGCTAGGACAAAGCCCACAGATCAGGGGAAAAAAGGTAAGTTAGAAGAAGTGACTGAGATAGGATTGGAACTAGGATTAATTCCAAATTCCTCAATTAGACAATGGAATTTGTTTTACTTTTTTATGACCAAAGGTGTTGACAAAAATGAATCAACTGTTTTGCGATTTTTAATCATTAACTTTTTTCCCCCAAGTAATAGCTATGACTCGCATCCTCACTTTTTGCTTTTTTTTATTATGTTAGCTTCTATGTTGTGGACAAGTTGTAACTCTATTATTATAAAAATGTAATAAAGATCTATTGGCTTTGACATTGTGTTCTTTACCTAGACAATTGGGCAAATTCAAGTTATGTTTCACACATTAGAATTATTGGAACATTCATAATCGATTTTGGATTATAATACATTCATTTTTTGAGATGAGCATTTTAGAAGAGCATCAAGAGATCTAGAGAAACAAAAATAAACATCATGAGAAGCATTGCCTTACTCAGAGTATTCGAATTGTTTTGCATTTAGAAGAATTAATTTTTTTTCTAAAAAATCATTCAAATGCTTAAACTCACTTAGGAGTGACATGCCAATTTATAGAAAATTGTCACAATGGCTTACAACTCTCCTATCGTAATGAGGGATAGGCAAGCACCCATTTGCAAATAAAAAATAGTCACTCATTCGCATTGGACAGGTCATGACGCCCCTCATTTGCAAAGCAAGGGTGAGTTTTTACATGTCACACTACAATGGGAGGGACATGCTTTCCCCTACCCCTCATTTGCAAAAATGGGGCGAGATATGTTCCCTCCTCATTACCATAGGAATGGTGGGTTGCTCTTTTTTTGATAAAAAATGGTGAATAGATGATGGAAGGAGCATTTACCCACTAAGTTTTTATTTGTCCCTCATTTGCAAAGGAAGGGTAGGTTTGAAGTTGCCTCTGATTCAAGGTCACAAATTTAGAGACAGTCACCAAGTTTCGGTTTTGGCCATCCCTTTTATGGGCTTTTAGTATAGTGATTGTTCATATTTGATTATATGATTTTTTGTTTGCATACACCTCCTATTGATAAATGAAACTCTTTCAACTACAAATGTTCATTGCAATCTTTGTCTATATTGTTACTCTCTAAGGTTTTCATGAATTTATTGTTTATATTAACTTCTAGATTCCAATTTTTCTAGTATATTATTGAATACCAATAAGTGAGAGACTAACTACCGCCTTTGTATGCAGGAGACATACCATCAACTGCTTCACCATGCGTCTCAGTTTCCGGACAAGCAACACTTCTGGTGCCGCTCCTCTCCAAGCTGGTGCAGCTGTGTGGAGCCTCATGATTCCACATTGTCCAAGTTTTTGTTATATATAGTAAAAATTTTCAATTTTTATATATGTAAATGTGCTATAGTGCCTAGATTCATGTAAAGGCCTATTTGCACTTTTTGTAAATTCACATTTAGGGTAGAAGTTGCGACGTTCCATAAGAGACATAGTAGCGGATCACAACCGACATTTTGACGATTGGTAAACGACATTGAGGCCAGTGATCGACACTTTGTGCCATTGTACTGATGCATTTTGCATAGAGCTAAATATCAATAGAGAGAGAGAGAGAGAGAGAGAGAGAGAGAGAGAGAGAGAGAGAGAGAGAGAGAGAGAGAGAGAGAGAGAGAGAGAGAGAGAGAGAGAGAGAGAGAAGAGCAAGTTTCTATAGCTTGAGCATTCTTTCCCTCTGCAATCTTTTATAGTGTTACTTCTTATCATTTGAGCGAATACACTCTATACGATCTGTAATTGATGGTGATACTGTTCTGTTTGCGTCACAAACATTTCTCACGTTTTACTGAATTTCAGTCACTCTAACACGGATTTTCAGGCGTCACCAGCAACAATTCTAACTAATGTGTGCAGGAAATTAGCCGAAGATGTTAAACATAACTTTTAGCAGAACTTCCTTCAATTTTGAATGAGCTATGTCAGATAATGAGATTGTTTGATGCTCTGTTCTGTATGCTTCATGCGATAAGAACTAATTCTCTGTGTTTGATTAAGAGAAATCTTTAGCCAATGCGATTCTGTTTGATGAATCTATTTGTTAGTTCTGTCTGATCTGATTGCTTATCTGATACCTGAAGAGTCTGAAAGATAAAATAATCTTTACAACCGCAGACCTTGACCAAATCATTTCATCATTGGTGTTCTTGGATGCCAATTTACCCAAATATCTTTGGATAACCAGATATGTCACTGTAGTATTCATTGTGAATATTACACATTTAAGTCCGTTTACCATCATACATACATTTACCATGCAAAAGATGAGATTATTATCTCTCTTGGGGAACGATCAAACCTTTTATACTACTTGATTCATTGATTTTGTGAAAATCTATAACGACTAGGCCACCACATAATTTGGCGTCGTTGCCAGGGAGATGAATTTCATCTTTTGCAATATTTTTAAGTGTATTACATCTACGAATCTTTCTCATGTAACGCATACCAAGAACATACTCTCAAGCAACTATTGAATAGAAACGTTTAGAGCATGCACAACGATTAGAAGCATATAGGAAATCTAGAGATTTGTATTTGCAGAATTTGCAAAACTCACCAGTTAGAGCAAGATTAACACCTGAAGTGTTTAATGGTCTTCTAAATGCTACTATAGCATTTGTAGATTCATTTGAGGAAAGATCCGTTGAAACACCAAGTTCTACAGATTCATCTGAATTAGAGTCGTCTGATTCTACTTCCGAACCAAGTTTAGAATCAAAATTTTCTTCTTCAGAACCATTGTCTGAGCGTAGCCTAGATTCTGATCCTCCAAGTCCTCCAAGTTCACCTAGTTCACCACCATCTGTTAATATGGCTAATCCAACGCCACTCACATCTACAAAAATCAGATACGATTTCTTTAAGGGATCATCATCTGAAGATGTGAATAGTTATTTGTCGTAGTTTGAATCCATTACTATAGCAAACAAAGAACATACGGACGAGGACAAAGTCAAGTGTTCTGCAGAAGCAGGCTAGGATTTGGTATAGTCAATTAGTACAAAAAATAGTTAATACTTGGAATGAATTAATTGCAGCATTCCTTAAACAGTTTCGGGAGATAGGATATTCCACTAGATTGTTGGCTCGACTAGTTCTATTGAGAAAAAGTCGAAAGAATTACTTGGGAAATATACTCATAGAGTTAAAAATTAAATTGGAAATTTACGAGCCTAGTATCCGGTTCCTATGCAAAATGAATGGTTCTTGGGCGGTTTGCCTAAGAAAATGGATCGTTATTGTCGACAAGATTTGATGACTTCTTTGGAAGATGTCACTGCCTCTACCGAGAATTAAGAAACTTCTTAAATTTCTCTAGATGGAAAAATGAAAGAAAAAGTAGTAAAAAGCACAAATTGAAATGTACAGAAGAATCTGAATCATCTACTGAGTCTGATCAGAATCTGATTTAGCGGATGAGAAAGAATCTTTAGAGTATTCATCTTATTCTTCTTAATCAGAAGAATAATCTTCTTATAGGAAATCCAAGAATAAGAACTCAGATAGGAAGAAAAGAATGAAAAAATCCAAAAAGATGGATCCATTAAGAAAAAGTGTTGAGTTGTTAGCAAAAGAAATGAGTGATTTAAAGGTCCAAATGTCTAATGTTAAAGCCAAGCGAAAGAAAGCGAAGCTTAACACCAATGTTTGGTGTACCGCTTGTGGGAAGGAAGCTCATTCTAAGACCAACTATCCCAATTTATAGACTAACTATTTAGAAGATGAATTATTTCTCTGTCCGATTAATAATCATGAGGAGGTAGCTTATACTGCAACTCCTACTAACCAAAAAACCATTATACCAAAACAGCGTACTAGTCAATAGTACACTATTTTGCGAAGGGGCGGAACACGGGATTTCACTCCACCACCCAGAGTAAGGGGTTCATGCTACAATTGAAAAGCCCCGGGTCACTATTCGCCTGATTGCCCTGAACCTAGGAGGTCAGTAGGATATGTGCCGCTCTGCGCTAACTGCAAAGGTTAAGGGCATGCCACTGCTGAATGTCCTCAGCCACAACAATCATGATCTAAACCAAGATTTGTAAACTCACCTAGGCAAGACAACCCTCGGCCATCCAAGACTAACACTGACATGATAGTTCAAAGGATAGAAGTAGAGTCTGAATTATTAAATCAAGACCATCAATGGCTAGATTTAGATGAAGAGATAAATAAAGTAACTACAACAAGTAGTAAAGATTCTTTAACTCTTAAAGATAAGAAGAAAACTAAGATGAAATTTGCGAAAAACGTGAAAAATGCGATAGAAAAAAACGAAGTTCGCAGAGCAGTTAGTAAAAATGCCTAGTAATAAATAATTAAACCTTGATAAGTCTAATGAACGATATTATGATGTTGATGTTAGTTCAGAAGCTAAAAAGCTTTTAGACGAAGAAACTAAAAAAGTTTAAAAAGTAACATTTTCAGATCTAGTTATAAGTAGCGAGATACCTAGAGATCCGTCCCCACTTAGAAACCATTCTTATGATGTTGTAGAAGACCTTGTTTTCAAAATGCCCAATATAACTTTCAAACAATTATTAGACGATAATAAATATTATAAGAAAGAAATTAAGCAATTTTTGCAAAATAAAAAAAGAAGAAAAACAAAGTTACCAGTAATTAACGTAGGATTAGTTAATTACGGTGACAAAGGTCAACCACAGATTCAAGTAGTGATCAATGGCTGCATCTTAGATAGTGTACCCATAGATTCTGGATCTAGTTTAATGAAAAAACAACATATGAATTAGGCATTCATCATAGAATAGCACCCAGACATTTAAGATTAGCTGATGCAACTAGAAGATCACCAATAGGAGAATTGTCTCAGGTTACAGTTTATATTGGAGACCATAAGTTTCTTATGCATTTTATAATATTAAGAACTACAAGACAGTCGTCATATAAAGTGTTATTAGGACGACCATGGCTCTACCAGGCCGATGTCATAACACACTAGAAGAAGAAGGAGATTACCTTCAGAGACCAGATGGAGATACTGACAGGGAAAAGTCACAAAAGAATTTCTATATCATGGGAACGCGACATTGAGAGGCTGAGAGAGGTGTGAGAGTGACCCCTAGCCATAGAAAAAACGTCAGCCAGAAAGAGTAGAATATGTAAATAGAGGAGATTGTAGAGTTACAGAGATTAGTGCTATCATAGGAGATCGGACTATAGATAAAATACTAATAGACTCAGGATCCAATATCAACTTAATAATAAAAACAATGGTTAAGAAATTAGGATTAGAAAAAGAGATACAGCCTATTACTTATCATGAAATCCGTTTAGTAGACGCATCTAAATGTATACCAGTAGGGGAGCTAAAATGTATTAACGTAGTTATAGAGACATAGACGTTTGTTATGAATTTCCTTGTCATAAACCTAGTAGATACACCACCTTATTCAATATTATTTGAAAGACCATGGCTATATCAAGTAGATGCTATTATAAATTGGTCTACCAAACATATATTTTTTTCAGGTATTCTCACAGCCAGTCCAATAGGGGGTCACCTTTTGAGATGGGATGAGGACTCTAGCTAGACTTGCTGAATCTTGGATCAATTTCATAGAATGCTATGAGATTGACGAGGATGAGAAAATACCAACAACATCTGAGTCAAGGGAAGTTCTGGGTGGAACCAGAACAAGCCTGACGAAAGGGATGGTAGATAAAACAAATTATGTAGAAATAGAAATTAATAAAGGTAAGATTTTGAATCTATATAAACACCAATTGAACCAGGAACGTGAAGAGTATATATTGTTTCTTCAAAAATACCAAAACATATTTGCTTGGTTGATGGATGATTTAGTAGGAATATCAGTCAAATGGGACGAGCATAGAATAGATCTTATTCAGGAAACAATACCTGTTAGGCAGCGCCAATATAGATTGAATCGAAAGTACTCATTGTTAGTAAAAGACGAATTAGATAGATGTCTTAGAGCAGGTATTATATATCCTGTTCTAAGCAGTGAGTGGGTCACCAATAGTTATAGTATCTAAGAAGAAGACGGGCAAGATTAGAGTTTGCCAAGATTTTAGAAAACTAATGCCGCTACAGCAAAGGATTATCATTCTCTGTCGTATACAGATACTATTCTTGACCAGGTAGTTGGTCATGAACGTTATAGCTTTTTAGATGGATTCTCAAGTTATAACCAAGTTTTTATCAAAGAGGAAGATAGATCCAAGACCACCTTCACCACTGATTGAGGGACGTACGTGTATACGCGAATAACATGATGACCAAAAAAAAGAAAAATGACTTGGAGACCCATTTTCATTAGATTTTTTAATTTTTTTTAAAAGTTTTCAAATTTAAAATGCTTGAAATAAATATATTGTAATGTTAAAAAAATGTTGTATTTTGCAAGAAAATAATTCAAGCTACAAAAATTTGGTCAATAGATTTTCATAAATAACTTAAAATTAGCTTATATTAAATAATAATATTTTTTAAAATAAAATCATTAGATATACAACCACTAAATACCTAGAAAATATTTTTGCTTATTTAAAACAAAAGTTATAATTTTTTTCTTGAAATTTTAAAAGTTTTCTAAATTACAATTCTTGTATCGAAAAAAATATTTTTTAAATTATGTTAGAAATTTAAATCAATATTTTTTAAAATTTTAAAATTTTGAAAATATTTACTTATACCCAGTTAAGTTTATTAAATATTAAAACATTAAATAAACGCAAATAAAATTACTTTACAATAACCGAGATTAAATGATTTGTGAAAATATTTAAATCACCCTGAAAAAAATCTAAAAAATCTTTTCATTTCTTGAAATTTTTAACAATATTTTTTTTTACAAAAATATTATAAAAACACATCTAAAATTAAAATATTGTAAACTTGACAAATCGTTACAATTTTGATTTTTTGTAAAGATTATCAATGTTAAAAATTTTAAAATATTTCAAATTCTTAATTTTAATTCGTTAAAAAATAAATGAACATTAAATGAATTCAAAAGAATTCAAAACATAATACATCAAAAAATATAAACGCAATTATTCTTTAAAACAAAAGAGAATTTTTTATTCCCAAAAATCATCGAGGTCATTTACATTTTTTTCTTTTACTTTTTCTTGAGTAGCCATTGTACTTTCAAGTGGCACCTCTTCTACAATTTCCTCGACTACCATTACTACATTGTAATCTTGAACCAAGACATCAACAAATTTTCTTGAGCTGTCTACTTTTCCGCTAGCAAGAGGCTGAGATTCCTTGGACAAGGGAATTATTGTATCCTCGCTGTCTAAACTCTTTTTCACCTCAGATAATTCATCTGACAAAATTGAAAGGGATTTCATTCTCATTTTTACAAAATCAACTAAATTAGTATCTAAATCTACTACAACAACATGTCTATCTTTCTGAACAGCACATGCGCTCGTAGTGCCGCTACCGCTAAATAAAGCCAAAACCCAATCAGTTGGGTGAGAAAAAATATCACTTAAATGATTAATAAATTGTTGTGACTTTTGGTAGGGACAAGTCACAGAACCTGTCATTGGATTCTTTAATTTCTTTGTTACGGTTGAATACTAGAACAAGTTTTCAAAACTTGTCAGTCCGGAAGTGTTGTAATGAAGCATCAAGCATTTATCATCCAAAGAATAATAACCGATGGTTATGGATTCTATTTCATTGCAAAGTCGAGCTCCTCTCGAGTTCTTGACATTGGGCTTGTACCTGACATGGAACATTACAAGTGAAATAAGTTTAAAATTTTAACTTTAAAATAAAAGAATAAAAATAAAAATATGAATTAAAATACGAATTAATAATTTTGAAACTTAAAAACTTACCACCTAGAAGGACTTTGTTTTTCTTGTCTTCGGGAGACTGAAAAGGAGATAGCTATGCTTAGCATGAGAGACAAAAAATATAAAATAGAATAGGAGACTTAACTTATAAAAACAAAATAATTAAATAAAAAAAAAGTTATGCTTAGCATAGGAGACATAGAATATAGAAAATAAACAATTAATAAGCACCTATGCTAAGCATGAGTGAAATAAATACCATGTCTCTAAACAAAATCAGAAATGGACTCAAGGATTCATTTCAGCTGTTCAGAGGATAAAGCCTCTGGCACTCATCGAAATCTTGACCATATTTTTAGTCATGTTTGTCTACATTTTTTTTATGCTTAGCATAGTTGTTACTAAATATAAAATTCTTTAAACTTTTAGATATAAGCCTTTACTCATTATATTTTAAACTTGATTTTTGTTTCTGTCCAGATCATGAAGAAATGTTTAAAAATGGTTCTAGCTGCTATTGTTGAGAGAAAAGATTCGGTCTATTCATTACGGAGCTCAAAAGATGTATCTATTGGACGTCGCAAGCCCGCTTCTACCACTGTTCAGGTCACAAAGCCGACCTCTGAAAATGTTGAGGATGAAACTGTAGCTGTCCCTCATCCAAAAAAAAAAAGATCTCGTAATATTTCTGGGTCTTTTCCCACTAGACCTAAGTCACGCCCAAAAACCATGGCTACACATCGTCATAAGTCCATCCCTCCCGTCTGCTGAAAACAAAAAAGCCGCCACTGAACCATCTATGTCACTACTTGGTGCATCCATCCGTCCTTTACAAGACAACTCTGAACTTGCCAAATTAAGAGAACATATTCATAAAAAAAAAAAAACAGCTTTGATTTTAGACATAAATCAGTGTGATAGGCCACCCGTTGGCCAAATAACAGGAGACAGGCCAATAGAAGTTAGAAAACCAATGAAACACAAGTACATAATTTAAAAATAAAATTTAAAGATCATACACAGGCCATAGTTACTCCTTTTGTTGTTATGGTTGATCCCAACAAATGCAACGATGAGGGGTTGCAAATTTTGATTTTTCTTTATTAGATTCATATCATTTTTTTGTTCTTGGGGACGTACACAGTTTACAAGCCCGGAAACAAATACTTCAAGAGTATTTCCGTATTCCAAGCTTTCGAACTGTGAGTGCCATTGCATTTGCTGGCCTGACAGTGGAAGAAGCGAAATTATTGGCTTGGAACCACAATATTGATCAGGACTACCGAATGAAGATGACGATACAAAGAATTCAAATTTTTCACAAAGAATACATGAGAGTTTCCAAAGCAAGAGATGTGAATCAACTTGAGCTGAAAGCACTCTGTGCTCAAGAGACAGGCCTGTCTTTTGATTTGAAAAATCCTACGTAGAGCCTTACAAAATACGATAATTTTTTTAGCTTGCTTTTCGCAGTGGCCAAGTAATTTGTTTTGCTATGCTCATCATGGAATGCTCTAGTCATAATATGTGTTGTAATCCTTTTAAATTGTTTTTATCAGACTAAAATTTTGAACTCAATTTTAATATTCCCTAGATTCCTTATCAAATAAAAAAAAATTTATTTAAGGTGTAGGCCCTTGTTGATAAATTTTTTGATAAATGAGAAACTTTTCAAATAAAAGGCCAACTTGCTTAGGGTGTCTCAAAGTCAAAAAAAGAAAGTTGTGAGCACTCAAACTCCGAAGCCAATCCCTACAGAAATGGGAATATCAGAGTGGAAGAATATACAAGGGATTAGCTCTTCAGAGCTAATAATAAGTGTTCTTTCTAGAGTTGCCGATGGTCAACTTTCTCTGGCAAAAATGGGGAAATAATTTAAGAGGTAATAGTTATAATCTAAATATTTATTTTCATGTTACTTTTTGTAATAAAGTGATTTTCATAATTTGGTTGGATTTTTAACAATTATATTTTTTAAATGCAGGCACAAATTATTTATGAAAGTTCAAGAAGCCCTTGTGACAGGGTTAAATATGCGTAGCTAATATTAATGATATTAGCTTTCACCACCAGTTAAAAATCAAATATAACAAATCAGACATTATATTATTATGTGGCAAATTATATTCAAATTCAGTTTCATGGCTACCTTTGAAGGAGTTCAATTTCTTATTAACATTTCATTCTGATTTAACTCAAATCAAGCTTGTTGTGTTGTCTCCCTTGAAGACCTTGTTAGAAGAACAAAAGGCGTAAAGAGAACATCGTGAGATTGATCCATTTGCCTCATTAAATTTTTTGGAATCAGGTATTCAAGCAGCTTATCATTTTTTTGATGAGTTTGTTCAGCATTGGTGGATGGACTTTTTGGAGGAACACAAAATCAGTTTGTTCAATCTCAAACATACATCAACAACTGATGAATTTCATTGGCCTCATAAATTAGGAACATCAACTATGACTGTCGAATCTTCAGATCTTCCTCGAGATAATGATTTCCTACAGCTTGTGCAAGGTGAGAAACATGAAATTTATGTGGGCTCAAGGAAGAATAGGCAAAGTGTAAAAGCTGCAAAAATGAAATGGCGTGATGATTTGAATGAAATCCAAATTGGAAGCCTTGTTGCACTTCTAGCTTCAGAAAACAATGAAGAACATCCATTTTGGATTGCCAAAGTACTTGGTTTTATTCAAAATAGCAATCAAACAAAAGTACTACGTGTCCATTGGTTGCGCACATATGGTCTCCAAAACAAACTCTTTTTGTATATCCAACCTTGGATACGCATATTTGTCACAACATAAAGTCCGTCTCCATTTCTAGCTCCAGCATAATTTCCATTTGCAGCTCCAACTCCTCATCTATGGCTCTCTCTTAATTAACCCTTGTAGATTTACATCATCCAAGATCATGTACGTTGTTGCTACAACCTTAGTGCATGATGTGAAAATGCACTTAAACCTGTAAATCAGTTCTAGGGAGGGAGATTGAGGGGGAGGGGGGGTCATTCTAACATCATGTATAATTTTTTTTTGGCTAATCCAAAACTATGAGGCTTCTCTTCATTGGTGTAACATTGTTCACTACTTGTTTCGTGTAAATATCAAGACAAGAGATACGTTAATATGAGTATAATGTTTCGATCATAGGGACATATTAGGCCTACAAGAAGCTTGAAAAACATCACATGGTTTTCTGACCACATTTTTGACATGACTTTCTAACATCTCCGATGGTTGGGAGTAACATCCGTAATATTACAATGTTTAAGGTATTTGTACTTGTACCTCATAATCCACACAACTATGGAAACTCGATAAATAGCCCTAAAAGACATCAAAATTAAAGTTTTCTAAAAGTTTTATATATTGACGGTTAAATCAACATAGGAAAATTTTGAATACCTAAGAATCGATGGTTATAAAAGCCATTAACCAGAATGAGAGGGTATATGAAAAACACAATATTCTTTATAGCAATTGTAGTTGTAGAAAATTTGAATTTGGAGCTAGTTTTCCCAAACCCATCAATCTATATTTGGAGCCTTATTACTTCTTTTATGTAGGTTTCTATCTCAAGCTTGTGCCTACCTTATTCTATCTCAAGCTTGTGCCTACCTTGTCTGTAGCTACAGCCTACATGCATAATTATGTGATTTGCTAGCTCGATCGCGCAAGTTTTAAGCCAATCATCAAATATTGTGGGGGCACAGAAATTGGAGGGGCATTTGCAACATGCTCTTTGTTGCAAGCGCAAGCACTTGCTACTTTTAGTACTCCTGCAATGGGCTGCACAATATATATTTTGGAAGAAAAGGGACACCCTTTAGTAAGTTTGACAATGTTTTGATGTGTCTTATCTTTCATCTTCAATTGAAAAGTAAGAAACAATCTTAAAAAAGACTTCTTCTCTTGGATTGCTGGTCACATACAAATACTTGCTAAACTCAGTGTCCATGCTGGACATCATTTATTAAACTCCATTGTCTCTGAGGTCATTGATGATAGGTTCATCGACAACACTCCTCAATGCAAACCATTTCAATGTCTACTTCGAAAACATGCCTCGATACCATGGAAAGGTTGACCTTATTTAGTAATTGTGAAAATTGTCAACATTTCCTAGCTAGTTTGATGCCTAAATTGGCTAAAATTGTAAATAGTTTTGGTTCTGGAGTTTTGCACGTGTGAACCAGGCCACAATGTTTTTATTTACTGTATTTTTTCAGTATGATGAAGTGTCAAACTTCATACCCTTCAAAATGAGACCATTTTGATGTATTTTGGTCATATAAGCCATTTTTAGCTATTTTTCCTATATAGGGAATATCTAGGGTCAAGTACCTTCTAGAGAGAGGAGAGAGAGTCATCTTCCTCATCCATAAATAGTAGGGAAGTCGTGGAGAACAGGTTGGAGAAACCTTTTGTATGCTTCATTGAGATCAATAGATCATTGTCATTGTTTCTTCCTCCATTGAGAGCATTGTTGTGTGTATTGTCTTCAAGCTATTGTGTATGATCTTAGGTGCTTTCCAAAAGTGGTAGGCTGATGTATTATGGACTGTATAATGCTATTTTGGGCCGCACTTGATGTTTATGGAAGTTTCCATTTGTGATAAATGCTTTTTGATCAAGTTCTTTGCATTCTAGGTAGCATAGAATGTGTTGCCAATTCCTAGCTTATGTAGTTTGGAGTGCAAGCATTCAAGCCAATGATCTTGGAGTCTAGATCCACTTAGGATCTGTATTTTTCACATGGTATCAGAGCTGGTTGGCTTCTATTTACAGTAAGTATTCCATTTTTGGTGATATTTGGATGTTTGATCAAGTTCTAGCATGATTTTGCATTGCTTTGTTGATCAAATCTTACTAACCTTTGTTTTGTGAGTTGAACTTGTGGATCAAAAGCATATTTCAGGTCTATTGAAGATCAGAGGCTGAAAAGAAACTATTTTGGATCAGATCATAACACCTAATCATTTGTGATTGTGAGGCTTGTGCATATTCAATACTAACAATGTTCTTTTCAATCCTATTGTTGACAATCTCCATTCTTGGATGAACACTCTCCTTAAGTGGATGAAACTTCTCCTTAAGTGGATGACAAATGCTCTTTTGAGTGAGTTGTAATTCTCCTAAAGGCTGAGCAAAGCTCCCATTTGGATGAAAGATCCCCTTTTTTGGGTGAACATATTGTAAGCTCCATTGTGAAGAGCATATTGTAAAGATTGTCATCAATTTTGGCATAAATTTTGGTGTACTTTGTTGAGCATGTAAGTAACTCTCCTTATGTAATTTGATTGGAGCATTTGCTGGAAGGTGTTAACCATTATGCAAGTGTGTTTTCAGGTTCTTAACAGGTTGAGGAACATTCTCATGTGAAGTGATCTTAGATCTACATCTAAACACCAAGATTTGACAAGATAGTGAAGCTAGTCTTGTGATTCACTAAGTGTGCTCATTTATTCACCTCTAAATCTTGTATTTATCACTTGCTGGAGTTTATAAACTTTTAGAAGTGTGGTTTACATGTGGTTTTACAGGTTGAATCAATATCTTAGTGTGTTGATCATATGTTGATCAAGTTTGTTCATTACTAGGTAATCTTGGCATCCTAGTTTTGGGTATTTTCTAAGAATGCAAGTAACTCTTCACACCATAACTTGATTTGGTCACTTGCTGGAAAGTTTGAGAGCTTAAGCAAGAGTGTGTTCAGGTTGGTTTGATTTTGTAATCCATTCTTAGTGTGTGCAAAGTGTTGCATGTGTTTCAATCTTCCTTTCTATGCTTGGAAACCATCTAGGTTCAAGATAGAAGTGTTTTAGGGTCCTAAATCTTCATAGATCTCTTTATCTATCATTTGTTGAGAGAAAAGTGAGTGCTAAGTGCTTTAGGACAGAACCTAAAAGTTGAAGAAACATTAGAATCATGGCTTCCAATGGTGGGATCATGCTAGAGTCTAGTGAAAGGTTGAGTTCATCAAACTACTCTACTTGGAAAGTGAGGATGGAGTCCTTACTTGAGTTGAATGAACTCATGGACATAGTTGCAGAAATTGAAGAGAGACCTCTCACACTTCAAGAGCAACAAAGGTTTGATAAGAAGGCCAAAAGGGCTCTTCATATCATTAAAATGAATGTTACAAATGAACTTCTCAAGGAAGTTGGAAAGTGTCAAAGTGCAAGTGAGGCATGGAATGCCTTAAAGAAGCTCTTTGAATCAAAGTCCACATCTAGGGTATTGACCCTAAGGAGACAAATATTTTCTAGTAGGCAAAGAGAGGGTGAAAGTGCTCATGCATTTATCTTGAGAGTTAAGTCCCTAAGTGATGATTTAGCATGCATTGATGAGAACATAAAAGATGGTGAAATAGTCCAAGTTATGTTGAATGGTTTGCTAAATGAACATGCTAACCTTGTGCAAAGTTTTGCCATTCAAAGAGTCTTGCCAAGTGTGGTTGACTTGCAAGAAATCTTATTGGCTGAAGAACATAGGTTGCAATCAAAGCTTGATGGTGCATCCTTGCAAGGTGGAGGTGAAGAGGCTTTCTTCACAAAAGGCAAATTCAAGGGCAAAGGTAAAGGCAAAGGGAAATGGTCCAAAGGTGGTAACTTTGATCATGATGATCACTCTTCCTCTTCCTCTTCTACTAAGAACAATAAGTCAAAGTTCAAGTGCTTTTATTGTGGGATAAAAGGTCATTTTGCAAATGAATGTTATAAGAAGAAAAGAGAGCAAGGAGAGAGGCAAGGAAATCTTACAATAGATGAGGAAGAACATAACACATGTGAATCACTTGTTATGACTTCAAGTTTGTTAGCCAACATAGATGATAATGATCCTTGGTGGATTGATAGTGGAGCCTCATCTCACATGACAAGACATAAGGAATACTTTACATCCTTATTGTCTTATGAGGGAGAAGGTAACATCATCTACACTGCAAATGATGGTCAATGTGACATCAAAGGCATAGGCACTATTCCTATTTCCCTTTCAACAAATAGGAAAGCAAATCTTGAAAATGTCTTGTACATTCCTTCAATCACTAAGAATTTGCTTAGTGTAAGTCAAATGATTGACAAAGGACTTGATGTGGAGTTCATTGGAGATGCATGTTTGATAAGTAAATGTGGATCCTTGATTGCTCAAGGTAGGAGGCATGGTAAACTTTTCAAGCTTGATGCATGTGTGATCTCTAATCATGAAGGATGTATGGCTAGGGAGCAATTGACAAACCAAGAAGTTTGGCACAAGAGGTTGGGCCATCCCAACTTCAAATCTTTGGAGGTAATGGCAAAGAAAGAGCTTGTTCTTGGTCTCCCTAAAAGTCTTGTTGCAAACAATAGTGTTTGTGAACATTGTGCCTTGTCCAAATCTCATAGACTTGCTTATTCTAGATCTACTTCTAGATCTAAAGAAGCTTTTCAACTTGTGCATTCTGATATTCATTCTTCTAGTACAACTAGCAATGGTGGGGCAAAGATGTATGCAACTTTCATTGATGACTTTAGTAGGTATACTTGGATCTATCTTCTTAAAAGTAAGGATGAAGTGTTTGCTGCATTTGTCAAGTTCAAGAATGAAATGGAAAACCAATTCAATACAAAGATCAAATGCTTAAGATCTGATAATGGAGGGGAATACACCTCAAATAGGTTCAAAGACTTTTGTATAGCACATGGGATTAAGAGGGAGATGTCTAGTCCTAGGACTCCACAACAGAATGGAGTGGCCGAGAGGAAGAATAGAACCCTTTGTGAATGTGCCAAGGCAATGAGACTACATGCTAATCTTGCTAAGTCTTTTTGGGGGGAAGCTTTAGCATGTGCTAACTATCTATGTAATAGATGGACAAGTGCTTCCTTGGATGGTAAAACTCCTCATGAGGTTCTTTATGGTAGAAGGCCGAGTGTCAAGCATTGTAGGATCTTTGGATGTACATGTTTTGTCAATATCACACTTGATGATAGAACTAAAGAAGATCCTTCATCAAAGAAGGGTGTGTTTGTTGGCTATAGTGAAGTAAGCAAGGCTTACAAAGTGTACATTCCTTCTACAAAGAAAGTTGTCATAAGTAGGGATGTCATCTTTCATGAAGAGAATGTTTCCAATGTTGTTGATGTTGATGTTGATGTGCCTACTAATCATCATGATGTGCAAGATGTCTTGGATGAAGATGGAGATGCCACTCCAAAGCAAACTTCAAGGAAGACTCAAAGGCAAAGGGCTAAGCCATCAAGGCTAACCTATGATGAAAAAGGAAAGCAAGTGGTGGACAACTCTAACTTTGCTTTTCTTACCTCTTTTGATGAACCAACTTGTGTAGGTGAAGCAATTCAAAAGAAGGAATGGATCCAAGCCATGGATCATGAGCATCAAGCACTCATCAAAAGCAACACATGGAGGTTGGTAAAGCTTCCAAAGGACAAGAAGGCAATTGGTTGTAAGTGGATCTTCAAGATCAAGACAAATCAAGATGGATCAATCAACAAGTACAAGGCAAGGTTGGTGGCAAAGGGGTATGCTCAAGAATATGGTATTGACTATGATGAGACCTTTGCACCCGTGGCAAAGATGGTAACTATTCGAATCCTAATCTCTCTTGCAACTCTTTATGATTGGGATATGTGGCAAATGGATGTTACTAATGCCTTCTTGAATGGTGATCTTGAAGAAGATATTTACATGGAGCAACCCGAGGGCTATGTTTCACATGATGAGCCTAATCATGTGTGCTATCTCCAAAAGAGTTTGTATGGGCTAAAGCAAGCACCAAGGAGTTGGTATGCTAAGCTCAATTCCTTCTTACTTTCTCAAAACTTTGTTATGAGTGAGTATGATCATTCTCTCTACTTTAGATTGAATGAAAATGATATCACTTTACTTTTGATCTATGTTGATGACATTATCTTAAGTGGTGGTAACAATCTAGATATAGATGAAATCAAGATGGCACTCAAAAGAGAGTTTGAAATTCAAGATCTTGGTAAACTTCATTATATCTTAGGAATAGAGATTATTAGAACTTCTAAATCTACATTCATATGTCAAGAAAAGTATGTTAACTCTATTCTAAAAAGGTTTCATATGGAAGATTGTAAAGTTGTTTCTACTCCTATGGAATCAAATGTAAAGCTAACTACAAGAAGTAATGAAAGATCCTTCAAGGACATTACTCTCTATAGAAAGCTAATAGGATCTCTTATATGGTTAACCATCACAAGACCTGATCTAAGCTTTGTGGTTGGTAAACTAAGTCAATTTATGCAAGATCCTAGTGAGGCTCATTGGAAGCTAGGAAAGAGAGTACTTAGATACATCTCGGGATCTAGAGATTTTGGCATCTTGTATGGAGGTACTACACCTAACCTTTGTGGATTTTCAGATTCAGATTTTGCAGGTGATCAAATGGATAGGAAGTCAACAAGTGCCTTTGCAATCTATCTTGGAGATGGAGTGGTCTCATGGCTATCAAAGAAGCAACCAACTATCTCTCTATCTTCCACCGAAGCCGAGTACAAGGCATTAACAACATGCACCAAGGAGATTCTTTGGATCAAGAGGATGTTATTGGATCTTCACTTGCTGGAACCAGAGAAGACTCCAATCATACTTTGTGATAACCTTTCAGCCCAAAGCTTGGCAAGCAGTCCTGTTTTTCATGCAAGGAGCAAGCACATTGAGATTGCTCACCATTTTGTGAGAGATCAAGTCATTGCCAAAGAGGTGGAGCTTCAACATGTCTCTTCAAAGGAGTGTGTGGCTGATATCTTCACCAAACCATTGGGAAAGGACCTATATTTAATGCATAGATCTAATCTTGGAATGTGCTCAAAGACTATGTTGAAACTAGCATCCAATGTTGAAGAGGGAGTGTGAAAATTGTCAACATTTCCTAGCTAGTTTGATGCCTAAATTGGCTAAAATTGTAAATAGTTTTGGTTCTGGAGTTTTGCACGTGTGAACCAGGCCACAATGTTTCTATTTACTGTATTTTTTCAGTATGATGAAGTGTCAAACTTCATACCCTTCAAAATGAGACCATTTTGATGTATTTTGGTCATATAAGCCATTTTTAGCTATTTTTCCTATATAGGGAATATCTAGGGTCAAGTACCTTCTAGAGAGAGGAGAGAGAGTCATCTTCCTCATCCATAAATAGTAGGGAAGTCGTGGAGAACAGGTTGGAGAAACCTTTTGTATGCTTCATTGAGATCAATAGATCATTGTCATTGTTTCTTCCTCCATTGAGAGCATTGTTGTGTGTATTGTCTTCAAGCTATTGTGTATGATCTTAGGTGCTTTCCAAAAGTGGTAGGCTGATGTATTATGGACTGTATAATGCTATTTTGGGCCGCACTTGATGTTTATGGAAGTTTCCATTTGTGATAAATGCTTTTTGATCAAGTTCTTTGCATTCTAGGTAGCATAGAATGTGTTGCCAATTCCTAGCTTATGTAGTTTGGAGTGCAAGCATTCAAGCCAATGATCTTGGAGTCTAGATCCACTTAGGATCTGTATTTTTCACAGTAATTCTACAAACTGCTCCAAAGTTTGGAACACATTTTCCTATAAACAACACAAAGAGGTTTGATATTTTTTAAGTCTAAAGTCAGTGATGATTGGATATAATCACATCATCTAGGCAAAGGGTGCAATAGACGCTACATCTTAGGACAACAATTTAGAAAAAGATCCTATGTGATTGAGCCAAACCAGGTTGTACTTGCATCTTAAAGCTCAAGGATAATATAGGTGCACAGAGCTCGGCTACAGAATCGGTTAACTTTTTAATTCCTCAACTGGTTGCAGATTTTCAGATGGCATGGGGATGAGTTTGAACAAACAGCAGGTGGATATTACCTTTCAAGCATAAAGAAATATTAAAAAATGTCTTTTCATTGACAGATTGATTAATTTTTGGCCTTCTATTTGAAATCTAAGTTAATATAAAATAATGTTTAAAATGCTTACATGTGTTAACATTTCTGATAAACTCATAGTATCAAGAAACATGAGCAGTGCCAGTAGAAACAGTTTTCCTATTAAGTAGAAAAGTTGTCTCTTAAATCACCTTTCGATTGACAATAAAGAGTAATGTCTGAACTCCGAACTGCCTACGATCAACTTTGAGACATCATCAACATTGCCTATCAACTCACAGTACTACAGGATGTGTGAATGATCACTGACCTCTTCACGGTGGAATTCAGGTGAGAAGTTTGAACGAAATTTAGATGACCTCTTGATCTCTGCTAGTCCTTGAATACGATGCTTGAGAAAATTTGCGATCCACCTTCAAATGAAGAAACATGAACAGTGCCAGAAGAAAAAGCAGCCAAGACGACAAGGCGAAAGAGGAGCTGCATACACGACGAGGCGAAATAGGAGCTCGAAAGAGGAGCTGCAGATGCATGTAGTAAATGGTTGACGTGACATGCAATAAATGTAGTAAATGGACGTGTTAGTGGGCACCGTGAGTAGAAACACGATTCTTTTAATTAATATAGACTAACGAAGTGTGCCCGTCGATGGTGTCTTTGTGCATGCACGGGGGCGTGCGACGCAGAGAGAGAATGGGGTCCCAAAATGAAAAAAAAAAATTCAAAAAAAAAGCTGGGAGGGGGCATGGGGTGCAATGGCCCCGCCCCCCCCGCCCCCCCCCTTCCCCCCCACCCCCCTAACCCCCTGCTCCCCCCTGCTCCCCCCTTCACCCGTCCTTTTCTCCCTCCCTCCCTCGTACCGGCTCCCTCCCTTCCCTCTCTTCCACCCCCCCGAGCCGCTAGCATGATTGGGGGCGAAGCGGCTCGAGGGCACCATGGCACACAACCCCCCTTCTAGGAAAGCGCGAGTGGGCAGCTCATGCGTGACACTATAATCTATATATATTAAAATATACTAAAGCATCATTTTCTTCTTAAGAAAATGTTTCATTTTGATTTTTTTTGTCAATTCCTGTATGAATTTGGTTCTATCTATGTTTTTCAAGATGCACATCAAGCTTCAACTACAATCTTTTTAAACCCAACTGCATCAAAACTTTTTTATTACTTTCACAAGGAACCTAGCTATAGATAGTAAAGTTTCAATGAGAAATGTTACCAGAACCCAAGACTTCTAAATGATGCCATGTGTCAACTTCACAATAGATGCTAAATACTTTTTAAGAAAATGAACAGCTACTCCATCTTTGTATTTCATCAAACTTGTTTAAAAGCATCCTTATTGAAGTAATCCATGACTGAATCATAATAAGTACAAACGAAGTTAAAAAATATTCAACTTGCTTATTATTGGACTACTAAAAATGATTTTATGCAAAGCTTCTTACTTCTAAAGCTTGCAACACTATATATGAGTTTATGTGTTGCAATTGAATCTAACATGAAAGATCAAAGCAATGGCAAGTGGACTTTCATTAATTATATCCAACAAAGATTTAAGGTGCATAGTAAAATATATTAGAAAGCAAAGAATTTAAATAATGCTTTCCATCATCAAGCTTCTATTCATGTTGCCTTTAATGGAAAACAAAAACAAAAACTTCAATAGAAAAGCTACTCAAAAGAATAAATACATTTTTGAAAAAAAAAAATGAAATAGGTGAGTGTTATTGATTGTAGACAAAAAATGGAACAAGTAGAGAGTCTTTAAGAAATCTTCAACATGACATATCCACCAAAATGAGAAAAACACAACACCTTTGATACAAAGGAACTTTGGAAGTGGTTTGTGAGGAGCTAGCTCCTTGCCAAATAGATGATAGAAATTGAGCAAAGAATACATGGCCAGAGATACAGAGGCATTTAATATGAAAGTGACAATCCATGTGATTGTGCCTTTATACAAGCCAAGCAGTTGAAGTGCTATCATATAAAATGATTAGACCGGCCTTATAATCACAAATTGCTAGGTCCACCACTTCAAAAGTTTCAATGATTGTTGGTTCAAGGGAACTTCATGTGGCTGCAAGTAACAAACATTGCAAACAATAAGTCGGAAGAAGGATCAAAAGAGAGCAAAAGCTGGAGAGTCAATATTACAACACAAAAGCTTCAAAATCAACTTCTGCACTCTCGAATCGATGTACAACTTGATTTATAAGACAAAAAGAGTTTCATTTTTGCACAAAAAGGAGCATCTAGCATGTTAAACATTTTGTCAAAACACGACATTCCGACGGTAAAATTCACTGCCACGAAAAATATATCAGAGGAAGTCTCTACATAACCAGATTTGATTCACGCAAATATTTCTATGCTCATGATGATTCCAGCTTTGTGAAGCCTTCGTGGAAACATTGGAAAGCCGATGATTTAATGAAACTAATCATTTATGGCTGTAGCTCAACAAGTTACAAACGTGTAGAACTATGGTGTTACTTGACAACTACATGTTGTGGGCTAGGTTCTATAATAAATAGTTGTTGATGTTGTGATTTAATGAGTGGTAGTTTTGTCAAACTTACTTGGTCATGCATGCACATTTGCTAATGTTCTTTTTCAACCAGGTTGTGGTTGGAGACCTAGTGGATCTACAATCCCATGGAGTTTTGCTAGCCTTAGGCAAGATTAAAAGCACATGTGCTGGAGATCTATGTCACTTTCAAATAATAGAGGATGACATGACATGCGTGAGTGTGGAAAAAGGCTTGCAACTTGATGCAAAGCTCCCTTTTCCAACAATGGGTGCTGAGACAATAGAAGAGGCCATTGGTACCTATGTGTTGTGGTCACTTTCTGAAATGAAAATACATTGCATTGATGATGTCTCTAGCACTATTGGTGCTCAAGAGCTTAATGGCAAAATTGTCTGGCAAAAGCAGAGGAATTCATTGATACAGGAGGAGGTTTTTGAAAGGACAAATTTTGAAGATAAATGTACAAGAACAACAATTTTATCCAAAAGAAAGGAATGTCACAGTTTCATTCAACGAAGGGATTGGATTGGGAGATAGGTTTTATTGGTACATAAATGTGGACATTGTGAAAAACTCAGATCCAAAAGATGCTAAAGTTTCATAAAGATCTTCGCCATGGAAGTTATGCACATCTAGATTGAAAAAATGATAGAAATTGTGATGTTAAGCATACTAAACATCAACTAAACATCAAAATCTGATCATAAGCTTCCACAAACAGAAACTTGCTGTCCCTGTCCGTACTTCAGAGCCTACAACCTGCATTTCACACGTGTGAAGCCATAGCAACAAAGAAATCACAATTCTAGTGGCTAGAATGCAAGATATGAACAAAAAAGTGAGAGAGAAGAAGATGGACCTTCAAAGAGCATAACATTCATTCAATAGAATGAAAATGAGATGTGTACATACTCGTGGAGATGGCTATTTATAGCAGCCATAGTGCCTCTTGGCCACTTGTCTTATGATAGGCTAAAATTGGGGTCCAATAGGATTCACCCATATACCTAGAAATTTGGTCAAATAGGAATGCACCAAATTATGAGCCAATAGAAGAGCTCCACACTCGACCTCCTCTAATTAATGTGACCTCAAAAGTAGTGTACACATACTTTGGGCCTCTACATACATGTATGAACCTATCTCTAACTTTTATTTGGCCATAGGCCTACAAAATCTCAAGTTAGGAAAATACTACTAGTTGACAATTTTTCACACTCCCTCTTCAACTAGTTTTAGCATAGATTTAGAAAGTACACCAAGACTTGTTCTATGCTTGAAAAATAAGTCCTTTCCCAATGCTTTGGTAAAGATATCAGCCACACATTCCTTTGATGGGACATGTTCAAGCTTGATCTCTTTTGCCAACACTTGTTCTCTCACAAAATGGTAAGCCACCTCGATATGTTTGCTCCTTGCATGGAAAACCGGATTGCTTGCTAGACTTTGGGCTGAAAGGTTGTCACAAAAGATGATTGGACTCTCTGAAAAATCCAGCAAATGAAGCTCCATAATCATCCTCTTGATCCACACCATCTCCTTTGTGCATGATGTCAAAGCTTTGTACTCGGCCTCACTAGAAGAAAGTGATATAGTTGCTTGTTTCTTCGACATCCATGAGATAGCTCCATCACCTATGAAAATAGCATGTGCATTTATGGATTTTCTATCCATAAGGTCTCCTGCAAAATCTGAATCTGAAAAACCAAATAAGTTAGGTGATGAGCCTCTATAAACAATGCCAAAATCTTTTGTTCCCGAGATGTATCTCAAGATCCTCTTTCCTAGTTTCCAATGTTCTATGCTAGGATCTTGCATGAATTGGCTTAATCTACCAACACAATAAGATAAATCAGGTCTTGTGATGGTTAGATATATAAGAGAACCTATTAGCTTCCTATAGAGAGTAATGTCCTCGAAGGATCTTTCATTACCTCTTATAGTTAGCTTTACATGTGATTCCATAGGTGTATCAATAGGATTTGCATCTACCATATGAAATCTATTGAGAATAGAAATAGCATACTTCTCTTGTGAAATAAAAGTGATTTGAGAAGTTCTAATTACTTCTATTCCTAAGATATAGCTCAAAAGACCAAGATCATGCACTTCAAATTCCTTTTTTAGTGCTTTCTTGATATCTTCTATATCTTCCTTGTTCCCTCCACTTAAAATAATGTCATCCACATAAATTAGAAGGATTGTAACATCATTAGCACTAATTCTAAAGTAAAGTGAATGATCATACTCACTCATAGTGAAGTTTTGAGAAAGTAGAAAAGAGTTAAGCCTAGCATACCAACTCCTTGGTGCTTGCTTAAGACCATACAAACTTTTTTGTAGAAAACACACATGATTAGGCTTGCTATGAGAAACATAGCTCTCGGGTTGCTCCATGTAGACTTCCTCTTCAAGATCACCATTCAAGAAAGCATTAGAAATGTCTAATTGCCAAAGATCCCATCCATAAAGAGTTGCAAGGGAAATGATTACTCTTATGCTCACCATCTTTGCCACGGGTGCAAAGGTTTCCTCATAGTCAATGCCATGCTCTTGAGCATAACCTTTAGCCACCAACCTTGCCTTCAACTTGTTGATAGATCCATCTTGATTTGTCTTTACCTTGAAGATCCATTTGCATCCAATTGCACTTTTGCCCTTTGGAAGCTCCACCAATCTCCATGTGTTGTTCTTCATAAGTGCTTCAAACTCAAGATCCATTGCTTGGATCCATTCCTCTTCTTGCCTTGCTTCATCTACACATGAAGGTACATCAAAAGAAGTTAGGAAAGCATAGTTGGATCCATCCACCACTTGCTTACCTTTGCCATCATAAGTGAGCCTTGAGGGTTTCACTTTATGCCTTGGAGTTCTCCTTGGAATTTGACTTGAAGAGGCTTCTTCAACATCCACATCCAATGTGTCATCAACTCCATTGTCATCAAGCACATTAGTTGCAACAACACCATCATCACTTGAAACAACTTTTGGAATGTTACCTTCATCAAAAATGACATCCCTACTTGTGAACACTTTCTTGATTGAAGGAACATAAATCCTATATGCTTTGCTTACTTCACTATAACCAACAAAAATGCCCTTTCTTGAAGATGGATCCTCCTTAGTTCTATCATCAAGAGTAATGTTGAAGTAGCAAATGCATCCAAAAGTTCTTAGAAACTTGACATTAGGCTTCGTACCAAACAAAGCTTCAAAAGGGGTTTTTCCTTCCAATACAACACTTGGCCATCTATTGCATAGGAAATTTGCACACAACAAAGCATCACTCCAAAAAGGTTTAGGAAGATTAGCATTCAATCTCATTGCCTTTGCACTCTCACACAAGGTTCTATTCTTCCTCTCGGCCACTCCATTTTGTTGTGGTGTTCTTGGACATGTGTACTCCCTCTTGATCCCATGCTCATCGCAAAAGGCTTTGAATTTGTTAGAAATGTATTCACCACCATTGTCGCTCCTCAAGCATTTGATTTTGGTTGTAAATTGAGTCTCAATAGCAACTTTGAACTTGACAAACACATCAAACACCTCATCCTTGCTCTTTAGTAGATAAACCCAACAAAATCTACTAAAATCATCAATGAAAGTTACATACATCTTAGCACCTCCATTGCTAATTGTAGTAACACCATGAATATCCGAATGCAAGAGAGAAAAAGGCATCTTAGATCTAGATATAGATCTAGTATATGGCAATCTATGTGATTTAGACAAAGCACATTCTTCACAAACATGATTCAAGCAAGTAAGAGACTTGGGAAGTCCCCTTACTACCTCCTTTTTGGCTATTACCTCCAAGGCCTTGTAGTTGAGATGTCCCATCCTTTTATGCCATACCTCTTGAATTGACATTTGTTCATTTGCCATGCATCCAACTTGGTTAGCAACAACACATGCATCAAGCTTGAACAATTTCCCTTGCCTTTTCCCTTTTGCAATGATACTACACCCCTTTTTGATCAAGCAAGCATCACCATCAAACTCAACTTTGAATCCTTTGTCAAGCATTTGGCTTACACTAAGTAAGTTCTTGGTAATGGATGGAATGAGCAAAACATCTTTCAATTCTATATTCCTATTTGTAGAAAGTGAAATAGGAATTGTGCCAATCCCCTTGATTGCACACTCACCATCATTTGCGGTATAGATTACCTTCCTATCACCATCAAATGCCATTAAAGATGAAAAATACTCTTTATGATATGTCATATGAGAAGTGGCTCCACTATCAATCCACCAAGGATCAATGTCTCCATGATTAGCCAACAAGCAAGATGACATAACAAAAGCATCATTTGAAAGAAGCTCATCCCCACCCTCATCAATAGTTAGATTGGTTTGCTTTTCCCCTTGATCCCTCTTTTTCTTAAAACAATCACTAGCAAAATGCCCTTTGACTCCACAATAGAAACATTTTAGCTTAGATCTATCCTTCTTTTTGCCAAAAGTAGAGTGCTCACCTTGGTCTTGCCCTTTAGACCAATTGCTTTTACCTTTGCCCTTGAACTTGCCTTTAGAGAACATTGCCTCCTCTCCTCCTCCTTGAGATGTAGAAGATGCTCCCACTCTTGCTTGCAACCTGAATTCTTCAGCCAACAAGACCTCTTGCAAGTCTCCAACACTTGGTAAACATTTTTGGATAGCATAACTTTGAACAAGATTAGCATGATCATCCAACAAGCCATTGAGAATCACTTGAACAAGCTCCTCATTATTTATGCCATCATTAATGCATGCTAACTCATCATTCAATGCTTTAACTCTCAAAACAAAAGCATGTCCATTCTCACTCTTCTTTTGCATACAAGAAAAGATTTGCCTTCTTAAAGTCAACACTCTAGAAGTAGACTTGGATTCATAAACCTTCTTCAAGGCTTCCCAAGCTTCACTAGATGATGTGCACTTACCAACCTCTTTGATAAGCTCATTTGTCACATTCATCTTGATCATGTGAAGGGCTTTCTTTGCCCTCTTGTCATACCTCAATTGTTCTTGAGGTGCCAAAGGTCTCTCCTCCACACCTACAACAATATCCATCAACTCATTCATCTCAAGCAAAGACTCCATCCTTACTTTCCAAGTAGAATAGTTGAGGGAGGTAAGCCTATCATTGCTTTCCAACATGTAGCCTCCATTTGTAGCCATGTTGCAATGATTGATCTCTGATCTTTGACCTGTTCCAATGCACTAAGCACTCTCTTGAATCAACAAATGAAACACAAGAAGAAATCACAAAGATTTGGAACCTAAAACCTTACTTTTTCTCTCTTTTCCTCACTTTTTCCTTAATTTTAGCCACTAGTTTTATGATTTCTTGATCAAACCAAGACCAAACCTCAATATACTTGCTTTTCCCTCACTCCTAAGATTGAAATACACTCTTGAATCATTCAGCAAACTGAAAATCAGAGGGTTACATCAATTTTGAAGTTTTTGACATGAAGAAGCAAGAAATTGAATCAAAAAACTATATGCTAGAATGGAAAACTAATAGGATCTTGTTGGATCTTGCATCTCCCTCTTTCCAAAACAATTTTTGTCTCCTTATTCTGATAAGTACAGAGGGAATTCGCCCTACTTCAATTGAAATGCATACAAATGATGTTTTGATCACAAAGATCCAATTTCTACACATAAATCAACAAGATTTTTAGCTAGAAACTTGATTGGAATGCTACAAAAGCAAACTCGCCCACAAATCTCTTCTAAATCTGGCAAAACCTGCACATTTGGCCGCCTAATGCTCTGATACCATGTGAAAAACTCAGATCCAAAAGATGCTAAAGTTTCATAAAGATCTTGGCCATGGAAGTTATGCACATCTAGATTGAAAAAATGATAGAAATTGTGATGTTAAGCATACTAAACATCAACTAAACATCAAAATCTGATCATAAGCTTCCACAAACAGAAACTTGCTGTCCCTGTCCGTACTTCAGAGCCTACAACCTGCATTTCACACGTGTGAAGCCATAGCAACAAAGAAATCACAATTCTAGTGGCTAGAATGCAAGATATGAACAAAAAAGTGAGAGAGAAGAAGATGGACCTTCAAAGAGCATAACATTCATTCAATAGAATGAAAATGAGATGTGTACATACTCGTGGAGATGGCTATTTATAGCAGCCATAGTGCCTCTTGGCCACTTGTCTTATGATAGGCTAAAATTGGGGTCCAATAGGATTCACCCATATACCTAGAAATTTGGTCAAATAGGAATGCACCAAATTATGAGCCAATAGAAGAGCTCCACACTCGACCTCCTCTAATTAATGTGACCTCAAAAGTAGTGTACACATACTTTGGGCCTCTACATACATGTATGAACCTATCTCTAACTTTTATTTGGCCATAGGCCTACAAAATCTCAAGTTAGGAAAATACTACTAGTTGACAATTTTTCACAGACATGACATTGTGGGCAATGAGCAGCTGGGTGTGGACTCGGTTGGTGTAATTGTATACATGACAACTGTTGGTCAATGCCCAGCATGTCACACACAACTAGAAGAAGATCATGTGTATCGATGGTCCATACCATGCGTGCAAACGAGCAACGGTTTTCCACTGCTACAAGTTGATAGTTCTATGAAGAGGAGGGCCTTGTCACCAGAGGAGGTCTTTGGATGTGATGAGTCATCAAAGATGCCAAATTTGTAGTCCATACATTTCAACATCTCAAAGAATACACCATTAGGATTCAAATCAATTGCAATTAAATTCAGCAAAACAAATAGTTTGAATTACCAAGTGCATGCTTCGAGGCAAGGACATGCTACAATGCATGGCAATGGAAGCAAAGAGAAAATAAAGGTATGTGGTATTTCTAGTGTCATGGGAGTCTCCACAATTGATTGTTGCAAAGGGCAGTGTTGCCAAATAGCAACCCGCAAGAAGTTTTTGAGTCTCGCGTGAACTATTATAGGCAACGACATAACAATCAACTAACATTTGTATTTGATTCATTTTCATCAGCACCAATGGGGACTAGAAAAATGATGTATAACAGAAGAGGTATTTGTGAGAAAGCTTGGTGGATTATTCACGGTATTTCTAGAGCTTCATTTTTTAGATACAAATATCTATGGAAAAGGGGTGCAGTGAAAGGGATGCATGCTAACATGGGAGATTACAGAGAACATGGACATGTTACTGCAGCCAAGGAAGCAATTTGGGAGTTCATAAAAACAACTGTAGATAGAATGCCACACAAGTGTCGAACAACTAATATGGGAGTTCGAGACACACAATATGTTCATCCTAGTGTGTATAAGGTAAAGGACATTCAAAATGAAGTCAATAGTCAATTGGAAATGGTGAATGTCAAAGGCATCTCACAAGCTACTATGAGTAGATTGTGGAATAATGATTTCAAGGAGGTTCAAATGGCAACAAACAATGGTTTCTCAAAATGTGATATGTGCACATCCATAATCTACAAAGGTGGTCTCTGAAAGACTTAAATACCTTGAAGAAAAAGAAAAGCACATGAAAATGCAACGTGTTTGTCGTAGTGTATATTACAGTAATAGGTTGTTGTCATGCTTGAAACCAAATGAATACCTTTGCATAATTCACGACAAAATGGACCAAAAGAAAACAAGCATTCCTCGATTGGTTCCGGAACCAAAAGCTATAGCAGGAGCATACTCCATGCCTTTCTCACTTACGGGTATGCTTACGCATGGACATGGTCCAAAGGCATTTGGCCACTTTGGATTGGGATTGTGAAAATTGGATCCGAATTTCACCATTGGATCTTTGGCAAAATGTTTGCAAGACTTGGAGGCTTTTAATAGGAAAACACATGCAGATCCATATGCTACAAACAATGACATAGTTGATGCATTGTTGTCTCAAAGGTCCCTTCCACAGGCCAAAAAATTGGCAGGAGAAATTGCAATGGACTTGAACATAAATATTTCGACACAAACTTTGCTTCAATTTGAGAAAAATAGCATTGGAAAGGATTTACGACATGCAAGCAATGACACATCAATAGGTGTGCATAATGGAGAAGCAAGTCCGAACGAGAGTGGGACTTCAACTGTGGTATTACCACGGAAGTTGTTTTTGCAAATGGATAATTGTGGTAAAGATAATAAAAATCGGTGGTTATTCGCTTTCTTGTCGTTGCTTGTGGCAAAAGGAATATTTGAAGAAATACACCTAAACTTCATGATGGTGGGGCAGACACATGAGGACATAGATGCCTTGTTTGGTCGCTTCTCTAAGGAACTACAGAGACAACGCATCTACACATTGCCACAAATGATGGAAGTTTTTCGAAACATGCAAGCTAGTTCACCACCATCCTATGTGATCGAAGAAGTTCCTGACTTCAAATCATTTGTGGAAGGTTACATGCCTACTAGTAATGAAGAGTTGGTGGGACACAATAAACCACTTCAATTCAAATTTAGTATTGGCAAAGAATTTCCATTGATGCATTATAAAATGCACTCCATGGACAAGGAATGGCTACCTAAGGCTGGGATATAGATGTGGAAAAGAAATTTAGATGGCTCACCAAAGCTTCCAACATGAGAGCCACATGCTTTGCCTCAGATGTCACACATTAAGGATGTCGAGCTTGTGATTGAAGGGTTGAAAAGATACAAGACATTTTGGATCAAATCTAAGGACACTTGTAGACATGAGTCTACCTTTTCCAATAACATAGGTCCAATTATAGAATATTGGGACACCATCATAAAGAGACTCGAGGAACCATATACACCAGAGATGTGATTGCAAAAGGAGTTTTGGCCTTTAATAAGGTGGAAAGATTCACTTATTAAAGAAAATCAAACATTTTAAAATGATCGTGTTGACCACCTAGAACCTCATTTTTGTCGTTTGCAAAATGCAAGGACTAGACCAGAGTTTAGATCACATATGGACATCGAAGAAGGAATGTTTTTGTTGATTAGACCATATGATGAAAATCAATGCCCTGTTTGGTTGGGTTCTGCAGCTAGTTCAATTAATACATAGGAAGGGCATGTGAACTACATGCATGTATTGGCAGATTGGTGGGAACCTATTTCCAAAAAGCGACAATCAATAGAATCGCAATACAGAGATTGTTGGGAGAAAAAATGGAGATGTAATCATAATGACCCTAGTCATTGGGAATCAGTCTTCACGGTTCTATGGAGTTGGAGAGCAAGCAAAGACCCAAATTCCATTAATCAATTGAAGGTTCCTCATATTGCAATTAATGCAGCAAAAGAAAACTTCAAAAAAAAAACTAAGATAATAGTTGTGCTAGAAAGAATGTTTTGTTCTGACATAAAATCCAAAATGGCATGTAGTCAATATTGGAGTAATTCTAGATCTTTTGTTTCTCTTCAACACAATGTCTTCAATACTTGAGTGCATTCAGACATAACAAGACATGCACAAATCTGAACGTGATCTAAACTAGTTCGTTCGGATATATTAGATGACCACAATTGGTTATCTAGGATAGTACTTTGTCTTCATGTTAAAGGCTATATTTTGTGCTTCTATCACTTGACATTGTACATCAAATTTGCATCAAAATATGGATCTTTTTGAAACTTTTTGCAACTTGTTTGAAATAGGAAAGAATCGGCTATATTAGAGTTAGATATTATGTACTTTTGTAATCCTTTTTTTATTTAAAGATTTACAAAACATGTACGTCTTACGACAAAAATTTTGGAATGGTTGAAATTTTTATATTCGTGCATTTTCAGTATGATCTTCTTAAGGCTCTCCTCCATCATAGTTTCATCCAAAAGATGTCTAAGCCTAAACATGCAATTCACAACTACCACTTCATCATTATGTATTAAATGCAAAGATCATATGTTGAATTCCAACTTGATTGCCCAAGGCATGATACTCACATAGATCCCAAAGATGAGCAAAATCGGCATGCCAATGACATCTGTCATCCATTCTAGTTGTAGGCCATATTTTGTAACACCCCATTGTTTGGTAATGACATCATTTGGATGGTGTATAAATACACCAGTGTGTAAACTTAAAACATATAATCGACAAGACTATACACTACAAACTAGAAAATCAATATTGATCATGCATAATTGAGGTGTTATCTTTAGAGCAGTCAAGGTCCAAATGCACAATCTTGTCTTATTTAGAACTTGATAGATCTCAAAGAGAAAGAACAATTTTCATAGCACTAAATAAAACACTATGACTCACAAAATTCATGACTATGAAGAAGGACCATTATCAGATTCCAAATACCTATACTTTTTAATCTTAACAATCAGAAGCTAATGCTTATGAAATCACAAAAATGAATTTCTATGCTTAATGCGAAAGATCTGACCAACCTTTAATTTTTCTATCGCCCTTTAGAATATGTGGATCACAAACAGCTCTCTTCACGACAAGAAAGAACGAAAGCTGGTAACGTCGACCTCCACTAAACTCCTGAAATCAATGGCATTTGCAAAAATCAATAAACCTTTGCTGTAAGTGCTATCCTCAACGAGAAGCATAAATCAACTGCAAAAACTCTTATACTTAGATTACATTCTTTCGATCATAAATACCTACGATATCAATGATCACAACTAAGAAGAAAGGCAATAGTAATAGATGACAAGGAACTCTACTGAATTGCTTGTCACAGAAAGGATGAAAATGCTTGAAAGGCTATAAATGCTATGATCTAAGCTCAAACTAAAGCTTCAAAACACAAGGTTTAATCAAAGGGCTTCTAGGTTTCTTTGTCACCCATCTGAATCCGTGGATCACAAAACATCCATCGTTGAACCATCGTTGAAACATCCATCGTTGAACCATCGTTGAAACATCCATCGTTATAGCATCGTTGAACCATCGTTATAACACCAAATCGTTATAGCAGAAACCATCATTGATATAACACCAAATCATTGAAACATCCATTGTTGAAACATCCATCATTGACGCACTGATATAGATGTTATAGCATCCAGCATTATTATTATAACACCAAATTGTTGACAAATGTTTCTCACCTTTTCAAAATGAGCCGAAGAAATCTGAGAGAGAGAGAGAGAGAGAGAGAGAGAGAGTATGTAGTCGTTGTGGTCTACATCACTTGCTATATGATATAGTCACTCTAGATTTCTGCTTATGTGTAGAAATTCAGGCACCGATGCTCTCCCTCTCTCTCTCACTCACGGTTCTCATAGTTCCTCTCTCTCTCTCACGGTTCTCACGATTTTTCTCTCTCTCTCACTCACGGTTCTCAAGATGCTCTCTCTCTCTCTCTCTCTCTCTCTCTCTCTCTCTCTCTCTCTCTCTCTCTCTCTCTCTCTCTCTCTCTCTCTCTCTCTCTCTCTCTCTCTCTCTCTCTCTCTCTCTCTCTCTCTCTCTCTCTCTCTCTCTCTCTCTCTCTCTCTCTCTCTCTCTCTCTCTCTCTCTCTCTCTCTCTCTCTCTCTCGGATGTTGGCCCTTTGCCGTGCGGTTGCGGTTTAGTTGAAGTGCAGTTTCTGCCTGTGGCAGATTCCTTTGTATTTCTACAAGCAAGTCTTTGAACCATCGTTGAAACATCGTTGAAGCACTGATACAGATGATATAGCATCCATCGTTGACCCATCGTTGAAGCACTGATACAGATATTATAGCATCCATCGTTGGAACCATCGTTATAATAATAATGTTCTTATTTTATAGCATCCATTGTTGAGACCATCGTTGAAACATACATCGTTGAACTATTGTTATAGCATCGTTGAACCACTGTTATCACACTAGATCTAATCTCTCTCTCTCTCTCTCTCTCTCTCTCTCTCTCTCTCTCTCTCTCTCTCTCTCTCTCTCTCTCTCTCTCTCTCTCTCTCTCTCTCTCTCTCTCTCTCTCTCTCTCTCTCTCTCTCTCTCTCTCTCTCTCTCTCTCTCTCTCTCTCTCTCTCTCTCTCTCTCTCTCTCTCTCTCTCTCTCTCTCTCACGGTTCTCACGATGCCCTCATCGTGAGAACCGTGATCGAGAGAGAGGGAGAGCATCCGAGAGAGAGAGAGAGAGAGAGGAACCATGAGAACCGTGAGTGAGAGTCTGTCTCACGATCCCTATGCGGCCTACATGCTCTGGGTTAACTGCAAACCACATGGTCTCTCTCTCTCTCTCTAATGTCACACACTAGATCACCGGCCACCTGTCACACACTAGATCATCGGCCTAATGTCACACACTAGATCATTGGCCGCCACCTAGATCGGCCGCCATTGCCCGTCAACGACGGGCACTCTTACTAGTAATATTCTAAAATATTTTATGACCTTTCAGTCGTGAATCAATTCTCTTCATCCTACCTTGTCTTAGATCTTTTCTTATATTCAAAATTTTGTAGCTAGATGGCAGGATTGCTTCTGCATACAGTGCCTGAGCTAGAAGACAAAGCTCAAACTAAAGCTTCAAGACACAATTTTTTATCAAAGTGATTTTTGGTTCAAGGGCTAGTCTTGGTAGATAATTTATAACCTTTCATTCATGAATCAATTCTCTTCAAGGAACAAAATGACTCTTCAATCTATGAAAGGAAACATTGCTTCTACATGCAACACCTAAGCTTGCATACAACGAACCTGGAAGACATATACGACACCTAAGCTAGCAGACAACAAAAAGAGAGCATGCTCTTTAAAATCCGTGGTAGTAGTCCTGGGAAACACCACTTCTGTGAAAGGAGACATTGCTTTTGCATTCGGTACCTGAGCTAGTAGACATCCATAGAATACATCTATACATTTCTGATTATGAGTAATCTTATAGTTTTATGGCATAGTAAGAATACTACACATATACATGTAGAATGCCAATCTAACACACCATGTAACTTTTTTAATAATGTCTGGCAATGTTTTCTTTAATATAAATATTATTTATTAGAGAGTATTAAATGAGTTGACAGTGTTTTTTTCTTTACATAAGAATGCTTACTAATATTTTCATCTAGCTATAATTGTACATGTAGTAACTATGAGGAAAAAGGTCATGTGGGGTACACGAAGTATGGTAAATTGAAAATTAAAAAATAGTGTTTAATAGGTACTCTTGCAAATATTTCTGACAGGGCTTATATATTTAGCTTAAATCAGATGAACTATAGAATCAATACCATACTTTTTGAAGTTTTGTAGATGATGTTGAAGACTAGCAAGTTTTTTCCAGGACCTGTGGCAACATTTTTTCATGCACATTCTTTTTGAGTTGAGAGAGAGAGAGAGAGAGAGAGAGAGAGAGAGAGAGAGAGAGAGAGAGAGAGAGAGAGAGAGAGAGAGAGAGAGAGAGAGAGAGAGAGAGAGAGAGAGAGAGAGAGAGAGAGAGAGAGAGAGAGAGAGAGAGAGAGAGAGAGAGAGAGAGAGAGAGAGAGAGAGAGAGAGAGAGAGATGTTGAGAGGAATGCGACATAGTTTTCAAACCAAGAGCCAATTTTCCCCTGAATTGACCACTTTTATTCTCTCTAACTTGTCAATTTTAGGTGGTAAAAAGCCTCAAAATACGAATATAGTCTCAATTTATTTGGATTTGTCTTATTTTAAAAGTGCATGTCGTGATCACTAACTAGCTCTATAGGACAACCAAAACGTGTAATAATGTTTTCGTAAAGAAAACGTGCTATAGTCTTTGCGTTGGCATCCTTTGTTGCCCGAGCCTCAACCCATTTAGTGGCGTAATTTGTGGCTATTAGGATATAACGGGCTTGGGTGTGCTTCGTTGCTGGGCTGATTGCTCCAACAAAGTCAATTCCCCATTTATGGAAGGCTTCGCCTTCTATAATGGGAGTCAAAGGTGTGAAGTCTGCTTTCGTATTTTTCTTGGCTTGCTGACAGACATCACATGTTTTAATGACAACAAATGTGTCTTTAAATAATGATGGCCACCACAAGCCTGCTCGAAGGATAATTTTAGCTGTCGCTTCAGCAGAGAAGTGACCCCCGCCAATGCCCTCATGAGCCTGAGATATGATAGGTCGTATCTTAGATTCATAAGCACATCGTCAGATAATATCGTCAACGTCCCTTTTGTAAAATTGTTCTGCTATTAGCTGAAAGGGTGCTGCTTTAAGCAAAAATTTTCTTTTCGCAATCGTATTCAGGCCTTCTTTGAGTCTACCTGTTTTTAGAAACTAAGTGATCTCCTCAACCCATAAGGGTGTAGCATCAATCTGAAAAAGACATGCATCAAGAAGATCATCGTTGATTGGTGCAGTTGCTTTTTCAGTATTAGGGAGCCAGGATCCGCTATGAAATGTTGGATTCCTTTTTGAACGACTATGCAGAAATTAAATTTCTCTGATATCAATAGCCATTGAGCTATATGTTCCATTTTACAGGATCTATTAACAATATATAATAGGGTCTGATGGTCAGTGTAGAAGGCAAAGGTTTGGCCTAGTCAATAATGTCGTAGTTGTTGAACAACATAGACTATTGCCAATGATTCGCGCTCGGTTGTTTTATAGTTTACTTCAGTAGGCACCAGTTGCCTGCTCAAGAAACAGATTGGAAAATCTTTGCCATACTCGTCCGGTTGTGCAAGAAGACCTCCAATGGCATACTTATTGGCGTCAGTATGCACATGGAACTCTTTCGTGTAGTCTGGCAAATGGAGTATGGTGTCGTGGTAAGGGTTGTCTTCAACTCCTCAAAGGCTTTAATGCATTCTTCGGTCCATCGAGGATCTACCACAACTAAATAAACGAGGCGTGCCTTGCCGGCATAATCGATTATAAAGATGCGATAATAATTTGTGTGACCGAGGAAGATGTAAACTTCCTTCACTATTGCAGGTAAGGGCATTTCAACTATTACCTTGATTTTTGAAGGGTTGGTAGAAATATCATCCTTTGAAATAATATGTTCGAGTACTACCCCATGGGTGACCCAGATTTGACACTTATCAGGGTTTAGTAAAATTTCAAATCGACGACAGCAAATAAAGATTTTCTCCAGTGCATCAAGGTGCGTAGCCGCTGAGGAGTGTACACCCGGATCGTCGAGATAAATCTCGACAATCCGATGTAAAAGGTCTTGGAAGGCTAGTTGCATGACCCTCTGAAATGTTGAAAGAGTGTTGCATAAGCCAAAAGGCATGACATTATAAGCATAAACCCCATTTTATGTTGCAGAGGCTATTTTATGTTTATCTTCAGAGGCTATTTAAACAAGGAAATAACCGTTGAATCCATCCAAGAAGCTGAAAAGCTTCAGCTCTTGCCATTTCCTCTAAGATTTGGGTCGTTAAAGACAAGGGATAATGGTCTTTTTTCATAACCGCATTAAGGTTCTTGAGATCGACACAGATACGAAGTTTGCCATTTTTCTTGGATCCAACCGCAATGGGTGATACCCATTCAGTATGTTGGACTTCATAAATGAAGCCAACATCCAGCAATTTCTTAATATCTTCATCGATTCTCTCACGATAGACGGGGTTACTTCTGTATGGTTTAGCCCTTACAAGCTTAGCGTTGTCTTCTAAAGGAATTGTATGGACCGCTACTTCAGGCTGGATTCCTTTCATTTCTGTATAGTTCCATGCAAATACATGCCTGTATTTGCAAAGTAAAATTTCCAGTTCAAAAAGTTGTTCTGAGGAAAGGTGTGCACCAACATGAACTATCTGATCCATCTCCTCATCAGAAAAGTTTAAGGTTAAACGGAGTTGTTTTAGCTGGTCCTTCAAAGGAGTGGGAACTTGGTGTAGGTTCCCAATGTGGCTGTGGTAACTGGATAACGATGTCATCTAGTGTAAAATCTTTAAACTTTTGTGGGAGATCAAAAGGTGGTTCCACAAAGTTTTTTAGAACTTTGGGAATCATCTGAGTTGAGTCACTACCGGACCTGGAAGCTTGGTCTAATTGTTTGGTTTCTGTCTCCTTAGATAAGGGCTTAATTAGTTGCTTAAGCTTCTCACACATCTGTTTTTGACACTTGGTTAATTTTGTATCGATAATTTTATGTCTTTGTAATCGAGGTTTTTGTTGTTTTTGAGTGGGCGGTGTTGTGGCCTCACTTATCATGTCATCATCGATTGTATCCTAGACTTTGTCTGGATACATGTCCCATGTGTAGACTTTGGGCTTGGGCCTATATACGTGTGTATTGGGTACTTTGGATGTTAGTTGGATGTAAGCCAACGGCCCTGGTGACTTGATCTCCTACGGAATTGATTTTGGCGGATAGCGTTGGGCATCTAAATACGCTATGGTACATCCTCCAGTTATGGACTTGCTGTCATCTTTGTAGCTCGCCCAGCTTGCATTACTATAGTGGTGCAGCTCGAATCCTTTTCCTTCATTTTCAGCTTTGTAGGTTAATCCCATATTCTGGGTACCCTTCAGATACTGTAAGATTCGTTTTTCCATTTTCCAATGTGCCATGCCTGGATTGGAAGAGAATTGGCTTAAGGCGTAAACAGAGAAAGCTAGATCAGGTCTGGTACAAATTGTGAGGTACATCAGACTACGGATTAGATTTTGGTAGGGTATACATGCCATCTTCTGTTCTTCCTCTTCCATTTTTGGGCAATCCTGCTTCGTCAGCTTGGCTCCAACTATCATTGGTGTGGCCTTTTCTTTGTAGTCCATCATGTAATACTGCTTGAGCACCTTTTTGGCATATTCTGACTGACTCAAGTGCATTTCGCTCTTTGTTCGATCTCTTCTGATCTCCAGCCCAAGACATTTCATTGCTTCTCCTAGATCTATGATTTCATAAGTTTCAGAAATCTGACTATTCGTGTCTTTGATCAACATTAAGAAATTTTCTATCATTAGGAAATCATCCACGAAGATAGTCAGTATCACAAAATCTTTTCCTAATCTTTTCTTGTAGAAATTACGGTCCGGTTGTGTAGGATTGAAGTCTAGAGACTTCAGAAGACTATCGAACTTCTTATACCAAACTCGTGATGCTTGTTTTAGACCATAGATGCATCTCTGCAACCGACAGACATATTGTTGATCGTCGGGGTCCTCAAATCCTTCAGGCTGCTTCATGAAGATTTTCTCCTATAGATCTTCGTTGAGAAAGGTTGTTTTCACGTCAATCTAGTGAATTTCCAGATTGTATTGTGTGGCGTATGCAAGGAGTAGTCGTATGCTTGTCATCTTGACCATCGACGAATATGTGTCAGAATAATCAACACCATATCTCTATGTGTAGTCCTTCACGACAAGCCTTGCCTTGTAGCACCCAATGGTGCCATCTGATTTTATCTTTTTCTTGTACACCCACTTGTAGTTGACTATCTTTTTGTTTTCTAGCAATGGCTCTAGTGTCCATGCCTCATTTTGCCTCATCGACTCGATTTTCTCTAACATTGTCTGCCTTCATAATTCTCCCTTTGGACTCTGAACAACTTCTTGATATGTTGTTGGCTCTTCAGTGAAGCTGCAGTACTCAAATTGTTTGTCTTTACTCCACTAAACATTGTTAGCATAACAGTTTGCCATTACACGCTCATCCTTTCTGATCCATTCAGCTCTCCTCGGGTCTCCCTCTGGAGGCTGCACCTCTGAGAGTTCGATCATCGACCATATGCCTTCGCCCTTCAGAAGTGTTTTGATCTTGAATCTCCATATCCTGTAATTTGTGCCATCAAGACCGATTGCTACTCTTGTCTGGATTGTTGTAGCCATATTGTGTTATCTAGAAAATCACTGCTTAGATATCGGTAGTGATAACCTGTATGATACCATGTCGTGAACTGGTTTCGTTTTGTTGTCGCGAACGATTTTGTTTCTAGTGTACATGCCTTGTCCTGATCACTTCTTCCCTCTCCTTTGTCCCTCATCAGTCTCTCATCAATGACAAGACTAATTGCTTTGTCGAATGTTGTCTTTGGTCGACTCAGTATGAGCATTCTCAATGGCTGATAGGACTTCTCAACGTGCTGATCTAACCGGTTGCCATCCCATCATATGGATTGCAGTTGATTGTGAAGGTGCATGACTAAAGCTGTAGTTCTCACTTCGTACTTCTGTTTTAATCTTTCTCACGCTGCATGGCTGCTTTCGTAGTCTTCAATCTACATGAGTAGATCTTCGTTTATGGACGAAATGATGATTGCCATTACATGCTCATCCTTTCTGATCCATTCAGCTCTCCTCGGGTCTCCCTCTGGAGGCTGCACCTCTGAGAGTTCGGTCACCGATCATATCCCTTCGCCCTTCAGAAGTGTTTTGATCTTGAATTTCCATATCCTGTAATTTGCGCCATCAAGACTTATTGCTACTCTTGTCTGGATTGTTGTAGCCATATTGTGTTGTCTAGAAAATCACTGCTTAGATATCAATAGTGATAACCTGTATGCTTTGATACCATGTCGTGAACTGGTTTCATTTCATTGTCGCGAACGATTTTGTTTCTTTGAATTTTATTTTTGCCCGGAAAGCTCACAAGAACCTAGATACGTGACTACACATCACAGAATAGATTCCCTTCTAGCAATTAAGATAGTGGAAGACAAGGATATGCACGAAAATAGAGCAATCAATTATCAGTTTAATTTTTAGAATGAAATGATCAGTGTCTCGCTTGTTAGGGTTAATCCAAATCAAAGCCACAATTAGCAGTTTTTTGGAAACTAGTTTGTGTAGCGAGTTGGATTTGATAGCTATCCTCAAAATTTTTGGTCTAGACTGCACATGAAGAAGGAGCAAGCCTCAAGGTCAAGCATCTACATGAAAATTGGAAGGAATCAATTTTGGAGGTGCTAGGATGGTGCAAAGCTCTCAAGCTCATCAAAGATGTCAACATCAAAGAAGCACTATCATGGATATGGTGATTTCAGATCAACATCAAGCTCATTGGCTGATCTTCACACCTTTTGAACCAGCAAAGACCAATTCAGCCCATGGAGTCAAGTTCAAGATCATCATGTTTTCCATCAACTTTAGATTTACCAAGCTAGATTTTTGAGGTGGAGTGTGAAAAATACAAAAATAACTTGGTAGAGGCCAAAAATCTTGTATATATATAAACACACATGTGTGGAGCCTGTTCCCATGTGTGAAACTAGTGTACTTGTCATGTACCATAATCATATAGGTTGTACATATGATTTAATTCAAGTTCTAGTGACTAAAAAGGCCAAAAACTAATTTTCTAGACATATGACACATGGCATCCATCTATTGATTGCATGAGCCACATCCTTTGGTTAGGTGTCATATCACATGTGTAGAGGATAGCTCACATGTGAGGAATAAGCTGAAGTAGGCGAATTTTGACTTCTAGAAGATTTCCAAGTAGATCTCCATATAGAAGAAAAATGGACCAAAAGTGCTCAAAATAGAAGGTTTTGTCCAAGTGTCAGTTTTGCGTGATGAATCATCATATGACAAAGCACCTTCACACATGTGGGATCAAAGGGATGATCAATACTACGAGCTCCCACTTATTGTATATATAGAGCCACATTTTGCCATCATCAGTGCGAGTTTTGGAAGCAATTTTGAGTGATTCTCTCCATTTGTCTACAAATGTTATGATTGTTTTGAGGTTCTATCAATGTGTACTTGATTTCTAGGTTGGAGTCCGTACTCAGATAGTGTTTCACATGTGTGAAACTAGAAAGTACACCTACCTTCAATTAATGATTGTTCTTGTTAGGATTTTGTGTCTAGAATTAATCTAGATTGATCTTGATCTCAAGTAGATTGATAGATCAAGTAATCTGACAACCAATCCCTCTTGAGGATCAAATTAGGATCCACTCTTGGTCCTTTTTGTACTTTTTTTCACATAGATAAATTGGCTTATTTACGAGCTGCCCCCGACACAAAATTGCAATCCTTTTAAAAAGACAAAAAAATCAATTTGAAGGAGTTACGTTACGTAGATTTCAAATTTGAGTGTTTTGATTAGACCATTTGAAAGAAACTTTTGAGAAAAAAAATAAAAAGTATCTTTTAGAAAGGCCCCTTTTGTGCTCAAATTTTCTCTAATGTCATAGTGGCATCGGGAACAACAATGACACTGTTGGCGCCAGTGGCGTCGGAAGTAAAGCTTGTAAAGGAAGCTTTACAACATCCACCCCACCTTTATAAAATGTGATGTCCACATCAGATGTCAGATCAATGTAAAGGTGTCTCCCAATTAAAATTAACTATATATTAAAGCTACTTGGCACAATACTCAATTTACTGGCCACTTTTTATTAACATTGTGTGGAAAAGTACAAAATGGACCAAGAGTGGATCCTAATCTGATCCTCAAGAGGGAATGGATGTTAGATTTACTTGATCTATCAATCTAAATAAGATTAAGATCAATCTAGATCAATTCTAGACATAAAATCCTAACAAGAACAATCATTAATGAAGGTAAATTTACTTGCTGGTTTCACACATGTGAAACCTTGTCAGAGTACGGACTCCAACCTGAAAATAAAGTACACTATGATAGAATCTCAAAACAATCAAAACAAATGTAGACAAATAGAGGGAATTACACAAAATTGCTTCCAAAATCAAGATTGATGTTTTCATGTTGATTGTGGCCAAATATGCCTCTATATATACACTTTTTGGAGCTCGAGGTAGTGATCATGCATCAAATCTCACACGTGTGAGGATGTTTTGTCATCATCATGCAATTTGACACTTGGATCAAACTTTTTATTTTGGGCATTTTTGGTCCAATTGCCTACTATATGGAGATCTTCATAGAAATCTTCTAGAAGCAAAAACTCGCCTTCTTCAGATTTTTCCACACGTGTGAGCTGTCCTCTACACATGGGATGTGACACCTATTCAAATTATTTGGCTCATGCAATCAATAGATTGATGTCATGTGTCATATATCTAGAAAACTAATTTTTGGCCTTTTTAGCCACTAGAACTTGAATTAAATCATATGTACAATATGATTATGGTACATGACAAGTACATTAATTTCACACATGGGAACAGGCTCCACACATGTGTGTTTATCTTATATACATGATTTTGGCCTTGACCAAGCATGATTTTTGTATTTTCACACTCTTCCTCAAAAATCTAGCTTGGTAAATCTAGCGTAAATCTATCTATAACTCCAAGAGCCAATCTTAATTTTACAAATGGATCTTTAGGCAATGCCTTGTTGACTATATCAGCAATGCAATCTGATGATGAAACATGAATAAGCTTGAAACATGAACTTTCTCCCTCATGAAATGATGTGAAATCTCAATGTGCTTTGTTCGAGCATGGAAGACTGGATTGTTTGCAAGTTGTTAAGCTGCTTGATTGTCACAATATACAGATGGAATGCCTTCATCCTTGATCACATGTAGCTCCTCCAAAAGCCTTTTAAGCCAAAGAACATCCTTTGTTGTTGTTGTCATAGCTTTATACTCGGATTCTGTTGATGAAAGAGAGATGGTATCTTGCTTTTTTGAAAGCCAAGATATAGCTCCTCCACATAAGAATGTAGCAAATGCACTTATGGATCTTCTATCCACCTTGTCACCTGCAAAACTTGAGTCCAAATATGCTCTTAAGCAAATATTAGTCCTTTCATAAACTATGCCAAAGTCTTTTGTAGTCGAGACGTACCTTAAGACCCCTTTTTACTCCTTTACAATGACATATTAATGGACTTTGCATGTATTGACTCAATTCTCCAACACAAAAACTAAGATCTGTTCTAGTGATGGTTAAGTATATCAAGGAACCAATAAGCACTCTATAGGTAGTGATGTCCTCAAAGGATGCTTCATCACTTTTCTTAGAAACTTTTACACTTAGTTCCATGGGAGTTTCAACTCCTTTACAATCAATTATGCCAAATTTTGCTAAGATTGACCTTAGTTACTTAGATTGACATATGAAAGTAAAATCATTACTTCTAGTGACTTTTACTCCAAGTATAACTTTAAGAAGTCCTAGATCTACCATTCTAAATTACTAGACAAGGAAATTTTTACATTTTGATGCCATCTAGATCATTTCCTGTGAGTATAATGTCATCAACATATAAAACTAAGATAATGATCTTCCCATCATTACATTTGTAGTACAATGATGGCTCAAAAGAACTTACAACAAATCTAATGGAAATAAGATAGGAATGCAACCTAGAGTACCATGCTCTTGGTGCTTGCTTGAGTCCATAAAGACTCTTCTTCAAGAAACACACCTTGTCTTCTTCTCCATCTTTAATGAAGCCAAAGGTTTCATCATAATCTATGCCTTTGACTTGCAAAAAAACCTTTTGCTACAAGTCTAGCTTTATACTTATGAATGGAACCATCTTGATTATATTTCAATCTATATATCCATTTACAAGTAAGAGGCTTCTTTCCATAAGGTAGATCAACAAGCTTCCAAGTTTGATTTTCGATTAGTGCATCAAACTCACTTGCATAGCTTTCCTCCAATATTGGGACTTATTTGCTTCCTCAAAACTAGTTGGTTCTTCAAGCATAGGAGTCAAGAAAGTATAAGAGTTGAGCAGTTGAGAATCTTCCCTTTGCTCCCCTTTGTCACTAGAAGTGACCCTTGATGGCTCAATCCTTGTCCTTGTTGATCTTCTTGGCACCCTTGGACTTTGAGTAAGTTTCACTTGGTCTTAATCTTCATGAAGCTCCTCCTCGGCCATAGCATGATCCTTGACAAGTTGACTGTTGTTGGAAGTCACATTTCCTTTGGCTTGTCATCAAAGAGTACATCTCTACTTACAACAACTTTTTTGGTAATAGGATCAAATATCCTATAAGCTTTCTTACTTTCACTATAACCAACAAAGATGCCTTTGAAAGAAGTCGCATCTTCCTTTTTTCTTGTTTCTATGAGAATATGTACATAAAAGTACATCCAAAAACTTTCAAATCACTAAGATTTGGCTTTTTGTCAAACAATGCTTCATAAGGTGTAAATCCTTTAATGGCATTATTAGTCATTCTATTACATAGAAAGTTTACACATAAAATAGCTTCTCCCCAAAATGAAATAGGAAGGGATGCATCTAATCTCATAGCTTTAGCACACTCACATAGTGTCCTATTCTTTCTCTCAGCTACTCCATTTTGTTGTGGAGTATATGTGCAAGTAAACTCTCTCCTAATGCCATTAGTTTCACAAAACTCTTTCATCCTATTGGAGATGTACTCCCCTCCATTATCACTTCTTAATACTTTCAAGCTAGTATTAAGTTGCTTTTCCACAAGAGTTTTGAACTTTACAAAGGACTCAAAAACTTCACTTTTCTTAAACAAGAGATAAACCCAAGAGTATCTTGATCTATCATCAATAAAAGTGACATACATAAGAGCTCCACCATTTGATTCATGTGAAAATGAATGAACATCCGAGTGTATAAGGTCAAGAGGAGAGTTAGACCTTGTCAAAGATCTCTTGAAAGGTAGCTTATGAGATTTGGAGAGTCCACAAGCTTCACAAAGCTTGCCACACTTGGATATGGTTTTGGGAAGTCCACTTGCTAGCTCCTTTGTCACCATGGTCTCCCTAGCTTTGTAGGTAAATGTCCCTTTTTTCCACAAAAGAAACACTTTAGCTTCTTCTTGTCCTTCTTGCTCTTGCCTTTGGAACTTGATGCTCCATCTTTGGTCTCCATATCCACATAGATAAGAAACTAATCCTACTTTTGAGATGAAGCATTCTACTCTCCTCACTTACAAGCACACTTTGAAGTTTTTCAATACTAGGAAGTGAATCTTGAATAGCAAAGGTTTGAACAAGATTGGAATAATCATCTCCTAATCCATTCAAAATGATTTGAACTAATTCATCATCTTTGATTTTATCATTTTTAGAAGACAACTCCTTATTCAAAGATTTGATTCTAAAGACATAATTTTGGGCACTTTCACTATTTCCTTTCATGCTTTGAAGGATTTGATTCCTAAGCATGAGTATCCTTGAGTATTCTTGGATCCATAAAAGGCTTTTAATGAATCCCATGCCTCTTTGGATGTCAAACTCTTATGGTTTCTCTAAGATATCTCAACCTAAAGTCTTCAAGCAATTTGAAAGCTTATAGACTCAATCCTATCACTCATGAACCAATCTAGAATGATGGAAATTTAGATTCTAGTCTCAAACTTGCAAAATCACTCCTTAATCTATGATTTTTAGCAATATCTCTCTTCAACTTCAACATACACTCAAAAAATCAGAGAAGATCAATTAATGCACCTAATTCAAGCTTCAAACTTAATTTTTTGGCTGATCTAATCCAATAATTAATCAAGGGATTAGATTCTCTACTGAAAATGCTTGATTTTAAACTAAAAGTCTCTCAAATTGGGTGTGTAAGTCAAATTGTACAATTTTTTGAATTTTCTCAGTCAAAATCGGAGATGTACGGCCTCACATGTGTGAAAAGTGTTCCTACAATCCATAACAAATTTTGGTCCAAAAATTTTGAGAATATCTATCAAATCCAACTCGCTACACAAAAATTGGCTAGTTTTCTAAAACTTGCTAATTTTGGCCTTGATTTGGATCAACCCTATCAATTTCAATAAAACCTCATGTACTTGGCTCTAATACCTTGTGGAAAAGTACAAAATGGACAAAGAGTGGATCCTAATCTGATCCTCAAGAGGGATTGGATGTTAGATTTACTTCATCTATCAATCTACATAAGATTAAGATCAATCTAGATAAATTCTAGACATAAAATCCTAACAAGAACAACCATTAATGAAGGTAAATGTACTTGCTGATTTCACACGTGTGAAACCCTATCAGAGTACGGAATTCAACCTGAAAATAAAGTACACTATGATAGAACCTCAAAACAATCAAAACAAATGTAGACAAATAGAGAGAATTACACAAAATTGCTTCCAAAATCAAGATTGATGTTTTCATGTTGATTGTGGCCAAATATGCCTCTATATATACACTTTTTGGAGCTCGAGGTAGTGATCATGCATCAGATCTCACACGTGTGAGGATTTTTTGTCATCATCATGCAATTTTGACACTTGGATCAAACTTTCTACTTTGGGCATTTTTTGTCCAATTTCCTACTATATGGAGATCTTCATAGAAATCTTCTAGAAGCAAAAACTCGCCTACTTCAGTTTTTTCCACACGTGTGAGCTGTCCTCTACACATGGGATGTGACACCTATTCAAAGTATTTGGCTCATGCAATCAATAGATTGATATCATGGGTCATATATCTAGAAAACTAGTTTTTGGCCTTTTTAGCCACTAGAACTTGAATTAAATCATATGTACAACATATATGATTATGGTACATGACAAGTAAACTAATTTCACACATGGGAACAAGCTCCACACATGTGTGTTTATCTTATATACATGATTTTGGCCTTGACCAAGCATGATTTTTGCATTTTTGTAGCTGGCACACCACAAGTCATAGGCTCAGCTCTTTGTATTGAAAAATTACATAACTTGAAAATATCACTTTGTTTGGGAAAAACTTAGTTTCTATATCGCTTACGTAAAATCCAAGAACCTTATTAACTGGTGACAGAGGCTTTTTGTTGAAATCTTCACCCCTATCGCTTCTGACCTTTGACTTTGGAACTCCTTTTCGCTCCTGATTTGTCCTTGATGTACTTTGTGTTGAGCTCCCTGAGCTCCAGATTTGATAAGGTCTGCACAGGTATCAGGGCTCCCTGAGCCAAAGGATTTATCGTTGGTTGCCCACGTTTATGGTCCACTCCGTGCCTTGTTGCTTTTGCACGTTGATTTCTCTCCTTGTCCCAGCCTGATCTTGATTCTTTACCTTTTGGCTCTTTAAGGTAGGCAAAGATTGAGTATTTCACAGTGCACCTCTCACTTAGCTTGAAGTAGTTGTCTTTGAATCAATCCAAATGTAACCATTGACCTTGTGGAGAGCCAAGGGGTCACTCCAGTTTGACACGCATACGAACTATCTCGTCGTGTTTGTTTGAGACATGGTTGAGGCACCATGTCCATGGCGCAAAATTTGACTTTCACAATTACATCACTGGTTAATTGCTTCACAGTCAAAACAAGAAGTGTACATCTAGCTTGGCTTCAAGTAGCTCTCTTTCAATCAGACACATGCACCTAGAGTTTGCACTAGTCCGATTTCAGTATGAACTGTCCCTTAGCATCTATTCGAAGTACAAGTCTCTCGTGCAAGACTCAAATTTCACAGGTCCTTCGTTGATCAGCTGCTTTACACGTAACACAAGTCACTGTATACTCATTATGTCTCCTCATCATTAAAAAAGCCTATAACGAACTTTCCTTTTACACAACAATAACTTGTCAACTTATTAGGTCCAAAGTTCTCAGTCTTCTCGTGTGAGTATGGTTAGGTCACCCTGAATTTGCCCCCATTTGATCAACTTTCATTCAAAATTTGCAGCAAGAGAGAGGTGTGTGTTATAGTTCCACTCCACTTATAAAATCAGCTAACCGGACTTAGAGTAGAGTTCTCAGACAAAAACCTTTTCAACATTTTTCTTTCCATCTGCCAGGATTATGGCTTGATCCAACTTGTTGCCAATCTCTGAAGAGAACCCTAGTCTTTCCCCTTTGACGAAAAACTCAACTGACACTGGACATCGACCACGCTCAGTGAATTCCAGTTCCAAAGGTAGCCATCCCAAATGAAGACCAACTCCTCCATAGAAGATCTCCCCTGAAATTGCCCTTTCCAACTTTAGACTTCTGGCTTGTGTATGGTGGGCGTTGTCACAAATAAAACTAATGACAAAATTTCCAGAATTCACACGTGTGGGGAATGTCCACAAGTATGATGGATCTAATTAAGCTTTATGATTAGCATAGTAACCTGATTCTAGATTGATTAGCAAGATCTAGTACAGAAGTTATGGCTTAACCACAATCTAGCATGCTAAGCATCAGAATATGATAGCAATGAGTCAATAATGAACAAAAGTACAAGATATCAGTGTATTAGCATTAGACTCAACACGAGTTAGAGAGAGAAAGATAGAGAGATAACAAGCAAAATTGTTTGGATCCAAAATGGCATGAGATAGCTACAAATATTTGGTTCTTCATCATTGATTATGAGGAGAGCTACACATATTTATGGAGTTTGAGGTAGCTTGAGGTAGAACCACATCCATCCAATATTGACGACAAGATCCAGCGGTTCAATGGTCAGAAGTAGAATCAAGCCAACAAAGAGCTCATCCAAAGGATGGATGTCAGATAAACCCACCTAAATCACGAGCTTCTTCAACAACCAGTGGCAAGGTAAAAGTTTTGGTTATACCCTCTTGCATGTCACCGAACTCAATGGAGGACCATAACCGCCTACCAGTCTATTTTGTGGAAGATCCTAAGGGGAATCTGTTACCGGTGTATGTCTATCAACTTAGAGGTGATGGCATACTGCACTCAGTTAGGTGTTATGGATGCAGAGAAAAACACCGTCATGCTGAATGTCCACACCGAGGGGATCCGTCAACATTTGATCCCTCATGTTCACAATGCGGAGTTAATCATCCATGCCGAGATTGTCCGAAGAGAAATTCACAAATATCTAGGAGGCATTTGGCCTATGTAGATGGACATGTAACTGGGGTAACCCTTCCACCTCAAACGTACTACGAAAGAAAAATCTTAGTGCCACCGAGTTATGAAGCGAGTGACGAAGAAGAAAATCTCAGTCAGATTCAGCTGCTCACCATGCTGCGAGAGTTACTTCCCAAGGAAACTCAAAAAATCTTGAAAAAAGTGCATTTTTTTAGGTTTTTTTTTTGCAAAATTTTAAGATTTGCTGGGAACAAACCCTCGCAGACTGGTATGCAATTGTATCTTAGTCAAATTCAGCTGCTCACCAAGCTGCGAGAGTTACTTCCCTTGGAAACTCAAAAATTTGTCGTCTGAGAAGGTTCTAGGCCACTTTCTGCTCTTGGGAACCTTCACAGGGGCATTTTTTTTGGGATTTAACTCTCGCAGACTTCTTTGTGTCCTTTTCTCAGTGAGATGGAACTTCAGAGAGCTCTACGAAGGTTACTTCCCAAGGAAACTCAAAAATTTGTTGTCTGAGAAGGTTCTAGGCCACTTTTGCTCTTGGAAATCTTCACATGGGCACTTTTTTTGGGATCTAACTCTCGCTAACTTCTCTGTGTCCTTGTCTTAGTGAGATAGAACTTCAGAGAGCTCTGCGAAGATTAGTTTTGAGTTTTGAAATTTTTTTTGATTTTTACAAAGGATTTTTGAATTTTTTTTGGATTTTTCTCTGTTTTTTCAAAATCTATTGGGAAGTAACCTTCACAGGCTTCTCTACATGTCTGGGACAATACCCTGGAGCTGCTGCCAGTCATGCAAAGGTTAGTTCTTGCTAGTTTTTGAAAAATCAAAATCTGATGGAATTTTGGCTCTCTTTTTCCCTCCAAAAATAAATTTTAAGCTTTTTTTTTTTCTGATTTTTATGGATTTTATGGATTAACGAAGGGATTGGGTGCTTGAATCTGATCCTCCCACCCCACAATCTCTCCCTACAGTGCAAACAAACAAAAAAATCACAAAAAAATGGCAAAAACTAACACTACTCACACTATTCTACTTAAAATTCAATTTTTTGATGAAAAAGAATGAAGAGGAGAACAAAGAGAGAGATAGAGGAAAAGAGTAAGAAAGCTATGTGGCAAAACGAGTGTGTGGCGCTCCCCAGCAACGGCGCCACTGTTGTGTCATCGATGTAGCATAGGGGTCCGTCAGTGGGAGCACCAACCTCACCTTCACCTACGTAGTAAGAAGAGAGAGGGAGAGGAGAGAGAGAAGAAAGAGAGTGGAGAGAGGGAGAAAGAGAATGCCTAGGTTGAGAAAGGCTTTGGAGGCTCAAGTGCCTACCCAAAGCTATTCTATTCCAATGTAGGGAGAGAGGGAGAAGAGAGAGAGAGAGAGAGAGAGAGAGAGAGAGAGAGAGAGAGAGAGAGAGAGAGAGAGAGAGAGAGAGAGAGAGAGAGAGAGAGAGAGAGAGAGAGAGAGAGAGAGAGAGAGAGAGAGAGAGATGGAGATGGAGAAACCAAGAGAGTTTTATTAGAATGAGAATGGAAGATGATACAATACAAAGAAAATGGCTTTATCTTATAGATTTTAAAAGTGATCCCCTTTCACTATCATTGGCCACTTCATTGGGACAAGGATTCTAATCCAAGCTTTTAAATTAAACACAATTTAAATCTATTGGTGCTAAGAAAGCACAAGGGCACTCACATGATTCATGTGAGTTTTAAGTTGTGTTGCGGAAGCGCGTGTGTGGGATTGATTCGTATTCGTCCTCTTCGTCTTCTTTATCGTGAACAATTTTCTGTCTTCAAATTTTCTTTTGTGTGGAAGCTGTTACAGGATCCCAGACAGTCGACTACACATCACAGAACACATTCTACTCTAGCAATCATGATACACAACACAAGACAAGATGTATGAAAATAGAGTGACTGTATTATCAGTTTTAATTTAGAGTGAATTCGTCAGTGTCTCGCTCGCTGGCGGAATGACATTCTACTCTTTCATTGTGTTCTGCTCATTGGCAGACTTTCATGCACAACTATGGTGTCTTTACTTTCTTACTCTATTCGCTACGTCTCTCTCTGTCTCTTACAGATCTCTGTATTCACACTCTCTTGTTATGATCCAGAGAGGATCGTTCATACCTCCAGTGGAGTTTACAAGATAGCTAAACGTCGAATCACATGACTAGTTAACGCTAATCAACTAGTTAGTTAGTCTCCATCATTGCTACTCGTTTCAGCTGGGTGCGAAGCCCGTTGAGCTGCCAGTTGACAGCGCAAAAGATTTTTCTTCGTTTGATTCATAATCTCTCGTTTGCTTTCGTTCTTTTTGTTTCTTTTCATAGTTTTCGTTTCGCGTCCCTTTTGTGGTTTGCGGTCTTGGAGGTGTGTTTGCGATTCGCGAATCGTTCGTGCTTCGAGTCAAAGACACGTTGACTATCGTGAATCATTCTCGTTCAACCTTCGTGTCTTGTTCGTGCTGCGACAAAGTTGTAGGAGTTCATCATTTCTGACACTCTCTCTTGAACCTTGCAGCTTTGTTCGTTTAATCCAATTGTCTCTCTTTGCTTGGTACAGAGTGGCTTGTCGAGCGGTTTCGTGAGGAGATTTGCAATCATATTTTCTGAATTTATGAACTGGACCTAGAGCTCTCCTTTTGAGATCAAATCTCGAATATGATGGTACTTCAGAGGAATGTGCTTTGTCTTTGAATGGAAGACAGGATCCTGGGACAGATAGATGGCACTCTGAGAGTTCATCATCATCGTGGTTGGCCCCTCTTGTGGTATCCTGATTGCCTCCAACATCATTTGCGGCCACACTATCTCATTCTCCACTTTTGAGGCTGCGACATACTCAGCTTCGCAAGAGGATTGAGCTACCAAGGTTTGCTTTTTGCATTTCCAGCTAATTGCAGCTCCGCACGCTATCGTACATCCTCCAATAATGGACTTGCTGTCATCTTTGCAGCTCACCCAACTCGCATCACTGTAGTGATGCAGCTTGAATCCTTTCTCTTCGTTTCTAGCTCTGTAGGTTAATCCAACATTTTGGGTACCCTTCAGATACTGTAGGATTCGTTTGGCCATTTGCCAATGTGCTAGGCCAAGATTGGAAGAGAATTGGCTCAATGCATAAATAGAGAAAGCCAGATCGGGTCTGGTACAAATTGTCAGGTACATCAGACTACCGATTAAGTTCTGGTAGGGTATACCTGCCATCTTCTGTTCTTCCTCTTCTGTTTTTGGGCAATCTTGCTCCGTGAGCTTGGCTCCAGCTATCATTGGTGTGGCTTTCTCTTCGTAGTCCATCATGTGGTACTACTTCAGCACTTTTCTGGCATATTCTGATTGACTCAAGTGCATTTTGCCCTTTGTTCAATCTCTTTTGATCTCCAGCCCTAGGCATTTTGTTGCTTCTCCAAGATCTATGACTTTGTAGCTTTCAGAAATCTGACTCT